>CM065432.1:10480000-11680000 GCA_033030585.1 Hippophae rhamnoides | reverse complement strand
TAAAATGACTCTCATATGACCCTTCCAATATGGGTAATTAGGTACATCAAAGTAAGGTGCACATGTTGTAGATGAAACCTCTCTTAAATGACCATTAACAAGGTCCTTGGTACACTAAGTGTATCTAGTGATGGCTTTGATACCAATTGAAAGTATTTTTTGTTATGGATCTAAATATCTAGACAATGAAATTATGGTAAATTAAAATTTCCTAAGCAGCCAAACAACCAATCATCTTTATTTAAAGTAATGCAAAAATAAAAAGATCAATGTACGAGATTTTTAGATGGAAACAACCTAGGCCACACCAATGACCTAGGAGGAAAACCATCGGTCCACCGAACCACCTAACTATCCACTATGAAAAATAAGTATCCAGTTACATGGTTAGGACTCAAACTCCACCTAGGTAGTGCCCCTAAATAACTTCTTACAAGCCACTACTTTCATCATAGTCTATACAAAATAGGCAATCTAATCCACACTAGTATTTTGAAAAACTTGAGTCCCACGAGTTAATCGAACCCGTATCGTTGTCACCTAAAATATTAGCACAAAAAAAGTACAAGTGTGTGTCCTATAACAGATTCCATATTGAACAACCCTAACTAGTAGATTTAAAAAATATATCAAATAAATCATATACAACTAGAAACTCTACAACAATCACTTAAAATCAAAATAACACAATTATTATTGTAGGCTTGTTAATCCATTAAATAAAATCACTAATATTTGATAAATTGACTTGATGAAAAAGCCTACCTGAAAACTTTTAGCAAAAGAAGAGAAAAAAATTAAGAGAATAAGCACAATACCTCTTTTGTGGTTGGCTTCAAATGTGTGCTTATGTTTGTATTTATAGAATATTTTGAAGCACATTAGGTTAAAATAGAATTACTATATTCTCTATAAAATTAGTTAAAATACTTTTAAGAAACAAGGAAAATATAGAAAAAGCCAATCCAAATCATAATAGAAATATATATCAAAATTAGATAACTAGCTACTCGATCAATCTAACAAACTACTCGATTGATCAAGTACGTTCGTTGATCGATCGAATGTAGTCTCGATCAATTCAATCAGCATTTAGTTAATTATTCAAGAAGGAGATCGATCTAGTAATTTAACTAAATCAATCTAGTCCTCGATTGATTAAGTAAATCCCTCAATCGATCTAGTCATGTGTTAAAATTAATTTAGTTAGGTAATATTGCTCGATCAATCTAGTTATTACTCGATTGTTCGGTTGGCCTAATTTTACATTGATCCTATTATGTCTAATATAAAATCTAATATGAACAATAATAGAAATATACTTGATATGTGTCCTTTTTTGGCTTGAAAATACTCTTCTAAGACACAGCTAGAAACTAAAATTATAATTATAAGTATACTTCTAAGATCGCTCTAAAGATGAATCATGTCGTTTATAAATTATTGAACCAATTCTTAACTCAAATATAATATAATAACATAAAAAAACTAAAGATAGATTCAATGATACAATTGATAAATAGATATATTTATTTAGTAAAGAATTTATGGGATATGTATGAAAATATCCTAAGATAAGGATAATTTTCTTTATTAATTAAACTTTAACTTGCCACTTTCGGTCGGACTGACAATTTAAACTTCAATTATATTATTTTCCTTTTATAAGAAATTACTAAGCCAATTAATTTTCCACCTTCAGTCGGGCCAACAATTTGAATGTTCATCAAGGTGTCAAAGTTCAGTTAATGATTTAAGTATTTGAAAACTAACTTTTAGATTTTAAATCTATTTTGAAAAATATATCATCAATATATTTTTTTAATAATAAATCTTATAAAAATCCTTGAAATAGAGCATGATTCTATATAAGATTTAGATAGTAAATATCTAATTTCCAAGAGTATAACTCTAAATTCAATTCAGATAATTAAATTCTAAATCTAACTATCATGTTTGTTGAAAAAAATACCGAGTCAATTTACTTTTCTATCTATAACAAACCTTTGTTAAATTTAGATGAAGAAATAAAACTTAATTCATTTTAAAAAGATGTTCACCTAATTTAATATTTCATAAGTATAATAGAATTATTAACATCCCATATTATTTATAGCCAAATATGCATGTTTTAATAAATGATCAATAAATTAAACATAACATGTAAAAAAACACATAAAGATAATTTCAAAAGAATAGATATTAATTATACCTAAATTGTATCTTTACAAAATCACAGTATCGTTTCTAATATGCTAAATCTCCAAATAGAATTGCCAACATTGTTTATTATATTGAAACTAAAGCTACTACATAAATTATATTTGTTCAACTTGAAATTGAGAGAAGAAATTTGAAACTACTAAAAGGAAAAAAAAAAACTTGAAAGAAAATAAGAAATCACCTTAAGGAGAAGTTGTGGATGAAATAGATGATTTTTACAATGAATGAGGGTTTTTTTATATAACTTGAAAAAATTCTGTAAAATAGAAAAGCAAGTGGATTAGATGGTTGGGTATTGTGACCCACATTATATACAAGCATGAGATAGACTATACAAGCATTGGCCATGATCCACTTCACTAGCACCATGGTACACATTATTTCCACACTGCAGCCCACATGCTTTTGAATAAATGGAACCCTTTTTTTCTTTTGCACATTTTTCAATGGCTTGGAACATATGTAAGCTTTATATATGTAAATATTTTAAGCTTCCTTAAAACATTTTGAAGCTAAAATACCTGAAAATAGCCAAATGTACCCGTGATTCCGAAAAGATAGATTTGCTTTAAGAGATAATAAAAATATGAAAATTAAAATCTATTTTATCATTTAAAGTATATAAAATCATGCTATATTAAGTTTTTTTAAGCAATTATCACGACCTCGAACTAGCTTTTTCCTAGTCTCTTAGCAAGAAAGGCGAAAAACTAAAAGAAAAAACGAGAATAAAATTAAACTATTCGAACTTGTTTCTGCAGATTGACATGATTGCATTTAGCATATGCAACAAGCCTTTAAACCCCTAGGTTTCTCTAGTGGACGAGTCTAGTGAAGGCTTTCAGAGATGATACCTACCAACATCAAATTCAAAATGCAAAAATTGAAAATAAATAATTAAAACAAACAAGTAACACATAAACAAACAAACAAAATTAAAAAAAATTAAAAAATGAAAAAGATAACAAAATAAAAAGAATAACAAAACTTCTCATAATTTTTAATTTCTTCTAAGTTTACAATTAATATCCATAGCATTTAATAATCTAAACATTCATAGTTTACTGTAACAATTAGTTGACAATCATTTTGATATTCAAATAAAAAATGTATCAATATTAAATTTGTTTGCCTGATAACATTGTATGGAATCTAAATTTGCTTTGACTCTAACCTCACAAAGCATACTCTCAATAACATTAATCCAATTGGCTCAAGTACTCATTCAAATGTATATGCGAATAGAGTTTATTTATAAAAATGAACTAATAGGTTCACATATGTTTAAAGAATAAAATTCTCAAAGTGGTGCATAATATTTATCTGATAGCATAAATCAGATGAAAGGATTTACGAAGAAATCAAATATTATTTCCATGCATCAATCAAATTCATCAAATAAAAATTTCAAGTTATATGCCTTTAAGAGATAAAGAAAATGCAATAACTAATTGGGGATTTATTTTTAATCTTTATTTGTATTTAACCATTTTTCACAACTTTGTAGGATACTTATGGGTCATAGAATTTAGTTTATACTATTCATTTTTATCTTTTTTTTATCTTTTGCATTTTTTTAGAGATATTCTCTCTTTCTTTTAAAAGAAATGAGCAATATACATTTTGTACATATTTTGTAGATACGGTTGAGTGGCTAATTTTTGTCTTTGTTTTTGTATTGGTTTAGTTAACCCCATATATATATCTCCATTTTAGAAGTCATGCATGAATGAGGAAGGGCATATACTTTCAATTTCTACTTAAATCATGCAATTTAACCAGCAAAAATAAATATATGACACATTATTAGATGCAAAAATCCTAGTAGTCAATGTAGAAATTTATAGAGATCATCTAGAAATTCAGAAGTGATAAGAAGAGTGTTTCCAAGAATACAAAAAATTTATCACACAAATTTGGAAGATAATGGCTCAAAATATTCTCACAAGGTAGTTCATACCTAAACATCAATTTTGTGTTTATCATAATTTCAATATTTTATCATAAAATACAAATTATGATAAAAAACTAATTATCATATTATTTCATGAAATGTACAATCTAATAGTGCAACGACTTAATGATTCACATAAAATTAACTCAAATACATGATAATTTTGAAAGAATAATTTAAAACTTAACTAGAATTCCTAAACCAATAAATAAAATCACACAAAAATAAATAAAAATGTGAACATATGTTTAAATAAAAATTTCAAAAAATCTCAATTTTATACTAAGTTATCCATTTGTTGAACCAACTCAAGTATTGGTATGGAATTACAGGTCCATCCATCAATCCAAACATTTAAATTACACAGATAGAATACTATGTACTTCTTACAAAATTCAAGAAACTATTATAAAATTTACACTTCTAAACAATGTTCACATGAGAGGAAAATAAAATAGAACAAAATAATTAGCATAAAACAAAAGAAAATATAATATCCAAAAACAATAAAAATAAAATTCTAAAAATAAAATAAAACAAAGAAAAATACATAATGACGATACTTGGATGTTACTAAATGGATTGTATGCACTCCAAATGACTTAGTTGCAACTACTGCATTTCATACATCAACCGGTTATGATCCACTTGATCACGATAGTATTGATTCAGGAATGCAGCTTGTTAAGAACCATAGGCTTCCTATTATTCTTCTATGTAGCTCTATTTTTCACCAAAACTATGAAATTACTCTTTCATATATAGTTTTGATGAAGCAATGGCCTTTCTTTCTCTTGGAGCAATGTTCATACCAAAAGTGAGTTTGTCATAGTATGTTAGGTTTAATAATTATTTAGGTTGTAAAATAACTTCAACTTTTGAGAGAGTTACCCCCATTTTCTTACATAAAATAGTGACTAGCTAGGGGAAAAAGAGACTCAAATGGTGATTGTTTGTAGATAACTTTATTATGCGATGAATTATATTACCTAAATTCACAGGCATCTTGGACGCAATTGCATATAATAAAATTTCCATATCTCAATCAATGGAACTGTAATGTCTGGTAGGCATTTATCTTGAACATATAAAGTATTTCCAAATACGAGTAACTTTATCCAAATACTTTGCTTCAAATCCCTTATGTTTACCACCGATATATATTCATTTGGTCACTTGTATAGTTAAGGTCACAATTATTGTAGTATAATAAACATTACTTAAGTAATTATCATACTTACCTAATATTCACCAAATAATAATGAACATTTATATCATTTGGCTCAAATGGGACTAGAACATCATATACTTTTGCTACATTATCAATAGCATCAGGAACATTCACACAGAATTCTCGAACAATGGATTTAATAGTAGCATCAGGTTCTTTTACAAGTTTTTTTCATCCTAGAACTACTATGACATCCATAATTCCCTCAAGTCCAACATCAAATTTGATCCCTCTCTAAAGTATAAAACCATTAATCACTTTTGTAACTTTTTCAAAGCATATTTTAAAATTTGGTCCTATCATAGTCTTCCAAAGTTGAATCCTTTTTTCCTTTCCTATTCCTACTTCTTTTTGGTACCATTTTCAAAAATTTAATAACGTCTAAAATTCAAAATTTGATAGATAATCCAAATAAAAACACAAATTTATATCAATATTTTCCTTACTATCTTTGTCCTAATTAGAGTTTGAAACTCTTAAAATTTGCAAAATTATCCACAAATTTTTAATTTAAAGACTTAAATTCTAAATATTTATGAATAGTTACTTGTGTTGTTATAGATTCAAGATAATGAAGAACAATCGTCTTTGAAGATGAAGATTTCTTGATATTGTTGATGGATTTTAAAAATTTATTTATGAAATGGGTAGGAAATGATTACGAAGGTGATTTTTATAAAGGGTTTTGAAAAATTACTGAAGAAAGGTAGGATTTTTAAATGTAATGAGGTGTTTGGTAGGATAGGAAATTTAGGGTTTATGAAAAATTTGAGAGAAAATGAGTGTTTTTGCGTGGGGGAGGTTTTTCAGTCCATAAAATGTATATTTGTCGCGACCCAGTAAAAAGCATGTTATGGTGCCAATGTTTGAACTTCAATCCAATTTTAAATAGAAAACCCTGTGTTGCAATGAAGAATAAAAGCATAATAAGTTTTACATTACTCCCCATTTTATTTATTTATTTTATATTATTCTAAAAAAATAATCACATAAAAATCTATATGTAAATTAAAACAAAAAAAAATCTATGAAATGAGAATTAATTTAAAGCAGTAATAAAATAAAATAATGGATTACCTCTAATCTAAAACTATATTTATCATCTTATTGAGACATTTCTTGGAGGATTTTATCATTTTTCAAACTCAATATTCCCACATTATTGATTTTTTTTCTAACTTGGCAACTATTGCAAGTGCTCTTTTAGCTGCTCCACTGTACTTCCAACTTTTTAATGGAAGCCTTCATGTATTCCAACTTTTGATTATTTGTGATTGGTTATCTCTTCTAAATTGAATGAATGCATTCAAGTGATTCTCTAGAGTTGGATTGTTGGGAGGATTCCTAGGCACTTCTTGGTTGAATTATTAGTCCTATTGGTTAAACACTAAGAAAATAGAGAGTTGTTTTACCTCCAGGAGAAATTGGATGATTCTTCCACCCTGGATTGTAGGCATTATTATTGAGAACATACCTAGGTCTTGGTTGGTATCCCCCTAATACATTGACCAGCTCAAATCCAACACTTGCTTCTACTTGACAGGAACAAGCATCAGTAGCATGTCCTAAAGTACTACACAAGCCACATTGTTCTTTATTTGTTGTGGCATATATGTTAAGAAGCACAAATTACTTGTCCAATTGAGCAAGCTGCATTTGAACTACAATAACAGAGCCTATTTCATGGACTCTTACTCTTCTCACCCGCGTGTTTTTTGAATTGGAATTAGTACCTAACATTTCATAGAGATTATAAGTCTTTGAGGAGATTTTTTTCCCATTTCTCCTTCAGTAGCATTATCAATGATGAATTAACATTTTTGTGTCAACCTATCATAGAAAAATTGGTTTTACAGCTACAGAGGATAACTACGATGAGGGCATTAAGTGAGGAAGAGTTTGAAGCTATTCATGCTTCATGGAAAAATTCTTCTTCCATTTGAGAGAACGTAGCAATGTTTTCTCTCAACTCTGATTTTTTTGGTAGGAATATAATTTTCTCATAAACTTATTGTATACATCCTCCCAGGTCATCAAGGAACTTAGAGGAAATGACATTAGCCATGCCTTGTCCCTATCTTTTAGAATGTAAGGGAAAACTGCATTCTAAGTTGGTCCTCGGTTAGTACACCAAAATGAAAAGTTTGGACTATTGAGCAGAAGCCCCTAATGAAAGACAGTAAGTCTTCATTAGGTAGTCCATTGAAAGAAGGTAACATGGAAAACTACATGTCTCTAAATTCATAGTTCTAAGCAATCATACTTAGTTGGATTAAGGTAGTAGCAGTGCCAATTACTGGCCTTATATTCTCTGTCATTATTGTTTCCCTAAGTGGTGGATTCTCCCCCATATTTGATGGCTCAGATAGAGGGTTAAGGTTTTGTTCACAAATTTGTTCAACTAAAGGTTGTGAGACCTCCAAATCCAGCCTTCTTGACCATCTATTGGATCTATTTATATTATTTTTATACAATGTGATAAGGTACCATAAATCTACCTCGCATAAACTTTTCGAAACAAAGATTAAAATTACTTGTCAAGTAGAATAATAAAAAGATAAAATAAATATACAAGTATATAACACATTACATGTTTGTATTTAAAAATACTAAAGACATACAAACATGTAGAAAATATGGATCACATACATCTCTGCCTAGAAATTATGCATGTTATTTAATCAAGACAAACAATTAAATAATTCTCTCAAATTTATTTAATTGTCTCTATAGATAAATTGTTGACCAGACAATTAATAGCATACAAATCAAATTAAATAATATAATTAAATTATAATTATAATTAGGATAAAATATTAAATCATCACATGGTGAAAATTGGGTTCATAAGATCCCTAAATTAATAAATTAACTACACATAATTGTGTTCATAAAGCTCATATTTTTTTGTAAAGAAAGACATAAAAATTGATAAAAAAAAAGATCAGAAGAAGAAATACAATATAATTTCTTGAATTGTAGAATTAATCTCCTCTTGAATCTCCACCAAAATTATGTCCCCTTTTGAATTTTTCTATATTTTTCTCTCTTTTTAGCTCCAAATATTGACCAAAAGTATGCTAATGGAGGCCACTTAGGGTTTATTGAGTGATTAGGGCTTAAATATTACTCATATGTGATCTGAACCGTTAGATCAGTTTCAAATCAAGGGCTATGATCAAAACAAGCAAAATTGACGGTGCCATCTAATCACAACGCGACATGTGGTAGGGGAAATTCATTGGGAAAATCAGAGCGCGACACGTGACAGGGGAGACCGGTCATAGTCAATACTCGTAAAGTCATCTGTATGCAACACAAAATGATTTATGAAAATGGATGGTGTGGCATCTACATAGCTTGCCCAGCCATCTCTCATGCTTGTGTGGCTTTCCATATCGTAGCTCTTGATTTTTTCTACGTTAAAAATTCATTAAAAAATACATAAAAAATCCAAAAATTATATTTTCACCCTTTTTAACTAAAAAGTTTATATTTTAATAATTTTGACCATAAAAATACTATTTATTGAATAAAACAAGTAAATATTAAGTAAAAAGGTGCACTAAAATAAAAAGAAGAGTCATTAGTAATGCAATTTTAGAATTAAAATACTTGCACATGAAATGAGCGTGTATTCTAAATTTAATTGTTGAGAATGGTTTGAAAGAGTAGAAAATATCAATAAATAGGATTCGTGCTGTTGTAAGATATGTAAGATGATCACCAATTAGACTTCAAAATTTTAAGTGGTGTTGAGATGGAAAAACTCTCTACTCAAAAACTTTTTTTCTTAGATGTTACGACAAAGTGGAATTCAACTTATTTGATGCTGGATTTTGTAACATATTTTCAGAAGGAATTTGAAAGGTTATAGATCACTTATTTGGGGTACTAGCAAGAGTTTTGTCAAGGTGGAATTAAACAAGCTCTGACTACAACTGATTGAGATAGCTCAAGACATTTTTTCCAATTTTTGAAAGTTTTTTATGAAGCAACATTAATGTTTTTAGGATCTTTGTATGTGACTTGTAATTTCTTCTTGGAGTGTCTTTAGTTTTTTCATGATCAACTTGATGTATGGAGTTAATTTGATGATTACATTATGATGAAGATGGCTAGTGAGATGAGGGTAAAGTTTGAAAAATATTAGCGAGGAGTAGCTAAAATGAATATGATGTTATTTATGTCTATTTTACTTGATCTTAGGCATAAATAGTGTTCTTTAAATCTAAGTTTGCTAGAATTTTATAATGGGGATGAGATTGAGGCATCATTGAGTTCAAAAAGGGTGAATTTTTTTAGGAGAATATGTATGAGAACTACCATAAAGCTTATTTTTCATCAAGCACAGAAGAATCTTCTCAACCTTTAGAAATGGGCATAAGGTTTTGGTTTGGAAGGAGATCCATTTCACCAAATTTGAGGTGAAAAAAAACTTGCAAGAAGCATTGGTTGATATGGATGATGAGAAATTGGTCATCTTAGAATGTTCATTCCTCAATATTTAATATTTTGTCTTTGATAGCTTGAGATGTATTAGTCATACTGATACCGGTATCTACTTTAGCATCTTAATCTCCATTCTCCACTGGTGGTCTTACAATTAGTCTATACAGGAGTTCCTTATCTTCTAAAATTGTGCAGTCCTTGATTTACATTCAAAATAGGATTCGTTCTTCTCCAATCATTAATATCCAAGAGTCACTTGATGAAATTGAGGTTCTAGAATCATGTATATTATATAAAACTTTCAAATATATAGTTTCAATGTATATAGATTTACTCATTATCATATTATGTGAAAATTAAAGTATTTTAAATATTATTGTTTTTATTATTTTTTACTGTATTTATATTTATAGTTTTTCAATTTTTCATCATATAGATGTTCTGGATGGTATTGGTTATTTAAACCTTGAATGATTATCTGAAAGAGTTCATGTTATTATTAATGTTTGGAGAGTGAAGCTTTGTAGTAAACAATAACAACACTTTAAAAGTTTTACATTATTTTGATGTACTTTGAATTTTAATAATTTTAAACTTTATGTCAAAATTATGAATATTTGGAGTTAAATTATGTAATTGATGTTGATTTTTTTTCTTTTAGATCTCTCTTGTTTAACTATTTTCAATAATGATGTCAGTTACTATTTAATTTGTATGAAAAATATTTTAATTTTCAATTTTTCTTTGATTTTATGTAATTTTTTATTTATATATTGAAATTATGTTTTTGACCCTATTTGATCCAATGAGACAGACTGTACATGCTTTGGCCATGATCCATTTCACCCATGTTCTAGCACACATTATTTCCATGTCACATTCCTCTTCTTCTAAACAAATGGAACCCCTATTTTCTTTTACACCCTTGTTCAATAGTTTGGAACATATGCAAGCTTTAGATAAGGAAATCTTCTATGGTTCATTGTTGTATCGGAGTGCTTTTAGGTATTATTATTCTAGTGTTGATTTAATTAAATCATTTTAAAGCTAAAATACCTGAAAACAACAAAACATACTTGCAATTTTAAAAAGATAGATTTGCTTTAAAGGATGATAAAACTATGCAAATTCAAATATATTTTATCATTTAAAGTGCATAAATTTATGATATATTAAAGTAATCATCATCTATTAAAAATAATTTGGATTAAAATCATATTTAATTCAATGAATCAATAAGAAGAGGAGGAGATTTTTGCATTTGTGAATTTCTCTAAGTTGTTATGATCAAAAAATGGGATAATAGAATATTCTTTTGTTGATTTGCAATATATGTTAGTGGTGGAGAATGATCTTGTAATCGTTCATTTATTCAAATATTTATTGTAATATTTAGATTTGATTTTTATCTTTATTATTCTTTAATTGATAGATTTAATTTTCATTTCAAAAACAACAAAAACCCTCTTTTAGTAATTTTAATTAACATACTAACAAGCTAGTAATTAGGAGTAGATATTATTAACAATCCTCATGGGTAAGATAACCCTTATTCTTAAAATTACTTATCACTTATACATGATCACGTATACTTACATGATTTCAATCGTGTCAACATTTTCGCACCGTTTTCTAGGGATTGGTTTAACAATTCTTCTAATAATTGCTAGTTTTTATTTATTTATTTTTCTTTATTTTTTTAAAATTAATTTATTTTCTTTAGTTTATTATTATTATTTTTAGTTTAGATTTATTTATTTTATTTTATTTATCTATTTATTTATGAATACTATTTTTTTTCTTGAAGTGTTGAATATCAAGGGAACATAAATATATATATGGATGCAGCATAATTTTCATAGAATGGATTCCATGCACCACACATTGAGGCTTAACAAAGTAATCGAGACTATTGTAACGCTATGGGTGGATTTAAAAGACAAAAGCCTAAGTATGATCCATATTCTAACATGTATAATGAAAGATATTGGAATCATCAATACCTAAGCTATTCATGTAGAAATCCAATAGAGAATTTCAATATCACACCTAATTTTTCATTCACAATTCCATAACCAACTCTAATCACTCAAGGTAAGCCTCTTTAAGATTTAGTGAATACCATTGTGCCAAGCATATCAAATTAATGAAGAACAAGAAAATTCAAGGAGAAATCTTGAGATACAGGTAAACTAAATTTCAATGAGGAATCGAGTAGAGGAGTTAAACATCACACCTTACTTCCCATTCCCAGTATCATAACAAACTCCAACAATTCAAGGCAAGTGTCTTGAGGATTTAGTGAATACAATCATTGCTAACACTCTGAAATTTTAGCAAGAGAACCACGTTTTTATAAAAGAACATGAAATTTTAAGGAGAAATCTTGATATACAAGAAATCAATGCTATCAAAACCTTAAGACTCAAATTGGCCAACTAGTCGCAGTAGTGGAAAGACTAAAAGCATAGGTAGTTGTTAAGCTCCCCTCCCTACGAGTGATGTATCCAAAGAAAAGACTAATGAAGAGAAATATACAATCACCCTCAAGGAATCCAATGTGGCATCAAATGTAGCATTTGTACCTTCCCTTTTTATTAATGATCTTACTTTATCTATCTCAAGTAGGTTTGAAAATTCAATGAAGTAGAATCATGAAAACGAAAACATGGAGACACTTCCCAAGCTGCAAATCCACATGCCTCTTATGAAAGACAGAAAGGAGGAACCTTGGTGTAAAAAGTACCTTATGGAACTTTTCTTACCATGTGTCTTGTATTTTTCAAAGAAGACTACCATCAAGGTGTAAGGATGTAGATAATGAACTACTAGCTCAAATGTTTGACATCATAAACTTCAAGATCTTTGATGATGGTGGATGATAAAAGTGATAGCATCAGGCTAAGGATATTAAACCAATCTCTTTTTAGGAGACAACCACCATTTTTTTTATTTTCCTTTTTTACTTATTTTTACCTTACATATATATATATGTGCTTACTTTGAGGATAATGTAAGAATTAGGTGTCAAGTGTTGTAAACACATCACTGTTTATTTTTTTATGCTTTAATAGTTTAACATATTTCAGAATTAGTATGATCTAGGTTGCATAAATGTTTTTGTCTTTAGTATTTATTTATTATATTCCCTAGGATAGTTAGGATTGATAGACAATCACATGTTCTTTTTATTTTTTGGCATCTGTGATGAAATTAGGTAAACAATGTTAAGTCAAAAAGGATATTGAATATAAATAGTCTTGACCTTGTTCCTAAGTGAAGGTAATTTTATGATAATTTTACCCAATTAATAACTTGTGAATCACTTGGAAGTTTGCTACGTTTCTAATGAATAAGAATTAGTTGCTATAGCTTTTCTTTAAATTTATCAAGGGAAATGCTAAATATACTTCTTGAAAAATGATTAAGGAAAGGGTTAACTTATTTGGCTAAATTTTTCTACCCTTAATGTTATTTTTCTTTCAAGAAAAACCCTTTTAGAGGACCAATTTGAGCTTGCATGAGCCACTTGTTTGCACACACTCTTTACTCTTTGAACCAAACACATTGGCCATACCTTATAGTTCATGAATAAGTAGAGTTTCATAAATAGAGAATAGATTCTATGAAAATGCTAGAACAAGAGAACAAGCTAAAACAATATATAAAGGGTTGTGTAATATTCAAAAAGAAGAAGAAAACAATGTGGCAAAAATAAAACAAAAGAAGCAAATAATGATGTTTAGGTCCAAAATAATGAAATTTGACCCTATTTTATTGACATGATTGATCTTATGATAGTATTATTTATAGTTCTCTTTCTCTTTCTCTTACTCCATGGATTCATGAACTTTTGTTTCACCTTTCTCCTTTCATTTGACTAAACTAATAAACATAGCCACATATTATAACTAAATGAAATAACTTTTGATTTTAAGTAATACTTTTGGTGAGTGGAGATACAATTTTAAGGAAAAACCTATGGTGTCTAATTCAACTCTAAAAATAATAGTGATATTTTATAAGGAGGAACAATATTTCAACTTGTTTATCTTAGATGATTTGATTATTACTAATTAATACTACATCACACACATGCTTTGAGCATGATTATTGTATAGTAGATGTACCAAAGGGATAACTAACAATATCTAACATTTATTGAAATTTGAAACCATAAAATTATTAAGTTCGTAAGGAAAAATGTCACAAAACTTATCCTCTTAATTATGGACATTAACTTTGCTCGAGGACTAACAAAGAGTAAGTAAGGGTAGTTTGATAATTTCTATTTAATATACATTTTTATATTAATTCCTTTACATTTATATATATTTTATTAATATAATAAGCTAAAAAAATTTATTTTTTATTTATTAGGAAAATTTTGATTTTCTAGATTTTTTCAGATTTTTATGAATATTTTATGATTTTTATTTGATAGATGGATTAACCTTGAAAGGACATTGCTATATTTTGTAGCATATCCTATTATTTTAACATATGGTGCACAATAATCCTATCTCCACCTGAATACCAAGAATCTTAGTTACATTCTAATTTGATTTGTGTCTCAAATAAATACAAAACAACACCATACAAAATAAGAGAGAATATTATAATATATTTTTAAGAGAGATGAAGATACATAATTTATAGAATTAAGGTAGAGGCAAAAATTGAGAAGAATAGGATTCGAAAGGCAATTAAAGGAGTTGAAGATAGATTCAACAACAAAAATCCTAAGATTTCTTCCTCTTTCTTTTCTTTTTTTGAATAAATTTTTGAATTTATTTTTTACCATGAATAACTAATTTTATAATTGATTGTGGGTGATTTCAAAGCACTAGATATGAATTATAATATTTAATAAGATCTATAATATTATATTCAAATAGTTTTTTGATTATATTTTAACTCTTAGTTTTAGTTATTCTATGCATTTATTTGATTATTTAAGTGTATAATTTAATAATCAAATTAATCTTAAATAATCAAATAAATTCCTCGTTAATAAATATAGTTTATTGGTATGTAATCTCTTGTTCAATTGAAATAATTAATGATAAATTGCTTCCAAAAAGAATTAATACTCAAGATAATTAAATTGAGTTTGTGTGTTTAATCTTGATCCAATTTGCTTCTTACTATTTAATGGTTTTGATAGATTAAATTTAGAGAGATTATTCTAGGTTATCTATTAAAAAGAGTTTCCATTAAGAGCTTGTTTAATTCAACAAATCTATAGGAAGAGATAGAGATTATCACATTTGTGAATTTCTCTAAGTTGGTATAATCAAAGAAGATGAGAATATGATATACTTTTATTGATTTGCAATATATGTTAGTGGTGGAGAATGATCCTTCAAACGTTCTTTTATTCAAATATTTATCATAATATTTAGATTTTATTTTTGTATTTATTATCTTTAATTGATAGATTTAATTTTCGTTTAAAAAAACAAAAATCCCCATTTTACTATTTTTAATTAACTTACTATCGAGCTAATAATTAGGAATAATATTATAACTAATCTTCATAGGTATGAAAACCCTTGTTCTTAAAATTACTTATCACTTTTATATTTCAACCATGTCAATTTTCCTCACCCTCTCTTAAACCAATCAGGGTTTGGTACCCTTTTAATCCAAAATTTTCAGGTTTAATTCACACAAATCTAAAATATTAATCCAAGAATGTATTATAAATTTTTTGGCCATTGACCTTGTTAAAACCTTGTTAAAGATGAGGCTTTGAAGAACCTTGATGAAAATTTGAGAAAATATCTCAATGAATAGCTAGAAAACAAGTCGGAGTAAGAATATTGTAAAACAATTGGAAGAATTAAAGGGAAAAAGATGTTATTTTTGGGGGAATTGGTGTGTTTAGGGGAGAGAAAAAGCAGGGTTTGAGAGAAGAAGAAAAGGAAATGTGAGGAAAAAGTGGTGCAAACAATTATAATTTCCTAACTAAACATACAATCACCCTAAGCCACGGAGCATAATAGTTCATCTTGTGGTGTGATACAATTTATTCTTCACCTAATTTCAACCCAAGAGTCCCATGCCATGGTTCAAATTTTTTTTATTTTATATATAAATTAATTATATAACTAATAAAATAGTAAGTATTAAATAAAACTAAGCACTAAATATTATAATATATTAAATAAAAATAACAAAAACATTTATAGTTATAATTAATATAGTGCTAAGCAATAAATAAAAATTAAATAATAAATAATTATTATTAAAATAACTAAATAAAAAATAAAAAAAACTACAATATTCAAAAATAATAAATAATAAATAAATTAAAATAAAATAAAAAAGAATAATGTGCTATGTCTCATCTAGGACTTAGATTATCATCTTAGCAAGATGTTACTTAGGGTACTTCCATTTTTAATAAACTAAATGTCCCTAAGTCATTGCATTCACTTGTCGTATTAAGCTGGCAATTGCCCTTTTCTTTGCTTTTGCAAGTGATCAGCCAATTGCTTATCATTTACGTCCACTCTTTTTATGAATTCCATCAATGAAACCAACCTTTGATTTTTTTTAGATTGGTTATCTTTGCTTACCTAAATGAAAGAATTCAAGTTATCCTCTATGTTGGTTTATTAAGAGGTTTTCGTAGCACTTATTGGGGGTAGCATTATTGAGCCTATTGGTTAAGGTTTTGGGAAAAAGGTAGATTGTTTTGCCTTTATAAGGATAATTTCTCCACCCTGATTTATAGGTATTTGCATTGGGGTTTTACCTAGGTCTAGGGTAGTAACCCTCTATTGCATTCACCTATTAAAGTCTTGTAATAACTTCTCCTTAATAGAGATAGGAATCAACACCATGTCCCAAAGTACTACACCCTCAACAATGTTCTATGTTTGGAGTTCCTTGTGTAGCATGAAGCATACCCTACTTCATCAACTATGCAAGTTGCATAGATACTTCAATACTGGAGTCTATTTCGTGCATTCCGACTCTTTTCACCCTCAAGCCCTTTTTTGGGAATTAGTAACCAACATTTCAAAGAGATTGTGATCCTCTAAGATGGTTTTCTCATCTATATCACCACTCATATCATTGTTTCAACTCATCATAGAAAACTTATTCAATAGTTGCAGTGGGTAACTATAAGGAGGGCGTTAGTGAGAAATAATTTGAACATATCTCAAGCCTCATGGAATAGTTCACATTCCATCTGAGAGAGAGTAGTAATCTTTGCTCTCAGGTCAGAAGTTTTTTTATGGGAATAGAATTTTCCCATGAATTTATTACATACATCCTCCCAAGTCATTAAATCACTTGAAGGGAGAGGCATTGGCCATGCCTTGGTCCTATCTTTGATAATATAGGGGAAACATGTCATTCTAAGATGATTGAAGCGTATTTTCACAAGTGTATGAATCATTCAAGTAATAAAGTGTACAAAAATATGGATATCGAACCCACAAGGAATGGCGTTACTAAGTACCAAAATTGACTAATCTTAATTTTATTTGAAAACTGAATTGTTGAATTTGTTTAAGAAGTAAATTAATTTAAAACTAAACGCAAATAACAAAATTTAATGTTGTTCACAAATGATTAAAAACGCTAAGGAATTTGATTTCTCTAAATCAATTGAATCCAATTTCAAGTCATGTTATATGAAAATTTAAGTTAGAAGTGATGGTTGAAAAACCCAAACTTATCTAATACTCTTTCTCGAGTTATATTAGAATTACTTATCTATGAAAACCAACTATATTTCTATAAAGATTTAATCACAAATAAGCACATTACGATTTATGGAATTTCTAGAATAACCACATACATCATGCATTAGGTGTTAAACTCGCATTCAACATATGGTATTTATCACAAGAAGCATTCATTACACATCTCCTCTCGGTCTCAATATAATGCAACAAATCATCTAAATCGTGATTAGAAATTTAAAAGCATTAAGCATGGAAATAAATACTCAATTTGAAAACAATGAATTCATATAAGGATAACACAAGAAATCAGATTTTCTTGATTTAACTACATCATAGCCTTAGCAAAAACAAATTAGTTCATAACGAAAATAAGAATAAACATTATTTCAATTGAATCCATGAATAAAAAATCTAAATAAAATGCAGAAAATAAAAGCTAAGGAGAAGAGATGAAAAACTCTTGAAGATGAAGACTTGGTAGCGACAATGGTGATGATCCTTCAAGCTTCTCCAACCTTTCTCTCCAAAATTTCCTTTTCTCCTCCAAAAATAACTCAGATCTACTCTCTCTGTCGTCCCCCTCTTTCTCTATCATAATGTATATTTAGATCTAGGGTTTGGGGGCAATTTCGGAACAAAAAAATATAAAAAATGTGTTTTCGGACGAAACTCGCTGGCGGCGACATTATTCTCGCCACGGCAAAATTTCTGGAAAATAAAATTTTTATTTTTTCTGATTTTGGCCAGCGGCGAGATTATTTGGCCGGTGGCGAGATGAGTTTACCAAAATTTGTGCTCTCGGGAAGATTTTCGCCGGCGGCGAGATTCACTTGGCCAAAATCCGTGCTCTCGTGAAGAATTTTTCCGTGCTCTGAATAAGATTTTCACCGGCAGTGGGATTGCTAAATTTTGATAATTTGTTTTCTTTTTAATTTCATTCAATCTAGATCATTGTACTTTGTCCCAAACTTTTCCAAAATCATGATTTTACCTAAAATTGCACTTTAAACACGAAATACCCATGAAATGACATTTGTGGATTAAATAATCAAATAAACACAATTTTCACACAAATATCAACATTTAAATTATAACAAAAATGCAATAATTTAGCTCTTATCAACAACCCCCAACCAGCTTCTTGTTAGTCTCTAGCAAGAAAAGCGATCTATTCAATAAATTCAAAGGAGACATTAAGAGAAACTTCAAAGAAAATTTTATTCTATTTACAAAATTACATTAAGCGTATGCAAAAAGCCTTTAAACCCCTAGGTGGCCCTAGTAGGACGAGTTGTAGTCTCGTGAGGGCTTCCATTGATGATACCCACAAACATCTTACCTATAACTATTCTAACTTAAATCAATAAAATCACACAAAAATTAATTTGCACAAATGTCTCAAAAATTGTAAATAACACACAACACATAGAATAATTAAATGTCACCTAAGCTTTAAGAAATCTCAAATGCCAATTTCACTTTTGTTATTGACTCTTAAACATCCATCAAACCACAAACCAATTGCCATAATGCCCGGATAATATTATGCATAACATCCACAAACAAAAAGGTGAAATCTCAAACTCCATAGGCTCACTTTTCAAAACTCTCTCCACTAATGAAGCAAAATACACCACTTTGGAATAGGACTTTATGAGGCTTGTAATGTTAGGCTTAGGTATTTGGTTAAGAAAGAACGGGACGTGTCAAAATAAAAATAATAGCACTTATTAGATTAAACACAACCAATTAAGTAAAAGAGTAACACCATTTAACCCAAATTGTTTCTTCCGATCATAACCCATTTTTCCAAAGATAAACAAAATTCTTCCTCAATCTTTCACCTTAGTACATACATCACTAACATTCTTTTATTTACTAGAGTGTGAAGGCCATTTTTTATTTTTTTATTTTTCTTTTCTTTTCTTTTCTATTCTTTTTTTTTACACAACCCCCAACCAATTTCTTCCAATATATGTGGAAGATGTCTTATTTTTTTATTATTCCATCCTTACTCCAATTGCTCTTGAAAATTTTGTGTTCAAAATTAAGTGTTCTTAACAAATAAGGTAGGAATTATATATATATATTGGCTAAATAAAATGTAGGTTATAGAAGGCAAAAAGAAAGAAAAATAAGGCTAACAATATATTTAAATAGGCTCAAGGAGGTAACTATTGATATAAAGATAACAAGGTAGGCTTAAAATGGCACAATCGATCCAAAAATGGCCTACATCATATCCTAAACAGTGCAATTCCAAATTATTTCGCCTCAAGAGGTTTTCAAATGAGTTCTAGAGTTTGTTGAGATCACAAAAATGTCCATGAAAAATTCGCACATAAGACTTCTCTAAGCATTTAGACTAATCAACCAAATCATACCACATACCAAAAGAGTCTCCAACTTGGTAAAATCAACATTTGAAATTATCTTTAAACCGAAGCAAAATTTAATGTCTTCTAAAAGCTACTTGTTATTACAATCACATTATTATCATCAATGTGCAAATTAAAACAACTAAAATGCAAATGAAAAAAAATAAAAATAAAAATAAGACAATAAAGAAATAAAATAAATTAATCAAAATGTAGAAAAATAAATGGAATATCAAAATTAAACACAAATAAACACACAAAAAAAACTACTAAAAATGAAGCGAAGAATAGATTTACCGTTTACCGCACCCCCAACCAAAACCTTACATTGTCCTCAATGTAAGAAAGAAAAACTACAAATAGCTATCGTCATTACGAAGAGAAAAAGAGTTAGGTGCACCATCACAGTCACAGTAATTTGTTAAATCAAGGGGTTAACAATAAAAGAAAATCAATCATTTTCCCATGGTTTTTTACCTACAAGACAAATAAAATAAGCAAATTTAATTAAAAATAAAATTATCATAAAATAAAGTGCAGAATTTAAAATCTAACTAATAATTTACCAAAACTTAAAATTTAAGCTAAAATTTAAAATTTAAAATTGCTAAAATAAAATGAGATAAAAGATGAGAAAAAAAATTTGAGGGGTTGCCTCCCATTAAGCGCTTTAAGTTATAGTCATTAGCTAGACTTTCTGTCATTCTTTCTGCTTGTTGAATTCTCCGTCAAAATATGGCTTCAACCGTTGTACATTCACCTTGAAAGTTCCCTTTGTTTCATGACTGATCTCAATTGTCCCATAAGGAAACACCTTGGTTACTAGAAAAGGTCCTAACCAACGAGATTTTAGCTTTCCTGGAAAAAGTCTGAGATGGATATTATAAAGCAGCACTTTCTGTCCCACCTCAAAGTTTTTCCTCAAAATGAGCTTATCATGCCAAACCTTCATCTTGTCCTTGTATATTCGGGCATTCTCATAAGCATCATTCCTCATTTCATCCATCTCATTTGTTGTAGATTTCACAAGGCAAGCTTCTAGTGTTAGCAATGGAGTTCTCTCCTCAAAAGTTTTCGAGATTAACTTGTCAAGAGTGTTAATTTGAAAACAAGAATGTACCTCACTTGGAAATTTCATTGCTTCGAAAACATCAAAAGTCATTTGTTCATCTTTCACCCGTAGAATGAGCTTTCCTTGCTAAACATCAATCAATGTTCTTCCAGTTGCAAGGAACGGTCTCCCCAATATCAATGGTACCTTTCTATCTTCCTCCATGTCAAGCACCACAAAATCTATAGGGAAAATAAATTTGTCAACTTTAATTAAAACATCCTCAATTACCCCTCGAGGATATTTCACCGATCGACCTGCTAATTGTAGAGAGACTGAAGTGGGTTTTACTTCTCCCAGGCCTAGTTTTCTGAAAATAGAAAGTGGCATCAAATTAATGCTTGCTCTTAAATCACATAGGACTTTATCAAAATTGAAACTTCCTATAGTACAAGGTATAGTAAAACTCCCTGGGTCTTTCAATTTCTGTGGCAGTTTTCTTTGAAGAACTGCACTGCACTCCTCATTTAGCATGACAGTTTCATAATCTCCCAGCTTCCTCTTCTTTGATAGAATTTCCTTCATGAATTTTGCATACTTGGGAATTTTTTCCAACATCTCTGAAAAAGGAATGTTAATATGCAATTTCTTAAAAATATCCAAAAATTTATCAAATTGATTATCAAGCTTTTTCTTATTCAATCTTTGAGGATATGGGATAGGAGGCTCATATTTGGTAATTGGGAAAGGTTGAACATCTTGGGATGTTGATGGCTTTTCTTTAGATTCTTCCATCTTTTTCTCTGATTTCCCCTGCCATTCAAGTTCTTTACCGCTTCTTAATGTGATAGCCTTTACATGCTCTTTGGGATTTATTATGTCACTAGGCAACGATCCATGAGACCTTTCTCGCACCGCTTTGAAAGTCGATTGATTTTGGATGTCCATGTTGATTGCCTCTTGATTTCTGAAATTTGTTCTTGTCTTCTCAATGAACTTTCCCAAAATTCCTTCCAAATCTGTTTGTTTCTTCTCTTGGGGTTGGTAGGAAGATGATGACGGTTTGAATCCCCCTTGGTTATTTCCCCATGACAAATTTGGATGATTTCTCCAACCTGGATTGTAGGTGTTCGAATATGGGTTATGTTGAGGTTTTTGGAAATTTGAAACATAATTTGCTTGCTCAGCATTTGGTGAAGCAAATGGATTTCTAGCTTGGCACTCGATACTAGCATGATTTCCACCACATAAATCACATTGTGTAGTTGGTTTGGATTCGAATTTGGATGACAAAGAATCCATCTTTCTTGAAAGAGCAGCAACTTGAGCCGACAAAGCATTCACTGAATCAATTTCATGCACTACTGTTGGTCTTTTTGCAATTACCCGCTCTGAATTCCACTGATTGTTGTTTTCTGCCATAATCTCTAACAACTCATGAGCATCCTCTAGTATTTTTCCCATTAAAGACCTTCCACCTGCAGCATTAATCATTGCACGATAGTTTGAAACCAACCCATTATAAAATGTAAATACTTGTAGCCAAATTGGAATACCATGATGTGGGCACTTCCTCAACATTTCTTTGAATCTTTCCCAAGCTTCATACAATGATTCTTGGTCATACTGTGTAAAAGATGTGATTTCATTCCTCAATTTTGCCGTCTTAGCAGGAGGAAAGAACTTGGACAAGAATTTCTGAACGAACTCATTCCATGTTGTAATTGATCCCGGTGGTAATGAGTTTAGCCACTCCTTGGCTTTATCCCGAAGTGAAAAAGGAAAAACCCTCAATCTTATAGCATCTTCAGTCACACCATTTATCTTGTAATGATCACACACCTCCAAAAAGTAAGCAATATGTGCATTTGCATCATCCTTTGACATTCCCACAAATTGATTTGATTGAACCATTTGGATAAAAGATGGTTTTATCTCAAAGTTATTGGCTTGAATAGTTGGCCTCCTTATACTCGAAGTAGTTCCAGCAACATTAGGCACAGCATAATCCCTCAAAGCTCTATGATTTCCACCTCCCTCAAAAAATGGTGGATCCATAGCTGATTGTCTATTAGGAGGTGAGGTTGAATGCCTTCTCTCTCGGTTTAGATATCTAAATGTTCTATCAATCTCTAGATCAAATGGAAATTGGTTAAGGCTTCTTGTACGTCTCATACAACAATCCTACAACCAGAAAATTACCTAGCACAAAAACAACACAAAGTTACCTTTTTTATGATAAATGAAATAAAAGAGCAAAATAAAAAAAATTAAAAATGAAACAATGATAAAGCAAATTAACTTCAAATTAAAACTAAGATTAGGTAGTATCGATATTAATAAAATCAAACCATTTCCCAGCAACGGTGCCAAAAACTTGAAGCGTATTTTCACAAGTGTACAAATCGTTCAAGTAATAAAGTGTACAAAAGTACGGATATTGAACCCACAAGAAATGGCATTACTAAGTACCAAAATTGACTAATCCTAATTTTATTTGAAAACCGAATTGTTGAATTTGTTTAAGAAGTAAATTAATTTAAAACTAAACGCAAATAACAAAATTTAATGTTGTTCACAAATGATTAAAAACGCTAAGGCATTTGATTTCGCTAAATCAATTGAATCATATTTCAAGTCATGTTATATGAATATTTTAAGTTAGAAGTGATGGTTGAAAAACCTAAACTTATCTAATACTCTCTCTCGAATTATATTAGAATTACTTATCTATGAAAATCAACTATATTTCTATAAAGATTTAATCACAAATAAGCACATTACAATTTATGGAATTTCTAGAATAACCACATACATCATGCATTAGGTGTCAAACTCGCATTCAACATACGGTATTTATCACAAGAAGCATTCATTACACATCTCCTCTCGGTCTCAATATAATGCAACAAATCATCTAAATCTTGATTAGAAATTTAAAAGCATTAAGCATGGAAATAAATACTCAACTTGAAAACAATGAATTCATATAACGATAACATAAGAAATCAGATTTTCTTGATTTAACTACATCATAGCCTTAGCAAAAACGAATTAGTTCATAACGAAAATAAGAATAAACATTATTTCAATTGAATCAATGAATAAAAAATATAAATAAAATATAAAAAATAAAAGCTAAGGAGAAGAGATGAAAAAATCTTGAAAATGAAGACTTAGTAGCAACAATAGTGATAATCCTTCAAGCTTCTCCAAACTTTCTCTCCAAAATTTCCTTTTCTCCTCCAAAAATAACTCAGATCTACTCTCTCTATCGTCCCCCTCTTTCTCCATCATAATGTATATATAGATCTAGGGTTTGGGGGGCAATTTTGGAACAAAACAACATAAAAAATGTGTTTTCGGACGAAACTCGCCAACGGCGACATTATTCTCGCCGTAGCGAAATTTCTGGAAAATAAATTTTTATTTTTTCTGATTTTGGCCGGCGACCAAATTAATGTGGCCGGCGGCGAGATGAGTTTGCCAAAATTTGTGCTCTCGGGAAGATTTTCGCCGTGCTTTCTGTAGGATTTTCGCTGGCGGCGAGATTCACTTGGCCAAAATCCGTGCTCTCGGGAAGAATTTCGCCGTGCTCTGAATAAGATTTTTGCCGGTGGCGAGAATATTCTCGCCGGCGGCGGGATTTCTAAATTTTGAAACTTTGTTTTCCTTTTAATTTCATTCAATCCCGATCATTGTACTTTGGCCCTAACTTCTCCAAAATCATGATTTTACCTAAAATTGCACTTTAAACATGAAATACCCGTGAAATGACATTTGTTTATTAAATAATCAAATAAACACAATTTTTACACAAATATCAACATTTAAATCATAACAAAAATGCAATAATTTAGCTCTTATCAATGATCCTCGGTAACTACAACGAGAGGAAAAGTTTGGACTATTCAGTAGAAGTCTCTACTAAAAGAAAAAGAATCTTCATTAGCAAGTCAATGGAAAGAAGGTAGTAAAGAATAATGATATTTTTTTCAATTCTTAATTGTGTGCTATCTCACCCAATTGTAATGAAGTAGTAGCAGTGCTAATGATTATCCTTGCATACTTTTTCTTAGTTTTTCTCTAATTAGGGGATCATCCCATATATCTATTGGTTCAACTAAAAGGTCTAGATTTGGCTCTAAGCTTTCCCCAGCAAAAGGTTCTTGGATTTTAGTATCTAGCCTTCCTAGTAGTTCCTTTGATCTATTAACATTCTCTAGAAAAGGCGCAAGTGCATTCCTTAAGGATATCCTATCTTGCATAAAGTATGAAAACAACAATTAAGATCACCTGTAAAAATAGAAAACAAAAAGGACAAAATAAATACAATAATATATATATATATATATATATGTATATGATACAAGAAAATGGTTAGATAATAAAAAAAAATAAACAACAAGAAGTTAGTAAAACCTACTAGTGAAATTTTGTATATTAATAAAAAGCTTGTAAATGCATGAACCACTTATAATAAGTGAATAGTATACTCTAAAGGTTGATCTAAAGAGAAACTATATAGTTTTAAATAATTTAACAAACTTAAAAAACAAATACAAAAAATAAGTCTAAACGTTATGTCACAATATTTGGTTTTGAAAATATTAAACTAATAACATAAATAATAAAAGATAGGAATAGGATTGACTCAAACAATTCTAAGAAGATAAGTAATTAATAACCAATTGAGAATTTTGGGAATTGTTAGCTAGTTATCCATGCTTGCTTAGAATTAATTAATTTATTAAAATGTAAATTCAGATTATTGATTTTCCCTTTTTGTATGAAAAATTCTTTTGAAAGGGATCAATTTCTTTGTTAATCAAATCAATTAAAGTCTTCTCGCAAGGATCATTACCTGATAGATTAAATTATGCTTATTTCTAAGGAAATAGCATACCATTAAAATTAATGCTTTTAGTGATCGTATTTAAGCTGTCAAAATTAGATATTAAAACCTAACTTTCATATTTTAAATTCATTTAGAAAATATGCCATTGATATATTAATCAATAATAAATGTTGTAAAAATGTGGAATGAATAAATAATCTCTATTTATTTTATAAAAATATTCACTTAAATTAATCTTCACAAACATAGTAACAAAACTAATATCCTATAGTAATAATTAGGCAAACATGATCAGGTTCAGTAAATGATTAGAAAATTAAAAATAGCATTCAAAAAATTAAAAAGAGATTGAATATGTATATACAATTAAATGAATACAAATAAGATCTACAATACCAATTAAAGATAGATGGGAATGTCTTACTCTGTAACTATGATCTTAATACTTAATGTATTTTTTTATATATATACTAGAAAACCATCGAAAGATCTACCAATTACTATTTATGAAACAAACCTATTATAAAAAATAAAGAAAAATAAGAACTATAGCTATTCCTAAACCTTAATAAGTAAAATTACTATGGCTGCAAGCAAAACCTAGCATATAATGTGTTTATTTATAGCTAAGGTTAACTAGTAAGAACTATGCATCAAAAATTTAATTGCCTATCATGGCCCAACTATTCCACCATCACAGTCCGAGTCACGTAAATGTTTGCCTCGTGTTACCCCAAATAAAGCGCACCTTGGCCCAACATTTCCACGTCGTGACATAGAGCGAACTTCATAGTCCTGTAAATGTTTACATGCATTGTTTCTTTAATATTTTAAGGTTTAAATGAGTGCTTCAAGTATGATTCTTCATTTGTTGATCAATTTCAATTTTTGAAGCTAAAAATACATGAAATACCATAGAAAATAAATGTGATTCTAAACATATAGATTTGTATAAATAATTTTAAAAACATGCATATTTAAATCTATTTATTACATTTAAGTGCAAACAAACCATGAAATATTAGTTATTTTCAAGCACTCATCAATCCTATAGTACCAAGACTCCTCCCAACCGAGGTTTTTCTATTTCTTGGAGCATCGTACAAACTATTGGAATTCAAATTACATTAGCATAGCTTCTCTTGTTACACTAAAAAGGGAAGTAAGGTTTTAAATTCCATCTAGGATAGATGAGATTTGTGTGCTCGATCTTTCTATCATCTCTTTTGTCTTGTCTAGACCTTTTATTTTTATGGCATATGGTTTCATCCCTACCCTTACACTTTTAATCTACCACCTCTTTTTTTGAAGGCTCCTAGTTCTTTCTATTTGATATCATTTAATCCAATATCTTAAAGGAAGTCTTTGACCATAAACCCTCATAGAGCTCCCTAACCTAAGGATTGGTGCAAATTTGTAATGGCTATTGCGTCTAGGAAATCTACCACTTGTATCTTCTCTATATTGAATTAATCAAATAATTTTTTTAAGGACTCTTCCTTTTCCCTTCTGTAGGTTAGTAGGTGTGCCATGATATAATTATTACTGTTACTCTTCAAAGTATGATACAAGGCTCTAGCCTTACCTATCAGGGTAAGCTAGAAGGCCTGATACCTTATAGCATAGGTGTAGGCATAGATGACCTCAAACCCTTGAAATTTTTAAGATTTTCCAAATGATCTTTGATGCCATCATATGTGTCTGTGTTAGGTAGCTAGAATTTATTAAAACATAGGATGGCCATGATCCTCAGAGTGAATTGGTACTTAGTAGAGTTTTCCTCAATTCAACCATTATTAGACCTATTGTAAATATTTAGTCAGAAAATCAAACATGGTACGAAAGAAAGTCAATACTTCATCTTGAAGTAGGATCTTAGGATGGTCATTAGCCACTAAGGATTCTTTGTTGGTATGGATGGTTTGGATATAGTGTCTTTATAGACATGTCCCAATGTGATCTATATGAGCCTCTTAGGCTAACCATAATGATCAAAGGTGGATGATCAGTGTGATTGTGATCAAGCATCCAAGGCTCAAGGGCTCTAAATAGTACAAACAAATAAATTCTGGCTAGTTATAGGACTCAAGTCTCCTTATAGACTATTTCCTTGCCAACCAAGCCTTATATGGCTAGGGGTCTAACCTTATGCACTTTGGGCAACATAGCATGCCATAGGAATATGTTTTTGAGATCATGACTGGTCCAGGAGCCATTTGCTCTAGTAGGCTCTAATAGGTGCTCTATGATGGCCTGGTGTGTAGTTTCAATCATGTCTAAGTATGCTTAGGCTTAAGCTCACCTTAATTTCATGACCTATTGGTTAGAAATTTGGACCTCTTGATGATTGGGCACTTATTAAACTTGGCACGTGAGGATTTCTACTGAGTGGACACTTACTAAACTTGGCCCATACGACTCTCTTTGATTGAGACCACTCTTTGACTATCACGTAGGATGTATGAAATTACCCCCAACATAAAAGTTAATAATGCTTCATAAAAGTGATTTAAGAATATAAATATGCAAATCAATTTGCAAGGATAAATTTTCCAATATTACTAGCTTATACTAGCCAATATAATCCTAAAGTATTTTAACAATTTTACATAAATGTTTATTCTAATTACAAATGTTGCCATTATCATTAATGTTTTTTAATGAAAGAATGTTGGTGACATGTTTGAGTAGGTGTGATGCACAAAAGCTTGATTGCCAAATTTTGTATTTATAGAAGCTTACAAGTATACGAATCACTTGTTAAAAAAAAGACAGGTATACTCTTAAGATCATGTCTCAAGGAATTGTGGTGGTTTTCAAAAGTTAAATTAATTTTCTAATATAGTTAAGAAAAGTAACAAATCCTAAACATTTTAACAAGTTGTTGGATGATTTGTAGAACTATAAATTATAAATGAATTATATCTAAAGAAAAAAAAATAAAGCAAAGTGATAATTACAAAATGGACGAACCTAAGATGATGAATATGTATCAAATTTTATCAAGCATAACCCTTTATGGAAAGGACAAATTAAATTATTTAAGTATAAACTAGATTTACTCATTTAATTTCTTTTTAAATAAAACTACCTATATTCATGTGATTTTCCGGTGATAGTTAATTAATAAATTTTTCCTTGTTCGAGGTTTAAATTGATTAATAGTTAAACTTAAAGAACTTTATATATTCCAAAATTCTCAATTAATTGAAAACTTCCCTCTCGAGATGACAAATTGATAACTAAGGTAGTTATACTCTTTGAATATAAGTACATGTTTGGCCCATCTTAAATTTATAATTCAAGTTATTTTCAACCATCTAAATTAATACAAATCAATGAACTTAAAATAAACTTTTATTAATTATGCTTAATTTTAAAATATTTCTTTAATCATAAATCAAGACTTGTCTCATCATTAATTTGTGATTAAAGATTTGAAGAATAGAATAAGATATAAATCATAGCTTTTATTTCTTTAAATCATAAAATTGTTCTTCTAATCATTCGAAGTAGAAAACTAAAATCTCATATACAGATTTGGTCAATCATAGTGAAATTAACAAAATTAAATTCAATTATGAAACAATAGATTACAGAAAGATTGAATACGATTTCATATCACAAAAAAAGTTGTTATTGCATGGCTTCTCCAAACCCTTGAATCTTCTTCACAATTAGGAAGATATCTTTATGTATCTATGTATGATGAAATAATAACCTAATTATACAAGTAAAACAAATCTAAGAATAGTTGTTGAAAACTAAAGAAAAGAAGAGACTTGATGGTTCTGGGATAATTTTGAGAAGAGGTGAGGGGTTTATTACATAGATGAGGAAAAGGAGAGAAAATGTAATAAAAAATGGATCATGAGAAAATTATTACCATGCATCATATCACACTTTTTTCACCACCATGGCTAGCGTTTATTCTGTTATGCATTAAATCACGATCTCAGAATATCATACCGTGGTACACATTTTACACCACCGTGGCCCACATTAATCTACATTACTCCAATTGTTTTGTGTTTCACCCCTTACAAACTTGGTTAGTACATATGTAAGGATTTCATATGCTATAATTTTATCATTCCTAGTTGTAATCGAGTGCTTTTAGGTACAATTCTTCAAGCGTTTTTAATTTGAATCACTTTGAAGCCAAAAATACCTAAACAAAATAAAACATGCCCATGATTTTGAAAATATAGATTTACTAAGTAATGATAAAATTATACAAATAAAAATCTTTTTTTAACATTAAAGTACAAATAAATCACATAATATTTAGTGCTTTTCAAGTATCATCGCAACCCCCAACTAGCTTCTTACTAGTCTCTAGCAAGGAAAGTGAAAAACTAAAATAAATAAAATTAAATTATCCTAAACCACTTTCGTAGATTGACATGATTACATTTAGCATATGTAACAAGCCTTTAAGCCCCTAAGTTGTCCTAGTGGACGAGTTTAAATCTCGTGAGGGCTTTCAACGTTGATACCTAAAAACATCAAACTAAATGATAAATTTAAAAGAAATAACAAAAAGTAAAAAATAATAGATAATAAAATAAAAACAAAATTTAACAAAGTAAACATTAAAATGAAAAATAATAAAGTAAAAATAAAACACACAAATTCTCATACTTTTAATATATTTTAAGCTCATAATTAAAATCTAGAGCATAAGTTAAATTAATATATCAATGAATAATATTTTATTGTAAAAATTAGTTGAAAATAATAAATTCATATTCCATGTCAAAATATATCAATATTAACTCACTCAATCTCAGTGTTAGGAATCTCAATTCACTTCAACATTAATCCTCACAAGATATACTCTCAATGTGACATTGATCCTATGGGTTCAAGCAGTCAATCAAAGATATACGCTAATAGAAATTATGTAAAGAATTGAAATAATGGGTTAACATATGTTTAAAAAAGAAAGGCATGAAAAGTGCATAACCTTGATATCATGAAAGGAATCAAATGATAGAATTTAGAAAGAAATCAAATACTATTTTTATGCATCAATTAAAATTATCAAGAAAAAATTTCAAGTACATGCCTTTAGAGATGATTTGTAATAGCCATTGTTCAGAACTTTGAAGGATTTTTGGGCCATATTGTGTAGTTAAACTATTAATTTTTTTAATCTTTTTTTATATATTTTTCTTTCTTTCTTTATTTTGTTTTTTAGAGAGTAGACACATGTACATATGTGTATAGGACTTGATGAGTGGCTAATTTTGGCTTTCTTTTGTATTAACTTTTAGGGAATCCCAAATATATCTATTTTGTGGAAGTCGTGTGTGTATGAAGAATTGTGAGGACTCACCATGATTATAAGGAGTTCACTTATTTAAAAAGGAAAAAACTAGTAAATATAACTTGTTATTCAAATAATTTATTTTGTTCTTTCCTAGAAGGGTTATGCTCATTAAAATCCCATCATTATCTATCATCCTTGTTTTGGGTTATAAATTTACTTGCTATAATTTAATTTACATGCGATATTAATTGTAAATTGTAAGTCCTGTTGTACTTGGTATTTATGTGTTGGCTTCACATGTACAAAACATGGAGTCTATTTACTTTACTCATTGTTTTTATCTTCCTTTATGTAAGATTGGTTAATACATATCAGTAATGTACACACACACATAATTAGTTACGCTATGATTGAAATCATATTTTATATACACACCATAGGTTTGGTTGTTTAGTATGCATGTTAGACCATGAGTGATGGTTTTTGTTTCAGTTTGGGTGTATGTATTTACAGAAAATTACTTGGCAATTTTTGGATAAAAAATAAATTTTTTATACACCTTGATGGGGGCCTTTTCTAGATTTTTTATACACATCATGGGACATATAGTGAGGTGGTCGATAAGGACCTCAACTAGGCCCCGAAAAGGTTGGATGCCCATTGGTAGTTGTCAATAACTACCTCCTACTAATTCTTGCAATTAATTCAAAAACTAGATTGAAACTCTGCCTAAATTTTATATGATTTCAAATTCCAACTTCACTAATTATCTTGAAAGTGTTTCCATAATTGTGATACATTTGTGTGAACATAAAATAGTATGGTTGGCTATTTTATGAAATTTATGGTAATAACACTGTGAGAGTGAGTTGAGCTGAATTGTTTAAGTCTCATATTCTTTGCGGTGTATGATAAGTGGTTGATTATGTTTCCCACTTTGGTTGTGTGCAACACGTGGTTGACTATGTATCACACGTAAATGAATTATGGTTTATGGTTGAAAATGGTTTCCACAATAGTTATTAGTTATTCATGATTGAGGGTAGTTCTCACAATAAATTTTTCAATTACACTTTATTGATCTATAGTTACTGATCAGACCAAATAGAGTTATGTTGGCTTTTGAGGAAATTTGGGTTCATATGTTGAATGAGGTTGTTGTGGAGGTAGTAAGTGAGGGCAGTAAGACAGGGTAGCAATAGACATACCAAATAGAGGTCTCTACTGATAGAGGTATTTATGGTCTTGTTTTTTGTCAGAGTTGTAATTTTTTAAATGCTTTGTGAATTTTTTACTACTAAGTGGTTGCTATAAGAAACCTGAGGATGATATGACATAAATTAAAGTTCTATATGGGTTTACCTCGTTACATGATTGTTTTTGAATGATATACTATGTTGTGAGTACAATATGAGTCTTGATATTGTATGTTACAAAATATAGGATTAGAACTCTGAATAGAAAACTGCTTAACTCTAATTTTCTTACTTTACTTCATATTTTTGTAGCCTTTGATTATATTTTCTAATTTTCTTACTTTACTTCAAATTCTACTTTGGATAATGAGAAGTATCTCACTCAAGTTAATAAGCTTGAAAATATAATTTAGGATAGAGATTCCAAGGTACTCAAAATTCAATGCATGCTTGAGTCTTGTCTTGCAATTCAGATGTTATTTCCAAACTTAAGAAAGATGTTTGCATCTTGGAATATGAAAAAGCTATTATTGAGTCCTTGTTGAAATATTGTGATACTAAACTAAATAAGCTTCAAGCATGTGCTAATTTTGCTACTACAAAATTCAAACTTCTTGAATCATACTTGCTAGAAAAATATAAAATGGTTGAGACTCTTCCCCTTCAGTAATACTAAATTGAATACGCTTCAACCTCACTATTGTTGATGTGTCGAGTGCATAGAGCTTACCTTTTCCCCATATATCTAAAAAATATGGCCTATTTTCTTCCTCTAACTCTATAAAAGACTCATCAGGCTATGACGAGAATATGATGAGTCATATAGAAGAGTTATTGAATCTTTCCATCACCTTGACTAATGAAGCCGTGGCTTTGTAGAATGAAACAATTGTGATATTTGAAGAGTTTAAATATTCCCTTGGTAATAATCTTGATTATCAAAATCTCAATTGTAATGTGGTACATAGTACTTGAAGGCTCAAACATCCAATTATTGGTATTTTGATAGTGGATGTTCTCGACACATAACAAAAGAACTAGGCATAGTGTTCAAGAGAGGATTAACATTACAATTCAAGAGATTGATTGTATTTACTTTTCTTACTCTTTTCTTTATCAATTTTTATGTATTTCTTTATGAAAAACATGAGCTTTATGAACATAATTATGTTTAATTAATTTATTAATCTCGACACATGAAAGACAACTATTATTGTATGGTGTGTAATAGGTTAAGTTTGAGTACTGAAGAACTGTGGCATCAATGTTTATGTCATGTCAACTACAAATTGTTGAATAAAATTTCTAGTCTTAAATAACTATTTCTTCTCTTCCGGAACATGTATGTGGTACATGTCAGTGGGGAAGCAAAGTAAAAGCCAACTTAAGAAGAATCCATAACTTTCTACTTCAAGACCCCTTCAAATTCTTCATATGGATCTGATAGGTCTTGTTAAAATTGCTAGCATTGGTAGAAGAAAGTACATCTTGTTTATTGTTGATGATTTCTCAAGATATACCTGGGTTTTTTTTCTAAGAGAAAAATCTGAAGCTTTTGATAAGTTCAACACCCTCTAAAAATGAGAAATTTGAATCCATTGTTATAATCATCAAAATCTGGAGTGACCATGGTAAAGAATTCAATAATTCAAAGTTCAAAGCCTTTTGTTATGAAATGGGCATTCAATAAGAATTTTTAGCTCTGAAGACCCTTAAAAATATGGCATTGTTGAAACGAAAAAGAGAGTTATCCAAGAGATGGCTAAGATCATGCTGACTAGCAAAAACATAGCAAAACATTTTTGGGCTATGCCTATTAACACTGATTGTTATATGATGCATCATTGTTTCTTAAGGCTTGGTACTTGTTAGTCTTCTTATGACCTTAATCACACAAAAGACCTATTTTTACTCACCTTTGTACATTTGGTAGTACTTTCTATATTCTTAGAAATAAAGAGAATCTAGATATGTTAAAGACTAAGAATGATAAAGGAATTTTCATAGGATACTCCAATAATAGTTATACTTATCAGGATTACAATTTTAGAACTTCTACAATCATAGAATCAATCAATGTTGTGATTGATGACTCTAGTGCCACTAAACTTGTAGAGTCTGATGACAATTCTATTTTTGGTGATTGAGGCTCTCCATACAATGCCATAGATAATACTAAGACTGTCTACAATAAATTTAGTTGAACCTCCTAGCACTCCTAAGGATAAGAAAAAAAGGTGATCAAGAAGATGTGTGTTTCATCCAATGTGGGAAAAGAAGGCTCATTCCGTGGACAACATCATCTGTAATGTAGAGGGTGGTGTTAGGACAAGATGTCAACTATAGGAAACCTTGAATTGCATGTGTTTCACTTCTACTCTGCTCCCCAAAAATGTTAAAGGAAGCCCTACATGATATATATTGGGTCAACTCCATGTAGGAGGAACTTAATCCATTTCAGAGGAATGATGTCTATTACAATCTTCTCAGACCTATAGACAAACATGTTATTGGTACACTCTAGCCTTACAAAAATAAGGAAGTTGGAAATTGGATAATTTCTTGAAACAAGTCTCGTCTTGTTGCTCAAGGATATGCTCATATTGAAGGAATAGACTTCGATGAAACCTTCACTCATATTTCCCACCTAGAGTTGATGCACAAATTTAGTAGTTTAAAATAGCTCGTAAGTGATTGCCACACACGAAGTGTGGGAAATGAATACACAAATATACGTATCGTAATAAGTAATATAATGATAAGAAAAGATCATTCCCACATAACTTATTTTATTATAAACTATTTTTTAAAACTAAAAAAACAAAAATCAATTTTTATGTGTTCATAATTATTCAAGCACATAGTCAATAGTGTAGCACACAACAAATAAGAATAGAGTAACTACTAACAAGTGTGGAAAAAAGAGATAGACATAAAGAAAGACATTACATAAGATGATCAACAAGAAGTATAAGGAAAAACATGCAATAGACAATAATGAAGGTTTTCCAATCACAATCACATCTTCTTAGGCATAAGCATCTTTAGATTGAACTATGATTTTAGTATCAAAACACCATAGCATATGAACACAACAATATAACTAGGTAAACACACATAGATATCCTATGTATATGGTAACATTCTTGTGTTTCTTATGGAAACCACTCGACAGAAATAATTTACTAATGAATAATAAACATTTACATCTCAATAAAACTATAAATGCAAATACCTCTTAATGGAGCACTACTACAAATAAGGGCTTTAAAGTCAATTTGGTGAACCAACTTAAATCGAGATCACTTTAATTTGTAAGTTGGTTTATAGGTATAACTGACTTAAAATTTTAAGTTGGTCCTACATGTCAACCGACTTAAAAATTAAAGTCGGTTTATGGGTAGAACAGACTTAAAATTTTAAGTCAATTATATTCTAGAACTAACTTAAAATGGTAAAACCCTTTTAAACATATTTTGTTTATTTTTTTTTCTAGCCCCTCTGCATTTTTTAAATCACATAACCACAGAAAAAACCAAAATATGTTTAAAAGAGTTTTTAAATTTTATATATTCGTTTAAAAACTAGATATTAATTAATTACTTAAGAACTAAATTTATAATTTATATACAATACATATATATATATATATATATATATATATATATATATATATTTAACTTAATTACAATATTACTAAATATCATAAGATATCTATGTTATTCAATATCATCAGATTCTTCTTCTAATTCTTCTTGCAATCTAATAATTTGAAGCATGGTTCCGCCCGTAAATCATCAAAAATTTGCATATTATAGCCCGTTTTACTCCAACCAAAGAACTATAAGTATTTAAATTCAAAATAAGAATTTAATATCATGAATTCATAAAAAATAACTTATATATGTAAAAAGAATATATTAGTAAACAAGATTACTGATGAGTGCTCAAAAAGCACTAAAATTATCATGATTTTATGCACATTAATTGATTAAAAATATATATATTTATATGTTTTATCATATATTTATATAAATTTGTCATTTTTGGAATCACGGGTATTTTTATTGTTTTTCAGGTATTTTCGCTTAAAAACGTCACTTAAAGACTCAAATAGGAATACTGGAAGCAATATATCACAAATATATTAATAAATAAATGGGGAAAGGTCAACAAATATGGAAAAATTGGACAAAATGGGTCGAAAATGTCAAAAATGTCAAAAAGGAGAAAATCGCGCCCGGAGTAGCCCATCCCGCACCCGGAGCAAAAACTTGATGAACGAAAACTGGCATCGCCGATTCTACCAATACTTTGGTTTTAATATTTGTAAAACTCTCGCAAGTGCACGAATCATTTCGTAGAAAATGATAAGTATACTCCCAAGGTCGATCTAAGGAAGGAATGTATATGGTTTTTAATTTATTATTCAAACTTTTAAAAACGAAATTAAATCCTAAACATCCTGTCACGATAGTTTGGTTTTTGTGTTCCTAATCTAATAACATAAAATAAACATATATACAGATTAATTAAATATAATCTAATAACATAAAAATAAACATAGATACAAATTCAATAAATATTTATCTAAAAATAAATATAAATACAGATTCAATAAATATTCATTCAAATTTTATCATTTATATTAGTGGAGTATTTATGGATATAATAACTAAATTAATTATGCTTGCTCATATTATCTAGGTTATTAAAGATATAAATTGATATTTTATTGATTCTCGCTTTTTTATATAAATACCACCTTTGGTGGGGTTAGATATTCTTTGTTAACTAAACAAATCAATTAACACCTATGGGTGGGGTTGATAACTAATTTGGTTAATTAAATTAATTCCTTTTTCTAAGAGATTGAAAATGAATCATTTAAATGCCACCTTTGGTGGGGTTAGACAGTTTAAACTTTATTCAAGGTGTCCAAATTAAACATAAGAATTTAATTATCCGAGTACTAACTTTCAAGTTTTAAAACCACTACTAAAAACATGTTGTCAATATATTTTCAGATAATAATTCTTATAAAAACTTTTGAAATGGAGCTTCACTCTAACTACCGGGCGATTGTACCAACAAATAAAAGAGCACTACTCTAAATTAGACCGGATAACTAAACCTTAAAATCTAATTTTTAGATTTAAGTTTGTAATGAAAAATAATATATTTCTCTCTAACATTCTTAATATAAAATCTTGAATAAAAATAAAATCAATTCATTTTAGAGATTTTTACCTATTTAATATTTCGCAAGCATAACAACATTATTATTATATCATGTTTACAAACAGTCAACAAAGGTAAATTTAATCACAGAACAAATTAAATATAACATGTAAAAAATAAAGAATAAAAAATAACTGCAAAGAAAATAAAATCCTTACAGTACTTCGATGCCATTCCCGTTGCTAGAAAACCTCCAAACGGAATTTGCACTCACATTTATTGAATCAAAAAGCTAATAAATTACAAAAACATAACTAGTTCTTCCCAAAAAGGGAAGAACTCTAAAACTAAGAGAAACTAGCTAAAACATAAGAAAAACTAGCTAAAACATAAGAAAAACTAAAAAAACTAAAAACTAAGAAATGAGAGAAAGAAAGAAGAGAGAAGTGTGGTTTTAAGGTGTGTTTTGAAGTGAAGGGAAGGGGGGTATTTATAGGTGAGGATGGAGAGAAAAAATGAGTAAACAAATGTTAAAAAAATGTTAAAAAATGTAAAAACTTGTAATGGAAATGCTGATGTCATTAATGACGTCAGCATGACGTCATGGGGGCGGCTGCACGTGAAAAATGAGGCAAAATGGGCGTGGGCACGTGCGGAGGCAGCTGGGCGCGCCAGATGAACAGTACCAGCGCGCGCAGCTTTCCGCAGATGAATAGTACCGGCGCGCGTAGATTTGCGCGGATGAACGATACTGCCGCACAGACGGATGAACAGTGGCAATGGCCGGCCGGCGCGCGATCAAGCGGCACGATCTCTTCTTTTTTGACATTTTTGACCCATCTTGTCCAATTTTTCCATATTTGTTGACCTTTCCTCATTTATTTATTAATATATTTGTGATGTATTACTTCCAGTATTCCTATTTGAGTCTTTAAGTGACGTTTTAAGCGAAAATACCTGAAAAACAATAAAAATACCCATGATTCCGAAAAAGACAAATTTATATAAATATATGATAAAACATATAAATATATATATTTTTAATCAATTAATGTGCATAAAATCATGGTAATTTTAGTGCTTTTTGAGCACTCATCAATTACCACATCTTTAATTAACATGCTCATATTTGAGATAATCTCACTCATAAATTTCATGACAAAGTAACCACACATGACTCCATCATTTTGTTGCAAAACCTAAAAAAAAAGTGTACATGATTTTCCATATTCGAACATCTTTATTATTCAATCATAAAATTCATTAAATTATTAATATTCGCTTGTACATACCATAACTTTATCCCATTTGAGCTTATGTGATTTTTAAGGGCTATGTCCTTACTCTTATTCCACATCTACCATGCCCTATCAAATTTCAAAATAATTAGTTCTTTATTCACTATTACAAAGAACAATAGAAGAAAAATAGATATAACTCTTACATTTCAACTGTTTTTGTTCTCTACAAATAATAAAGCAATAAAGTATATCATACATTATTACATCAATATACAAAAATCATAACAAGGACTTTTTATTAAGTTAATTTACTAACCAATTTATTCAGTTTTTCTTCTCCTCATTTATTAATTGGCTTTGACTTCTTCATTTTGGGTGTCTTTGTTTCTATATGGAGTTCAACTCGGGTAACTGGTCTATCCAATTTAACTTTCTACATAAATTAAATAAATTTATTAACTTAAATTAGAGGAAAATAAATATAAATATAGTTATAAATTAACAACTTAATATTACCATTCTTTGTCTAATTTCAAGATTTGATGACATCCCAGTACTGTTAAGAAAAATATTCTGCATTTTTATATTTTGTTGTTCTTCCCTAATGATTTGAAATTCATCTATAATCTATAAAGTCTTTCCATACTTGGGGTTCTATCAAGGAATGGGATTTTATATAGTTCTTCTTCATTAAATGGTTCCAAGTATGAAAACATATAATTTCTAGCCAATTTGGAAGTTTTTATTCCTTGCATGCCTTATTTGCAATTTTTGTAGCACTTATTCATCTAATTATCGGGGACTTCAAAACTATTCTTTAAAAAACACATTTTAGAGGATATCTAATATAAAAAAAAGATATAATATGTAATTAATTATAAAACAAAAGTGACTTACATAAATGGTTTTCCATATCTTTTACTTTTCAACTTCTTCAACTTTACTCCAATCGTTTATATTTATTAGTATACCTACCAATAGAAGATTTCAACTGTTGGTATTTTCTCCTAATGGATTACTAGTTGCATTGAATTGAACATGTATTCTATCATCTGGATTAAGCAGAGCATCAAGTATATTAGCCTAACCCCTTTTTTTGAAATGCCCCAATGGATCATTTGGATCTATAATCTATGGCACCCTAGGATCCATGAAATATTTGTAAATAATGATGAAATAGAAATTAATTCAGAATTTTAAGTCCAAACTTATAAACAAGAGTTATTAAAATAATATAAAACGTACATTATGTTTAATTAGTTTTTTCATTATATATATATTTCTTCACAATCACTTCGAGTCCATGATGAAGAATCATCATCATCAACTAGATCATCACATACATTAGGAAATTTCTTTGAGAAATGACTAATATTGGATAACATATCAAGCATGTCATCATCTTCTAAAGAATCACAATGGTAGAACTCTTTTTATGGAGGTTTTGACACAACAAACCATCTTGTGACAATTTGATAGCTCATTTAAAATACTGGTTTTGCATGAAGTGCTAACATGAAAGGATCCTCAATGTAACCTATCTTGAATAATTTTACAAGGGTAAATCCAAAATCATCCATTTTATATCCAACATTGATAGCATCTTCAATCCAATCACATAAGAATACTGCTTCATGGAAGACCTTATAATCGAGTTCCCAAATTTCTTGAATAATACCATAATATGTTCTATCAGAAAGTACAGGATCATCATCTTTTGAACTAGAAAATTTCCTAGTTTATGCAACCATCTTCACACCAATATTCTAGTTTACTTGGACTTTATCCCTTGATTGTGTCTAAACCTAGAACCATTAATTTTGAAACTAGAATACGATTTGACATCTAATTTTGGACCATGTGTAAGCTATTCCAAAGTTTATATTATTTTATATTGGGTTTGTTGAGTTAAACTCGAATCTATGCGTATAAAAATATGAAATGTGTTTAAAAAGGTTGTAAAACATTATATAAACCTACTAATGAATTCTTGTATGTGACACTTACATAGTCGCAAAATCAAGAGCTTACATAGTCTCATCCTTTTTTTATAACGAGAATCGGTCTTCAATAAGTTCAAATACATTATGTGATATTATGCAAGATATATTGTTTATGTGTCATTAATAGTTATATAAATAATAATTTTATTTTATATGAAAAGGTTGAATTTTTCATTACTTACTCTATGTACAACAATGCCTCGTTATTATTTATCAAAATAATTATGTGTGCTTTTTCCCATTGAGTATGATCAATGAACAATTTCTTACTTCCACCAAGCATAGGGTTACCTACTTGGATCATGTCATGTTCTAAGAACAACTTGTGCGTAGGATTTCCACTTTTAGTGCAACCACTAAAGTAGTTAGAACAAAACTCAATGGCCTCTTAAGCAATGTAAAATTCCACCATGCATCCTTCAAGACTATTTTTATCATTTACATATTCTTTAAGGACTTGCATGTATCTCTCAAAAGGATACATCCACCTTAAGTAAGTAGGACCACACAATTGAACCTCTAAAACTAAATGAACATATAAGTGAATCATTATATCAAAAAAAGAGGAAAATATTTCTCAAGTACACACAAATTCTCCACAACATCTTTCTATAAAGAATTTAACTTGGCAATTGATATAGATTTCTTGCATATTATATTGATGAATTACCAAAGAAAAATTATGTATAATTAAACATGTTTTGGAAGAATTGACCTAATAGAAACTAGCAATAAATTTTGTATTTAGATATGGCAATCATGTGATTTCAATCCATAATGTTTCTTATTAGTCATAGACACCAAATTTTTTAAGTTGGATGAGTAACCATCAAGAACTTTCTCACCAACCAAACATCTGCAAAACACATCCTTCTCTTTTGTTGACATTGTATATGATGCTGGTGGAAAGTATGCTCGATTCTTATCATTTTCCATCCTTGGTGCCAATTTAGGTCATATGCCTAGTTTCTTTAAATCCAATCTTACTTTAATTCCTTCCTTTTTTTCTAGGTATATTAAGTAATGTACCAATCAAGCTCTCACATACATTTTTTCTCAATGTGCATGAAATCTAAGATGTGACGAATGTGTAGGTCTTTCCAATAAGGTAATTTTCAAAATATTGGTTTTTTATTCCAATAATCATGTTTTACAAATTGAGTAACATTTTCATTTTCACCACTTTTATTAGTTTACCACTTTTTTCCCTCTATTTGTTAGTATTTTTTTTATCTTTCTATATCATTTGAATGTCATACCGTTCAATCGCCTTAATATCTCAACAGCTTGAAAAGATCTTGGTACAAGATCATGATCTTCTTCACATCAAAAGGTTTTTTTTTTATCTAAACTTGTGTCAAGATGGAAAAAATCTTCTATGTCTTCTATAAGACATTTCATCCATAAACAAGATAAGTGGCTAAGGTGTCATCACTACAAATAAGGCATCCCATATAACCTTTTGTTATATGTCCTAATAAGTTCTCATAGGTAGAAAAATCATTAATTGTCCATAAAAGGACCCTCTTTAAGTTAAAGTATTCTTCTTTATGTGCATTATAAACATTTACACCATCATTCCACAACGTCTTTAAGTCATCTATTAAAGGCAGCAAATACACATCAATATCAACTCCGGGTTATTTCGATCCTAAGATCAATAATGTTAGCATCATGAATTTTATTTTCATACATAACCAAGGAGGAAGGTTATATGTTACCATAATTACTGGCCAACAACTATATTTTCTACTAAGGGAACTGTGTGCATGAATTTCACCACCAGCAATAGCTAGATGAAGATTGCACGTATTAGATGTAAATTGAAAGGATAAATTATCTATTACTTTCCAATTTAGAGAATCAAAAGAATGATAAAGCATCCCATCATCAAATCAATTCTCTAAATGTCAAGTCAACACTTTGATGTCTCTTTACTTTCAACAACCTTTGCAGGCATGACTTTCTTAGGTGTTGTCTCATTTGTAGCATGTTTCCATCTTGATTCTTTACACAATGGACAATCATCTAATGTCTCATATTCTTTTCTACAAAGAATTCAATCATTTGGACAAGTATGAATCTTATGATATTCCATGCCAAATCGACTAAGAGATTTCTTCACTTCATACATTAAAGATGATAACTCATTACCCTCAGCAAACATATCAATTAGTACATTTAGTACTTCTGTTAATCCTTTTCCAAAAAAACCATTTTCCCCTTACATTGTACAAATAAATAAATCCCAACATTTAAGTGTATTTCTTGCACTCTAGATACAACAGCTTTTGGCATCTTCTAGATGTTTTTTAAATGTTTTAGGATCATCTTAATGTAATTCATTTTCAATAGCATGGAACATATTTTCTGTCTATAAATTATGTCTAGAGTGCCTATTATGATAAGATGTATATAATTCACTCACATCCTTATTTTACCTTTTTCCATGAGTATTATCAATATTTTCTCCATGATAATACCAACATTTATAACTCAAAAGAATATCACTACGGATAAGGTAATACTTAACCTCATCAACATCATGAAATTTCTCAATTTTACATTTAACACGTGGGGTGATAATCATACTCATTTCATTATTACTATTTTTACGAGCGAATTCCAAGAAAATTTCAACTCCAGAAATATAGTTTTGCTCAATTCTACATTTCAACATTCAAGATTTTTCCATTTTCTATTAATGATATTAAACATATTAAATATGAATCCAATAAAATATTAATGTATTAATCACCAATATATTTCAACTATTATTATATATGAAGTTAAAAATTATTAGAATATTCATCAAAATATAATATAAAAATAAATACATAAATTTCAAATAATTAATAAACTCATTATAACATTGACAATATATAATATTAATTAATAAACTCATTATATAAAATTAAAAATCTATAATACTAATTAATAAACTCATTATAACATTAACGATATATAATATTAATTCATAAACTCATTACAACATTAACAATATATAGTATATAATAATTTATATATATAATGCATGTAATAATAATAAGTATAAAAAATTTAAATTTAAAATAAATTAATATATATAATATGAAATACATAAAATTATTTAAAATAAAAAAATGCATTCTTTTCTTCTAAGTTTAAATAAAAATAAATAACATACATAACACAAAAATATATACAAATAATTAATAACACATGATATACATTAAAATAAAATAATAAATGTACAAAAGTTATATAAAAAATATAAAATATAAGTAATAAGTGTAAAATAATTCATAGAATTACTTACAATAATAAAACAAGTAAGAAAATGAAGGAAAATGGTGTTTCATAAGTGAGAAAGTGAAAGCAAATAGGCAAGAAAAAATTAAGTATTATGCTTTAAAAAATGGTAGATCTAGATTAGAAATTGGAGAGAAACAAAACCCAACTGACGGTACCGAAAATGTTAGTCGAGAGTGTTCGGAAATGGACAAATAAATTTGAAGGAGACACACAACTTTGTAGAGAAATGAGGAAACACAGGCAAAAACTATCGATAAATGAAAAGAGGGAGAAGAAAAGGAAAAACAGACAGATAGCGTTAGTTCTCCGTGTCAACCGACGCTACACATGGCACGTAGTATCAGTTCTACTTGCCAACCGATGCGAGTTATGAGTAGAATCAATTGATATGTAGAACTAATGCTATGTGCTATATGTAGTGTTGATTGGCACGTAGAACCAATGCTACTCGTTACGTGTTGATTGACATGGCAACGAATGCTATACGTGGTTGTACACGTTAACCGACGCAAAGCCACGTGTAGCATTGGTCATACGTGTTAACCAAGGCAAAATTACAGGTCAGTTAACATATACAATTGACGCTACTTGCCAGGTGTAGCATCGTTTGTACACGTTAACCGATGCTATTTTTTGATTTTTTAAAATATATTTTAAATTTGAAGTCTATTTGAAGTTAGTTTTTAACATGAATCAACTTTAACTTTTAATTCGTTTTATAAGCATATCGACTTAAAATATGTTATAAGTTGATTTTAAGAAAAACCCGACTTTAAATCCCCACTTAAATACTTTTTATTGTAGTAATGGAGGCACCTACAAGCTCTAACTATCTTATGCTTCCCTCACTTGATGTCTCCAATACAACTTAGATCCAATCTAAATCTGGCTCTCCTTTAGAGCCCACCACCACATGGTGCGAACGATCAACAACGATCAGTATAATGTAGTCTTAAATGTACAACAATATGTGCACATGAATCTAACATGCAATCTAAATCATTGTTGTTAATCTAAAAAAAATTTGCAAATTGGGGGTGTTTATAGAAAATTTCTAATTTTTGAGATCCTCGACGGTCATCTCACTAACCACCAATCACGTCAACTAGGATAATAGTAATCCCGAATAGGGTAATAACCATTACAACACTCGTTGACCTAGTGAGCACACCAAAAATTATGTCTTTTATTTCAAAAATTACCAAATAACTTTTTACAAATACCCACAAAACAACACGATACAAAACAAAAAAAAATGCAACCTAATGTGCATACGATATGAACCAACCCACATTGTGTGAGTAAACATCCAAACATACACAGTATTTTAAATTAAATAGTTGTGTGTAATATTGAACCGTCAATAATTGTCCTTACAAGCAAGAAGACACAACATTAAGTAAAATAAAAGACTATTTTTCACATAAAAATGACAACAAAGACTCATATAACTTATAGGACTTACACCATTAAAAGATAATTAATGCATATAATTAATCAATTTTTACACTAAATATAATTTAAAAAATAAATTATCCAAAATGAAATTATGGTTTGAATATGCTATGAGGAAATATATTGATACTTATAATATATTTTTAATTATACTAATTTAGCATATATTTATTAGATTTCATTTTCTCTTTTAATTATGTAATAATAGATAATTATTATAATGTTCATAAGTCTTTATTTTTCTTTTTAATTGTAAATTTATTTACCTCTTTCACATAGAATCAAATATTTAATAATAAAAAATCAAATATTTTAAGAATTTTTGGTTTTCCTTTTCTTTTTCTACTAAAAGATAATTATTAATACATATAATCAATTATTTTTACATAATATAATTTAGAAAATAAATTAAACTTTAAGAAATATTTTATAAAACTTTTAGTTTTTTGTTTTAATTTTGTAATAATAAAATATTATTATAATAATCATGAGTCTTTTGATTTTCCTTTTTAAATTTTTCATTAAGTGAGAATTTATAAATTTTAAATTTATTCACATAGAGTTAATTAATGAAGGATTCTTTTTATTTTCCCTTTTAATTTCTCTCATTAAAAGATAATTAATACATATAATCAATTATTTTGTAAACTAAATACAATTTAGAAAATAAATAAACTAAAATTAAATTATAGTTAGATTATATTATAATAGACCTCATCGGTTGTTAGATAAAGTACATCAATAATTATAATAGACCTCATCAATCAAAAATATGACATGCTACTTATAGGGTTAGGATTATCATTTTCATAAGAAAGTATAATCTTTATACTTTATAATAACTAAAATATTATAAGGAATGAATTACTCATTCGGTGTTTTGCAAAAAGTGAAGAGGAATATTCTCACTAAGTCACTATTGAACTTCAAAGTATGCTCAAAGTAGAGTAATCCAAAGAAGGAAGTTGGTCTTGAAGAATAGAGCTGGATTGTTGGAGCATGTTTTGTAAATTGATGTTTTAAAACATTCAGATTAAGGTGGCGTTTGGTTCGTGGAATGGAATCAGAATGGAATGGAATGGAAAGGAAACAATTTTGTTTGGTTTGACCACTGGAATCAAGCTTCGAATCAGGATTATAGTGTTTGGTTTGCCACTGGAATGGAATGAAATTTGGGGTTATACTTGTAGGTTAAGGTTTAGGGTTAAAATTATTATTTTTCTAAAAATAGTTTAGGGTTTTAGAATTTTGGATTTAGGGTTTAGGGTTTTAGGGTTTATGGTTTTAGGATTTGGAATTTGAGGTTTAGGGTTTTGTGATTTATGTTTTAGGGTTTTGGGTTTTGGGATTTATGTTTTAAGGTTTAGGGTTTAGATATTTGGAGATTTAGGGTTTAGGGTTTTAGGGTTTAAGGTTTAGGGTTTAGGGATTTGGGGTTTAGGGTTTTAGGATTTGGAATTTAGGGTTTAGGGTTTAGGGTTTTGGGATTTATGTTTTAGGGTTTTGGGTATTGGGATTTATGTTTTAAGGTTTAGGGTTTTAGGGTTTAGAGTTTAGGGTTTATGGTTTAGGGATTTGGGATTTGGGGTTTATGGTTTAGGGATTTGGGGTTTAGGATTTAGGGTTTTAGGATTTGAAATTTGGGATTTAGGGTTTAGGGATTTGGGATTTATGTTTTAGGGTTTTGGGATTTATGTTTTAAGGTTTAGGGTTTTAGGGTTTAGGGTTTAGGGATTTGAGGTTTAGGATTTAGGGTTTTAGGATTTGGAATTTGGGATTTAGGGTTTAGGGTTTAGGGATTTGTGATTTATGTTTTAAGGTTTAGTGTTTTAGGGTTTAGGGTTTAGGGATTTGAGGTTTAGGGTTTTAGGATTTTAGGATTTGGATTTAGGGTTTTGAAATTTTGGGTTTGAGAATTTAGGATTTGAATTTAAGGTTATATTTTAGGTGAGGGTAAAATTGGAAAAAAAAAAGTTTAGATGGGAATGGAATAATGATTACCAAAGGTGGAAGAAGGAATTGTGATTCCTTCTCTTTTAGTAATCAGATTCCATTCCGCCTTCATTCTGTCCAACCAAACATACAAAATGGATGGAATCAATTATGATTCCATTCCATTCCCTCCAAACAAACGTGGGGTAAGGGAATGATAAAAGTTCATTAACATAGTTGTTTTATTTTGTTGTTTTGAATACTTATTTGGTTGTCATTTTCCTTAGGAAGTCCGTTGATAAGGGATATATGCCATTTCTATAGGAGCATTCTGGTAGTGGAGCGTAGAGTAATGGAGGTAGTGGACTCTTATTTCTTAGCTAAGTTTGTTTCATGTTTTCTTAGGTAAGTTGCAATCAGCTATGTTACATGAACATGGAAAGAACAAGTGCAGGAACGTGTATAGAGGTCGGGCTCGCATACTTTTGAAATTTTAGATCACTGGCATAATTGTCTAAATTTAGACACGGGTACTTGGATACTCGATAATATAAAATAATAAAATAATGATCTTTCATTAAAACAAAATCACGTGATAAAAGTTTTAATGAATTTATTTACTTAAAATTTAGTCTTTTATTTATACTTTTTGCTGTAGATTTACTTTTTATTAATAATTTTCATATTATTGATTCAAGACTTTTTTTTATTTTAAGTTGACCCAATATAATTAAAAGATCCAAATCATTTTTGACTCAACGGAGATTGTTAAACCTATTTGATAACGGCATCTACAAATAGGCTTGCGAGATCAAGGCAATTTCAATTTCATGGTATATTGTTGGAGCGTCCCGATTTTCTTGACTTAGTACATAGCACCTGGTCAACTCTTGTCCAAGCTAATTTTATAACAATTGTTATTGGTAAACTCAAAGCTCTTAAGTTAAGGCTTTAAATAGACTAGTTTTGGAAAATTTAGATTACAATATTGAAGTAGCGTTGGCTACCCTTGCTAGCATACTAAGAAGATATGTTGAAGATTCATTTTTCGAAGAACTTATCCAAGTGCAATTTGATGCTCATGTTGATTTGGAAGATTTTTGCATCAACAAGATATATTTTTGAGGGAAAAGATTCTACTAAAGTGGTTAAAAGGTGATAATACAAATACTATATTTTTTCACCCTCTCCTTTGGAGTTTAAAGGCCCAAGAGCCTTTAATTCACTTAGAAATCAATGGAGAGATCACAAAAGATCTAGAAATAGCTAATCATATTTTAGGATACTGTGAGCAACTTTTCTTGGCCCAAATGGGTGATAATCTAAACTTTACTATAATTGAGTCAATTGTGCCTACCTTGGTTATTTCTACAAACAATGACAATTTATGAAGCATACCATCATCAAAGGACATACATGCCACGGTATTCGATATGGACACCCTGAGTGCCCCTGGGTCGGATGGTTTTATATGTAAGTTCTTTCAACAATACTAGGGAATCATTAGTACAAATGTAATATGTGTAATTCAAGATTATTTTAGAACAAGTCAGATGTAACCGAGGGTCTCAAAATTTCTAATTCTTATAACTAAACACCCACTGGCAAGCAGTATTGATCAATATAGATCAATTTATTTGGAGAACTTTATGTTCAAGTTAATCCCAAAGATCATCGTTGGATGTTTAGGAGACATATGTTCTTGCATTTTGTCCCAAAATTAGTTTGGGTTCAATCAGGGTCAAAACATTAGCAATTGTATGGGTGGTGCTTCTAACTGCTTCAATGTAATACAACTCCCTAGTCTAGGGGGTAATGCTTCTCTAAAAATTGATATTTTTCAGGATTTTGATACCATGCGTTAGAACTTTATCTTAAAAGTGATGTAGTGCTTTGGTTTTGACAACATCTTTCTAGGTTGGATTCGAGATCTTTTTTCATCAGCGAGAATCTTCATCATGGTTAATGGTTTACCCAGGGGTTATTTCTATTTCTCTAGAAGTGTCACGTAAGGAGACCATCTATCTCTGCTATTTTTTTGTATTACCCGAGATTTTCTAAGCAAATATCTTGTGTCTTTGGTAGACAATAATCGCTTTCTTCCAATTTCTTTGCCCAGAGGCATTCTCTCTCCCAACCACTTTTTATATGATGACCTTCTCATATTTATTCATTCTTATTTGTCAAACCTCTAAGTTTTATCTAACATTTTTCATTTATATGGACATCTTTTGGGTCATCTCGTCAATTTGGATAAATCTTTCATTTACTTTGGTAAAGGTGTACCACAAAATAATATTTTATGTTAGAAATAAATTTAAATAAAAAATATTTCTATTATTTTTATGACTGTTATTTCATAATTATGTAACTAGTATTTTCATAATTATGTGGCTGTTATTTTATAACCGTTATTTTCATAATTATGTAGCCGTTATTTTCATAATTATGTGTTCGTTATTTTCATAATTATGTGACTTTTACATATAATTTTTCAACTATAAATAGAAGGCAATAGCCCGCAGTTTTAGAAAGTCTTATAACTCATCTAAGAATAGAAAAAGAAGCCAGAAAACAAGATCAAAAAGATGAAGTACTCGTTGTCTCAAACAACAGTACTAATAAGAAATCCTCCTCTACATTTCTAGAATCAAAATAATAACCAGAACCATAACTACCAAAATAGAAATAGAAATTATCCTCCAAAGAATGGACCTCAACCCCTTAAGAAATAAAAAATTCATGTGTTATAGTTGTAAAAGACTTGGCCACTTGGCCAGGAACTGCTAGAACAAGAATCGTCCTACCCCGCAGGTGAAACTTACTGAAGATAAACTAATTGCTATGATATCTGAAATTAATTTTGTTAGTGGATCTGAGGGGTGATGGGTAGACACTGGTGCTTCTCATCATGTTTGCTATGATCGAGACATGTTCAAGTCCTATTCTATGTCTGAGGATAAGAAAGTGATGTTGGGTGACTCCTACTCTACCAAAGTTGCTGGCATTGGTAAGGTGGAATTGAAGTTTACCTCTAGAAATACTATCATCTTGAAGGATGTCCTGCATACTCCAAAGATGAGAAAGAACTTAGTTTTGGGCTATCTTCTTAACAAAGTTGCATTTACTCAAAATATAGGGGGGCTAATTTATATACAATAACTAAAAATAATATTTTTTGTTGTGAAAGGGTACGCTATTGATGGCATGTTTAAACTGAATGTTGAATTCTTTTAATATTTGGCATGCTAGACTTTGTCATATTAATAAGTGTATAGTCAAGAATATGAGCAGCTTAGAACTAATTCTTAAACTATCTTTGAATGATTTTGAAAAATATGACTTCTGTAGTCAAGCTAAAATAACCAAAACTTCACATAAGTCAGTAGTTAGAGAATCTGAACCTTTAGACTTAATACACTCTAATATATGTGAACTTGATGGAAATTTAACAAGAAATGAAAAATGCTATTTAATAACTTTTATTTATGATTGTTCAAATTATACTTATGTATATCTAATGAAAAATAAAAGTGAACTGTTTGACATGTTTAAAATAATTATGACTTAAATTGAAAATCAACTTAATAGGAAAATAAAAAGGTTTTGAAGTAATAGAGGCACTCAATATGATTCCAATATTTTCAATGATTTTTTAAAACTCATGGAATCATTCATGAAAAAATGGCACCTTATTCTCCTTAAATGAATGGCAAAGCTGAAAGGAAAAAATAAAACTTTTACTGAATAAGTTGTTGCAATGTTATTAAACTCTAGTGCTGCTTCTCATTAGTAGGGAGAAATTTTATTAATTATTTGATATGTGCTAAATAGAGTGCCTAAATCTACGAGTAAAATTTCACCATATGAAATTTTGAAAAATAAGAAACCTAATGAATGTATATGAATGTATGTTCATATGATATGTTGTAGATAGTAAAGTTTATAAATTATATGACTTAAATGATCATGTAGTTATAGAATTAAATGATGTTGACTTCTATGAACATAAGTTTCCTTTAAATTGAAAAATAGTAGGGGCTCGTCTTCTAGTAGTTTACCCATAACTATAACTAATGAACAAAATGAGGAATTAAATACTGAAATTAGGAGAAGTAAACAAGCTCGAACCCTTAAGGACTTTGGGTCTAATTTTTATGCTTATACCTTAGATAAAGATCCTTAAACTCTTCAAAAAGCCTTATCTTCTTTAGATGCTAACTTATGGGAAGAAGTCATAAATGATGAAAATGGACTCTCTTGAGTATAATAGAACTTGGCATTTAGTTGACTTACCTCCTAGTTGCAAAACCATAGGATGTAAATGGATACTAAAGAAGAATTAAAACCCAATGGTACTATTGAAAAGTACAAAGCTCGTCTTGTAGTCAAAGGCTATAGGCAAAGAGAAAATGTAGTTTTATTTGATACCTTTTCACCTATCACACGAATAACTTATGTACGTGTACTTATCTCTCTTGATGTTATCCATGATTTAGTAGTGCACCAAATGGATGTTAAAACTATTTTCTTAAATGGTGACTTAGAAGAAGTTATTTATATTGACCAACTTGAATGTTTTGTTGTCCCAAGTCAAGAAAATAAAGTTTGTAAATTAGATAAATCCCTTTATGGTCTAAAACAAGCACCTAAGAAATGGAATGAAAATTTTTGATAATCTAATTTTCTCACATGGATTCAAAATAAATGAAAGTGACAAATGCATTAATAATAAATCATAAAATGACATTTGCACTATTATATGTTTATATGTGGATGACATGTTTATATTTGGATCAAATATTCATGTTGTGAATAATGTGATAACTGTGTTATGTGCTAACTTTGATATTAAAGATCTCGGAGAAGTTAGTGTAATCTTTGGTATAAAGATTACTAGGTCTTAAAAGAGACTTTCTCTATATCAATCTCATTACATTGAGAATATCTTAAAGAAATATAATTAATTTAACTGAAAACCTATATGTACTCCTTATGATCTTAGTGTAAAGTTGTTCAAGAACACTGGAGATGGTGTTAGACAAACCGAGTTTGCGAGCATCATTGGTAGTGTATGTTATGCTATTGACTGCACTAGACCAGACATAACTTATGTTGTAGAACTACTATTTAGGTTTACCATTAGACCTAGTATAAAGCATTGGAATGCTATTGAAATGGTCATGATATACCTTAGGAGAACTATGAACCTTGGATTACATTATAAGAAGTTTCTCATTTTTCTAGAAGGATACAGTGATGCTGATTGGAACACTCTATCAGAAGACTCCAAAGCAACTAGTGGCTATATATTTAGCATTACTGGTGAAGTTGTTTCTTGGAAGAAATAGACAATATTAGCTCAATCTACGATGGAGTCTGAAATGACAACATTAGCTACTACTAGTGAAGAAGTAGGCTAGTTAAGAAGTCTGTTAGTTGGGATCCATTTATGTGAAAGACCGATACCAGCTATCATGATCCACTATGATAGTACCGTGGCTATTGCAAAGATTCAGAGCCATTATTACGACGGTAAGAGACAACAGATACATAATACTATTAGAGAATTTCTCTCTACAAGAGCTATAAGAGTGGATTATGTATGTTCTGATAAAAATTTGGTTTATCCTTTGATGAAAGGATTAACAAGAGATAAGGTTTTCAAAGCCTTGAAAGGAATGAGACTGATTCCCTTAGAATGAAGAGTCACTTGTGATGGTAGCCCAACTTATAGACTGGAGATCCCAAGAAATAAGTTCAATGGGTAATAACAAGTCATGAAGTGATATAAGATTAATCATACTATTATGAAGTCCCATTCTATATTCTTAGAAGCATGAAGTCCTGAAGCGACAGAGAAGAGTGAGTTAATTATTAAAACTCTTAATGAGTTCTATACTCTATGTGGAGTGGAGTACATAGTTACAGGAGTACTCTTGATAGACTCACCTATGTGAATGTGAAAGTGTAGCCACTTCCTATGTAAATTTTGGGCAAAATTTACTAGAGCATTCACTATACTGGGATACACGTGCATGGCCGTAACGCACGGGCTTTTTGAACTACACCTTGGAAAGGTTGTATGTGTAATTTTGTTAGAGATAGAGTTCAAAACTATGAGTTACTCTAGTATATTCTAAAGCATCAACATTATGTAAAGGTTCAAGTTGATAGACACATTTTGCTTATGCACAATCTTATACTTTTAATTGATCGGTTGCTCGATGAAGCTATTTTTATGTAAAATTCAAGTGAGGATTGTTGGAAATGAATTTAAATAAAAAATATTTTTATTATTTTTATGGCCGTTATTTCATAATTATGTAATCGTTATTTTCATAATTATGTGGCCGTTATTTTCGTAATTATGTGTCCGTTATTTTATGACCGTTATTTTCATAATTATGTGACCGTTACACATAATTTTTCAACTATAAATAGAGGACAATAGCCCTCAGTTTTAGAACACAACTTAACAACTCAAAAACGGTTCTACGATTTTTCATATCAAAATCAAAGAAAAGAAAATTCAGAATTATTTTCTCATATTTCTGAGCTACATAAATATTTGAAAGATGTAGTATTCCAGACGTCATCAGTGCATTGAAGCTCCAAGATAGAAAAAAAAATTGGGCTATTTTATCCTGGGGACAACGGGGTTGTGTTTGCTTGCACAATTTTGGACAGAGCCACAAAACGTCTTAAAGAGAACGACCTAGTCTATGACTTAACTCAAGTAGTTCATTTTAGATTATTGGTAATATTGTTCCTACATTGTTTTCAAGTACTTGTTTCAGCATTTTATCACTCTAGAAAATAGGTGGAATGCATATTGGGGGCACCTCTTTGTCCTACTTAAGTGTCGCCTTATTTTAAGGGGCTCTAAGAAAATGTTGGTTTTAAGGATTAATTGGTAAAATTCATGTAAAAATAGAACCGTGGAAAGGACTCACCATCTCTTTGGTAGGGCACAAATGTTTGATATCTTTAGTCATTTAGAGTATGTTTCTTCACTCATTTCAAATATATAAATTTCTGAAGGTATTCTTAGACAGTTTGACAAAATTCATTCAAAACTTCTTCTCGTCGGGAAAGATGAATAAACTTAAACTTTTCTAGGTGGCTTGGATGGATTTTTGTCACCTACTAGAGGAAGGGGGCCTCGTTTTATAGGATCTTAGTCTCCAAAATGAGGCCATGTTAATAATTTTTCCTAATGATTTATCATAGGAAGCTCAAGCACAATTCTTTACTTACGTAGAAGGTACTTGGATAAGAAAGAAGCTCTATAGAGTTATTATGTTTGCTCTTCCATATGGCCTCATATACGGCCTTACTATTTGACCATATTGAAGGAATCTATATGGTTAGTTGGTAGAGACTCTTTAGTAATATTTTGGATGGATAATTGGTTGGTGATGAGCAAAACCGGCATCACCGATCCTGCCAATACTTTGGTTTTATATTTATAAAACTCTCGCAAGTGCATGAATCATTTCGTAGAAAATGATAAGTATACTCCCAAGGTCCATCTAAGGAAGGAATATATGTGGTTTTTAATTTATTATTCAAACTTTTAAAACGAAATTAAATCCTAAACATCTTGTCACGATATTTGGGTTTTTGTGTTTTTTTATTCTAAGAACATAAAAATAAACATAAGTACAGATTCAATAAATATTTATTCAAATTTTATCATTTATAATAGTGGAGTATTTATGGATATAATAACTAAGTTAATTATGCTTGCTCATATTATTTAGGTTATTAAAGATATGAATTGATATTTATTGATTCTCTCTTTTTTGTATGAATACCACCTTTGGTGGGGTTAGATATTCTTTGTTAACTAAACAAATCAATTAACACCTATGAGTGGGGTTGATAACTAATTTGGTTAATTAAATTAATTCCTTTTTCTAAGAGATTGAAAATGAACCATTTAAATGCCACCTTTGGTGGGGTTAGATAGTTTAAACTTTATTCAAGGTATCCAAATTAAACCTAAGAATTTAGTTATCCGAGTACTAACTTTCAAATTTTAAAACCACTACTAAAAACATGTTGTCAATATATTTTCAGATAATAATTCTTATAAAAACTTTTGAAATGGAGCTTCATTCTAACTACCGGGCGATTGTACCAACAAATAAAAGAGCACTACTCTAAATTAGACCGGATAACTAAACCTTAAAATCTAATTTTTAGATTTAAGTTTGTAATGAAAAATAATATATTTCTCTCTAACATTCTTAATATATAATCTTAAATAAAAATAAAATCAATTCATTTTAAAGATTTTTACCTATTTAATATTTCGCAACATAACAAGGTTATTATTATATCATGTTTACAAACAGCCTGCAAAGTTAAATTTAATCACAGACAAATTAAATATAACATGTAAGAATAAAGCATAAAAAATAAATACAAAGAAAATAAAATACTTACAGAACTTTGATGCTATTCCCGTTGCTAGAAAACCTCCAAACGGAATTTGTACTCCCATTTATTGAATCAAAAAGCAAATAAATTACAAAAATATAACTAGTTCTTCTCAAAAAGAGAAGAACTCTAAAACTAAGAAAAACTAACTAAGGAAAAACTAAAAACTAAGAAAAACTAAAAAAAACTAAGAAATGAGAGAAAGAAAGAGAAAGAAGATGTGTTTTTAGGTGTGGTATGAAGTGAAGAGAATGTGGGTATTTATAGGTGAGAGAGTAAGGAAAAGTGGGTGAAAAAATGATTAAAATTTGAGAAAACGCGGAGTAGTGAATGATGATGTCATATTGATGACATCATGGTGATGTGGGGCGAGTTGGCGCACACGGATGGGGCAGATAGCGCATGAGGGTCTGGTGGCGTTGTCTTTGCTGCGCGCGCGTGTTCTTTGGCAAAGGGCGGTGCGATTTCCTCCTTTTTGACATTTTTTACCTTTTTGACCCATTTTGTCCAATTTTTCCATATTTGTTGACTTTTTCTCATTTATTTTATGAATATATGTGTGATGTATTGCCTCTAGTATTCCTCTTTGTGTCTTTAAGTTACGTTTTTAAGCGAAAATACCTAAAAAATAATAAAAATACCAGTGATTCCGATAAGACAAATTTATATAAATATATTATAAAATCATATAAATATATATATTTTTGTAATCAATTAATGTGCATAAAATCATGGTAATTTTAGTGCTCTTTGAGCACTCATCATTTGGGCTCTCTTCTAAATGTAAAAATGAACAACCCCTAGTGCATTCGTCGATGAATTCTACGATGTGAGATTATTTATGAGTAGATGGATGGGATTTGTCATAGAATTTTATGAATCTCTATCTAGATATTTCTTCAAATATTTTCTTAATAGTTTTCGAGATAGGTAAAGACATAAGAATTTGGATACGCTCGATTAATTAAGGAATAAGTCACAACCAATGAGATATATACTTCCCTACGTGTGATTGGGGAACTCAAGAGTTGGAGCAAGGCTATTTGAGCCTCTTTCATACCACCATAAAAGTTCATCTTACTCAAGCATACTATACATAACAAACTTCCCACTGATTTCTTGGCAAAAAAGATGAAAATTTCTTTCCTTCTAGATGCACCTTGTATAGGCTAGTGGAGGAAAGTATCTCTCATCTTTTTTAAGTTGTCATTTTTTAGGTGCATTATGGGACCTCTTATGCTATTTTTTGGAAGCCAGCCTCGCTCATATTCTTCCATCCTTGATTTATAGATAACCACAATGGAAACTAACCATGTGTTATAGATTGGTAACTTATGAAAAGTAGGGATTGTTTCAATCATCTGGGTGATATGGATAGCCAAAAATGATGATCAATTTAAAGATAGTGATATGCCTCTAAGCTCTACATTTGTCACATTTTGACAATTTATTCGGGAGGTAGGAGTGAATCCATGTAAAATATGGTGGATGATCTTCAAGTTTTCTACTATCTATGGATACATAGCACCCCACGACGGATTCCATGGATTGTAAAGGTTACTTAGAGGGCACCTCCTTTGGGATGGATTAAGGCAAAATCATATAGTGCTACTTTTGAGTCACCAAGGTTATCTGATTTTGTGGCTATTTTTCAGATGTTAAAATCCTTTATTAAGAGGTGTGTTTATGCATCATACTTGGAGTCTCATATGCTTTTGTGACTGAACTAACAACGACCATTAATGCGATGATGTATGTTACTTCCTTTGAGTGGTACAAAATTTGGTTAGAGTCAAACTCTATTTATGTTATCACTCTTTTTTGGATTCAATCATTTTCGATTCAATGGAGATGGTATTCTGCTTGGGTTGACTGCTTAAAGAAAATTTATGGGATGGAGTTCCACTATTCTCATATTTCTAAAGAGGGCAATGTTGTAGTTGACAATATAGCCTCTAAAGCTCCTAGTATTTGTACTGTGACTTAGTGGTGGGATGTCCCACTATTCGCAAGCCCTTTCCTTTATTCGAATGCTAACAACAAACCAAATTACAGGTTTTTCTAAGATTTAATTCATATATTTTTTCTCCATTTAATAATACTCATAATTGAGTAGTTAGATGAGGAGGGTGCTAGAGAGGTGCCAACCTAGTTAGGATGTCCTGATTCACCTACTCAGGCCTATCACCTACAACATTTCATTCAAAAAAGTAACGTTGCTACGAATGTAATATTTAATTTAGTACCTTTTCATTCCAAAGGTTAGATTTCTATTTTTAGAAGCATCTTCTTCACCTTTTCTTTTCCGTCTGGTGTTGATTCTATTAGAGCTTCATTGCTCATTTTATTTTATTTATTTATTTGCATGGTCGGAGAGTTAATTTCCTCTTCTTTTCTTCAAAGGAAAAAAATGAAATTTCTACATGTGAAAATAATGATGAGTTCATTTGTATTTCATCTTGTCCGACACATTCTTCACATGTGTTCACATCGTGTCGTGTTTGCATAAGTGTTGAGTTCACGTAATAGAGAGAATACTCCTTTGATTTTATTAAAGAAAAAAATTATTAGGTTCATAAGTACCGCATTGAAAAAATATGAAAAGTAAATTCAGCGTGTAAGTGAAATAGGCTACTCTTAATAGGTTAATGTTACGAGAATTGTTAATCCATAGTTGTTATGAATTCGATAATCTACGTCATGAACTAGTGTTGTGTGATATTCACTATATTATATTTTATGATAATATGTTAATGCTAAACCTACATTTCTTTATGCTAATATTTGAGGTTAGTAATTTAATCCCACATGTCCTACCACCGTTGACAGTTACTTCGCATATATGTGACTTGCATTTCTTATGTTAAGAGCTTCTTACAGGCTATTTTATTGACTCTCTTGACATACACGGGGATATCAAACATTTTTAGGATAACATTTATTACATTGTTATAATTAAATCATAAAAGTAGAAATCTTTATTTTTAACTTATATATTTTTTCTTTAAAAAAATCATGTACAAACATTACGTATTGAATACTATATAATTAAACGTCATTCAAATTAAATTATAAATATTAAAATCCGTTTAATATTAAATTATGATTAATTCAATTTTGTTTAATTTTATTTATGATGTTTATTCTTGTTTTATAATCTTAAGAGTTATATTGTGTAATTTTCAACATTAATTTTTAAGTTTGTTTTGAAGCAAATGGTAATATTGGGACACGGAGGGGAAGAGTGGGATTATATTTGTTAGTTGAGAAAAGATATATTGAGCAAATTTAGCTACCCTTGATAAAAATTACAATACTAGGAGTGCATGTGTGATGCAATTTATTACTATTATATTGAATTGAATTATATTAAATTATATTATATAGTGTTTGATAATAAAATGTATAATAAAGTCATATAAAAATGATATATTTTAATAAAATAATTTATATTTAAAATAATATATGTTTTATTTTATGTAGTTTTTTTATCTATCAAGATAATTTCATTCTAAAAATTTATTTAAATTAATATTTATTTTTTTATTTTTTTCTTACATTATAAAAAAAAAAATTAAATTGAGAAGAAAGAAAAATGCAAGAAACATAATTTTAAAATTAAAATTTTAGAAAAACTAAGTACAATACCTAGTACATTTTAGACCCATAACCACCGTCAATGTTAAATTTTTTTATTCTTTAAAATATGATCTTACTTTATAGTCAAACACATTACTATATAAAAATTATACTATCATAATATTTAATATTGTTTAACAAATATGTTTTAACTGTAATAGAATTATATCGATTACAAATGCGTCTATATCATCCGTTAGGGGTTTACAAATTATTTATTCATCGATGAATACGTAAAATCCATCCATACCTAAAAAATTATGAATGGTTTCCATCCAATGTTTGAATTAGTATTTTTAAATTTATATAATTACGATTTGGTCCACACTCAATCGAAACTTACATTAACACACAATAATTAAATAAGTTTATGTCATGTTAACCAATGAAATTATTGAATGAATCATTTTTTTTTCTATTTCTATTTGCTTTCAAAAGTTAATTTACAATCTATTAAAAGTAACTTTATAGTGTACATTCGTAGTTTGTATACTTTCAATTAAAAATTAATAATTTTATAGGCATCAAATTAAGGAATTTTATGAATTGATAGCCAATCAACTTGTATAAAATTAAGAATTATAAAATTCATAACTCTACAAATTGGATCAAATTACCAATTAATTGATTAAAAATGTAGGGATTCAATCAGTCCTATACCCTTATAATCAGTTCACCTTATTTCAAGTGAAGATCTTTGTTTGAATTCTGCCATACTTCAAAAGATGAAGAAAAAAAATGAATATTTCACATAATTCATATTATCAACGACGTAATCAACAAAGCTGTTATTTATCTTGTAGTTATAATTATAACTTCTTAGTAATCAATTAATTACAAACTATTGCAAATATATAATACATAGTCATACAGCAGATATGCATATTATTATTTTAATATTGTTTGTACAAGGCTAAAGCCTAGGAAGACGTCGACATTCTATTGGACGACCCTGTGAGAATCGCTTCAAATCAGAGCAATAGTTATAAATCATATAATACTTTTGTACCCATCTAAGCAATCTACGTTCTCTTGCATCTACCCCTTGGGTTTGCCAAACCCTATAATCCCTCATTCCACTAGTATTGGTAGCCTTAGAAGAAGAGCATGAAGAAGATCCTTTAGACCACACACAAGCATTAGCTCTGAAGTTTCTATAGTAAGCTGTGAAAGGAGCCTTGGACCAATCGGTCTTTACTAACCCACCTCTTGTTGCCCATTGGTCAGCGTTCCATAGGCTTGAGTAGAGTCTCATTGGTTGTTTCTTTGGAAATGGAACTCCAATGGTTTCTTCGTTGTTGAATACTCTTATGGGTATGTTATCTATTAAGAATCTTTATGGTCGAAAACCCAAGAAGGAGTTAGATTACATAGATAAAGTAATTTATTTTTGTAGAAGAATTCAAATAAGATTTTTATGTTTATAGTTATCAAAACTATTAACATATATAGATAAGAATATCTATAAAAAAAAATATTGATATGAATACAACAAAAATTCTTTATGTAATAAGTTGTGTTATAATGTATATAAAAGTTTTCATTTTACAATATCTTACATGATAAGTTGAGGGTTCCAAACAAAGGAATAAGTATGAAAATCTTTAGTGGGGTCAAACCAAAGGTGGAACTGCTGCTCTCTATCTCCTTTTCCTTGTGTGTAAACATTTGTGTGAACAGTATAAGGATCTCCACTCAGGTTCCCCAAGAACTCAAAATCAATTTCATCTCTGTTTGGCCCTTCTGCAGATAACTTCATATACATATAGAGTATGAACAATTAGTTAAAGCTAATCTGAATGACAGTGGCGGATATAAAATTTTGAATTAGGAAGGAGGAGCATCCTATAAAATCAAAGCAAATGACCATGTTATTAGAGAGGGCACTCTTTATATTTATAAAAAATTCCAAATATTTATTAAAAGTTATGGAGTAAAAAAAGTTCAAGTGGAGCATGTGGCCCCTCACTTCCATACACTTCCAGCTCCTCTAGATGATATTTAAGGGAAGTCGGATCTGTTAAAAAAAAAAAACTAGCTAAAACTACTTGTTTAGTGTGTGTATGTTATTTGTACTTTTTTAGTATTGTGTCTAAACTATATAATAATATGTACATAAATGTACATACTAAACATTCTAATTTAATATAAATTTGAAACAAAATTAGAAAAATCAGTGTACTTAATACCATAATATAAAAATATCATATACAAATTTTCTTAAAAGTTTTAACTTACAAGATATAGATCTAATAATCATTATACTATTTAAGATTTCTTCCAAAAATATGAGTTAGTTTGTTTTTATAAAGACAACATGAGATTTTCTGAGCTTTCTTTCTATTTTTAGGAGATTCATTAAACTTAAAAAATTTAATTAATTTTAGGAGCGTAAGAAGTAATTTCAGGCAACAATCATTTACACTTATACATGCATAATACTTATTTAAAAATGTGACACTCATGATGCCGTAAAAGCTGACAACATGAAAATAATTAAAAAGGGTAAATATATACATAGAAAGCAGTCACGGTGCCAGCAGAGTTGCCGGAGACAAGCTTAAGCTGCATGTCAATTTTTCCAAATAGATATTCACTCTTGGATATGAAACCAGAGCCCGAGGTTTGGTCAAGAGAAAGGGTAAGAAGCTGACCATTATTGAGTATTTTGGCACGGTGATCACCCCATGTCAAGTCAAATTCTTCAAAGAAATTGCTACCTGAAGAGGCCACAAAAGAAGCCACCAAAATAAATATTACCAATTTTGGTACTCCATTTGAACTGTAGATACTAAGCATTCTGTTCTTTTTCTTTCTTTCTTTCTTTCTTATAATGGCTCAAGAAAATTCTTTGATGTGATGGAATTATGTGAGTGTTTATATAATATAATGACACAAGAGAGAGGAATAGGAAGAGCTCAAAGGACACGTGTAGTGGAAACACATAATCCAAGTCATAGGTAAAGGTGACAGATGGGATTAATTAGCTGGATATAGAATGGAACTAGCTAACTAGCTTTGTTTGAAAGTTTTTTATATATACAAATTATTTATTGATGATATTATATAAGGTAATAAGATTAACAACTATACCTTACTTTGTTAAGTCAATAAACGATATAATTAGTTTGAAGTATGATCGACATATACTTACTTAAAAAGCAATAAATAATAACACTTTATATGATTTCTTTTTTTCTTTTATTTCTTTTTCCTTGGGCTTGAAATGTGTGTGTGTTGGTGGGATAATGTATATCTAGGACTTGATAATGCATATCTAGGACTTGATAATGCATACCTAGGACTCTGACGCCTTTTTTTTAGTTTCGTAAATGTTAAAGGCCCCTTTACTTGTGAACTTTGGAACTTTGTGCCGAACAAGTAGTCATGTATTATAGATATGTGAGCAAGGAACAATCTTCGAAAATACAGTTTTATGCCTATTGGTTAGTAATCACGGACGTAATTTGGAAGCACTTGTTACTTTAAATGAATGAATTTATTACATAGTTTTATTTTTTTTATCTCTAATAAAAAATATACCTTTATTTTTATATAATTTTAAAAAATATATGTTTAATTATGTTATAAGAAAAATAAATATATATTTTTTTAAATAGATTAAAAATAAAACTTTATATACGAAAAGAATTATCCAATATAATTAAACCTAATAAATAACGGTTTTTTAAGGATTTGTGGTATCCTAATAACTATTTTTGCTATTATCGTAATAAAATTTCTAATTTTAAAAATATCTAATCATTAAATTGTGGATATAATTAAATTTTTTTAATATTAATCATTTTTAATAAAAATATCGATTTCCCTTTTAATGGTATTGATATTACCTATTCAAATTATTTTTGGTGGAAAACTACTTTATTAATGATAATTTTATTAAATGATAATGACACTAAAATGTAATTAATATTATGGATAAAATAAATATTTTATGTATTTTTTATTATAATATTAAAAATTATTATGGTAATATCATTATATTTTTATAGTATTTTTACTTTAATTATTACAATAAAAAAATATAATTTTTATTTTTATGATTAATTATCCTTTAATATTATTATGAATAAAATTATTATTAATGATTAATTATTGTCATAATAACAATTATGTGATTACAGCAATATGACCTCTACTCCTTTTCTTAATTTTGCTAAATGATATTATATAGGTTTAATTACATGATATTATTTTTATAGATATAGTTTTATTTATAATTTTTATTTATGTTATATGTAAATATAATTTTTTATGATATAAAATAAAAAGTAAATTTTTTTGTATTTTTTTTATAATATATAAATTATATTTTTTTATGAAGTTAAAAGAAAAATTATGTATGTATCTTCATTCATATAAAAATTGAATTGTGTTGTATATCTGCAAGTGTAGCTTTACGTTTCTGAATAAAGGAAAAAGGAAATAATAACTAAATAAAAAAAAATTAGACTTATGTGTCAAAGACGACACCTAGCTCGTGAGTAATCATTTGAATACGGTGTTTAGCAATAATATTTTTTTTAAGTTATAAATATTATTTTTCTAAAATTAAAAAAATCACTCGCCGACTATATTTTCTATATTTTCGAAAATTTTAAATGATTTCGTTATTATTTTAAAGATTACCCATCTACTTAAAAATAAATCAAATATTTTCTTAATTATATAAATCTCATATAATTTAATAACAAATATTATGTAAATATAAAAAAAAATTTGACATGTTATGCATAGATACAAATAAAACTACTTGGATATTTTTTATGGATTAAGACGAAGAAACCAATTGTTTTAAATAATAAATGTATTAAAATATTTTTGATAATTAAATTACTTATAACCAATTATTCATATGAGAAAATTAGGATTTGATATTTTATAATTAATTATGTTAATATATTGGTATCCTAGATATTTGATGTATACAAAGATTATGTTTTAATATCTCAATTTAAATATTAATATGTAATAAAAAAAATTATTCAAATACCTTTTGATATTTTTAGGAAGGATTTTTCTTCTTCTTGGTAAATTAACTAGCTAGAGTTAAAAAAAAAGTAAAAAAATTTATTAATTTTCAAAAACTTTTTTTACCGAGAGCATTAATAATAAAAATATTTTTAGTTTATTGTTCATGAAAAATACTTTTAGTTTATTGTTCATAAAAATATTTTTATGATAATCCATTTTAGTTAATCATGAAACATATTTTTATCTTATTCCAATGAAAATGTTGAAATATTATAATTTTTATTACTTATTTAGATTATTTATATTTTAAAGGCAAAACTTTTGATATTTTTTTAATTTTTTTGTAACTTTTAATAGGAAGTGTTGAACCCAACCTTTAACAAAGAAAATAATTTTTTCAGTTCTAGTTAATTTTCATAAAGAAAAAAATAAAAATCTTTTACTAAAAAACTAAAAGTGTATTTTGGGTAAAAAAAATTGATTACTATTAAAAAAAGATAGAAACGAAATCAATAGTTAAATTGGGGTTCTAAAATGAAACATTTTAATAACATAGGATATTTGAAGTATCAATGTATTCATTAAGGTACCTTTTATTGAAAAACTATATATTTTCACTAAAATTGCATTCATTCTCGATAAATGTTTATGATTATGTTTGATTTAATAGCAAGATTTTAATATATTTGTAGAGATTAGTATCTAAAAATTAATACAAAATTAATATAAAAATGAATTTTTAATATCGAAGAAAAAATAAAATCTGTAATAAAAAATTCTAACTTTTTAAGGAGTGTATAAGACTATTTATAATACAAAGCCTCAAATTCAACAAGAGACTATGATTTAAGTTTTATTTGAGAAACTTGGTCAAGTGGATTTCATATACAATGTGATGCATAACCAACGTGGTTTCTTGTCACATTTTTTTTTGGCATATTCTATCTATATCACACTCACAAAAAGTTATCCAACTTTTATCTTAATAGATTGTAATTATAAGACAAATAAGTATAAGACACCATTATTGGATATTATTTGGGTTTTGAGTTTCAATATTTCTTTTTCTTAGAAACTCAGGCCTAACTTTGAACCCAAAAGCCAGCTTATGAGTTAGAGGATTGCCCAGACTTATAAGAAACACTTCTGCCTTACTCTTAGCCAATGTGGGACTTAACATCCCCCATCCACATCGGCTAGAATCCGAATTTACGATACGAGGACCGATGGGAGTACGAGGAAGCCAAGAGCCTAGCTCTGATACCATCTTAGAAACCCAGGCCTAACTCTGAACCCAAAAGCCAGCTTGTGAGTTAGAGGATTGCCCAGACTTATAAGAAGCACTGTTGCCTTACTCTTAGCCAATATGGGACTTAACATCCCCCCTCCACATCGGCTAGAGTCCGGATTTATGGCACGGTCCGGATTTACGGCACGAGGGCCGATAGGAGTACGAGGAAGCCAAGAGCCTAGCTTTGATACCATCTTAGAAACCCAGGCCTAACTCTGAACCCAAAAGCCAGCTTGTGAGTTAGAGGATTGCCCAGACTTATAATAAGCACTGTTGCCTTACTCTTAACCAATGTTGGACTTAACACTTTCTATTAATGTTATGTTTTTCTAACGAAAGAGGGAGTAAAAGATTATCAATGGGCTTTGAATTGTTTTCAAAATATCATAGTTAGGATCTAATTATTAACCTTCTATCATTATATTTGATAGGGAATTAGTATTAATAAATGCTATATTTATAAGCTTTCCCTACAATCATAGATCTTTTGTGTGTTAAGTATATTGAAAAAAAATATTTTATTACATTGCAAACCTTATTTTGAGGCACAAGAAGAATGGGGTTTATTTTCGAATGGATGAGAAAGGAAGTTATAAACCCCTTAAGTAATGTATGATGAGGTTTGGAAATATTGTTTAGAAAAGCATTTCGAATATGTAACTTAAAATTAAGGATGAATTTTAGTATAGATAACTAAAGGAATTATAATCTCCAAAATATTTTGAATTGCAATACAAAGACAAAAATATATATTAGGCCTGATGTCAGAGAATGAAAGACAAAAAGAATACATAAATGTGTTAATAAAAAGGGGCAAAAAGGTAATGTGAAGCTCTAAAAATAGGCCTGCCCTTATTTATTATTTGAATGATGTGTTTGATTAACGAAATTGGTCCTAATTTTTATTTATGTTTAATCCGGGAACTCACTCTATCAATAGTCCTTTTTTTTCATTTTAGTCCCAAAAATTTGCTTGGGAAACTTAGGAAAACTCGAGTTTTTTAGTTAATCGTCGGGTGATGAAACTATTGTTGTCATAATTACAATCATTAATAATCATATTATTTAATAAAAATAATGATAATAAAATATAATTAATAATAAATTAATATTTGATTTATAATATTAATTATACTTTAATGTTATAATTTTATAAAATTATCTTTGATAAATTAATCTTATAACAATAATAAAAATATATTCTAATAATATAGTTATTTGTAAAAAAAAAATTAATAATTGTATGACTCTAATTTTATCATAGTATTTGATCTGAAAAAAGATTAATGCCTAATTTATCGATATTATTAGAAAAATAATAATAATAAAGTTTTAAAATTTATAATCATAAAAATAATAATTTTTATATTTTATTCAAACATTTTAAATATTAAAAACAAGTCTATCATATAATTTTATTTTAAATTTCGTCCGAGTCCAATTAAAAACCATTTAAATTAAATTTTAAATATTTAAATCCATTCAATATTATTGAGATAATATTTTTATAATTACAAGCTTTATATATGTTATTTTTGATAATTTCACAAAATTATTTAATAATACTAAATAGAGTAATGAGTTTATCATGACTTATATAATAAATATTGATCGAATATATGACATTAGATTAAGTATCATATTTATTATTTGGTTTGTGTTTAAATCAATCACAATTTTATAAGAGAAAAATACAAATATTAATACATGTTTATTTGTGTGTTTATTTTAAATTAATAAAAAAATATTTATAATATATTTAAAATTTATAAATATAAAAATAACACCTATTTTATGTTTTGTATGTATATTTTAATACAAAAAAACTTAGTTCAAATATTTAAATTTAATGTCGGTTAATTTAGTATCAATTAGTTAAATGATTATCAAGTTAAATTTTGATAGTTATATTAATTGAACTCATTTAATATTAAATTTTATACTAATTAAATTCATTTAATATTAAATTTTATATTAATTAAACTCATTTAATATTATTAAAATATTAATTATTAAGATTATTTTAAGCTTTTTTTACATTTTCTGTTTTGGTATATCCTCAATTGATGTATTATAGGTTATATATATTATCTGCTGTGAGCACGTCACAAACAAATTATTTCGAATTCTAAATAATCTTAACAATGATATAAATTGATTAATTTTGCACTATATTTTTTCAATTTAACATCCTAAAAAAGTTTGCTTAAATTGGATTTAATCTATTCTTTAAATTCATAAAAAAAACTCATATATTTTTAGTTTCTCATGAGACTCATGACGAGGCATGTAATAACTACCGATAAATGTTTACATTATATTTATAAAGTACATATATGATAAATTTAATTTTTTATTTTAATAATTCGTCGCTTAATTTGGTAAAGAAAATATTTTTATTTACAAAATTTAATGAAAAAATTATTAATTATTATAAAATTGATTAAAGTACTTGTAAAATTAATTATAAATATGACGACTAATTCTACGAACTTGAATTATATAAATGATGTTATAAATTAAAAAATAGAATGATATAACCCCTCCCATTATATTAATTATAGATTATACTCTCAATTTTTAATTTTATTAATGTTCTAACTAAAAATTAGTGAACTTATTTTGAAAATATTTATCTAATTTTATATAATATAGTTGAATAATTGTTTAACGAAATATATGAATAAATATTAAAAAAAATACGGATAATAGTTATCCAAATATATATTAACCAACGATTAGAGTCACATGCCAATTAAAATTTGATTAATTGATCATATTTCTATTTGGTTTTAATGAGTATGATCACCGATCAATCAAAATTTAACAAGTTGGACATGTGTCTAACTCTACTCCGGTGAGTAGGATTAATAGTCGACCAAACTCTGATCTGTTAGACAATTATTAATTTAGTTAGACATATGTGTAATTTAGTTCCGATGGGTAATTGTTTTATTTAGTTAGACAAATGTTTAACTTGGCTCCAACGAATAAGATCATCGGTCGACCAAACTCCAACTAGTTGGACATGTGTTCAACTTAGTTCCAACTAGTGAGATCACTAGTCGACTAAACTCTTACTAGTTGGATAATCTCTAATTTTTATAGAACAAATATTTATTTAAAATTAATCATAATTATTTAATGAAAATTATAGTCATTTTTATAGTTTTGTTTAAAAAGTATACTGAGAAGGGCTGATTTTTGATTTTTGATCAAGTTTGATTAAATTAAAAAACAAGATAATAAAATGGAAAATGATTTTAAAATGATGTGCTGATAATGTTAAATATGATCAGATTAGATAATATTCAATATCAAATCATTTTAAAGAATAATAACTTAGCTTAAATTGTTATATAAGAATAAATATCAAATAAAGAATTTAACTTTTTAATAATAAAAATATATGAATTTAAAACTAATAATGATATTTTATATTTTTTTTGAAAACGAAACCTTTGTCTACCAAGTTGTCATTTTTTAGGAGAGAGAACTTTGCTTTGATATTAGAAAGCAAAGATGAATAAATAATTAGGTAAAATTGAGAATAAAATCTTCACATATACGAGATTGCACGTGTACCAGTTCATTCTTCCCCATTAAAGAAGATGCTTTTCGTGACTGCAGTTTTAAGCATTTGACTACCAAACAGGGCTTAAAGCACATCCTTTTGGCATATAGATTTAAAAAAATATTGAGCATTCTACCATTAAAATATCGGAAAAGTATATTAAGAGACCTCTTAAGCCTGTAGGCTTGATACGACTAATCCTTTCATCCGCATTTTGTAATGAATTTTACTTTCAAATTTTATTTTTTATTTGAAATTAATTTATTATTTTTTAATTTGTTATAGAAAAACAAAATTTTATTTGAAAATGAGTCATTTTTTTATTTTCTATTTAATACTCATTTTTTCTTTTATATTCTAAAATATAAATTTTATTTTATTAAAAGCCATCCTAGGTCATCACCCAGCTTTAAATTATCTTTAAACCGTTCACGTTTTCTCTATTCTCATCATCTTGATATATTAAATTTTGCCCATCAAAGGAAGAGCTATTCTCCAACAGTAATTGGCTCTTTCTCCTAGTAAGTTTGTTTTTTTAGTTAATTAAAACCAACCATGCACTATAACTAAACCTAACATGTTATTTATTCACATAGATTTTCTTTAGTGTGACTTTCTAGCATATTTTCATTATTGTTTAGATTCATTTTTTCGTTTGAATATAATATTAAATATAAATCTGATATTTTATTCTTTAAAAAATGATATACTTTGGAGTCAAAGAGTAAGAAATGAATGAAGTTGGTTTTTTTATCAATCTTGATGTGTTCTACAGAGCATCCAAAGTCATTCATAAAATCTGATTACATAGATTCACTTATTTTTTTAAAATAAGAGTTCTTTGGAGTGAAATTCTAGAGCAATTTTCACTTTAATTTCCATATAATTATTACCTAATTTTGAACAATTACTAGGCAAAAATTAGCTTTCATTCTGTATACAGATTCATGGATAGATTGTGTGCATAAAGAATCATTATTGAAGAGTGATGTTTGGAGGATTTTAGGCTTTATTTATTAATTTAAGCAAATAATTAATTATTTTAAGAATTAGTTTATTTTCAAGCATTTTTACTTAGGATCTTTTTATTTATCATATTAGTTAGCTGTTTTTAAATAGTTTCAAAGATGAATCTATGTAATCAGATTTTATGAATTAATAAAATTTGAAAACTTTAGTCATTTGTGTGTTTCTGACACAAAACTAGTCTTATGAAAGGTTGATTACCTTTATGAGTCTCTTTATCAAGATTTATGACTCAATAATAACCATAGGTTTTAAATCCTCTCATTCTTATACCGAGATTCGTGGTTTTACAATAATTATTGTTTCGAGCTCCTAACAAAATCTGAACTTTTTAAGTTTTTCTAAGATTTAATCATCATTTTATTCATAGGTTTAAGGCTATTATCTTTTAGGTTTGTATCGGTTGGTATCAGAACTCACGCTTTCAAAATTCATATTTCTATCCTTTATTTTCGTTTTTTTTTTGGCTTTATTTGGTTTCTTGAAATTTCTTTTTTCTACTTCTAATCTTTTTGTGTTTTTCTTGTTAGGTCAAGAATGAGTTCTTTAGATTCTAATTGTTCTTGTGTTTGATTTTCTTTATATCCTTCGTGCCATTTTTCTTCTTGTTTCCTTTTTGTTTTCTGTTTTTCTATTGTGTTCTTGTTCTTGTTCTTGATAGTACTTTTAGGGTTTTGAGTATCAAAAAAGAGAAAAAAGAAGAAAAGATTTTTGATTGCATTTGGTCTCTTGATTCGCCTGTCCAAAGGAATTTTAATCTCAAAATAGTTCTTGTTAATTCGTCCAAATATTGTTGAGATAAAGTTCTAATCTTTTACAACTCTCCGTCAAAAATTTGATTATAAAACTGATCTTATTTTTTGGGCTCAAAACCAAAAAAAGAGTAAACAATGTTTGATTTTTGATTTAACTTTTCTTAAAAGAAATAGTTGAACTAAAAGGATAGAGAGAAAAGTTTGTTAGAGTTGTGATTATTGTTTCTTGTTTAGTCAGGTATTCTATTTTCAAACTAACTTTAATTAGTTTGTGGAAATTTTATTGACCTAAAATTCTAATCTTAGAACAAATTTTAGAGTACAAATTTTAAATTAAAACTCGATCCTATCTTTTTGGGTTTTAACATTTGGTTTTTTTTTTTTTTTTTTTTTGAAATTGCTATTCAAAATTGCCTAGCTAGAGTTGTACCTTGAAGATTACTCTTACGGGCCAACTTTTCTAGAGAATTTTTGCAATTCAAACTCTTCTTATTGTCGTCCAATTTGCATGAAATATTGCTTTCCAAAAATTAGAAAATGTTCTATATCCTAATTCTATTCACTTTGTCGTAAGTTTTTGTTCAATTCTTGCTATCCAAATTGGGCATTTGTTATTTAGATTTTGTTTTGTCTCAAAATTCTGATTTGCTATCCAAATTTAAATCAATTTTAGAGCTGTCCAATTAGGCGCCTTGACTCCTTAGGTTAGTACAAGCTTCATGGGTTATTTAATCTTTGATTGACTCTTTTGCTTGTTAAGGAACCAACAAAAGTTTCAGTGCTCAATTTGGGAGCTACACACTTGTGATGAGAGGGAGAAAATTCTATAAAGCAGGCAAATATTTTGCACTAATTAAATATCATGTTAACAACAAACACTATCACACTACAGGCTTGTTGTGCAATTTTTTTTGCGCATGGTTTCACAAAAATCGACCTTAATTTGGAATTGTGACTGTTTTCACAATACTGTCACAAAATTTGTGCCTAATATTCAATAACAGGGAAGAATTCTTATTATTAATTTTTTAGATTTAAGAAAAATATATACACCATTTTGAGTTTGATCTAGCTATTTTAAAAACATATATTAGTGGGTAAATATCATAATCCTATTCATTTAGGTGTTCACAAATTATAATTTAATACAGTCAAAATTATATAATTTTTAAATTTAAAATATCAAAAATTCTTAAATAAAAATATAAGAAAGTTTTAATTTAATACCATCAAAACAACATAATTTTAAATTTTAAATATCTAAAATTCATAAAGGAAAAAAAGTCTAATTAATTAAACTATCCTGACGTTTGGTTTATGGAATGAAATCGAAATTAGAACGAGAATAAAAATGAGAATGGAATAGAAACAATTTTATTTGGTTTGATCACTGAAATAAAAAAAAGAAACCAGTATTACAGTATTTGGTTTGCAACTGGATTAGAATGAAAAATACTATATATTATCTTAATACCTATATATTCAGTAAATTTAGTTATTATTTTTTCGTCATATAAAATATATTATTGAAATCATTATTTTTTTAAATAATTATTATTTAAAAATAAAATATATTATTAAAATTATTATTTTTTAAATAGGGTTTAAGATTTTGAGGTTTGGGATTTAGAAATTTAGGGTTTAGGATTTAGAGTTATATTTGTAGGTTAAGGTTTAGGGTTATAATTATTATTTTTCTAAATAGAGTTTAGGGTTTCACATTTTGGGATTTAGGGTTTAGGGTTTCACGATTTGGGATTTAGGGTTTGGGATTTGAGATTTAAGGTTTATGGTTTATGGTTTTAGGATTTGGGTTTAAGGTTATATTAGTGCGTTAATGTTTATGATTAAAGTATTATTTTTCTAAATATGGTTGTGAGTTAAGGTTGAGGGTTATAATTATTATTTTTCTAAATAGAATTTAGGGTTTTACGATTTAGGGTTTAGGGTTTTAGGATTTGTGTTTTAGGTTTAGGGTTATATTTGTGGGTTAAGATTTAGGGTTAAAATTATTATTTTTCTAAATATGGTTTAGGGTTTTCTGATTTAGGATTTTGGGTTATATTTGTGGGTTAAAGTTTAGGGTTAAAATTATTATTTTTCTAAATAGAGTTTTGTAATTTGGGATTTAAGATTTAGGGTTTTAAGTTTTGAGATATGTGGTTTAGGGTTTTGGGATTTAAGGTTTAAGGTTTTGTGATTTATGATTTAGGGTTTAAGGTTATGAGATTTATGGTTATATTTAAGATTGGGTTAAAATTAGAAAAAAAAGTTAAGAATAGAATTTTATTCTCATCTTTCAATCTAATCAATTATATTAAAACAATTAAAATATTAAAAAAAATATATGAAAATAATAGTGTGCGATATTATATAAGATCATATTATATTAAAACAAAATAAACCCAGCCTTAGAGCTAACACAATCGAGAGCACCAACCCATCCCTCACGGTGCGAAAACCACCAACAAGCCTCCACGACTAGGACCATCGACCTCAGCGTCCCCCAGCACTAGCCTCAGCTTCCACTCACATGAGCCTCAGTGTGCGCCTCCACCAACATTAGCCTCATGAGTCCATAAGCACCAGCCTCGTGACTCCAACAGTACCAATGTTTGCCTTTGCAAGCGAGCAGTGCAGCCTCACGGTCTCCACTAGCTAGCTGCTTACACTAGGTATAACTCAAAGAAAAAAATTGTTGGAGTTTGTTTTATGTTGGATTCTTAATTATATGTTATTTCTTAATTCTTTATCATCTGCCTAACTTTATGTGTAATGGAAGATAATTTATTACATTTCTAGTGTAATCGCTCATTTGATGATGCTTGCTTTTTTTATTGCTCTACCATCACAGATTTTTCATTCTCTTCGATTACATTCCTTTTTTGTGCTCATCTTGGCTTCATTTTTCCTCTCCTCTTAAGTTTAAAATTTTTCATGTTTGTTTCCTGTCCATTATGATTTGTTTTCACTTCCATGGTTCATAGTTTTTTTTTTTTGGTTTTTTCCATGGCTTTTGCCATGTCTTTTGTTCATGGTAATTTTGGTTTCCCAATCTTTTATTGAAAATGGCCATTACAACTAGCCTTTTTATTTTGAATATGTGTAAACCTTGTGAGGCAACATAAGTGGGGTTGAGGGTGCAACCTTAGTGCCTCTTTGACTACATACTGTAGGTATGAGAGGTTAGCAATAAGAGTCTGTCATTATTCGATCTTCCCAATTACACAATCCAATTCTTCTTGGGCCTTTTGTTGGACTCTTGGATTCTTTACTAATTGGGCCAAAGCTCACTCAATTGATACTGTAATTGTGTCTACACTAGCTTTAATCATATCCTAAAGCAATCCTATGATTGTATCTTTACTAAGTTGGTAATCGTTTTGCATACCAATCAATGGAGCTACAAAAATGTGTAATGTAATCATAGACGGGGAGCTGCACTAATTTTACTAGTACTAACCTAATTGAAAAATTAGGCTTAACAACCTTCAAACACAATAAACCTTACAAATTGCAATGGTTAAATGATTGTGTGGAGTATAGGGTTACTAAATAGGTATTAGTGTTATTTTCAATTGGGAGGTATCATGATGAGATACTATATGATGTTGTTCCAAATCTTGTGGGTCATATCTTATTGGGTAGGTCCTAGAAATTTGATAGAATCACAATCTATAATGTAATCAAGAATAAATACTCACTTGTAATAGATATTAGGGTCATCAATCTTGTACCTTTGACACTAAATCAAGTTTACTATGATTACTTGAAATTAAATGAAATTGATGAGTTGAGTGAAAAGTAACCAAAAGATAGTAAGTGATATGGATAGTAGGAAAAAATAGACGACTAAAAAAAAAGAGAACCAAGAAAATAAAAAGTAGGAAAAAGCGAGTTAATTGTGAAGGGGAAAAAAGAGAGATACATGAGCGAGGGAAAATGTATGTTTTATTACTTACAAATTTTTGCCTTGCATTGTATTTACCTTAACAAAATATGAACTCAGGAAGAATCTTCTTAAAAAGGGAGGAATGATACAATTCAAGAAGCATTCAATGGTCTTCATATGTTCTAAGTAAGCCTAATAATCAAAGAATCACTTAATGAGTTAATCCAAGAACTATGGAGCTGAATCTAAGCAAGTGCAAGCCAAGAAATGTCCAAATGAAGGAAGGCTTGAAGTTAATCAATGAAATTCGAGAAATTGAAAAAAAGGGCCATGGATTGAGTTAAAAAATGGACCTTGGAGCAACGTGGCGAGTACAAGAAAACAATCCTTTTTGAAGAATTCTTTTTGAAGTGAAATTCTGAAAAGTTGTCACTTTATTTGCAATATAATTAATCATATGATATCTAATTAAGTTGATTCAAACTGAGTTAGAAAGACGAATGAATGTTCACATTTCAGATAGAAATACATGTTTTCCAATTTGAACAATTACTATGCGTATTCAATCTGCATTCATGTTCATGGATATATTGTGTGCAGAAAGACTCCTTGAAGAGTGATGTGTTGGGCACAGCGGGTAAAGATAAAATGAATTCAACAGAGTAGAATAATGACACCGAAAATTTAACGTGGTTCACCCTTTAATTTGGGCTAAGTCCACAGGGCAAACTCCGAAAAGTATTTCTTCCACTAATAAAATTAATGGGTACAAAGTGAGAGGCAATACAACAAATTGAGATAAACCCAAAATAGTGTCATACAAGTGTTTCCCAAACTCACTATTTTGTCACTCCCCTTTTAGAAAAATATCCCAATATTTTTCTAAGATATTCTCTCCCACTTTCTTACACACAACACTATTTTTCTTCAAAGGAAACCTTTGGCTTTGCTTTGCTTCTCTTCTTGTTTGGTGTGTTGATTTTTCTCTAAGGCAAAGACATTGCCTATTTATAGGCAAAATTGCATATCAATGTTAGATACACCTACCATTGTGGTTGTACCTACCATTTGTAGTTACCTACCATAGTGGTGGTTACACTACCATTGGGTGGTGCACTTACCATTGGTGGTTGCACCTACCATTGGTGGTTGCACCTACCACTTTTTGTTTTCTTCCTCTTAAATGTAGGAGGGACTCACAAATCTCCACATCCGACTACGTAGAGGCTCGCACCAATCCAGTGAGCCTAAACGACGGTATTCAAAATTTTGTCTCGGGAGAATTTTGTTAACATGTACGATCCATTTTCTTACGTATGGATCTTACCAAGTTGTAATAACTTCTTCTCCATTACATCCCTAATCAGTTGATATCTCACATCAATATGTTTTGATCTCGAATGAAAGGAGGCATTCTTTCCAAGATGGATAGTACTTTCGACTATCCACAAAATAGCCGATAAACTGTCTTACATGTTGTAACCCGAGTTCTTTCAAGAACTTTTTCATCCATAACAACTCTTTACATGCTTCCGTTTCTTTTTATGAATTAGCCGGTAGTGGACAATGCAACACATTTTTGTAACTTTGATTGCCATGACACGACTCCTGCAAATGTAATCAAGTAACCTGAAGTGGATTTTACGGAATCCACATCACCAAATATATCTGCATCTGTGTATCCAACTAACACGGGTTTATCATTTCCAAAACATAGACATATTTTGGAAGAACCTCGAAGATACACGAAAATCCATTTCACGCAGCCCGATGTTCCTTTCCAGGATTTGAAAGGAATCTACTCACAATTCCAAGCGTGAGTGATATCGGCCGTGTACAAACCATGGCATACATTAGACTTCCAAGCTAGAAGCATATGGAACCTCTTCCATCTCTTCCTTCTCTTGTACGTAGAAGGGCTACGTTTAGAACTTAGCTTAAAGTGATTAGCAAGAGGACAACTAATCGCTTAGCCTTATTCATATGAAATCTACGTACTTTCTCAATGTACTTCTCCACCTTGTGACAACCATACTTTCTTGGCGCCTGCATGCTCTAATAATAGTCATGCTAAGAATACGTTTCTTTGGTCCTAAGTCTTTCATGGAAAAAAAACTTACTCAGCTGCGTTTTCAAGTTGTTGATTACGGAAATATTTCGGCTGACAATCAACATATCATCCACATAGAGCAAAAGAATAATAAAATCATCATTAGAGATTACGCACAAAAACACAGTAGTGCAAGTAGTCTTTTTGTAGCCTTGCTCCCCATACAGACTCGAACTTCTTGTACCATTGTCTTGGTGCTGTTTTAAGCCGCAGTAGAACTTTTTCTTCAATTTGCAGACATAATCTTCTTTTCCGCACCCAGTGAAAACCCTACCGGCTGCTCCATGTATATCTCTTCTTCCAAGTCACCATGTAGGAAGGCGGTTTTGACATCCATTTGCTCAACCTCCAAGTTAAGACATGATGCTAACCCTAGCCAGCAGTACAAATGGATATCATTTTCTGGCCCGGAGAGAAAATCTCATCAAAGTCAACACCTTTTCTTTGGTGAATCCTTTGTGACAACTAATCGCTTTGTATCGTGATGGAACTATGTCCTTCGTGCTTATTACTGAACACCCATTTATTTTTCAAGGCCTTCTTCCCTTTGGGCAGTTTCATCAGCTCAAAGGTTTTGTTCTCATGCAAGGACTTCATCCCATCTTGCATGGCTTCAATCCATTTTTGTTTGGATTCGCCATCCACAGCGGGTAAAGATAAAATGAATTCAACAGAGTAGAATAATGACACCGAAAATTTAACGTGGTTCACCCTTTAATTTGGGCTAAGTCCACGGGAAAAACTCCGAAAAGTATTTCTTCCACTAATAAAATTAATGGGTACAAAGTGAGAGGCAATACAACAAATTGAGATAAACCCAAAATAATGTCATACAAGTGTTTCCCAAACTCACTATTTTGTCACTCCCCTTTTAGAAAAATATCCCAATATTTTTCTAAGATATTCTCTCCCACTTTCTTACACACAACACTATTTTTCTTCAAAGGAAATTGTTCCTTTGGCTTTGCTTTGCTTCTCTTGTTTGGTGTGTTGATTTTTCTCTAAGGCAAAGACATTGCCTATTTATAGGCAAAATTGCATATCAATGTTAGATACACCTACATTGGTGGTTGCACCTACCACTTGTGTTTTCTTCCTCTTAAATGTAGGAGGGACTCACATGATGCTTAGGCATTTTTAGGCTTTATTTATTATTTTGGAAAATAAATAAGTAATTATATTAAGAATTAGTTTATTTTCAAGTATTATCACTTATGATTTTTTATTTATTTTATTAGATAGTTGTTTTTATCATTAGCATTTAAATAGTTGTAAAGCTGAATCTACCTAGTAAATTAATAAAAGTTAAAGCTTTAATGACTCAATAATAGATATAAGGTCAAAGTCTTATCATCAAATCCATATAAACGTAAAGTCATTAAATGAGGTAATACTAAAATAATCCAGAAGGGTATTTATGATGTAGTATATCTGTTCATTTTAATTTATTATGTAATTGGAGTGTGGTTCTATCTTAAATTTCAATAAATAGATTTTTATTTTTCAAAAAATCTATTTTATTAAGGACGACATTGAAAAGAGATGTAACCTTGATTTTCGTAAAAATGATGTCTATGAATATGATATGAAATATGTGAAAGTTTTGAAATATTAAAAAACTTTTAAATACACAAAACAAAGCACCGAACACGTTCTAATTAAAAGTAAAGCTTCTTTTTTTAAAGTTCGAAAACTATAGTAAAAAATAGATTATAATGAAAATTGGAAACATAATTAATTACTAAATAAAATCAAATTCATAAACTTACTTTTGAACAAAACAAAAAAAAATACACATAACACCTTATTGAACAATCCCTTTAACTTTTAATGGAGACACTTTAGTGACTTTAATGTAAGACAAAATAAAATATTTATCAAAAAATATGGAGGGAAAATATTACCTCCAACAATGATAACTTAAGAGTTAAATTTAGTCAATGATGTATTTGGAATATTGAAGCCTCATCTTATCATGTAAATGTTATAAACAATTAAATTAATCAAAAATTAACATAACAATTATATTTATATATTTAGTTAGATGAAGGATATTAATGATCTAGTAACTATGATTAAAGTGTATACTCGTCTATTAACTTTTGAGTAGGGTATTATAAGTCTAATTATTGAAAAAATGTACCAAAAGTTCAAAGCTTTAAAAAATGTTAATTATTGAGCATGTGAACATGTGTTATTTTTTGAGTTGTTATATGTTTTTTAAATCAATTATAACTCAAAAAATATAAACTTAAATAGGTTTAAACATATAGCAACAATAAAATATGCATGTGTGTGTTTATGTGTTTATGTACTCTATTTCTTTCATTTTTTTGATGTTTTGCATTTTTTATCAACTTTTCAATAGTTAGTAAAATTTTTTAAACTTTGGTCATAATTAGTGGACAATTGATACTCTTTTTCTTATTTAGTTTATGTACACACCCTACATAAATGAATGTACATTATATGAACAAGTAAGGTAGAACTAAAATATTATTTTGAGGTAAATTCGATTATATATAATCTATATATTCAATTTAAGGCTTGGACTCTACATTGGCTTAGTTATAGAAAATAGGTACACATGCTTTTAGAGACTTAAGCTAAGAATCTTAACTAAAATATTAAATATAATATCGAATTATCAAAAAAGTTTAATATACTATCTAAATTTATCGAGTGACATTAGTACTTAATTATAATTAGCAATATAGATATACTTACGTTATTTTTTGGTGGTGGATTTGTATAATTAATAAAAAATTTGGTGATAAATTTGTACCATTAATAAGGAGCTTGGCGGTAAATGTATATCAATAATAAGGAATTTGGTAGTAGATTTATCATAACAATGATAGATTTGTACTACTAATAATACTTGAATGTTATTTTTATCACTCGATAAAATTAGATAATATACTTGTAATTTTTATGATAGTTCCGTTATATATTTATTAGTTTGCTCAATAATATTTATCCAAGTATAGCATTATCGGATTTTCCTCCGTGAGGAAATCTTATCAAAATTCAAATTCAAATAGATGGTTTTATCTCTTATTATATCCTTAATTATCTCCTTAAATTTATCTTAGATATTTGCTTCAAGTGGGTAGTTATTTGTAGGGTACTCATAAATTTAAATTCCAATAATGTTTGTGTTGAAATCCTTAAATCTTAAGATATTATAGGGATAAAACAGTTAGGAATTAGTTGTATACAATCAGTTAGAGTTTGAATTAATATTCTCTCTAATTTTTAGGGATTCTATTTCATTCTTTGTATTATAAATAAAATGCCTATATGTATAAATAAGAATGAGAAATACATAGTTTAATCCAAACGTATTAGAGAAGTTTTCTCTCAAACCTTTTCACTAAGGAATGAGGTCAATAATAACCATAACAATGAGTTTGTTTCCTCTGATCATTTTAATAGAGAAACAAAAGAGCACCATGAGTTTTGGAGGAATTAATAATTTATCAATTCAACTTATAGTTAAAAACTCAACGGGAAAAATTATCGTGTCACAATCCATCTAATTAGTAATTGATAAAAAAGAAAAATTAGGTTACCTTATTGGCAAGACAGAGTAGCCATATTCAACCAATCCTTTAAAAATAAAAATTAGAAATCTCAACAGTGATGGATTGGATAATGCTTCAATAAAACCATCGATTGGGAAAATATATTTATTTCTGCCAACGACAAAAGGTGTATGGGATGTAGTTTGTGAGACATACTTAGGTACTGAACATTTCTCGAAATATTTTGAGATTAAGACCTAGTTGTGGAATATGAAGCAAGGAAACAAGGAAGTCACATAGTATTATATGGAAATGGTTGTATTAGGGCAAGAATTGGATCTAACCTTTATAAAAAGTAGGAATGTACAAATGATAGTATATGGTATAAAAAGAAATTGGAAAGAAAAAGGGTATTCAAATTTTTTGCTGGGCTTAATAGAGAACTAAACAACGTTAGGGGGAGGATTGTTGATGAGACAAAACCGACATCAGGTTAACAATACTAATTTTGTAGATACATTGGTTTTATATTTGTAAAACTCTCACAAGTGCACGAATCATTTTATAAGAAATGACAAGTATACTCACAAGGTCGATATAAGAAAAGAATATATGTGGTTTTTAATTTATTATTCAAACTTTTCAAAAAGAAATTAAATCATAAACATCATGTCACGATATTTTGATTTTTTTGTACTTCCTAATCTAATAACATAAAAAATAAACATATATATGGATTCAATAAACAATTATGCAAACTTTTATCATTTATAATACCAGAGTATTTATGGATATAATAATTAAGTTAATTATATTTGTTCATAATATTTAAGTTATTAAATATAGAAATTGATATTTATTGATTCTTTTTTATATATAAATACCACATTTGGTGGGATTAGATATTCTTTTTTAATTAAACAAATTAATTAACACCTATGGGTGAGGTCGATAATTAATTTGATTAATTAAATTAATTCTTTTTTTTTTCTAAGAGATTGAAAATAAACCATTTAAATGACACTTTTGGTGGGATTAGACATTTTAAACTTTATTCAAGGTGTCCAAATTAAACCCAAGAATTTAATTATTCGAATATTAAATTTCAAGTTTTAAAACAATTACTGAAAATATGTTGTCAATATATTTTCAAATAATACTTCTTCTAAAAACTTTTAATATAGAGCTTCATTCTAACTATTCATTGATTATACCAACAAATAAAGGAGCACTACTCTAAATAGAATTGGATAATTAAACTTTAAAATCTAATTTTCAGATTTAAGTTTATAATGAAAAATAATATATTTCTCTCTAACATCCTTAATATAAAATCTTGAATAAGAAAAATCAATTTATTTTATAGAAATGTTTTACTTATTTAATATTTCGCAAGTATAACAACGTTGTTATTATATTATATTTATAAACAGCCAACCATGTTAAATTTAATCATAGAAAAATTAAATATAACATATAAGAATAAAATATAAAAATAATTGCAAAGAATTCATTTTAAAATTATACCACAAAAGAATCCTTATAGAACTCTGATGCTACTTATGTTTCTAGAAAACCTCCAAATGGATTTACATTTCTGTTTATTGAATCAAAAACTAAAAATATACAAAAACGTAACTAGTTTTTCTCAAAAAGAGAAGAACTTTAAAACAAAAAAAACTAAAAAAACTAAGAAAGCTTTCTAGAGAGAAAACTAGAGACAAAGAAGACCTGAGAAATTGTATGATTTAAGATTGAGGGAGAAGGTCCTTTTATAGGTGAGGAAAAGGTTAAACAAGTGAAAAAAATATCTCAAAAATTGGTTTTGGATGCGTTTGGACAGGTAGCACCCATGTGGGGGGAGGTTTACGATGGGATAGGTGCTGATGCGTGCAGGATTTGCAACAGATGGGCGCTGGGGCAGTGATTATCACTGGACTCGATGTGACATGTGTGTAGCTTAACGTGGTGCACATAGGACAGGTTGTACTAGGCATGGCATTCGTAAGGATCGAGGTGGCATGCATACGACTCAGCATGAGGCACGTGGGATGTATTACCTCCAGTATTTTTCTTTGAGTCCCTAAATTATTTTTGAATGAAAATACTTTAAAGACAATAAAAATACTCATGATTTCGAAAAGATAAATTTATATAAAAATATGATAAAATCATACAAATATAAATCTATTTAATCAATTAAAGTACATTAAATCATTGTAATTTTAGTGTTTTTTAAGAACTCATCAATTGTCGACCAATTACCATTCTCGTTGACTCATGAAATCTTTGTAAAGGTGTATTGCAAAGAAAGGAGGTGTGAAGTAATGTTGAAAGAGATGCACGAGTCATTTAAGGTTTCAACCCTATTATCTTGCTATTGGCCTGAGAAGAATGGTTCTCCAGTGTTGCAACAAATTTGGACGTTAGGCCTCTTTGACCTTAAACAAATGAATTTCACTAGGAATATTTGACATGTCGTGGGTTTGAGACTAGTAGATTTCATCAAGGGACTTTAACATCTCGTGGGTCTATTGGGCCTGATATCATCATATTGATTTCTTGTCAGTCTGAAACTTGTATTGGTCAAAACCAAATAAAAGAAACATCTAGTGTGAAATTGTCATAAAAATGGACACCTTAAAAATACTTTTTGGGAAATACCACGAAAAATCTAGGGATTGGAAATCATGATAGAACAATAGAAATCGTGGTTATCAAGCTTTAATTGATTATGAAATAGAAAAATTTCAAGGGAAAAAAACCACTTCCATTAGAACTTCTAATCTAGAACAAATGAAACTACTCTACAATATTTTCTCTAGCTTCCAAACAAAGGGTCAATCCTTCACATATGTTCCTTCTGGTTCATTAGTCCACAAAAGTAATTTTTTAAAAGCTTTGAGTGCTACTCTCTGAGAATAAAACTCGGATTATTGACTATCGTGCTTCAGATCATATAACTTATTCTTATCATCTTTACTTATCATATTTACCTTATTCTAAAAATCTTAAAGTAAAAATTACAGATGAAACTCTCTCACCTATTGCCAGAAAAGAGAGTATCTAAATTTTTGATTCTATAAATTTTCAATATATTCTTCATATTCAAGTTATCACACAATTTATTGTCTATTAGTCAGTTAACAAAACATTCTAGTTGCTCTGCTAAATTTTTCATCATCATGTGTATTTTAGGACCTATCATCGGAGAAGACGATTAGAAGTGCTAAAGAGTATGAATGACTCTACGACTTTGAGGAGGCCAATGCGAGTGAACAGTGTCAAAGTACCAATTGTGGATCTACATATGTTTCTAGGGATATTGAAATTTTGTTATGGAATTTTATAATGGATCACCCAATTTTCAATATTTAAAATATTTTTTTCCTTCTATTATTTCAAGTAAAAAATTTTCTAACTTACAATGTGACATTTGTGAACATGCAAAACATTAACATACCTCATTCTCAAAATCCAAATATATACCTTCTAAGCAATTCATTATAATCCATGGTGATTTGTGGGAACCATCTCGTATGCTAAATCATACCCATACAAAAATGGTTTGTAACCTTTATTGATGATCATACAAGAGTGTTAGGTTTATTTATTAAAAGATAAAATTGATGTTCTCACTATTTTTTATCAATTTTCACTCTATGATCAAACATAATTTCAGACACAAATCCAAATTCTGTGCACTCATAATGGTATTTCAATGCAACCTTGGGAAATTATCTTGGCCATCATTGGATAATTCACCAAAGTTCCTGTGTTGACACTCCTTAATAAAATGGAGTTATTGAACGAAAAAATAGGCATCTTCTAAAAATTTCATGTGCCTTAATATTTACCACCAATATGGAAAAAATGTTATCGGGAGATGCAATTTTGAAAATTTCCCATCTCATAAATAGAATTCCTTGTTGTGTTCTTTCCTTTAAACAACTCTACAAAACTAAAAAATTTATTCTCTACCTCTTGTCTTATTTTTGATCTATCTCTGAAAGTGTTTGATTGTACTAATTTTATTCATATTCACTTCTATATTCGAAATAAATTAGATCTGAGAGCTCTCAAATGTATTTTTATTGGATACCCAAAAAGGCTACAAATTCTATGACCCATCTACAAAAAATGTCTTCACTAGCCTTGATGTTACATTCTTTGAAACACACCTTATTTTTAGAATTACTTTCTTCGGGGGGAGAACTTAAGTTAAACTTGATTTTTGATTTTTAATCTTTACTTTCTTGAGACTTTTCCAAAAACTAACCCTGAAGTTACTGCACCATATCATTCCGATGTGCCAAATAGAGAAAGCAACTTGAACTCAGGGAAAGATGCTAGCACACGAAAAGACAAGGAAACACTTGTTTATTCAAGGAGGTCAATCCCAAAATACAAGGAGCATCTAACACTTTTTACATTAAGAGAGTCTGATCCAATGATAGCTCCAAGTATCCTTGGGTCTCCTTCTAACACAGGTAATTCTTCTTCTTCTATTGATAATTTACCTATTACTCTTAAAAACATTTAGTCATGTACTCTTTATCATATCTCAAAATTTGTATCTTACAAAAGTTTATCTCTTATATTCCATGATTTTGCTTCTAATCTTATGATGCTTGTAAAGGTTATCTAGTTTTTAGTGCTATTACCAATATACTTGGAAATGATGCCAAAAACTTAGTGTACTAAAATAAGGTGTACAAATTTTGTATAATTTATAAAATAACTCATGAGTGAACAAATCACTTATACAAAATGATAAGTATACTTCTAAGGTCAGTCTAAAGAGGAATCATGTAGTTTTTAAATAACTCAACAAATTCTTCAAAACAAAAATAAACCTAAATATTTTGTCACAAAATTTGGGTTTGAAGATCTAAACTAATGACATAAAAATAAAGATGAATTCAATAAATATTTCAGCAATTAAACATTTATCATGTAGTAAAGAATTTATAGAATACATTAGCTTATTAATTATGCTTACTCAATATTAAGTATGTCATCAAAAATATGAATTAAGACTATTAATTCTTCCTTTCTTATAAAAAATTACCCTAAGGCAAGAATCAATTTTTTATTAATAAATTATCAATTAAAATCTTTTAGCGAATATCATTAATTAATAGTAACTAAATTATGTTTTATTTTTAAGGAATTGATAAAATAGTTAATTGATGCTTTGGGTGGGGCTATCAATTTAAACTCTCATCAAGGTGTCTAAGTTAGATAAATGATTTAAGTATCTGAAAACTAACTTTTAGATTTTAAATCTATTATAAAACATACGTCGTTAATATATTTTTCAGTAGTAAATCTTTTAAAAATCTTTGAAATAAAGTTCTCTAAATCAGATCTAGAATATTTCATCTAACATCTAAGAGTTGACTCTAAATCATATTCAAATAATTAAATCCTAAATTTAACTGTTTTGTTTATTATGAAAAATACTCCATTAATATATTTTTCTTTTACAAACTTCGTTTTAATCTTGATAAAGAAATAAAACTTAATTTATTTTATAAAAATATTTAATCTACTTTAATATTTTACAAACGTAACAACATTACTAATATCCCATATTATTTATAGTCAAACAATCTATATTTTAATAAATGATTAATAAGATATGCATATTTTAATAAATAATAAATAAATTAGACATAGCATGCAAAACAACATATGAAGATAATTTGAAAAGAGTATATTTAAATATACCTTAACAGAACCCAAGTATAATTTCTATTCTGTAAAACCTCCAAATAGAATTTCCAATATCGTTTATTGAATTGAAACTAGAATTATTACATAAACAAAAATTGTTCAACTCTTAATTGAGAGAAGAACTTAAAACTACTAAAAGAAAAACTAAAAGGGTTTAAAAGACTAAGAAATCATGTTAAGAATGAAGCTATGGGATACAGATAGAATAAAATTAGGGTCCTATTAATAGGTGCATGAAAGGAGAAAAATATGGATAAAATGAGTAGCACCATGGTACACATTTCTTTTATGCTACAGAATATACAGGCTGTACACAATTTGAAGCTCAATCCAATACACTTGTGTTGTGACATACAACATTTCCATGTCATGACTTGAATCAATTGTGGGATGCATGATTCTTAATCATTTTACCTCGTGCCGCGACCCACATTATTCTGAAAACTTGGAACCCTTATATTTTTTTTGTACGTCATTTTTCATATTTTGGAAAATACTTTACATATGTTATCGTTTAAGCTATTAAAGTTGTAATGGAAGCTTTCAGATATATTCTTCAAGTGTTTGATCAATTAAATCTTTTTGAAGCTAAAATACTTTAAAAATAACAAAACATACCCGTGATTTCGAAAAGATAGATTTGTTTAAAATGATAGTAAAGCTAAGAAAATAAAAATCTATTTAATCATTTAACATGTATAAAATCATGATATATTAAGTGCTTTTGATCACTCATCACAACCCCCAACCAACTTCTTACTTGTCTCTTAGCAAGAATGGTGAAAAGTTAAAAACAAAAACTAGAATAAAATTAAACTATCTTAAATCATTTTCGTAGATTGATACGGTTGCATTTAATATATGAAACAAGTCTTTAAACCCCTAGGTTGCCATAGTGAATGAGTTTAAGTCTCGTGAGGGTTTTTAGATATGATATCCACAAACATCAAATTTAAAATGCAAGAATTAAAAAGAAATAATAAGAATAAATAAAAACACAAACAAATAAATTTAAAAATCAGTGAAAAGATAATAAAATAAAAAGAATAGTAAAAATTTCATGCTTTTTAATATCTTTTAAGATTACAAGTAAAATATGTAGCATAAGTTATTTTAATATTCTAAATATTCATTGGTTATTATAATAATTAGTTGAAAATCACTTTTGTATTCAAATAAAAAATGTATCAATATTAAATTTATCCAATTTTAGTGTATGGAATTTGAATTTACTTCTACTTTATACTCAGAAGACACATTTTTAATAATACTGATCCTATTGGATGAAGCACTCATTCAAAGATATATGCAAATAGAGTTTATGTATAGAAATAAACTAATAGGTTTGACTCTATATTGAAAGAAGTCATTTGCTTTGGCTCTATACTCATAAGGCACACTCTTAATAACATTAATCCTATTGGTTCAAGCATTCATTTAAAGATATACATGAAAAGAATTTTGAGACACTAATATCGCCGCATATGTAGTGCTACACAACGCTATGTCATGTGTCAATACGACATTCAATCCAAGTTCCACACTTAATGAATGAGCCTACCACACATCATAACCTAAATCATCTGTTCTTTCCACATGTGCAACACACCATTTATTATTGTAAATCACATTGCACTAAGTGGAATTGACTCAACATGAGTTGACTAGACCAATTTTCCATTGCCACATGTCACACTCTAATTCAACAGTAAATTTTGTGTGCCATATGACACATTGTTATTGGTTTGCGATCTTAATTTTGCTTATTTTGATCTCAGCCCTTAATCTAAAGCTAATCTGAAGGTCTAAATTCTACCTAAGCTATATTTAACCCCCTAATAATCCCATAAACCCTAATAGCCATAATTAACATCATTTTTATCAGTTTTTGGTGTTAAGAAGAGAGAAAAATATTGAAAAATTCAAAAGTAAATACAATTTTGGTGAAGATTAAAAAGGAGATTGGTATTACAGTTTAAAAGATTGATTGTATTTCTTATTCTACTCCTTTATTTATAAATATTTATGTCTTTCTGTATGAAAAATATGAGCTTTATGAACAAAATTATGTCTAGTTATTTTATTAATCTAGGGGTCTTATGAACCCAATTTTCACCATGTGATGATCTAATTTTTTACCCCAATTATGAATTCAAATTAAATATATTATTTAATCTTATTTTTATTTTATTAATTGTTTTGCCAATAATTTATTTATAGAGACAATTATATAGATTTGAGAGAATTATTTAATTGTTTGTCTTGATTAAATAACATGCATAGTTTCTAGGTAGAGATGTATGATTCTTATGTATGTGATCTATAATTGATGAACTTAATGAGTAGTATGTAATTTAATTAACATGAGAGTGTAGTTAGGTTAATTATTATATGATGTGTAGTTTACTTGAGGAATACATGTTATATTAGATTCAATTGATCATGTAATTGATTGATAATTATATTGGAAGTATGTTAGTGATTCACATGTTTAGAAAATTGGAAGATTAGGTATTTCTTGATATTTTCTCATATATCTTCTTAGTTTTCAAATCTAATTTAATTAATTATTGTTATTTATTTTTAGTTCTTTTAATCTTACTTTCTTAAAATATAAAAACACCAAAAAATATTGATTTTTATTTTTTGTTTTAAAAATTAGTTTATAATGACATAATCTCGATGAGATCGATATTTTCTTATAATTATATTACATGTTTTGATATGTATACTTGCGTATTCAGTGCACATAATTTTTCCGTTCAGTCAAGTTTATGTATAGAAATGAACTAATAGGTTCGCATATGTATAAAAGACAAAAGGTTCAAAGTAGTGCATAAATATTGATCTCATGAAAGGAATCAAATGAAAGAATTTTATAAATAAATCACATATTACCTTCATACAATAATCAAATTCGTTAAATAATATGCTTTTATCTTTAAGAGATGAAATAAATATAAATGAATTCTTAGGGAATTATTTTCTATATTTTTCTTTTATATTTAACGAATTGTCCCAACTTTGAAGTATATTGGGTCATATTATTTAGTTTATACTAGTCATTTTATTTTATTTTTCTCTTTTTTTAAATATATTCTTCTTTTTTTCTATTCTAGAGAGAGAAACCATGTATAGAATGTACATATTTTGCCTGATAAAGTGAATGGTTAATTTGTGGCCTTTTTCTTTTATTGGTTTATGTAACCACATACATGCCTCTCTTTTTTAGAAGTCATGCATAAATAAAGAGAATGCACATACTTTAAATTTCTACTTAAGTTATTTAATTTAAGCGATAAAAATAAATATTGGATACTTTATTAGAAGTAAAAATCCTAACATTCAATATAAAAACCTATAGAGATCATCTTCCAATTTAGCTTTTATAAGTACTATTTAAAAGAGTAGAAAAAATCATCATTCACAATAGAAAGATAATAGCTCAAAATATATTCTCACAAGGTAATCTCTACTACTCGATTCCTAAACACTAATTTTGGGTTCATCAAAATTTTAATATTTTATTATGAAATATTAATTAGGACAAAAACTAACTAATTATCACATTATTTCAGGAAATATTTTTGAAATTAATCTAACAATGCACAAACTTAGTCATTTTTCTTAAAATTAACTAAAAGGCATGATAATTTTGTCAAAAATAATTTTAAAGTTAACCAAAAATTACTAATATAATAAAAATAAATTAAAGCACACAAAAAATAATTAAAAATAAAAATAATAATAAAATGTGAACATGTGACCATATAAAAATTTCAATTTAGCACAAATTTATAATGTGACTTTTCCCACCCCCAACCTAGAACTTACATTGCCCTCAATGTAATAATTGTAAATTAAAGATAAATAATAATGGATAGAAAATTTACCCATTTTTAATCTAGTTCAAGAATTGGAATGAAATTGCAAGTGCATCCATCAATCCAAACTTTTAAATTTTACACAGATAAAAACAATGTATATCTCACAAATTTTCACAAATAGTTATAAAATTAACAATTTTAAGCAATGTTCACATGATAGGAAAACAAATTAACAAAAATAAAATAATATTACCTAAAATGATGGGTTGTCTCCTATATAGCCCTTAGTATAACGTCTCAACAAGACGCTTCCTATTGATAAGGATTATATATCCATATTTCATCGATGTCTTCTTGTTTTTGTCTTCCATAATTGTGAATGGTCCAGCCTACCATGATTGCAATTTTTCTAGAAACAATCTCAGTCAAGAGTTAAATAAAAGAACTTTTACTTCGGAAGAAAAGTCTTGCAAACTAGCCTCTTATAGTGATAGTGCTTTGTGAAACTTTACATTTTCATAGGTTTCATCCCTAATGTTTTCAAACTCATTGATTTGGAGAAATTTTTTCTCTTTTGCCTTTTCTAAATCCATGTTTGGCTATTTAATTACCCAATAAGGGTTGTGTTTGAGTTTTAAGGGTAAAGAGCATGCTTTCCCAAAGATTAACCGATATGGGCTTATATCAATGGATGTTTTGTACGCTATGTGGTAGGCCCATAAGGCATCATTTAACTTGATTACCCATTCTTTCCTTGAAGGGTGGACAATGTGTTCCAGAACCTCTTTTATTTACTTATTACTCACTTTCACTTGACCAGAAGTTTGAGGATGATATAGACTATGCACTTTGTGTTTGATGTTGTACTTTTTCAGTACCCCATCAAAAAGTTTTTTTGTAAAAAATAGCTTCTTCCATCACTTATTATTACTCTAGGCATCCCAAACCTACTAAAAATTAAATCCTTCCAGAATTACACAACAATATTAGCATCATTAGTTTTAGTGGGTATTGCTTCTACCCACTTGGACACATAATCCATAGCAACCAAGATATATTCATATCCAAAAGATGGGGAAAAGGGACCCATAAAATCAATCCTCCACACATCAAAAACTTCAACAACTAAATTAGATGTCAAATGCATTTCATCTCATTTACCTTTATTACATGTTCTTTGACATCTATCATAAAGTGTGCAAAAGATATTAGCATCTTTAAACCGAGTTGGCCATTAAAATTTAGATTGTTATACCTTAAGGGTCATTTTGTTACCTCTAAAATGGCCTCCAGAATGAAAATTATGATAAAAAGACAAGATGCTCTTATGTTCTTCTTCAAGCACACATGTCTAGATGATTTCATCTTGACCAATCTTAAATAGATAAGGGTCATCCCAGATGTAATGCCTCCAAGAGCTTAACAACTTTTTTCTTTTCCTAAAAAGGAATGTTAGGTCTCAAAATACCAATAGCAAGATATTTAACTATATCAACGTACTATGGATTCAAACCTACTGAAAATAATTGTTCAAAAGTTTCAACAATTTTCTTCTTTACTCTCACCTTGAAGAGAATTGAATTTAGAAATTAACCTAGATAAATAATCAACTACTAAATTTTCATTTCCTTTTTCATCTTTAATTTCTAGATCAAATTCTTGTAAGAGTAAAACCCACCGGATGAATCTTGGTTTATTATTGTGTTTACTTAGTAGCTTAAAGTTGAATAATCAAAATGCAAAATTACTTTAGAACCTACTAAGTAAGACTTACATTTATTTAAAGAAAACACAATAGCCAAGAATTCTTTCTCAGTGGTGGAATAATTTATTTGGTCATCATTGATTGTTTTTCTTGGGTAATATATAACATGCAAATGCTTATCCACTCTTATCCTACGTAATATATAATATGCAAATGCTTATCCACTGTCTATCCTAAAACTATCCCGATTGCACAATCAAAAGCAACACATATAATTTCAAAAGAAAGAGACCAATTAAGTGCCAAAATTACAGGGGTAGATGTTAATTTTTCCTTTATCGTATCAAGGGAACAAGGTAGGCATTCTTAAAATCAAAATAAATATCTTTTGATAGAAAATTGCATAAATGATACTTATTTTTGAAATATCTTTAATAAATTGCCTATAAAATCTGCATATCCTAAGAAGCTTTTAATCCCTTTAATAGATGTAGGGGAGCTAATTTTGCAATCAAATCTATTTTTACCTTGTCAACTTTAATTCCTATATTAGAATTTACATGTCCTAAAAAAATCCCCTATTGTAGCATAAAATGACTTTTCTCCTAAGTGTCATGTTGCATTCAATACAACATTTTAAATCTAAAGTCAAATTATTTAAGCAATCATCAAATGAGGTTCCAAAAACAAAAAAATCATCCATAAATACCTCAATGAATCTTTCTAGCATGTTTGAGAAGATTGAAATCATGCATCTCTGAACTATGATGAGGGCATTAAATATCCCAAATGGCATCCTTCTAAAAGAAAATGTCCCAAAAAGACATGTAAAAATGGTCTTCTCTTGATCTTTTGGTGCAATAGGTACCTAATAATAACTTGAAAGACCATCCAAAAAATAGTAAAATTCATGCATAGCTAGTCTTTCTAGCATTTGTTTAATGAAGCTAAAACTTGATGGAAGTATGGATAGGCATAAGGAAATATTGGTTGCAAATGGTTTTAATCAAATTGAGGGAATCGATTATTTTGAAAGTTTTTCTCCTATAGCCAAAATTGTTACAATTCGAATTCTACTTGTTGTTGCAAGTTCTAAAGGGTGGCCAATTCATCAATTAGATATAAACAATGCTTTCGTACATGCCTTCTCGAATGAAGATGTCTATATGCTACCACCTGAAGGATACAATAAAACTAAAATTAATCAAGTTTGCAAATTGAAAAGATCACTGTATGGACTCCAGCAAGCCTCAAGATAGTGGAATGTCAAATTTTGTGAGAAAATAACTTGTTTTGGATTCATATAATGAGCTCATGAAAACTGTTTATTTATCAAAGAAACTAAATCTTCTTTTACAACTTTGCTCATTTATGTAGATGCTGTTCTTTTAATAGCAACTTCAGAGAAGGAGATCGAATTGGTTAAAAAACATTTGGATCATCAATTCACTATTAAAGATCTTGGTTATTTAAAATATTTTATTGGATTAGAAATTGCAAGAGGGCCTTCAAGAACTGTTATAAACCAACAAAAATATCTGCTAGATATTCTTTTGGATTTAGGTCTTCTTGGAGCTAAACCAACAAAGACATCTTTTTTCAAAGGTCAGAAAATGGTAGCTGAAAAAGGCTCTCCTCTTCTTAAGCCGAAGAAATACAGGTGTTTAATTGGAAGGTTGTTGTATTTGAACATCAATCGACCAGATATAAGCTATCATGTACAACAATTGAGTCAGTTTGTCAATACCCTTGTAAGACTCATTTGGATGCAGCCATGCATCTACTAAGATACCTAAAAGGGTGCCCATCTAAAGGGTTATTTTATCCTAGTCATAATGGTCTTCATTTGCAAGCTTACAGTGATACTGATTAGGCATCCTGTCTTGACACTAGAAAGTCTTTAACATATTTTTGTATCTTCGTAGGTCCAGCTCTCATCTCCTGGAAAACTAAGAAGTAGGCTATTGTTTCTTGATCTTCTACTGAAGTAGAATATCGTAGCTTAGCTGCAACAGTCTGTGAGCTACAATGGATTTCATATATTTTAAAAGACTTCAAGATTGATTTCAATACTCCTATCCCACTCTGGTGCGACAACAAAGCTTTCATTCACATCACAGAAAATCCAGTGTTCCATGAAAGAATGAAGCACCTAGAATTGTCACTTAGTTAGGAATCGTTTCAAAGAAGGTTTCATTGAACCGCAACACGTTCCTCACAAGAACAAGTAGCAGACATGTTCACCAAATCCTTATCAGCTCCTCAATTTAGCACGTTAATGTTTAAGTTGGTTTGTATGATATCTATCAAAATCCAATACAAATCAACTTGAAGAGGGGATGAAGAATTATTATATGGAGACCACGTAAATTATTATGTTGCATAACAATAGATATAATCATTTGTGTGATATAATGATGTTTTGTAATAATGATTTGACATAATGATAGCAAAATTTAAGCATATTACCGTTACGCATTAATTAGAATTATATAAATTCCCTGAAAAAACAAGTTAGGTGTTATTCCAACCCAGATCAGCCAACAACAATTGATATACTGTAGGTTTCACTTTATAGAGTAGAGTTTCATTTGCATACAAGATTACAAGAACTAAAACACACAAGTACAGGAAATACAGAGAATAATACTTTGAATTAGGACACAGTAAAGTAAAATTATGTGAGAATAAAAGGTTACCACACCAATGCTTTACCCTGTATGTTCTTTCCAAAGTCTCATCCTTAGCTCATTTAAAACTTCTCCCATATGTTCTGCAACATCTTCCTCAATTTGTGACACGCACCTAGAAAATATTATGTTCCAGAACTCAACCCATCAAATAAATATTTCCAAAATGATAAGAATAATAAATTAAAAACATCAAGAGAAAATTCAATTTCAATCATACCACACCCTACCGCACGAAAAGAAAACAAAAAGAATGGTAAGAAAAAGAATCTGTTTCTAAGTGTTATGTAATGAAACACCTTGTTATCCCCTCGGATTGGAGCCACCTTGCAAACATGTAAAACACATATCGAGGGTTTCAATATTCTATAGGTAATTAAAAACAGAATGGTAAGAAATTACAACAAAATAGCGAACCAGCGACTAGCGAATCAACGACCAATGAACCATCAAACAAAGACCCATCGAACAGCGACCACCGACCACCGACTAGCGACCATCAAACCAGCAAACCAACAAACCATCGAACCAGCGACTAGCGAATCAACGACCAACGAACCATCGAACAAAGACCCATCGAACAGCGACCACCGACCACCGACTAGCGACCATCGAACCAGCAAACCAACAAACCATCGAACCAACAAACCATCGAACCAACAAACCATCGAACCAGCGAACCAACAAACCATCGAACCAGCGAACCAACAAACCATCGAACCAGCGAATAGAGACCCATCAAACAACGAACCATCGAACCATCAGATAGTGACCCATCAAACAGTGAACCATCGAACAACGACCCATTAAACTAGCGACCAACGAACCATCGAACAGTGACCACCGAATAGCGACCATCGAACCAGCAAACCAGAAAGCTGGGAAGAGGAAGAAGAGACTTGAAGATGGCGCGATATGGGAAGAGGAAGAAGAAGATACCAGAAGACGACCCATCGAACGCGAGAATATTCTGGAAAAATGAATATACAGAGAAAATTAATAAAGCAGCTGGCGTGGGAGATAGATATATAAAAAAATAAAGCTGGGAGAAAAGGAAAAAATAAAAAAAGAGATGCCGAGAAAGGAAAAAAATAGGAATATATATAAGAAAAAAAACAGAAAAATAAAAAAATGATATAACTTATGGCCACGGTTATTAATACAAACCGAGACCATAGACATATTTTATAGCCTCGGTTTTTAGTAGACCGTGATCAAAACCCTATGACCTCGGTTTTTAAAAAAACCGAGGCTATAGGTCTGAGACCATATGTATATATTGTAGTAGTGTTACGAAAGAAATAGGATACATTAGAGAAATGTTTTTTTTTCTCTTCCGACATTATTTTCTCAATATCTTTATTTGACCATAAAGCGGAACGACATTCATTTAATTAGTTTATATCTAGCTTATCGTTAGCCAATTTTCCAACAGGAGTTACCATAAGAACTGCAAATTTCATTCACGCTTAACATTGCTGACTTTTTAGAGTATATTCTATCCTAGAAGGAAGCAATGACGCAGAGGCTTAAGTCTTAATTATTATTTGATATTTTACTTTATAGGAGGGGCAATTGGCTAGTAATTATGGGTTTGTCATTTTGTGTAACAACCTTGGATTATATACCGAGGGAAGATTGCAGTGGAGAGGGCACATTGCATGTATTCTGTTTTATTATTCTTCGTCAGAATATTTTATCAATACCATTTCCTACAGGGCTAAGTTTAGTTCCTTTCCAGAGTTTAATTTAATGTTCTATCTATGATAAAATCCCTTAGCATTAATAAAATAATAAATATTTGAAATATTATTTATTTTATATCATTTTTTTCTCACATAAAAGAAATGGTATACAATTTTAAATATAAATTATTTTATAAATATTTATTTTCAATTTTATTCAAATATATTATACACGTCCTCATCAAATACTATATTGGTTAATTATAATATAATTTAATGTTGTATTTAATACAACAATGCAACAACGATACGGTTTATTCCATAAAATATGAGTGTTTGGTATAATATTTGGCTTTCTATTATTTTTTTGTTTTTGATTTTTTTAAAATTAAAATAGACTTTAAAATAATTAGATGAGTTTTAATCTCCAAAAACCTTAGTATTATCTTACAAACATCTTGCTCTTATCACTTATGCAAGGCTGTTTGTATTTTGTGTCTGTATGTTGGTTTTCCGTATGCAAAACATAGTATTTATTCATTTTACTTAGTGTTTTATCTTCTCCTATATAAGATTGATTATTGTGAATCAACAATGCATATAATTAGAAATACTGTGATTGAAAGCATATTTTTCACACACCATAGATTGGTTGTTTAGTATGCATGCTAGGCAATGAGAGTCAGATTTTGGTTGGTTTCGGGCGTGAGTATTTGTGAAACAAAAAATTATGATTTTTGACACCTTGACACACCTCTCGACAAGGAGCCTTACCACACCCCTCGACACACCCTTGGCATGGTGGTTGGTGAGGTCCGTGGCGAGATTGTTATGAGGTGGCCCGATTGTTGGATTTCCCTCTATAAATACCCCTCCATTCTTCTATTGTCTTCACTTATGATTTTAGTACCAAAATTTTGTCAAAATTTGCACTAAGAATTACATTTGTTTCATAAATTCTTTTTAGAGAGCTTACATTACTACTTCAATATTGTGAGGAAAATAGTGTGCTTGAGTGTTGAGCTCAAGATTATTTTATTTTTTGTATGAAATAAAACATTGAGAGTTTGGGTTGGTCATTGAGTTGAGATATCAAATCGTTGGTTGTGTACGTATGTGATTTGACTATATGTCTCTTGTGTACATTTTGAGATTTGTGGTGGTTTGTGTATCCTTGGTTAATTATTAGTGGTTCGTGATTAAGGGTGATCCTCAAGGTTTATAGTACTATTCTCTTCACTTTACTAATCTATGGTTTCTAATCACACCATATTGGGTGTTGTTGGTTTGGAGGAAAGTCGGGTTCATGTGATGGATCAGGTTGTTGCATATGCAACAAACAAGGGCTAAAATAGGTAGTTTGGATAGAGGTCCTAATTGATAGAGATATTAATGGTTTTTTTATTAGATTTGTAATTGTTTTATTTCTTAGTAAATTATTTGTTATCGAGTTATTGCCTCGAAGTTGTTACCATATAGATACAGTCCCTATGTGGGTTTATCTCATTATATCACTTGTTATATATGATCTTCTATTATGTTAGTATAATATAAGTTTAAGGTGTGTATGTTTTAGAATATTAAAGCTTAAAATCTAATTAGAAATTTCTTATTGTTTATTTGTTTTTTGCTTATCAAACTATTTCTCTACACTTATAGTTTCATATTTACTACTTTTACTATATGTTTTGTTTAAGTGTTTATTTTTTTGTATCTTGTGAGTTAGGGATGAGTCTTTAAGGAATCTATCTATCCTTACACTGGTTGTGAATCGGTCAGGGTAGTAGACTCATTCAATTGGTATCATAGCGGGTCGACGTTTTAGGATTTAATCGCTCTACGTTTGATTCTTTTAACTCGTTATCCACACATGCTCTTTTCTCTCTATGCCTAATGAAAATCTCAAATGAAAGCATTCTTGTGGTCCCTCAGAGACCATTTTTGGTTTCTAATTAAAGTTGGTTGGACGTATACCAAAATACTCCTTGATAATAATGTGATTCCTAAACCCTTGATTGAATGGAAAAAAAGAAGAACGTAAAAAATTTTAATGAAATAGCAAGGAACTTAATTCAATCATCAAAGCTATCAAATCTGATGTATATCGAAGAATCCATAGCTGTACTACTTGAAAACAAGCATGGGATAATCTGAAAACTACTCATGAAGGTATTTCTACTATAAAAATATTAAGAATTCTGAAGTTGAACAAAGATTTTGAACTTTGTATCATGCAAAAGAAAAAAGCCACGATTTTCAAATATTGTCAAATGTTCTTACAACTTAGGTAGACCTATTAGCAGGAAAAAAAGAAGATTAAGAATATCATCGCTAGCTTACCCTATTTGTTTCATGCCAAAATTATCGTGCTTGAGTCTATGTACAAGCATAGTGAGCTTACTGTTGATGAGTTAGTTGTTGATCTGCAAGTCTTTGAACTACATCACTTATTACCAAGATAAAATCAATTTTCCATAAAGAAGGGAAAGAGTCTAGCTCACAAGACTACCAAGGATAATGATCCAAGTATAGATGGCTTGGCTTACCCAAAGATTTACCATATTTTTCAGATGCTTCAAAAATGGAAACCTATGATACATTGCTACCAATTGTTTTAAAAAACAAATTGCACAAATAAGTGTGCTATGAAGGCTGAGGTTACTATTTCGGACAATACCAATAGTTTTGATAAGGATGACATTAATTTTTTAGCTTTTTGCTGCAAGTAATGTCATTGATCCTCCAATTGTTACCTCAGATGCTCAAGAGGGTATAGTTGCAGATGCTGAAGACGAGCAAGATGAGTTGCTTGATTCTTATAATGTGCTTGATGAATACTTAAAAAGTACTAAAATTACCATAATTTAATGTACTTTAATTGATTAAATAGATTTATATTTATATAATTTTATCATATTTTTATATAAAATTATCTTTTCAGAATCATGGATATTTTTATTATTTTTAGGTATTTTAGTTCAAAAATTACTTAAAGACTCGAAGAAAAATATTGCAGGCAATACATCACAAATATATTGAGAAAAGAAATGAGGAAAAGTAAAAGATGGAAAAATTGGACACAATAGGTCAAAAATGTCAAATTGGCCGAAATCGTGTGTGTAGCCGCCCATCCACGTTGAATCTCATGCCCACTCCTAGCATAGGCCAGTGCACACCTAGAACATGCTTGACACATTTCGTGTTGATTTCTGTGCGTGTCAGCACACGTCTGTGCTATGTTGTGCTCATGCTAGCATAATCCTTGTCATGTCCTGTGTGCGCCCACGCCTGCCAACTGTATGTTTGCCGCATCAACCACCAGTTTGTTGAAATTTTCGGGCCTATTTGCGTGCCAACCTATCCAAACGCGTCCAAATTCAAATTTTGAAATATTTTCCCATTTTAAGTCCAAATTTTAAGTCTTTCCATTTAAAGTTGCCTCAACAAACCAATTTTAAAACCCGGTTTTTTAATAGTTATTGTTAAAACTAAAAATATTTATTGAGATATTAGAAGTTCATAACAATATGTCTGTGTGTACTTTAATGATGAACATGATGGATGCACCTGCATTTCTCCATCACTACTTGCATATTCTCAACAAATAAGTAACTTTTCTTTTATTTTCTCTTTTATCTTTAATTTACAATTGTTGCATTGAGGATAATGTAAGTTCTAGGTTGGGGGTGGTAAAAAGTTATCATGCTTAATTTAAAAAAAAATTAAAAATTTTAATTTTTTTTTTACATTTTCATTTTTATTGTGTTTGATTTTATTTTATTTTTACGTGGTTTAGTAATTTTTAGAATTTTAGGATTAGTTTTCTTATCATTTCTTTAAATCAAATTTAAGTAAATAGTTAAGTCTTTTGGACTTTTAGATTAATTTTTTATAACATATCATGTAGTATTTGGTAATTAGTTAGTTTTTGTCATGACTAGTATTTCTTAATAAGGTGTGGAAATTATATTAAACCCAAAATCGGTATTTAGGAATCAAATAATGGATACTAACCTTATGAGATATAATTTGAGCCAAAATTTCTTTATTCTGAGTGAAATATATATTTTTTCTACTCTAAACACATTTATTATTTCTTCAAATTTTTAGATGATCTCTATAGGTGTTAGCATTGAATGTATGAATTTTTTCATATTAATAGAGTGTTGCATATTTATTTTCCATTTGCTTAGATTAAATGATTTAAGTAAAAATTGATAATATATACCTTTATCTTATTCATGCATGACTTCTACCAAAAAGAGACATATTTGGGGTTACCTAAACCAAAAGAAAATAGAAAAGCCACGAAATTAACCACTCACCAAAATCATACAAAAATGTACAATCTTTACATGGGTCCACCCTAAAAAAATGTTGAAAAATTTATTTAAAAATAGAGAGATATATATAGTATAATCTACATATTATGACCCATATAGTCTTCAAAGTTGTGAAAAAAGACTAATTACAAAAGAAAGTTATATGAAGTAAATCCCTAAAAAGTCATTACATTGTCTTCATTCCTAAAAGGCCTCTTGAAATTTTTGCTTAACGAGTTTTATTGATGTATGAAAATAATATATATGATATCTTTATAATTTATACATTCAATTCATTTCATGAGATTGAAGTTATGCACTAGTATAAGTGCTTGAACCCATATAATTTAGTGTTCTTAAGAGTATTGACTTGTGAGGAATAAAGCCAAAGCAAATTCGGATTCCAGACATTAAATTTGGGTGAAATTAAATTGATACATTTTTTATATGAAATATGAAAATAATTTTCAACTAATTATTATAATAAATTATGAATGTTTAGGAAGTTCAAATAATCTATGCTTAAGATTTTAATTATGAAATTTAAAAGAGATTATAAGCATGATATATTTTTGTATTTCATTTCTTTATTTTATTTTAGTCTTTTTACTTCTTTTTTAAAATTTTAGTTAACTTTTTATTTTATTTGTTTTATTTTGTTTTCATTATTTGTTCATTTTTCTGGGTATCACTACTGAAAACCCTCACGAGACTTAAACTTATCCACTAGGGCAACCTAGGAGTTTAAAGGCTTGTTACATATGCTAAATATAACCGTTTCAATCTACGGAAGTGATTTAGGATAGTTTAATTTTTAGTTTTTATCGCTTCTCTTGCTAAGGGACTAGCAAGAAGTTGGTTGAAGGTTGTGATGAGTGCTTAAAAAGTACTAAAATTACCAAGATTTGATGTACTTTAATTGATTAAATAGATTCATATTTGTATGAATTTATCATTTTTTTATATAAATTTTTCTTTTCGAAAGCACAGGTATTTTTATTGTTCTTCAGGTATTTTCGTTCAAAAATAAATTAAAAAAATCGAAGAAAAATACTTAAGCCAATACATCACAAATATGTTGAGAAAAGCTATGAGAAAAAATCAAAAAAGATAGAAAATTGGACAAAATGGAAAAAATGGGTCAAAAATTTCAAAAAAGATGAACTTACGCGCACAACTGCTTATCCTCGCTGAGTCCCGTACGGACACCTAACACATGCTGGTAAACATTCAACACATGCCCACACATGGTCACCACATGCCCAACCATCACACACCCAACACAAGCCCAACACACGCTGTGCCGATTTCTGTGCATGCCAACACACACCTGCATCGTGTAGTGCGCACGCCAACACACTCCTTACCGTGTCCCGCACGTATCCACGTGTGCCAACCACCCATCTGCCAAAATATTTGTGCCCCATACGCGTGTCAACCTGTCGAAACGCGTCCAAATTCAAATTTTGAAATATTTTCCCCTCTTTTTTGGCCTTTTCCTAACCTATAAAAGGACCATTTTCTCATGGTAAAATACAAAATTTTTTGACTCTAGAAAGTTTTTTTTTAACTTTAGTTTTAAAGTTATTCTCTTTCTTGAGAAGAACTAGCTATGTTTTTATAGATTTTTTATTTTTGATTCAATAAATAGAAATTCAAATCCATTTGGAGGTTTTCCAGCAATAGAGTTAGCGTCAAAATTCTGTAAGGATTCTTTTAAGGTATAATTTTAATGGATTATTTACAGTTATTTTTTATGTTTTATTCTTAAATGTTATATTTAATTTGTCCGTGATTAAATTTAACATGAAAGACTATTTATAAATATGATATAATTACAACGTTGTTATGCTTGTAAATTATTAAATAGGTAAAACATCTCTATAAACTTAAATATGAAAATTAGATTTTTAAGATTTAACTATCCGGTTTGGTTTAGAATAGTGCTATTTTATTTGTTAGTACAATCGTCCGGTAGTTAGAGAGAAACTCTATTTCAAGTTTTTTATAAGAATTATTATTTGAAAATGTATTAACGACATATTTGCAGTAATAATTTCAAAAACTTGAAAGTTAGTACTTGGATAATTAAATTCTTAGGTTTAATTTAGACACATTGAATAAAGTTTAAAATGTCTAACTCTACCAAAGGTGATATTTAAATTGTTCATTTTCAATCTCTTAGAAAAAAGTAATTAATTTAATTAACTAAATTAGTTATCGACCCATCTATATATGTTAATTGATTTTTTTAATTAACAAAAAATATCTAACCATACCAAATGTCGTATTTATATATAAAAAAAAGAATCAATCAATATCAATTTATATCCTTAATAAATTAAATAATATTAGCAAACATAATTAACTAAATTATATCCTTAAATACTCCACTGTTATGAATGATAAAAAATTGCATGATTGTTTATTGAATCCATATCTCTGTTTATTTTTTATTTTTTTTAGATTAGGAAACACACAAAACCAAAATATCGTGATAGGATGTTTAGGATTTAATTTCATTTTTAAAAGTTTGAATAATAAATTAAAAACTATATATATTACTTCCTTAGATCAATCTTAAGAGTATACTTATCATTTGTTATAAAATGATTCGTACACTTGCGAGAGTTTTACAAATTATAAAACCAAAAGATTCTACAAGATGAGTATTTGCATTACCAGTCTTATGCTCACCAAGTTTTTGGCACCGTTATTGGGGATTTGATGTTGTGCTCATCAAAACTCAACTTTTTAATAAAGTTATTACAATTGAAATCTTGAAAACTAACAGTATCTAAAACATAAAGGCTTCTTAGAACTTTTCCTACTGCTAGAATCTCTTTAGTTTGCAGGTCCTGTAGAATACATGTAGTTGGTGTAAAATTAAATTCCATTTGGGCAAGGTGAGCAAGTTTTTGAACAGATAGAAGATTGAATTTAAAATTTGGTATGTATAAGATATTTTTTAGGCAAATTTTATTAGAAAGATTAATGTCTCCTATATTATGAACATATTTCACAGATCCATCTGGAAAATAAACTGGTAAAGGTCTTTTTGGCTTTCTTAAATTGTTAAAATATTTTCTAACACCAAACATGTGATTGGTGGCCCCTAAGTCCACTATCCAAGTAACGTTTTTCAACAACTCAATAGTATTAGTAGTAAAACTTAAATTACATTGAAGAGAGAAAGTATTACCTCTAGAATTATTGAAACTAGCAAATTTTGCATAGTTATTACCATCCAGAGTCATTTTGCCATTGATCAACTTCATCAACTCTTATTGAACCATATTAGCTTAATTAATTACCTTGTTTCTCTCCTCTCACTTCATTCATATTTTCATAATCAAGTGGACTATCAACCATATTTACTATAACTTTGTTAGTATCTTTCTTCTCTTGATCATTTAATTCCTTGTACTAATCTAGAACTCTATGAATTTTTAAACTAGTATCTTTTCCATGTCCTTTCATTCTGTAATGTTCAAAGACTTGATTCTCCTTTCTTCTTAGCAGTAGCTCTTTTCATAGAGGTTTTTTTTCTTAAATTGGTTTATTCTCACTTGAGTTCCGGCTAATAATCCAACAACTTCTTAATGCTTTCATTAAAATTAACATAAACTACTTTTTGTTTTTCAACACTAAGAAACATTAAATAAGTACGATTCACGATTGGTAATAGATTCATGATGAGAATTTGATTTTTAGTAGGGTACTAGCATTCATTTAACCTTATAAAGAAATGCATCAATCTATTCATAAAGTATAAATATGAAATTATCCTTACAGCTCCAACTATGGAGGGAGGTAAAGACATAAAACAAACAAATTCATTACACACGTTTTAATTTTCATAATATTTTGCAATATAATCATTATCTTGAGATATTGAAGCAAATCTCTTTAAATCTGATAAAAACAATGACCCGTTACTCTCATTATATCTTTTAGCTATCACATCACACAATTCTTTGATAAAGAAAATTATCAACAAGATTCTTAAATATGGAATTAAGTATTCAAGAAATTATCATATAGTTAGTTCTTCTTTAAAGGAAACCTATCATCAATGAAATCTAGCTTCAACTGTTCCAAGAAAAATCTTCATATTTTTGCTGCAAGTAAAGTCATTACGTTATTACCTCTGATCATATGTGTTGTTACAAGCACGGATCTAGAATGATGTGAACTTTGCATAAGATAGGAATTTCCATTAAGATTATAATTTTTTTTACTTGATCCACCGATTCTGTTTGTTTCTTCGGTTTGAGCCGTCATTCTTAGTAATAATAAGCATATCTAGGTTTTTATTAAGTGGCACTTTCTCTATTCTTCTCAAGCGGCAGCTCCTGCTGTAGTTCCAGCATCCAGTCGGTTAAGCCAGAGTTACAATGCTCAGCTTCTATGGGACAAGAGGTTAAACAAGGTTCCGAGTCATCAACAACAGCATATCCAAAAAGAGGAAGAGCTACTGTGTGTGGGAACAGTAGATGTGGGCATTCTCTGAATTTAACCCAAAACTGTGTGGTCTTCATTGCATGTTCACAATCAAAAGCATCAGACCCAAAACCAATTCCCTGCTTCTGTGAAACGATGTGTGGAGGTGCTATAATCTCCGACTTTATCTCGACACCTAGATCCCAGCGACTTACCGCCGGTTACCTCTGGCCCGATCTCAAGAAATCCGGTTCTGGGAAGCGATTTTCGAAACTGCAAAGATCGGAAATTCTCGACCTTGACGATGATTCTGATATTGAGGATGGTGATGATTTTGTTGATGTCAAGCCCTTTGCTTTCTCTGCTAATAAATCCTCTGCTCTGGTACAGAAAATAATTTCAGAAGAGAAAAATCTTATTTTGAATTTATATAATTTCGATTAATGTGTAACGATAATATATTTAAATTTTGTTATCATTATACTAAAATATCATATCTATAACTATATAAAATAATAATTTACTTAATCCTATATAATAATTCTTCATATATACCCTTTTACTTGAAAATCAAAATAATAATAATAATAATGACGATGAAAATGAAACATACTGCTAATTCCAAGCTATTAGATGGAAATTTGATGTATGTTGATTTTAGTTTTTTATTTATCTCATAATTGTTACTATATATATATATATATATTAATTTGAACTGAATGTTTATAAGAATATAATCATTATTCGAGTTAAAATAGAATTAAATTCTCCTAATAAATGATTATAAATTAATTACTATGTTTTCTCCTTAATATAGATATACTAAAAAAGTAAAGAAAGTTCAAATGAATTTTGGAGCCAAAAATTTACTTAGAACCTTTGGCTTTGGTGTAGTAAAAGATTTAACGATATCAATTTATTTTGGAATCAACTTCGTGTGATCGATAATTGTTGGTTTCGTTGTTCTATCTTAAGAGATAGATTTTTATAAATTCTCAAACATTTATATTCTCAAACATTAGTATATCTTTTATAACACAGTAATTGGTTATCTCAAAACTTTGTATTTTAAATTTTAGTGTTTGTATTTAGTTTTCCATGGTCTCTTCGTTCTATTTTACCCACGTAATAATAATCTTACAACTGACTTTCTTGTATATCGGATGAAGAGGTAGCATTTGGACTAGAAAAATATTATCTTTGAGTTTTATTATTGCATCCAATTTCAAGTAAATTGGATCCACTTTTTAGCTTCTCTGATTAGTATTAAATCTAATATATGGGTACAGGATACCAATAGCATGCGAATTAGGAATTATCATCTGTTTACATAATAAATTTTTTTTTTTGGGTAAAAAGCACTGACATATTATATGGTCCTGCAAATTGGTTTCTCATCAAATTATTATATTTTCATAAATGATAATCTAATAATTGGGTTTTTTAAAAAATTCAATTATTATTGAATCTCTTTTATTAATTAGATTTACAAAAAATTGTACAATAATCAGCTGATTTCATATTTGTTGATTTATGACTACTTTGGATTTGAAATTAAAATCTAAATATGTTAATTAGGGTTTATTATTTTATTAGTATCTTAATTTTGTTTTTGATGCTTTTTTTTACCTTTATTATTAATGGATAACTTAGTTATATTCATATTTTAAAAGGTATTAATTTGGACAATTTTTTCAAGCGATCATGTATGTGATTTTAACTAAGGATATTTTATGCATCTTTAACTTTTCTGTTACTACAACAAAAACAAAATTTTCTCACATTTTTAAGTCATTAAATACATATTTTAATACTTCTTTGATTCATTTTATATCCTTTTTAACCTTACATCTTCCTTCAAATATTGTCAATAAAAACTGCTGTAAATTTATTGTAAAGAAATTGAAATCCAAAAATAGTAAACTTTTTTACGATAGAAGAAATAATTCAACTTGCAAAACTAATAACTTTTAACAATTTCTAAATATCAAAATTAAATAAACAAAACACAACTAATATTGAAGAAAAAAGAAGGATAACACCCATAAATATATGCTTTTATGAAAGAAAAATAGTTTTATCTTTTATACAAGTTTATCTTAAAGAGGAAATAGACAAGAGAAAACATAAATTAAGAAGGAGAAAGAAGAGAGAGAAACATAGAGACATGGAGAGAAGAGGAAAAAAATATTAAAAGACAAAATATCCTTTAAAAAATATCTTATGCTGTTTACGTATTTAAAATTTTTAATTTCAATTTCAATTTTTCACTGCAATAATATTTTTTCAAATATAAGTATCAATTAATAATAATGATAAAAAAATAGCAACAAAAATGAAATTAAATACCGTTAAAATAGCGATAATTGTTAAGACAAAATATTTCTGTTATATAGTTTTCCTTCTTTTCTGGCTTATTATTTTTCTGCTATGCCAATTGGTACAGTTATTCCTTAGCTGTCATTCATGTGGCTTATTTTCATTGGATTAGGCTTCTTATATATCAGAGCCTTCTTGTACTCTTTCTAAGTAGTTAAAAAATCAAATTATTCCTTTTTACTTCTTCTCTTTCGTAATATGGTATTAGAGTACCATTTTTCGCTCTCGTTGATCTTTCTTTGTTCTTGATTGTTCTTCAATGGCTCGTGGAGGAGGAGCTCGAGGAGGTAACAATGAAGGCAATTGGAGCAATGAAAATTCTTTCTCGGTCTTGGATAACACTGATCATGTTCATGAAGATTCCAATAGTTCTTTCTACCTCGGTAATGGAGATCATCCAGAGCTTGGCTTGGTTTCAAATTCTCTAACAGGTAGCAACTACAATTCTTGGCATCGATCTATGATTATAGCTCTTATTGCTAAGAATAAGTTTGGATTTGTTGATGGATCTATTGCTAAACCAGAAATTGGGGATAATTTGTATCATTTTTGGTCTCGTTGTAACAACATGGTCATGTCATGGATTTTGAATGCTGTTAGCAAGGATATAACAGATAGTATTATGTATATTCATGATGCTCGAAGTATGTGGATTGATCTTCATGATCGATTCAATCAGAGTAATGGTCCTAGAATTTTCCAACTGAAGCAACAAATTCACGCACTCACACAGGGTTCTAATGATGTTAGTGCTTATTTCACCAAACTAAAGATTTTTTGGGATGAATTACGTGATTTTAGACCTGCACCAATATGTAATTGTGGAGGAATGAAAAGTCTGACAGATTATCAACATAAAGACTATGTTTTACAATTTCTTATGGGTTTGAATGAGTCTTTCAATCAGATCCGGACTCAAATTCTCATGAGTGATTCATTGCCTCCGATTAACAAAGTTTTTTCTATGGTTATACAAGAAGAAAGGCAACGATCTATGCATTTTTCTGGTTCATCTCTGCCTCCTATTTCAGCATCTTATGGAATGGCTAGTAGCAATTACAATGCTTATAAGGGAAAGAAGGACAAATCGGTCTGTACACATTGTGGTTTCTTTGGTCACACAGTGGATAAATGTTACAAAATTCATGGATATCATCCTGGTTTTAAACCAAAAGGCCGTTCTGGAGATTTTTCTAAGGGCCAAACAAGTAGTCATCCAGGGTATTCCAATCCGACAAGTTCTTCAAAGCCCCTAGCTAAATAGACTTCTTTTGTTGCTGAAACTCAAGTTAATCCAGAGAATCACCAGAATTTTAGTGACAATACTTCTCCTTTGCATGCTTTGACTGCTAATGATTATCAACATTTGATATCTCTGTTAAGTACTCAGATGCAGGGGATCTCTCAGGATACTAAAGAACAGCAGCCTGTAGTGTCCAACTTCACTGGTATTTCTTCTCTTATATCAGCTAATGTTTGGATTATTGACTCAGGTGCTACTCATCATGTTTGTCATGATTTGAGCTTGTTTGATTCTTTTGATAACAATCATACTTCTACCTTTGTGCTTCTGCCTACTGGACATTCTGCCCCCATTTCTAAGATAGGTTCTGTTCGGTTATCACCTTCCTTAGTTTTATCTAAAGTGCTCTATGTTCCTTCTTTCAGATACAACTTATTATCTGTTAGTTCACTCACAAAGAGCCTCTCCTGTTCTTTATTTTTTCATGATGGTGGCTGTGTGATTCAGGGCATGAAGATTGGGACGAGTAAAAGAGTGGGGCATCTCTACCATCTCAGTGTTCCAGCTTTGTATCAACCTAGTTCTAACTCTACTGTTGCTTGTAATTCTTCCTCTGTTTTGTCCACTGAGACGTTATGGCATTATCGTCTAGGACATCCTTCTTGTTTGGTTTCTCAACATAAGGATAAGATTCCCATTTTCAATTTTAGAGTTGATAAAAGGCCTCTTTGTATTGTTTACCCTCTTGTAAAGCAAAGATGTTTGTCTTTTACTTATAATAATAAACTTTGAGCTTTACCTTTTGATCTCATTCATGTTGATGTATGGGGTCCATTTCGAGTGATATCTAATGAAGGTTTTCGATATTTTTTTAACCATTGTTGATGATGCTTCAAGATATACTTGGGTTTTCCTTTTACATACTAAAGTTGAGGCTCAGAAGATTATTCCAGATTTTGTTATGCTGATTCAGACCCAATATGGGAAGCATATCAAAGGAGTTCATTCAGACAATGCTAAGGAATTGGATCTGACTCATTTCTATAACTCTAAAGGGGTTGTTCATTATCGATCTTGTGTTGAAAGGCCGCAACAAAACTCGGTTGTTGAGCGTAAACATCAGTATCTGCTTAATATTGCTCGTGCTCTTTTGTTTCAATCATGTATTCCTCTCTCTCATTGGTGTGATACTGTTTTGAATGCTGCTCACCTTATGAATAGGCTACCATCCCATGTTCTAAGCTCTAAAACTCCATTTGAAGTGCTGAATAATAAGTTTCCTTCTTATGGTCACTTGCACTCTTTTGGTTGCCTATGCTATGCTTCCACTTTGTTGAGTAAACGTGACAAGTTTTCTCCTAGACCTAGAGCTTGTATTCTTGTTGGTTATCCCTTTGGGATGAAAGCCTATAAGCTACAAGATTTAGAGAGTAATAAGACTTTTGCTTCTCGTGATGTTGTGTTTCATGAGACCATTTTTCCTCTGGTTGCCAAGAGTTCCTCTGCTGATATTACTTCCTTATTCTCTAATAATGTTCTTCCTTTGCCTGTTCTTGACAATATTTCTCCTTGTTTTGAGCCGGCTGATGTTTCTGACATTGTGCATCCTGTTGTTCCTACTGCTTCTCCTGATTTAGCCCCTCCTATGGCTGCTTCCATTCCACTCTCTACTAGACCACAACGTTGTGTTAAAAAGGCAAGCTACTTGCAGGCTTATCATTATGGTTCTGTTCTTCATGATTCTCTTGTCAATCGTCATTCTACTCAGTATCCTATCTCTAATTTTCTCTGTTATGACAAGCTCAAAGGGGACTTTAAGGCGGCTATTATTTCCATCTCTAGCACAGCCGAGCCTCAATTTTTCTCTCAAGCTTATGGTATTCCTGAGTGGGATAAAGCTATGGCTGATGAGTTACATGCCTTAGCACTCAATAATACATGGTCTATTGTCTCTTTACCTGCTGGACATCACGCCGTTGGTTGTAAGTGGGTGTATAAAGTCAAGTTTCATGCTGATGGGACTGTCGAAAGATACAAAGCGCAACTTGTTGCCAAGGGATATACTCAGTAAGAGGGAGTTGATTTTTTTTGATACCTTTGCTCCTGTAGCAAAGCTTGTTACTGTCAAGATTTTACTTGCTTTAGCTTCAGTCCATGGTTGGTCTTTACACCAATTGGATGTTAATAATGCTTTTTTGCATGGTGACCTTTCTGAGGAAGTATATATGACTATCCCTCAAGGTTATAGTCATAAGGGGGAGAAACAATTACCTCCTAATGCTGTTTGCAAACTCAGCAAGTCCTTGTATGGTTTGAAACAAGCATCAAGGCAGTGTTATGCAAAATTTTCTAGTGCCTTGATTGAAGAAGGCTTTCGTCAGTCAGCAACGAATAATTCTTTGTTTATCAACAGCAAGGGGTCAGCTTTCATGGTTATTCTTGTCTATGTTGATGACATTATTATAGCCAGCAGCGATGATATGGTTGTTCAACACTTGAAGAGTAGGATTAATGCTAGATTCAAGTTGAAAAATCTTGGAACTTTGCGTTACTTTCTTGGTTTAGAATTGGGCAGAACAGATAGGGGCATATCGGTTTCACAAAGGTCTTATGCATTGCAACTTTTGGCTGACACAAGGGGATTTATTGCTAGATGCTTCTCTTTATAGGAGGTTAATTAGGAAGTTATTATACCTCACCATCACTAGGCCGGATCTATCATATGCTGTTAATAGACTTAGCCAATTCTTGTCTCAACCAAGACGTCCTCACATCAAGGCTGTGCAAAGAGTTTTGCAATATATGAAAGGGACTCTTAGACAAGGTCTTTTTCTTCCTTCTAAGTCTGAAGTAGAACATAGAGCTTATGCTGAAAGTGATCTATCTACAACAGCTGAAGCTCAATTCAAAGTTTTCACTAATGCTGATTGGGCTGGTTATGCTAACAGTAGGCATTCCATATCAGGCTATTGTGTATTTTTAGGAGACTCGTTGATCTCCTGGAAGTCTAAGAAACAAGCTACAGTCTCTCGGTCTTTAGCAGAGGCTGAGTACAGGTCCATGGCTAATGCCACCTGCGAGCTGACTTGGTTGTTGTCGTTGTTGAAAGAGCTTGGGGTAAGCCATTCTAGGCCTGCCTTGCTATATTGTGATAATCAAGTTCCTTTACACATTACAGCGAATCCAGTTTTCCATGAGCAAACAAAACACATCGAGATAGATTGTCATTTGGTTCGTGATAAAATTCAGGCAGGGTTTTTGAAGACCTTACATGTTTCTACTCGGAATCAGTTGGCTGATGTATTCACTAAGGCACTTCATCCTTCCCTTTTCAAAGGTTTGCTGGACAAGATGGGACTGATTAACATCTACTCTCCATCTTGAGAGGGAGTGTTAAGACAGAGTATTTCTGTTATATAGTTTTCCTTCTTTTCTGGCTTATTGTTTTTCTGTTATGCCAACTGGTACAACTATTCCTTAGCTGTCTAACAAGAGCTAAATTATTGCATTTTTGTTATGATTTAAATGTTGATATTTGTGTGAAAATTGTGTTTATTTGATTATTTAATCCATAAATGTCATTTCACGGGTATTTCATGAAACCCCAAAATTTAATTTTCCAGAAATCTCGCCGCGGCGAGAATAATGTCGCCGCCGGCGAGTTTCGTCCAAAAACACATTTTTTATGTTGTTTTGTTCCAAAATTGCCCCCAAACACTAGATCTATATATACATTATGATGGAAAAAGAGGGGGATGGCAGAGAGAGCAGAATTGAGTTAGTTTTGGAGGAGAAAAGGAAATTTTGGAAATAAAGGTTGGAGAAGCTTGAAGGATCATCACCATTGTTGCTACCAAGTCTTCATCTTCAAGAGTTTTTCATCTCTTCTCCTTAGCTTTTATTTTCTGCATTTTATTCAGATTGTTTGTTCATGGATTCAATTGAGAATATGTTTGTTCTTATTTTCGTTATGAACTAATTTGTTTTTGCTAAGGCTATGATGTAGTTGAATCAAGAAAATCTGATTTCTTGTGTTATCGTTATATGAATTCATTGTTTTCAAGTTGAGTATTTATTTCCATGCTTAATGCTTTTAAATTTCTGATCAAGATTTAAATGATTTGTTGCATTATATTGAGACCGAGAGGACATGTGTAATGAACGCTTCTTGTGATAAATACCATATGTTGAATGCGAGTGTGAGAACTAATGCATGATGTATGTGGTTATTCTAGAAATTCCATAAATCGTAATGTTCTTGTTTGTGATTAAATCTTCATAGAAATATAGTCGGTTTTCATAGATAAGTAATTCTAATATAACTCGAGAGAGAGTGTTTGGTAAATTTGGGTTTTTCAACCATCACTTTTAACTTTGATTCTCATATAACATAACTTGAAATCGAATTGAATTGATTTAGCGAAATCAAATGTCTTAGCGTTTTTAATCATTTGTGAACAACATTAAATTTTGTTATTTGCGTTAGTTTTAAGTTAATTTACTTCTTAAACAAATTCAAATATTCGGTTTTCAAATAAAATTAGGATTAGTCAATTTTGGTACTTAATAACGTCATTTCTTGTGGGTTCGATATCCGTACTTTTGTACACTTTATTACTTGAACGATTCGTACACTTGCGAAATTACGCATCACTGTCATCCATGTGACTTATTTTCATTGGATTAGGCTTCTTGTATATAAAAGCCTTCTTGTACTCTTTCTAAGTAGTTGAAAAATCAGATTGTTCCTTTTTACTTCTTCTCTTTCGTAATAATAATGATCAAATATATATGATGTTTTACATCCGGTGAAAGTGAATTAATACTTGCAATTAGTCTATTTGCTTTGCCGGTGTTTTTATAATCCTGTGATTATATATTATTAATACTTGAATTAATTCATGTTGACGAGTTCTGAACTTCATACACAACTTTTGCTGTAAGAATTCTGGATTAATTTCGGAAATTAATTTGCAGGTAAGACTAATTTCGGTAATTTGATTTCTTTGTGTATTCGAGTTATTTCCTTAGTCCGCAATAAATATTATTGATTATGCTTAGTAAATAATTAAAACTTTGTTCCCAAAAGTACTATATTGATTCGTATATGGTGATTAGCCTACTTGAAACACGATCCGTTCCATGTATGGTAGAGAAACTTATTTCCTAATATTGCAATGTGCAATAAATATTTTTTCATATGTGTTTGGTAGTGCCTAGGTGTCAAGGTAACGGGCCTTGCAACCCAAGACACCTCATGGATAGTAGATTGAATGACCAATATAAGTAACGGCCTAGTCTCTCATGTAACCCTACGAAACTAGTTTGACCAAGGACAATATCAATACGAGCGAACTGACCCAATAGACATGCCTAGCATCCAAAAGATATCGAGCTCCAAATGAGGGATCTAACCTTACCGATAACCTTATTAGTCTGTTATGTGTGTAGTAGATCATAACAGCCTATTGTAACTGTCAGAAATTCAGGTATAACTCAACCAAATAAGATCTCATTGAGTTAAGGGTTGTCTAAGTTTATAAGCAGTATTGTTGCCGAACTCCTGACCGATGTAGGACTGAAGAAAACTTAACAACCCCCTTCCACACGGACAGAGGTGGTCTCATAAAACCATGGTGAGACTGTTAAGGATAAAGCCCAAGTCACCGATTAAGTTGGACCCAACTTTGATACCATGTTAGAAACCTAAGCCTAACTCAACCCAATAAGATCTCATTGAGTTAAGGGTTACCCAAGCTTATAAGCAACACTATTACCGAACTCCTAGTCGATGTGGGACTGAAAGAAACTTAACAGTAACAATCTAAGATAGTGAATAGTTGTATGTCATGTAAACCTACTCTACGATATCTTGGGTAGAGTGCTAACCATTGTAAAGTAGCCACATGTACTTATGTATCCCTACATATACCTCTCAATATTTATGAATAAAGAATCTGATAATTTTATCTTTATAACTCTCACTAGAAATCTTGATGCACAAGTTATTCTCCATACAATTGACACCCATCTTAGGGCCTTAAGTTTTTCTAGTCTATTGAAAAAATTTGAGACCCTTTATTTCACACATAGGAGAATTACACTTTGCTTTAGAAAAATCCTCTCCATCCATCATGACTAGCCACCACTTGAATTTAGAAACAAGAAGAAACCACCTCTAAAGCAATCCAACTCATCTTGTTCCAGATTTTGATTTGAATGACCTTATGCCTCACTACACACAACTTTCGCACTCCATCACAGACTTGAATATAAGCCCACATAATCATCAATCCAACATGGGAGTAGAGATCATAAGACCACGAGAACAATATCTCACCTAACAAATTCATTAAGTTAGAGCTCAACAAACATGTCATATGAAAGGGATGAGTGAATAGAAAAACTTCAATAGTAGGTGGTAGAATTGCAACAAACTTTTATATCAAGTCTCAAAATGATATCAAGGAATTGTGATCTCGTTTAGTCCAAGAAAGTTTTTCAAAAAGGTTGAAAGTACTTTCCAAACCATAACATCCTACCTAAACCATCCTACCCTGAAAAGCCTCGATAAGTGTCTTAGGAACCAAAAAATAATTATAATCAAAACAACCTCAGATATGTTACATATGGGCATTCAACCCCTACTATCCCTCCTTAACAACACCCATATGACCCTTATTATCCTAATCAGATCACCTCTTAATGTCAATCAGGTACTTTAGTACCCAAAAAATTGCACGAACATGATGATCGATCCAACAACAAATGGGATGAGAGGTTTAAGAAAATAGAAGAAAAATGGAGGAAAAGATAACCAACTAGCTCAAAAGCTAAGGAAAAGGATGTCCTTTAAATGATATTGAAGCTATATGTGATCAATTGTCAACATCTTCTTTTCTCTGATAGTATCGAATGAATGATTTCGCAACCGAAATTTTTAGCCCCAAAGTGCCCAACCTATAAGGGAATGAAAACCTAGTAGCTCATGTCATACATTTTAAAATGTTAATTTCTTTTGTAAATACACCAGAAGAAAAAATGGAGGCAATGTTCTATACAATATTTTCCTCCATCCTTCAAGATACAACATAAAAATGGTTCATTGATCTATCCACTAGAAGTATAAATAACTTTAACAAGTTGGTGATAGTCTTAATTACCAACTATGCAGGTAATAAACCCATCAGCAAAGGCATGTATGAGGAGGCTCAAGACAAAGAACATGGAGATATCCCAATGCCTTGATTATATTTCCATAAAGGCCTTTAGGAAAGGAATTAAGAGAGACATGGGTTTGTTTATAGATTTGACAAAAATAACCCAGCATTCGCTAAATGCAGTCTACAAAGAGGCCTAGAAATCTATCAACATTGAAAGAGAGTTGAAATACGCATCAAAAGCTTTGGTGAATAGAACTTCAGAGAGATCCAACAATAAAGGATTTAGGGATTATAAGGATAAGAAATCTTTTTGAGACAGGCGTCCAAACCCACATGTTTTAAACCAACAATAGCACATAAGGGAAGGTCGGGGACTTGAGGAAGAGCTTTGTTTCCTTTTTGGGGACCATTCCTATGTGTGTCCCTCATAGAGGCAATTCATAAAATGGAAAGGATAGATGAAGTGAGGTGGCTACTACCTATGAGTGCTTCCTTAAGAGATCCCAACAAGTATTTCACCTTTCACAAAGATACAAGGCACTAGACCAAATATTACTAACATCTTAAATGGAAATTAGAGCAACTATTAGCAAATGGACATTTAGGGGATATAGTGGAAGGAAATTGGGGAATGAAGGCCAGAGAAAAGATAATAGAGAAGAAAATTATAAGAGGAAGGTTGCCTTTCATAATCTTCCTTACAGGGAAGTGAATAGACCAAACTCGCCAATCTAAGGTAATGTTCAAGTAGTTTCATACCATTCATGGTGGTCCTACAATGTCAGGTCATACCCAAAATTCAAGAAAAATATATGCCAAAAAATCCAGAGACATGCACTAACCCATCTAGATTTGAGAAAGGAAAGTCTTATCTTTCCCATTATTCTTGAAAATAGGGAGGCCCTCCTATCACATGATGATCCTTTGGTGATCATAATCTAGATTGCATATTGTGAAGTTCGAAGGGTATTGGTGGATTATGACCCTTCCTCTGACCTATTATACTTAATGAAACTATAATACATGGGCATACACCCCAAATAAATAACCCCATAATAGATACCTTTGGTGGATTTCAATGGAAATGTCACCATGTCGGTTGGAGCTATTTGACTCTCAGTCTCAGTGGAAAGAGCCATGATGCTTACTAATTTTTTGTTTGAACACTTCCACATTGTACAATGTAATTATGGTAAGGACTTGGATTCACAAGATGAGAGTGGTGCCTTCTACATATCATCAACTAGTAAAGTACCTAACAATTGATGGGGTAGAGGAGATAAAAGGTAACCAAGAGAGGGCACAAAGCTGTTATAATTTGACTATGAAAAATACCATAAATGCATCTTGCTCTAAATAGCATCTAAATGATGAATGGTGTCAAAGCTCAAGTCTGTTATCTTTTACGAAAGTGTACTTTAGACTCGTACCTATTAGATAGGGTAGAGTAATACTACTATATTTATAGAAAAGGTCGTAGAAGTCTATTTGGTAAAATGGGACAACACAAGTCCATTACTTTACAATATGGAGTTCTACAAGTTAGAGGTGGATGATTTGGATGATAAGAAGTATCCTCAGCTTGTGCCCTCTAGATATCAATATAATTTTGGTTGAAGGAAGGCAACTTCTCAGTGAAAGTATTGATGGAAATGAGAACATCATCCCTAAGAAGAGGAGAAGAATAAGAGTGAATAGAAATATGAGTAGAAGTACAATGAGTGGAGCCGTGTTCTAAGAAGAAGAAGTGGTAGTTGAAGAACACTACAAGCCTTTATTAGAAGAAAATAGCAAGAGTGAAAGGGGAACTTGGATATGACAAGAAAAATAAATGCCATGAAGAAATGAGTCACCCTAGCTAGAAATCAACGAAGGATGGTGAAAAGAAGAAAGAGAAATGGCAACAAATTGAAATACAATGGTCCTATAAATCATGCCTGGAAGATCTATGGTCTCATCATTAAGGACATCACAAAGGAAGTGTCATCTACACTTAGTGACAATATGATGATGAAGACAAGGATGAATGACTACACTGATGACATCACTGAGGTGACGACCAGACACATCTATTTTAATAGTAAGAGCACCTCTAAAATAGGTGTGGTCAAGCCCAACTAACTGGTTCGCCATCTTAGAGATATCGCACTTAGTTACTAGAGAAAATTGAGAATTAAAAAAAGGATAGGGGAGGTTCTCAAATCTAAAAGAGATTATAAGAGAAGAAGGTTCCTTAACATTAAGAAGAGAATAATCTAACATCATCTCTAGAAAAAGTAAAACTTTGCCTTCTAAGAATGAGGTTGGTAGAAAATTCAATAGAATTAAAAGGGGATAGGGAAACATAAAACTCCTTAACAAAAATCTCATGATATGAATAAGAAAGACTATAAAGAGAAAGCTAAGAGAAATAGAAAAAACCTTTCTTGGATAGCCAAAACGTTATGGATAATAATAAGTCACTCATATAGGATATGCAACTGTCTAGAAGGCTTAGCAGGCTCAAATTACTTCAATTTTATTGCTCCTCAAGAACGTTTTGGGGCCATTTTTGTAAGAGAGAAGATAAGGTGCATACATATTTAGAAAGAATATAAGGCTAACAACTTTTTGGATTGAAGAAATGAATAGTTGGGGTTGTTTTTATAATATTATATATAGTTATCTATCACCTCACTGCCCATTTCGTCGACCACCTCATCGGAGTGCTAGACAAGTCCATCGATAAGTGTGTAATCCCAAGACGAGAGAGAGAAAGAGAGTGCCAAACCACAAAACACACACACACACACACACACACACACACATATATATATATATATATATATATATATATATATATATATATATATATATATATATATATATATATATATATATATATATATATATATATATATATATATATATTGTTTTTCAAGCATTAAAGAACAAAAAATAACAAAGTAAAGCACATAAGCCATGTGTATAAAGGCTACAAGACAATAGGGAAAAAATAAATAGTCAGGAAAACCTTATACAAATCACAAGAAATAGTGATCAAATTACATCTCTTTGTTTGATGTATAATGCATCCAGCTTGAACATACTCAAGTGAGCCACAATAGCTATATCATGACGGGATAGATAGGGAAAAACAACTTTAAGAGGTACTTCATATATATCTAGGACATTACCTAGCAAAATGGCCAACAGTACCACATAGATGGAACAAATATGCAAAGGAGTGAGAGAATTTGAGCCTCTGAATCAATGGAGTAACATACAGGGGAGAAGATAAGGAAGAAGCACTTATATTAACTCTCATATGAGCATGATAAGTTTATTTCCAATAGTTAGGTCTCAGGTGCCCACATTCATGAAAATGGTGATAAGTAAGAAAAGAGATAGTTAAGGGAAAGAGATTCCTACTGGATCGATAGGAAAAAGTAGCATTAGGTGAAGTATTCACCTTGCTAGAGGAGGGAGACAAGGATGCAACAATCAACTTACCTTTGGGAATGGTTGCAACAAACTTCAACTTGGGTTCTTGTGCTGTAAAATTGATAAACTTCTGAAATAGAAACCTCTTCTTCATAACCAATTCCTCTTTTATCAACAAAGGATTTGGTGTTGTTGATGATCTCTTTAAGCTTCTATAAACTAGTTATGAACTTGCTAACCACGTAAGAGGATTGGGAGAGCTCCTTCTAACTCACAGAAAGCTTATTCTTTAAAGCTCTATTCAAATCTTTCATTTCTTGAAGGAAATATTTCATATACATAATAGAATTGTTAAGAATTTTGACTCTGGCATATAGCTGCTCAACTTCCGATTCCTTCTCAGTAAGAGTATACACTAGATACTCTTTATAACTTTTGAGTATAATAACCTACTTCATCAAACATGATATTTCAAGTCTGATCAAAGGAGGAATCAGGATTGAAAAACATAGGGTAGCTCTAATAGTAGTAGAATTCTTTAATTCCACCTCAAGACTTTTCATCTTATCATGATTTTCATTAATTCTTTCTTGCAAATTAGAATATCTTTTTTGTATGACCTAAAAAGTATTAGTGAGATCACTTTGTTCACTATTGATAGAAGACTCCTCAAGAGTGACCTTTATCACTCTTATCTCACACTCTATCTCTTCAAGACTTTCCAAAGCTTTTTTCTTCATTTGTTTTGATATGAAATTCTCTAACAAAAGCTCATTGTAGTTATCAAGTAACACATCTTTCTCATCATCATCATCATTATCAACAACAATCACCTCATGGACCTCTAAGTCAGTAGTCACAGAATCATTGATAGTTCTTGAAGCTATAAAGGCTAAGAATTCAGTATCATCCTCATTATCATTACTAGTATTGTTATAAATAGTAACCTTAGCCTTTATTGCACGCTTATTCAAGAATTTCTACTTAGAAAAATAGTTTGTAGTAATGTGTCCAAGATTTCCACACTTGAAGCATGTTATTTTGCTAACATCCATTTCTTTCATGTTTTTCTCACTAATTCTCAAAGTCTTCATCATCTTCATTGAACTCGACCCTTTTGTACTTGAGTTATCTCTTATGACTCTACTAGAAGAGCAACATCATCTCTTCTTCATCAAGACTTGAGTCTTTTTCATTGATTACAATAGTACTTGCATCCTTGATGGAACCACTGCCCTTAGTGGTTTTGAGTGCAATTATTTTTCTTTTACTAGCAATGTTTTGATTTCATCTGAGGAGTAAGTGATGAAGTTCGAAGACTTGAAGGTCACCTACCAAATTATTCATGGTGAGTTCTCCCAGCTTGTACATTGACCCAATCACTATGAATTTAGCATGAAAATGGTATGGGGGCTAGCAATGATTTTTTCCACATATTTCTATTCACTTATTAGTCTCCCCATATTATATGAGTAGTTAGAAATATTGGAAAAGAGTCCAAACTTGGTACACTATCAGGATAAGGAGATACAAACTCCTTAAAAACTCCTCCAAAAGTTTCAAGTAGCAAAAATAAATAAATAGTAGAAAGATAATAGAAATAGTAATAATTGATCACAGAATAGATAGATTAATTTCAAACAACAAAAGTAATTAGAAAGCTACAAGCATGCTATAAAAATAAAATAAAGCATGCAACAACATATAACTAAAGCTTTCTAATTAGACTTTAAATCTTAACATTTTGATACATACACAATAAAAACTGAGATTATACTAGCATAGTATCAAATCATACATAATCATAGATATAACGAGGTAAATCTATATAGAACCCTATCTATATGCTAAAATCCTCTGGTTTCTTATATAACCATTTGGAAGCAAACAATCCAATAAACTAATAAATAGATACAATTTGATAAAAGTATAAATGTAAATATGTCTATCAATCAGGACCACATTTCCCTAACTACCTATTGTTGCTTTCTCATGCTGCCTCTATAACTACCTGATCTAACACATGAATCTAACTCTCTTCTAGAGCCAACAATGCATAGAGCATTATGATTGGTAACCAAAGATCAACAATGTGTAAACAAATGTGGGAAACACCTCAACCATAATAACCAACAAATACTATTTTGAGAATATTAAGGTATGACTAAGCCTAACCTAAGAAATCAATTTTCCTCACAATCGAATTGTAAAATAGTCTTAAGTACATATAACTAAAGAAGGTTATTTTACCTTCACAAAAATGTAACACAAACATTGAAATACACTCAAAGTAATTTGTGAAACAAAATCAGAAATAAGTGAAAATTTTGGCAGCATTTTGCTATGTTTTTCTTGATTGAAGAAGATAAAAGAGGGGGCTATTTATAAAAAAATAGCCATCTCGTAATTCTTGTAGACCCTTTTCAAACACCTTTGCTAATTACTTATCGAGGCCTCGTCGATAAGGTTGATGAAGGTCCATTAAGGCACCAAATTTCACCAACAAATGTAAATTTTTGTTTTAAAAATTGTTGAATAATTTTCCACAAATACGATAAATGCAAAATAAATAAATAACAATACTCAACTTAGCATGCATAGTATGAAAACTAACTACGTAGTGTGTATAAACATACTCATATACAAAGTGTACTTTACAACGTACTTGTATCCATTATTGATCGTGAGTAACCAACCTTACACAGAGGAAGATAAATAAACTAAGTAAAATAAACAAACTGCATGCTTTGCACATAAGAACACTCAAAAATACTCAAAGGACTATATGACTTAGAAGATGTATCATTTAATTGAAGGGACATAGTTGTGGGTTTCAGCTCCCCCAAACCTAATTTCAATTATACTAAGTAACGCATTAGGTTGATTTGCACCAAAATCCAACATGGCCTTAACCTCCTTCTTATCATCTATGGTGATGTTGACATTAAAAATCCCTCAATCCTTGGAGGATTCTTGCATTACCCTTGAGTTTCCTACATAAGTAGGAAAACTATCAGAAATTTTAGGAAAATCTGTATTTAGCTCCTTACCATTGTGAAGGATCGTAATAGCCTTCACTTAATCTTGTTGACTAGGAAACTTCTCTCTCTTGTTTATGCATATGCTCAACTAGTTTCCCTACTTACAATTCTACCATCTTCATAGATGTATCTAAATAATCCAACCTTTTGCTAGTTTTCACTTTGTTGTCTTTGCTGACTTGATTGAAAGCATTCAAGTTATCCTTCAAGGTTGGCTTATTAGGTAAATTGTGTGGCATATATTTTTGGGTATAAAAAGGGTTATTGTTTCCCTTCCAAGAGAAATTGGGATGATTCCTCCACCCAGTTTTATATGTGTTTACATAGGGCCATTTCGAGGTCTAGTTGGTACCTCTCCATTGAATTCACTTGTTCTTGATTGGTACTTGCATATGAATCAACAACAAAATGAAAAGTATTAACTCCTTGCCCATATGTACTACATACTCCACATACCTCTTGTTTTGGAGTATTTTCAGTAGTGAGGCCAAAGTTTGACTTACTTTGTCAATTCTATAAGCTACATAGAAATCTCATTCCAAGAGCCTATATCATTCACTCTAGTTCTTCTCACTCAAGAACTCTTTTATTGGGAATTAGCACCTGACATCTCATAGAGCTCATAAGTTTCATAAGTTATCTTCTCTCCCATAACTTCTACAGCATAGTCACCAATACACCAAAAACGACTTTTAAAGTCAGTTAATAATTAAATTTAAGTGCAATGACTTAAAATGTAAAGTCCATTCTGCTCATGAATCGACTTTAAATGTAAAGTTGGTTCACAGGTTGAACTGACTTAAAATATTTTTTACAAAATTTACTCATTTTTTATTATACTCATATTAAAACCTATATTTGAAATCATTACATAATAGCAGAAAAAACCAAAATCTGTATAACAAATAGTTTAAATAATACAAATAATTGAAAAATTAAATATTAATTAATTACTTAAGAATTAAATTTATTACAAAAAAATAATTTATATACAATACATATATATTTAACTTAAATTACAAATAAAATGATGTCGTCTCTTTTGTCATGGATTTTGTGATATTCCCACTTTATTTCAAGAAGAGGAAGCTTGGTTGGCTTAGAATCACCAACATAGTGACCAGAAAACTAGGCAAGAAATAGGTGGTCCATATAAAAATTTATTCCCCTAAATACATGAGCACGTAAACATCCATCAAACAAGAGCAGTCCAAACTTCAGAGACATAGGAATGGAGAAATTAAAGCATTATAAAAATTATCATGGTGTTGTCCTATGTTATTCAATATCATTAGATTCTTCTCCTGATGTTAAAATTTGAACAAAGTATTCTATCCATTCTTATCGTAAATCATCAAAAATTTGCATATCATAGCCTCACTTGTTCCAACCAAAGAACTATATGTAATTAAATTCAAAATAAGAATGAAATATCATTAATTCACAAAGAAAACTTATATATGTTAAAAGATTAGTAAAAGAGATTACCACATCGACACCGGAGTGATATAATAATAACCTTATCCCTTCGAAATCATATTAGCATTGTATTAATCTTTTGTATATAAATATGAAGCTATCTGGAATTAAGCTGATATTTTTAATATTATAATGAGCTCTAAATATGAAGTCAAGTGTAACTCCGATTTGTTACTTGAGTTGGTTGAGTTTTGGTGCCTATAAACTTATGGGATAGCTGTTTTTTGCCAAACCAACCCAAGTAACAAATTGGAGTTACAATTGACTTCATATTTAGAGATTCTAGATTGTTTCATATTTATAAACAAAATATTAATAGAGTACTAATATGATTTCGAAGGAATAAGGTTATTATTATATCATTCAGTGTTGATGTGGTAATCTCTTTTACTAATCTTTTAACATATATAAGTTATTTTTTGTGAATTCATGATATTACATTGAAATGATGATTCTTGGTGGTTTTCCTATACTTGACTAGCCAGTGACTACCATGATGTTGTCATACAAGGGAACTAAGCAAGAGAGATGAAATGAAATTTGGGCAAAAAATAGGTCCATATAAAAATCTATTCCCCTAAATACATGAGCACATAAGCATCCATCAAACAAGTTGCCCAAACTTCAAACATAGGAATAGAGAAATTAAAGCATTATAGAATTACCATGATGTTTTCATATGCTATTCAAGATCATCAAAATATTCTCTTGATTCTTCTTGTGATGATATAATTTGAACCATGTGTTCTTCCCATTCCTCTCATAAATCATCAAAATATTGCGAGTCATAGCTCGACTTGTTCCAACCAAATAACTACATGTATTTTAATTCAAAATAAGAATGTAATTTCATGAATTCACAAAAAATAACTCATGTATGTTAAAAATATATATTGATAAAAGAGATTACCACATCTTTAATTGGAATTTTCATATTTGTGATGATTTCTCTCATAAATTTCATGACATAGTAACCACACATGACTCCATCATTTTTTGTTGAACCTACAAAAAACAAGTCTACATTATTTTACATACTCGAACATCTTTATTATTCAATGGTAAAATTAATTAAATTATTAATATTTGCTTGTACATACCATAACTTTGTCCCATATAAGCTTATGAAATTTTTTAAGGGCAATGCCCCTACTCTTGTTCCACAGCTTCCATACCCTATTAAAGTTTATAAGGGTTAGTTTTTTATTAAATAATAAAAAGAAAAATAGAAGAAAAATTTCTAGCTATAAGTCTTACATTTCAACAACTACTTTTGTATCTTTACTCAATTCTATGGAAGCTGAGTCACAATACCAAACATAATTTCCATATAGATCAACGATTACCAACATCCAATGATCTAGGCCTTGTTCAAACCTTAGTGGCCAAGGGATTATCAACCTATGATTTGTGTTAAGTGTTAATGCTCTATCACATAATTGTTTAGCTCTTATGCTAACATCCTTCTCTTGATATTGATTGACAAATGAAGAATCATAGAACATTGCTAAATGTGATGAGTGATTAGCTTGAAGTCGATAATAACATGCCCTATATAAAAGAATTATATATAAATAATTAGCTAATATAAATATAATTATATATGTTTTACATAAATGAAAGTTATTTACCGACTGAGGACTCACTTTGTCCATGCTTGAATTATACTTAAATTGATCATTTGATATTCAAATAGCTGCAATATGAACCCCATCGATATATAGGTTTGGCCAACAAGTATACCAATTAATATAAATGATTGGACTAAGGTTGATGAAGCTGAAAAGTTTAAAATATGGAAAACCATTTGTGTAAGTCTCTTTTATTTTATAACTAATTACATATATTATATCTTTTTTTGTATTATATCTCATCTTTTTGAGTTTGTTTTTACAAAATCGTTATAAAGTCCCTAACACTTGGATGAGCAAGTGTTATAAGATTGCAAATAAGGCATGAAAGGAATACAAAACTTCCATATTGGCCAAAAATTTGTGTTTCCATATTTGGAACCACTTGATGAAGCACAACTATACAAAATACCTAAAGAATACCCCTGGCTTGAACCCCAAGTTTAGAAAGAATTCGTGGATTATAGGCATACAGATGAATTTCAAATTATTAGGAAAGAACATCAGAATATACAAATGCATAATGTTCTTTCTAACCGTACTGGGAGATCTTCAAATCTTGAAGTTAGACATAGAAGGATATTATTAAGTTGTTAATTTATAAATATTTCTATATTTATTTTCCTCAAATTTAAGTTGATGTCTTGGTTAATAAATTTATTTAATTTGTGTAGGAAGCTAAATTGGGTATACTAGTTACCCATTCTGAATTGTATATAGAAACAAAGACTCCCAAAATGAAGAAGTCGAGACCAATGACTAAACCAGGAAAAGAACAACTAAATAATTAGTTAGTAATTTAACTTGATACAAGTCATTATGATTTTTAATAATTGATCTAATAATGTATGATATGTTTTTTTCTTTATTATTTTTAGATAGTTGTTCAAGAACAAATAGCCAAGGGTGAAATAATAGAACAACTAGGGAGAGATGCTATATATCATGCATTCAGATGCTAGAATCCGGGTCGTGTTAGGGGAGGAAGCCAATATTATGGTTATATGAAGTTTTTTAACATTCCAAAACAAAAGCCGTAGATGGCCAGTAAGGAGAAGTACTTAAAATTGAAGAAGAACTCAACTTCTTTAAGGCCTCAATGTTAAGTGAGATTTCCACTTTAAAAGAATATCAATCACAACACATGTTAGGCATGGCAATATACTACAATCAGATCATGCTAGGTTAAGTGGAGCATCACGTATATTTTCCCAACCCCTTCTTTTCAAATGCCCTAATAGATCATTTGGATCTATAATCTCTGGTACCCTAGGATCCATGAAATATCTGCAAATAATGATAAAATAGAAATTAATTGACAATTGTAATTCCCAATATATAAACATACATTATGTTTAATTAGGTTGTTGATCATATATATATATATATACCTTCATAATCACTTCGAGTCTATGACAAATAATCATCGTCATCAACTAGATGATCACATACATTAGGCAATTTGTTTGAGAAATGACTAATATTGGATAATGTATCAAGCATGTCATCATTTTCTAAAGCATCATAATGGTAGAACTCTTTTTTGGAGGCGTTAACACAACAGACCATCTTATGTCAATTTGATCGCTCACGTAAAATACATGTTTTGCATGAAGTGCAAACGTGAAAGGATCATCAGTGTGACTTATCTTGGATTAATTTACAAGGGCAAATCCAAAATTGTCTATTTTATATCCAACATTGATAACATCTTTGACCGAATCATACAAGTATATTGTTTCATGGAAGACCTCATAATCGAGTTCTCAAATTTCTTGAATTATATCACAATAAGTTCTATGAAAAAAATACAAGATTGTCATCTTTTGAACTGGCAAATTGCATAGTTTGTGCAACCATCTTCTCACCACTATTTTGATTTACTTAGACTTTGTCCCTAGCTTGAGTCTTAAAACTCGATCCATTAATTATGAAACTAGAATATGATTTGACATTGAATTTTGGACCATGTGAAAGCCATTCTAAACTTTTTGTTATTTTATGATTGGGTTTGTTGAGTTCAACTTGAATCTATGCATACAAAATCATGAAATGTGTTTAAAACAATGTTTTAAAACATTACATAGAAGTACTAATGTATTCTTGTATGTGACACTTACATGGTTACGAAACCAATTAATAAGCTATCGCTTATGTTCATCATACAACCATTTTTCCCCTCCCTTTTTTTTATAATGAGAATGGATCTTCAGTGAGTTTATATGAATTATGTAATGTTATTAAAGATATATAAATTAGATATCATTAATAGTTAAATAGAAAATAATTTTATTTTAAATTAAAAGGTTGAACATGTCATCACTTACTCTATGTACGGTTGTGCCTCCTTATTATTTACCAAAATGGTTTGGTGTGCTTTTTCCCATCGACTACGATCAATAAACAAATCCTTACTTCTACCAAGCATAGAGTTACCTACTTAGATCATGTGACATTCTAAGAACAACTTATGCATAGGATTCCCAATTTCAGTGCAACCACTAAAGTATTCAAAGCAAAACTCAATGACCTTTTCAACAATGTAACATTCCACCATGCATCCTTCACGTCGATTTCTATTATTTACATATCCTATAAGGACTTGCATTTATCTCTCAAAAGGATACATCCACCTTAACTAAGTAGGACCACACAATTGAACCTCTCAATAAATGAACACACAAGTGAATCATTATATCGAAGAAAGAAGGAGGAAAATATTTTCCAATTAGACACAAATTCTCTACAACATATTTCTGTAAAGAGTTTAAATCTCCAATTGATATAGATTTCTTGCATATTGTATTGAATAATGAACAAAGATGAATTATTGATAATTGAACATTTTTTGGAAGAATTGAGATATGACAATCATGTGATTTCAATTCATAAAGTTTCTTATCGATGATAGACACAAAATTTCTTAAGTTGGATGAGTAACCATCATGAACTTTCACACCTGCCAAACATTTACAATACATATTCTTCTCTTTTTTTGACATTGTATATGATATTGGTGGAAAGTATGTTCAATTCTTATCATTTTTCACCCTTGGTGCCAATTCTGGTCATATGCCAAGTTTTTTTTAAATCCAGTCTTGCTTTAATTTCATCCTTCATTTTTCCAGGTATATTAAGTAATGTACCAATCAAGATATCACATAAATTTTTCTCAATGTGCATGAAATCTAAGATGTGACAAATATGTAGGTCTTTCCAATAAGTTAATTCCCAAAATATTGACTTTTTGTTCCAACAACCATGATCTACTGATTCAAGAACATTTTCGTTTTCACCCATTTTACTAGTTGACCTTTTTTGTTTCCCTCCATTAGTGATTTTTTCATCTTTCCATATTTTTTAAATGCCATACCATTCAATTTCCTTAATATCTCAACACCTCGCAAAGGTCTTGGTGCAAGATCATGATCTTCTTCACCATCAAAAGGTTTCTTTTGGTATCTAAACTTGTGTCCAAATGTCAAAACTCCTCTATGTTTTCTGTAAGACATCTTTTGTCCATGAACAAGATAAAATGCAAAAGTGCCATCACTACAAATACGTCATCCCATATAACCTTTTGTTGCATGTCTTAATAAGTTTCCATAGACTAGAAAATCATTAATTGTCCATAAAAGAACCCTCCCTAAAGTTAAAGTATTCTTCTTTATGTGCATCATAAACATTTACACCATCATTTCACGTCTTTAAGTCATCTATTAGAGGCAAAAAATATACATCAATATCAACATTGGGTTGTTTCGGTCCTGAGATCAATAATGTTAATATCATGAATTTTCTTTTCATAGAAAATCATAGAGGAAGGTTGTATGTTACCATAATTATTGGCCAACAACTATATCTACTACTAAGTGAACTGTGTGGATTAATTCCATTAGCAGTAATAGCAAGACAAAGATTACGTAGATCAGATGCAAATTTATGGGATAAATTATCTACTATTTTCCAATTTGGAGAATCACATGGATGATGTAGCACCCCATCACCAGTTTGATTATCTAAATGCCAAGTCAACATCTATGATGTCTCTTTACTTTTGAACAACCTTTGAAAGTGAGGAATTAGAGGAAAGTACTAAAGAACCTTTGCGGGCACGCCTCTCTTAGGTGTTGTCTCATTTGTAGCATGCTTCCATCTCAATTCTTTACACATCGAACAATCATCTAATGTCTCATATTCTTTTCTATAAAGAATGCAATCATTTGGCCAAGAATAAATCTTATGATATTCCATGCCAAATTGACTAAGATATTTCTTCACTTTATACATTGAATATGGCAATTCAATGCCCTCAAGAAACATATTGATTAGTACATTTAGTAATTTTGTGAATCCCTTGTCATAAAATCTATTTTTTGCCTTCACATTGTACAAATGAACCAATCCTGAAATTTTAGTGTATTTCTTGCATTCTAGATATAATGGTTTTTTGGCATCTTCTAGAAGTTTTTTAAAGGTTTCGAGATCATCCTCATGTAGTTCATCTTTAACACCATGAAACATATTTTCTGTCTATAAATTATGATAAGATGTATATAATCTACTCACATTCTTATTTATCTCTTCCACATGAAAATTATCAATATTTTTCTCCATGATAATACCAAAATTTATAACTCAAAAGAATACCACTACAGATAAGGTGATACTTAACCTCATCAACATCATGAAATCGCTCACTTTTACATTTAACATATGGGCATCGAATTATACTAACTGCATTATTACTATTTCTACAAGAAAATTCCAAGAAACTTTCAACTCCAAAAATATAATCCTCCTCAATTCTACACTTTTACATCCAAGATTTGTCTATTTTCTATTAATGACATTAAGCATATTAAATATGTATCCAACCAATATATTTCAAATATTATTATATATGAATTTTCTAATTATTAGAATATCTATCAAAACATCATATAAAAATAAATACATAAAAACCAAACGTAACAAATATATACACATAAATATAATTATATGAGATTGATTGTAATTACTAATAATAATATGCCACATCATTTGAGTTGATTTCAAATTTAAGATATATAAAACAAAATTTATATAACAATTTTGTGATGATTAATATTTTTTTAAATAACTACACTACTTCAAACCTAAATTTTTAATGAATGCATCATATTGTTGAATCATGTCTTTCCCATTTTATATTAACAAAAATAAATAAATTAAAAACCAATCTTAAATCATAGTTATAAATATATAAATTTATTTCATTACGAAAATTTACACAAAATCCACATAATAAAAATAATAACATACATATAATACAAAACCTACATATATAATACAAAACATTATACACATAAATAATAACACATAATATAAAAATATATAAATAATAAGTGCGTAAGATTAATAGAAATACTTACAAGAGTAAATAAAGTAACAAAATGAAGTAAATGAAGAACAAATGGTGTCTTGTAAGTGAGAAAATGGGTATAAAAAATATGAGTATTTTCCTCAAAAAAATAGGGGATATAGAAGATAAGTTAAATAGGTAGAAAACTCACTAAACGGTGCTGGAATTGGTGGTCATAGGTGGCAAAATATGAGACAGAGTGGAAGAGGTTTTGGGTTTTTGAGAGACAAAATGCGCTTGGAATAGTTTATGTCTGGGGAAGAAAGAAAAGAAAAGGAAATATCCATGTGTGTAGCGTCGGTTGACACAAAGAACCGACGCTACATTCTACCTGTAGCGTTAATTTTACATGTCAACCAACGCTACAATCTACATGTCTTAAATTCATTATAAGTCAATTTTTTAGCGAACCAAATTTAAATTCATTATAAGTCGGTTTTAACCAAAAACTATCTTTAAATCTCGACTTAAATAACCATTTTTGTAGTAGTGCACCAGTGAACTGATATAATTTTGTCATCCCATCATATAAAAATTGATCTTGTAACTGTAGTGGGAAATGGTGTTATGGGTATTGGATAAGAAGTAGCTTGAACCAATCACAAGCCTCGTGTAATAACTCCTCTTCTATTTGAGAAAATGTGGCTATCTTGGTCCTAAAATCTAAAGTCTTTGATGGGAATAGAATTTTCCCATGAATTTGTTATAGTCTCCATCCTATGTTATTGGAGGACCATGTGGAAGAGTTATGAGCCAACCCTTTGCCCTATATTTGAGCATCTGTAGGAAACATCTCATTATGAGTTAGTCCTTATTGAGCCTTTGCAAAGGAAATGTTTGTACGGTTGCATAAAAATCCCTGATGAAAGTCAGTTGCATAAAAATCAATGTTTAGGAATCAAATAGTGGAGACTACCCTTGTGAGAAATATTTTGAGCTCATTATCCTTTATTCTAAGTGATAAATATTACCTTTTCTACTTTGAACACTTCTTATTTTTTCAGCATTATTAGATGATCTCTATAGGACTTAGCATTGAATGTGTGGATTTTTACATCTTAATGAAGTATTATATATTTATTTTTTATTTCATAGATTAAATTATTTAAGTAGAAATTGATAGTATATGTCTTTCTTCATTCATGTATGACTTCTAATAAAAATATATATATCTAGGCTTACCTATACAAATACAAATAGAAAATCCAAAAAATGTACAATCTGTACATGGGTCAACTCTCTAAAAATATGGATTCTCTTATAAAAAAAGAATATAAGAGAAAGAAAAAAATAGAATGAAAGAGAGAAAAATGAATAGTATGATATACTATGACACAAAAATCCTAAATAGCTGTGAGAAATTGTTTAATGCAAAAGAAAATATAGGAAGCAATTCCCTAAGAAGTCATTGCATTTTCCTACATTTTCTAAAAGGCATATTACTTGTTATTCTTATTTGATGAATTTAATTGATGCATGAAAGTAATGTATAATATTTTATAAATCCTTACATTTGATTCTTTTCATGAGATCAACGTTAAAATAACACTTTGAGTCGTTCTTCTTTATACATATGTAAACATATTAATTCATTTTTATATATAAACTCCTTCACATATAAATTAGTATGAGTGTTTGAACCCATAGGATTCAGTGTTTTTGAGAGTATTGACTTGTGAGGCATAGAGTCGAAGCGAATTCAGATTCCTAACATTAAATTTTTTTGAAATTAAATTGATACATTTTTTATATGAAAATGATTTTCAACTAATTATTATAACAAATCATGAATGTTTAGGAAGTTGAAATAATCTATGCTTAACATTTTAATTATGAAATTTAAAAGAGATTATAAGCATGTAATATTTTTGTATTTCATTTCTTTATTTTATTTTAGTCTTTTTTACTTTATTTTAAATTTTAGTTAACTTTTTGTTTTATTTGTTTTATTTTGTTTTCATTTTTTGTTAATGTTTGTGCGTATCATTACTGAAAACCCTTACAAGACTTAAACCCATCCACTAGGGCAACCTAGGGATTTAAAGGTATGTTGCATATGCTAAATGCAACTATGTTAATCCACCGAAGTTATTTAGGATAGTTTAATTTTGTTTTTATTTTAGTTTTTACTGCTTCTCTTGCTAAGGGACTACTAAGAGGCTAGTTAGGGGTTGTGATGAGTGCTTAAAAAGCACTAAAATTACCATGATTTAATGTACTTTAAAAGATTAAATAAATTTATATTTGTACGATTTTATCATATTTTTATATAAAATTGTTTTTCTCGGAATCAAGAGTATTTTTATTGTTTTTCAGGTATTTTCGCATGAACAATAATTTCAAGACTCGAAGAAAAATACTGGAGGCAATACATCACGAATATGTTGAGAAACAAACGAGGAAAAGTAAAAAAATCGAAAATCGAAAAATGGACAAAAGTGCCCAATCACACGCGCATCATACTTATCTATCATGTAGCCAGCACACGTCGTCGCGCAGTCAGCACAAGCCCAGCACACACCCATGCGCGTGCAACCAGTACACACCCATACGCGTGCAACCAGCACACGCCCAACACACACACATGCACAACAAGCACACGCCCAGCACATGCATGTGCCTATCTAGTCCATGCCATACTCCTATCTATAGCAATTATTTCCCCCCACATTATAAAAAACACAATTTTTCTCAACTCTTTCTCTTTTTAGAAAGCTTTTTTAGTTTTTTTAGTTTTTATTTTTAAAGTTCTTCTCTTTTTAAAAAGAACTAGCTATGCTTTTATAGATTTTTAGTTTTTGATTCAATAAACGAAAATGAAAATCCATTTGGAGGTTTTCCAGAAACGGAATTAGCATACGTTTTGTAAGGATTCTTTTGAGGTATAATTTTAAAATAAATTATTTACAATTATTTTTATGTTTTATTCTTATATGTTATATTTAATTTGTCAGTGATTAAATTTAACATGGCTAGCTATTTATAAATATGACATAGCAATAACGTTGTTATACTTGCGAAATATTAAATAAGTAAAACATGTCTATAAAATAAATTATTTTTGTTTTTATTCAAGATTTTATATTAAGGATGTTAGAGAAAAATATATTATTTTTCATTACAAACATAAATTTGAAAATTAGATTTTAAGGTTTAATTATCCGATCTGATTTAGAGTACTGCTCTCTTATTTGTTGGTACAATCGCCCGGTAGTTAGAGTAAAGCTCTATTTCAAAAGGTTTTTTATAAGAACTATTATTCGAAAATGTATTGACAACATATTTTCAGTAATGGGTCAAAGATGTTATCAATGTTGGATATAAAATAGATGATTTTGGATTTACCCTTGTCAACTTATCCAAGATAAGTCACACTAATAATCCTTTCACATTAATCCTTTCACATTAATCCTTCATGCAAAACAAGTATTATACGTGAGCAATCAAATTGACACAAGATGGTCTGTTGTGTTAAGGCCTCCACAAAATGAGTTCTATCATTGTGATGCTCTAGAAGATAATGAAATTCTTGATACATTATCCAATATTAGTTATTTCTTAAATAAATTGTCTAATGTATGTGATGATCTAGTTCATGATGACGATTCTTCGTCATGGACTCGAAGTTATTGTGAAGGAATATAAATATATATACGATCAACCACCTAATTAAACATAATGTATGTTCTATATTATTCTAATAACTCTTGTTTATATGTTTGGACTTAAAATTGTTAATTAATTTCTATTTCATCATTGTTTGCAGATATTTCATGGATGCTAGGGTGTCAGAGACTATAGATCCAAATGATCCATTGGGGAATTTGAAAATAAAGGGTTGGGCTAATATACTTGATGCTCTACTTAATCCGGATGATAGAGTACTCGTTCAATTTGATGCAACTACTAATCTATTAGGAGAAAATGGCCAACAATTGAAATCTTCTATTGGTAGACTTGTGAAGTCAAGTAATTAATTATATCTATATTATATCTTTTTTGTATTATATCTCATCTAAAATGTGTTTTTTACATAATCATATTAAAGTCCCTGATAATTGGATGAACAAGTGTTACAAGATTCCAAATAAGGCATAGAAGGAATACAAAACTTCCAAATTGGCCATAAATTATGTGTTTTCATACTTGGGACCACTTAATAAATAATAACTATACAAAATCCTTGAAGAACACCCCTGGATTGAACTACGAAGTCTGGAAGGACTTCGTAGATTATAGACATATGAATGAATTTCAAATCATCGGGGAAGAACATAAAAATATACAAATGAAGAATATTCTTCCTAACCATACTGAGAGGTCATTAAATCATGAATTTAGACAAAAAAATAGTATTATTAAGTTTTTAATTTATAATTATTTTTATATTTATTTTCCTCAAATTTTAATTGATGTCATGGTTAATAAATTTATTTAATTTATGTAGAAAGATGAATTGGGTAGACCGGTTACCCGATTTGAATTACATATAGAAACAAAGAACTTCAAAACAAAGAAGTCAAGACCAATGAATAAATGAGGAGAAGAACAACTCAATAAGTTTATTAGTAATTTAACTTGATACAAAGTCCTTATGATTTTTGCATAATTATGTAATAGTGTATGATTATTTTTTTGCTTTATTATTTGTAGAGAGCAGTTCAAGAAAAAATAATAAGGGTGAAATAATCAAACAACCAAGGAAAGATGTGATATATCATGCATTTGGATGCGAGCATCCTGTTCGTGTTAAGGGAGAAATCCAATATGATGGTTATATGGAGTTTTTTAATATTCCAAAACAAAGTCCTCAGATGGTCAGTAATGAGAAGTACTATAGAATTGAAGAAGATTTCAACTCCTTTAAGGCCTTAGTGTTAAGTGAGATTTCCACTTTAAATTAACATCAATCACAACACATGTCAGGCCTGGCACTATACTACAGTCAAGGCAAGCCCTATTGGCTAAGCATGCCACCATCCATGCTAGGTATGCCATCATCTATGATAGGGATGCCACCCATGCAATCTCATAGCGCCCAAATTATATCCTTTATGGGATATAGTCATTCTATTGGTCCTCCATTTATGCTAGGAATGAAAATGCAATCAGGTAGTGGTTCAATATCTCCAATGCAATCTGTGCATTCTTACCATCCATCACATGATGAATGTTTTAATGAGAATGTCCTTCCAATAGCTACCCTACATGAGAGTCCTCCTTCAATTGATGAATCAGAAAATTCAAAAAGATGGAAAACAAATAGACAAAATGGGTTAACAATGTCAAAGAGGCTAAAATCTCGCGCGCAACCGCCTATCCACACCGCAACCCGCACGCACCAGAACATCCGCATCAAGTCCCATATGCACTAGAGCATGCACACACCCAGCACATGAAGGAGCACGCCCAACACTAGAAGATGCATGCACATTACATGCTAGCACATGTCCAACACACGCCTAGCACACGTCCACACGCAACTGAAACACGCCATACACATGCCACATCGATTTTTATGCATAACAGTACGCGCCCTCTCCATGTCTCACATGCGCAAATACACTCCCACGTTGTGTACCACACTGGCCTAACACCCATTTGTCATGCCAAACACCTATCTGCCGAAAGTTTTGCACCCTAGATGCGTGTCAACCTGTCCAAACGTGTCCAAATTCAAATTTTGAAAATTTTTTCCACATTTTTTGGCCTTTTCCATAACTATAAAATGACCCTCTTCTCCCATTGTAAAACACACAATTATCTGAGCTCTTTCTCTATCTTGAAATTATTTTTTAGTTTTTAGGTTTTAGTTTTAAAGTTCTTCCCTTTTTGGAAGAACTAACTATGTTTTTATAGATATATAGTTTTTAATTCAATAAATAAAAATGCAAATCCATTTGGAGATTTTCCAACAACAGAATTAGCATCAAAGTGCTGTAAGAACTCTTTTAAGGTATAATTTTAATAGATTCTTTGCAATTATTTTTTATGTTTATTCTTATATGTTATATTTAATTTATTTGTGATAAAATTTAACATAGATGACTATTTGTAAATATGATAAAATAATAACGTTGTTATACTTACAAAATATTAAATAGGTAAAATATATTTATAAAATATATTGATTTTTTATTTTTATTAAAGATTTTATATTAAAGATGTTAGAGAGAAATATATTATTTTTTGTTAAAAACTTAAATCTAAAAATTAGATTTTAAGGTTTAATTATCTGGTCTGATTCAGAGTAGTGCTTTTTTATTTATTGGTGCAATAACCTAGTAATTAGAGTGAAGCTTTAATTCAAAATTTTTTGTAAGAACTCTTAGGTTTAATTTAGACACCTTGAATAAAGTTTAAAATGTCTAACCCTACCAAAGGTGACATTTAAATGGTTCATTTTCAATCTCATAAAAAAAAGAAATTAATTTAATTAACCAAATTAGTTATCAACTCCACCCATAGATGTTAATTGATTTGTTTAATTAATAATGAATATCTAACACCACCAAAGGTGGTATTTATAGAAAAAAAGAGATTCAATAAATATCAATTTATATATTTGTTTGGAGAGAATTTATGTGTTAACAATTTTAGTGATTGGTAGTGAGAAGTAAAAATTTAGATAACTGAATTAGGTCATGTATTCTCCTCATTTTAGGGGTATATATATGCGTAACATCTAACATACGTGACAGGGCAAGTGTTACATGACCTGGATACACTGTTACATATATGATAAAATTATATACGAGCTTAATTTAAACGAAAAGTAGATCGCTGTAAACATTACATTGTTAGGTCGTTACATACAAATATAAGAAAGTCATTATATGTAGGTTGCTCTAGATTTCTGGATAAATTTCTCAGTCTACCCATGGAGAGGGAGGACTGGGATCTCACGATTTTACCAGGTCCTCAAATCTAAGACCTCGTAATTATATGACGAAGTACTCTAGTCGATTGAATTGTCACATTAGCAAACTCGTTGGGCCCAGGCCATTGTTAAGTCAGCCTTATAACCTTGTCACCCAATAGTAGGGTACCTGCTCCTATGAGGTCGCATACCCATTACATATTTAATACCAAAGAATAAATCCCTTATTCTTTTGATTTTGAGAATTCAATGGAATAATATATGGTCATCAATTCTACTTTAAATAACATATTAATCCATTAAATGTAAGTATATAACAGCCACTCAAACTATATAACTTCTGGTCGCGAGGTCGTTTAATTACAAAGTATTCTTTTAAATAATTTTATTCTGGCTGAGACCTTTCAACTTCTTGCTTTTGCTTTATAAATAGTGGAGAAATTTACTCTTACCCTACCTGTTTTAAATTAGTAAATTTAACTCCAGAAAATTTTAGCCCATTAGTTACTTAGACATCCTTTATTTTCTGATCTGATCATTTTTCAAAATTACTTGGTAAGTATTTCAGCTCATTCATATGACGATGTTTATTGGGAATCAGTTCGTTGTTGTTTGGGAACTTCTCGATTTGAACAACCTTTTCATTTTTTAGGTAATTCATTTTTATCTATTTTTTATGTCTTATAAGAGAAAAGAAGTGGATGGGTCCTCGAAAGGGGATCCATCCAAAAATGTATCCCATGGGTCAAGTTGTGTGCCATCTGGGTCGTTAAAAACCAAATGGCCTGAGATGATAGGGAGTAGCAACAACAGGCCTATCTCGAGGGCCATAAGGGAAGGCATCCTCACTTTTCCTTCCTCCTCAGGGTCCAAGCCGGCATCTGCCTAGTCTTCACGGGGTCCAATTATCAGGATTCGCGTGTCGACATCTGCAAAAATACCTTGTTCTAAAGAGAAAAGGGAGAATAGAGGTGAACCAACCCATAGGACTAAAGACAAACATCAAATAGAAAAGATTCCTAACATCCTAATAGCAAAAATATTTGGAGGAGATAAGGCAAAGGTACGATCTCCCCGATCGTGTTGGTATAAGGCCAGTACCTTCCCACTTATGTGATACTGATGATCCTCTACTGGGGTGATGGGTAATTCATCTAGCGGCTTTTAAGATAGGTCTTCTCTATCCCTTCACTAAATTGGTAGCTCTTACTTTAAGTACCTTTGACATAAATTTTTCACAAATAAACCCAAATCGATGGATAACTTTTTTAAGTCTCTCACTGGTCGTAGGGGAACATGGAATAAACCTCACTAGTGACGAGTTGAGGTGTTTATATTGTTTAAAGAAGAATGGGTTAGATAAAGGGAGGGCATATATATCTTGTTTCATTGGCCATGATTTGTATCTCAAACTACCCAATAACACCTCTGGTTGGAAAGACAAGTATTTTTACATCACCGGGGAATTTAGGGAGATGAGGTGGATTTTTATATTCAACACACTTGGAACCATCACTTTAACACTTCGCAACCTCAGGCTAGTGAGCTCATGAGAAAATTGGATGTTGGTGGTAAAGAAAAAATAAGACGAATTGAATTACAAAACATTTCACATAAAAGTTATTGTGACATCCTAACTGTGGCCCGTTTAAAGAAGTATAGGGTGGGATGAGATTATTTAAACAATTACCAAGGTTATTCTCTATTTACGAGGTGAATTTTAAACTCATACTCATGATAAATTTACTGATGTTATCTCTTTTGTAGGCATGGATTACTCGTTTGGATCTGGCTCCCACTGGTATTCAGGATCTGGCTCCCACATACCATCGCTTGGAAACCATGTCCTCTTTGCCGACTCAGGATGAAGATCTCTTCATGGAATTAAAGGTCTCCCTAACTACCAAGGTCAAAGTGCATCAAGTGGTGTCAGGAAATTTGAGCTCATCCTCACCTCACAAACTTGAGGTTGCAAAGAAAAGAAAGGTTAGGGAAGAGTATTGATGAGTGCTCAAAAAACACTAAAATTACCATGATTTTATGCACATTAATTGATTAAATATATATATATATATATATTTATATGTTTTATCATATATTTATATAAATTTGTCTTTTCGGAATCACGGGTATTTTTATTGTTTTTCAGGTATTTTCGCTTAAAAAATGTCACTTAAAGACTCATAGAGGAATAATGGAAGCAATACATCACAAATATATTAATAAATAAATGAGGAAAGGTCACAAAAATGTCAAAAAGGAGAAAATCGCGCTTGGAGCAGCCCAACCTGCGCGCGCCAACGCCCAGCCGCGCCATTTCGCCCCATTTTTGCACGCAGCCGCCCCCATGATGTCATGCTGACATCATCAATGACCTCCATAATTCCACTCCGCGTTTTCACCATTTTTTCACCCACTTTTTCTCTCCATCCTCACCTATAAATACCCCCCTTCTCTTCACTTCATACCACACCTCAAAACACATTCTCTTCTCTATTTCTTTCTCTCATTTCTTAGTTTTTTTTATTTGTTTCTTAGTTTTCTTAGTTTTTAGCTTTTCTTAGTTAGTTTTGCTTAGTTTTAGAGTTCTTCCCTTTTTGGGAAGAACTAGTTATGTTTTTGTAATTTATTAGTTTTCGATTCAATAAATGGGAGTGCAAATTCCGCTTGGAGGTTTTCTAGCAACAGGAATAGCATCGAAGTTCTGTAAGGATTTTATTTTTTTTTTTACAGTTATTTTTTATGCTTTATTCTTACATGTTATATTTAATTTGTCTGTGATTAAATTTAACTGTGCTTGTGATGAGTGCTCAAAAAGCACTAAAATTACCATGATTTTATGCACATTAATATATTAAAAAAATATATATTTATATGTTTTATCATATATTTATATAAATTTGTTTTTTTCGGAATCACGGGTATTTTTATTGTTTTTAAGATATTTGCGCTTAAAAACGTCACTTAAAGACTCAAAAAGGAATACTGGAAGCAATACATCACAAATATATCAATAAATAAATGGGGAAAGGTCAACAAATATGGAAAAATTAGACAAAATGGGTCGAAAAGGTCAAAAAATGTCAAAAAGAGAAAATCGCGCTGGAAGGCGACCCGTTCAGCGCGCGGGCGCCACGGCCCGCGCGCGGATGCGGCACGCCTTCCTCCCAGATCTGCGTGCGCCGCAGCAGCTATCAGCGTTCACGCGCGCCGCGCAGCGCGCTGACGCCATTTCGCCCCATTTTTCAAATGCGGCCCAGCCACTATGACGTCAGCGTCGTCGTCAATGATACTCATTGCACTTCTGGCGTTTTCACCATTTTTAACATTTTTTGACCCACTTTTCTCTCCATCCTTACCTATAAATACCTTCTCTTCACTTCCATACCACACCTAAAAACACACTTCTCTCTTCTTTCTCTCTCTCCCATTTCTTAGTTTTTAGTTTTTTTTAGTTTTTCTTATGTTTTAGCTAGTTTCTCTTAGTTTTAGAGTTCTTCCCTTTTGGGAAGAACTAGTTATGTTTTTGTAATTTATTAGCTTTTGATTCAATAAATGGGAGTGCAAATTCTGCTTGGAGGTTTTTCCGGAACGGGAATAACATTGAAATCTTGTAAGGATTTTATTTTCTTTGCGGTTATTTTTATGCTTATTTCTTACATGTTATATTTAATTTGTACGTGATTAAATTTAAGCGTGCTAGCTCTTTGTAAAAATGATATAATAATAACGTTGTTATGCTTGCGAAATATTAAATAGGTAAAAATCTCTAAAATGAATTGATTTTATTTTTATTCAAGATTTTATATTAAGAATGTTAGAGAGAAATATATTATTTTCATTACAAAGTTAAATGAAAAATTAGATTTTAAGGTTTAGTTATCAGTCGATTTAGAGTAGTGCTCTTTTATTTGTTGGTACAATCGCCCGGTAGTTAGAATGAAGCTCATTTCAAAAGTTTTTATAAAAAATTATTATACGAAAATGTATTGACAACATGTTTTGATAGTGGTTTTTAAAACTTGAAAGTTAGTACTCGGATAACTAAATTCTTAGGTTTAATTTGGACACCTTGAATAAAGTTTAAATTGTCTAACCCCACCAAAGGTGGCATTTAAATGGTTCATTTTCAATCTCTTAGAAAAAAGAATGAATTTAAATAACCAAATTAGTTATCAACCACACATGTAGGTGTTAATTGATTTGTTTAGTTAACAAAGAATATCTAACCCGCTGAAAGGTTGGTATTCATACAAAAAGGGAGAATCAATAAATATCAATTCATATCATTAATAACCTAGATAATATGAGCAAGCATAATTAACTTAGTTATTATATCCATAAATACTCCACTATTATAAATGATAAAATTTGCATAAATATTTATTGAATCTATGTTTATTTTTATGTTAGTAGATTAAAAACACAAAACCCAAAATATCGTGACAGGATGTTTAGGATTTAATTTCGTTTTTAAAAGTTTGAATAATAAATTAAAAACCACGTACATTCCTTCCTTAGATCGACCTTGGGAGTATACTTATCATTTTATACGAAATGATTCGTGCACTTGCGAGAGTTTTATAAATATAAAACCAAAGTATTGGCAGAATCGGCGATGCCGGTTTTCGCTCATCAGCTGGCTATTTGTAAACATGATATAATAATAACGTTGTTATGCTTGCGAAATATTAAATAGGTGAAAATCTCTAAAATGAATTGATTTTATTTTTATTCAAGATTTTATATTAAGAATGTTAGAGAGAAATATATTATTTTTCATTACAAACTTAAATCTGAAAATTAAATTTTAAGGTTTAGTTATCCGGTCTAATTTAGATTAGTGCTCTTTTATTTGTTGGTACAATCGCCCGGTAGTTAGAGTGAAGCTCTATTTCAAAAGTTTTTATAAGAATTATTATCTGAAAATGTATTGACAACATGTTTTCAATAGTAGTTTTAAAACTTGAAAGTTAGTACTCGGATAATTAAATTCTTAGGTTTAATTTGGACACCTTGAATAAAGTTTAAAACTGTCTAACCCGCCCAAATGTGGCATTTAAATGGTTCATTTTCAATCTCTTAGAAAAATTAATTTAATTAACCAAATTAGTTATCAACCCCACCCGTAGGTGTTAATTGATTTGTTTAGTTAACAAAGAATATCTAACCCCACCAAAGGTGGTATTCATACAAAAAAGGGAGAATCAATAAATATCAATTCATATCTTTAATAACCTAAATAATATGAGCAAGCATAATTAAATTAGTTATTATATCCATAAATACTCCACTATTTATAAAAGACAAAATTTGCATAAATGTTTATTGAATCTATGTTTATTTTTATGTAAGTAGATTAAAACACAAAAAACCCAAAATATCGTGACAGGATGTTTAGGATTTAATTTCGTTTTTAAAAGTTTGAATAATAAATTAAAAACCACATACATTCCTTCCTTAGATCGACCTTGGGAGTATACTTATCATTTTCTACAAAATGATTTGTGCACTTGCGAGAGTTTTATAAATATAAAACCAAAGTCGCAGGATCGACGATGTCGGTTTTCGCTCATCAAAGTTTTTGGTAATCCCGATTCTGTTCATCAAGTATACCCCAGGAATGGAAGCCATATACAAGGAAGATTTCAAATTTGATGACGTCACTTACTTTAGTGAGGGGATCTTCAGGGAAACAAATATTAAAAGACATTTGTTTCAGCATTTTGGTGCAAATGCTGAAAGGTCACAAGTTATGGCGGCCAAGAGGAGTGAATGAGGGACTAACAGAGAGCTTATAATAGATCATCTTTTTGAGGTAAATATTTTCAGAGTTTAGATGTATATTTTTTATTATTATTATCTAACTATTTTTAAACTAATCTCATATACATGCAGTGTGCTTGGCGAGAGAAGTAGAGCTGTCCCTCAGAGGCTACAAGCACGAGGTTCAGGCCAGTCGTCTTCAGATAGCCAAGTACGAGAAAATGGAAAAAGACAAAAACATCTTCATATCCAAAAAAGATGCAAGGATTTTGAACCTTGAGAATGATCTTATTCATAAGGAGGGGAAGCTATGAAAAGCCGACACCTACTATTTCGAGAGGGGGGAAGCAGCCAAGCATTTTGAGTAGATCGCTAAGGAGGCCAAGAAGAAAAATTGCACTCTTCAAAAATAGTTGAGTACTATGTTGGGTCAATTTAGCTCACTGTCTAAGATGATGGACACCTTGAAGGCGGAGTGCACCAAATATTATCGCAATGGTGTTAGCTTTGTGGTGAGCAATCATAGGACCCAAGCTGAAAGCTAGATTTGAATGCACCTTACTTAGCTTTGATGCGAGCTTTTTCAGAATAGTAGGTCCAAGAAACCTGGAACTACTACTCCGCAAGCTTCACCTCACAATACTGAGGTCGCTCCCGCTTGTCCACCCAAGGGTGTGGTAGAAGAAGCCACGCCATGAGAGGGATGTACTTTATCATTTTGTAAAGACAAGTGTAATCGAAAATTTTGGGAATTTAAATTGACTTTATTAAATGTGTCTTTTTACTTCTATATATTTGGTTTGATTCTTTGTTTTCATTTACCATTACCATGATATGCATAACTTTGAGAATTTGAGGTCAGATTTATATAGTTTGAATTAAAAATAAAACTAGGCAACCTAATAGCATTCATCATTTCATCATAGGTTGTTTTAACATATGGATGGATTATAGCAAAGTAAACGTGGTTGATTTTTTTGAAAGGAGGTCATTGTTATCCACAAGAGCACTCCCCGTAACAAGGGAACGATCTATTTCTCAGTGTAGCAAGAAGGTAAATCCAAAAAACTTATTTACTATGCAAGTTGCACCTGATACAAAGAAATGAGCTATTTCTCCCACTCACAACAAGGAGGTTAATCAGGCCACCCCCAAAGTCATAAAGGGAGGCAAAGATGAGAAACGCCTAACATTCTCTAAGTTAGCTCATGGAGGGGTCTCTACTCCTATACAAAGGAGTAGATCGTGTGATGATAAATCACCTCTGAATGAGGGGTTTTTCTTGTTAAGCAAAGGCATGAGCCCTTTGCAAAGTATAAATCCTATGAAAAAGATAAGGGTAAGGCTAGTGGTACTAATAATCTCTTCAAAAATGGAATATTTAATGTTCATCGTGCATAAGAGGAATTATATCACCATTTTGGTGTGCTTGAAGATTGTCTGTCTATCTATACATCCCACAAGAGAGAGAGAGGGATGATTTGGCTTATGATAACGAGGCATATGCTCAATGTAAGTATTTCGTTATTGATACTTTATTGATGTATAAGTTTATGATGTTGTTGATTTTATTACTAATATGTGTGACAAGCCATTAATCCTAGACCGTAGCCTTGGCAAAGTATTCACAAAAGAGGCTGAGATGTGTTGGAAAGCAACCAAATTTGTGGATCAAGAATTATGCTTGTTGAAATCTCATTGTAAAGTCCTAGAACAAGAGTTAACGGATTCGCGTGAAGATTTAAAATTGTCACATCTTGAATAGGAGAGATATAAAGAAGAATGAGATGGTTTACACAAACTAGTTGAATATTGGAAACATAGGGCGCTTGATAAAAAATAGCCATGAAGTTCCCATCATGAAGGAATGCAATACTCATGTGTAATAAGGCTTGAAATAATTTATAATACCAGATCATGTGATTGGTCTGAAAATCATTAAAGCTCCAATTATTTGTTTTTTATTCTTATCTTGAATGATGAATAGTGGTTTCGAGAACGCTTATACTTGCCCTGCAATATGATAAAAAATGGTAGTCGGCATCTCAATTGAGGGGTTCAGGGGACTCCATCTCCAATGATGAGGCATATGACGTATCTCGCATCTCAAGTGGAGGGTCAGGGGACTCCTCCTCCAATCATGAGGCATAAGACATATCCCGCATCAAGTGGGGGGGCTCAGGGGACTCCACCTCCAATCATGAGGCATAGGACGTGTCCTGCATCCCAAGCAAGAAGGTCGAATGACGTTTTCCAACTTAGGGGCCTTAAAATAAAGTGTTCGAGATATGCTATGTGGGGAGGTGAATGTCCATCACATACATGTACTCTTTTGGGTATATTTTGCATCTCAAGTGGGGGGTCAGGGGACTCCTCCTCCAATCATGAGGCATGGGATTAATCCTGCATCCCAAGCGAGAAGGTCAAATGACTGCTTTTAACTTAGGGTTTCATTAAATAAATTTGACAATTAATCAAAAGATATTGTACTTGTTATATATAAAACATCAACTTTACATGTAGTATTTTTTAGGAGTTCTCTATTCCAACTCAGGGCCTCCTTTATACCGTCACGTTCTATCAAATAAGAGCCCGTAGGGGTGATATCGTATATCTGATATGGACCTTCCCATGTTATGGAAAATTTTCCTATGCTAGTTTCGACTTTGTTGCCCAAGGCTCTTCGTAAGACCCACTCCCTTATACCGAAACTCTTGTGCTTAACAAACTTGTTATATGTCTTTTGGAGTGCTCTCTTTTGTGACTAGAGTCATATCAATGACTCTTCTCATTTTTCTTCATAGTAGGTTCTCCCGTCTTAAATGATCATCATCATTCTAGGTGATACTGGATCGGATCGTCGATTCTTATATCTCTAGGGGTATGACTGCTTCAGTACTATAAATGAGGGAGAAAGGAGTTTCCCCTGTTGACACTCTGGGAGTAGTCCTTATGGCCCAATGGACTTCGGGTAGTTCGTCGACCCATTTCCTTTGACTCCTTCCAAACATTTTCATACTATACTTATGAGTGTTTTATTAGACACCATTCGCTTGCGATCGGTAAAGGCTGCAATGAGATCATTTAATACCCTTCTCATTGCAAAAAGATACTAGCTTTTGTCCGATAAACTGTCTACCATTATCAGCGACTAGTTCATGAGGTAATCTATACCTGCATATGATATTGCACCATATGAATCTCTCCATATCCACTTCTTGTATTCGAGCTAAAGGTTCCACCTCTATCCATTTAGTAAAATAATCAGTTGCTACGATGAGGAACTTTCTTTGGCCTGAAGTGATAGGCAATGGTCCTACAATATCCAAACCCCATTTTTGAAATAGCCATGGGTTGATAATGGGTTTCAAGTTGAAACCTAGTATGTGTGGCACATTGGCATGCCTTTGACACCTATCACACATTTTGACATAAGAGATGCAATCTTTGAGAAGGGTAGGCCAATAGTAACCTTGTGGAATAATTCTTTGTGAAAGAGTTCTTCCACCATAGTGAGCTCCATATTGGTGGTCATATAAGTCGCTCAGGACCATCTAAGCCTTAGCCGTGGGTAGGCATCTTAACCATTGGCCACCATAATTCCTTCTATATAAGACTCCCTGGATGATGGCATATTTTTTTCTTTCATCATGAGTTTATGAGCTAATTGTTTGTCATTTGGAAGGATACCTTTGACATGGTATTTTATATACGACTTCAACCAAGAAGCATGAACCATAGACATGATGTCTGATCGAGTTTGATCTTTTATTTCACTTGTGTTGATGCTAGGTCTTGATAAATAAGAGACTGGGATAACTCTCTTTGAATATGAAATTATCGTAGATGCCAACGTAGCCAAGGAATCAGCATGGGCGTTTCCTCCTGGAGAAATTTTCTTGATATCAAAAGTTTCAAATACAGATTTTCCTTTCTTTACCTCTTGTACATAAATTTTCATTCTTTCTTCCTTTACTTCAAAATCCTCATTGAATTGGTTCACCACCAAATGCGAATGGTTATGGATTAACACCCTCTTAGCTCCAAGGGCTATTAATTGTTGCAACGCTAAGAGTAGGGCCTCATATTCAGCAACATTATTGGTTGCCTGAAAATTGATTTGAAGGCATTATTCTATTAGACCTCTCTTTAGGGTGAATATTACGATTCCAACTTATACCCCTCATGAATTGCTTGCTCCATCCACATATGCCCTCCATAACTCTGTCTTAGGGGGAGATGCTTCTCCTACAAAGGTTGATTTTACCACATGTATGGGGGTTCCCTCTTAGGTATTCTCTTATATCCACTATACGATAAAATCTGTGAGGGCTTGTCCCTTGATAGCGGGTAGAGGTCTATAGAGTATTTCAAATTTGCTCAACTCAATGGCTATTTGAGAAAGAAGCCTAGAAAGGTTCAATTTTTCCAAAATGTTTTTCAAGAGGTATGGGGTGAGGACCACTACCCAATGTGCACCAAAGTAATGCCTAAGTTTACTTGCCATCATTCTTATTGTGAAGGCTGCCTTGTTTAGAGGAGGATATCATTGTTGTATCCTTATCAATGATGACTCACGCAGTACACTAAGTGTTGGGATCCCTCTCTATTGACCATTAATACGGTACTGAAAGCTTTGTCCATGAAAGACATGTACATATATAGATCTTCTCCTACCATAGGATTAGCCAAAAGGGGTGCTTTCCCCAAGTAATACTTAATGGATTGAAAGGCTTATTCTCACACACTATCCTAAAGGTATTGTCTATGTTTTATTTCAACAATCAAAAGAACGATATACATTTTTTGGTGCACTAAGAAATGAAGCGAATTAAAGCTGCAATACGTCTATTCAATTGTTGGACTTCCATGAGGTAGCAAGGGGACTTCATATTGACCAAGGCTGAGATTTTATCTAGATTGGATTCTATGCCTCTAGATGTCACTAAGTACCCTAAGAACTTCCTCGAGGCTACTCTAAATATACACTTATTTGGGTTGAGATGCATTTTATAATTTCGAATTATGGTGAACACCTCTTTAAGGTCAAAGATGTAGTCTTTAGAACATTTGTTTTGACCATCATGTCATCGACATACACCTCCATGTTTCATCCAATTTGAGTTCAAAACATTTTATTCATCATTCTTTGATAGGTGGCATCGACGTATTTTCAAATCAAATGGCATCTTAGTATAGCAAAACATCCCTTCTTCTGTGATAAAAGCCATTTTTTTCTTCATCTTTGATATTCATTCGGATTTGATGGTTGCCCAAATATGCATCCATAAAGCTCAATGATTCAAACCCAAGCGTGGCATCTACCAATTGGTCAATATTCGACAAAGGGAAACAATCTTTTGGAGTCACCCGATTCAAATTAGTGAAATCCACGCACATTCTATGTTCACCTCCCACTTTGTTCACTAACACCACATTTGATAGCCAGGTTGGGTACGTGATCTCATGAACCCGACCCACACTTTTCAAGGACTCGATCTTCTTATTGATGATCTCATTCTTATCTTTGGAAAATATCTGTTTTCTTTGTTAGACTGGCTTTTTGGTATAATCTAGGCATAATTCATGGGAGATGATATTAGGGTTGATGTCAGGCATGTCCTCAGGCTTCCAAGCAAAAAAATCCTCATTATTCCTCAAGAAATCAACAAGAACATCTTTGAATGAAGAAGGTAGTTCAGAATTGATCTTCACGGATTGATCATTCTCCGTTGCCCCTATATAAACCACGTCATATTCACTGTGGACTTCCATTATAACATGTGCACCTGTACATAGTTTCTTAATTTAGTTGGGATGATCTTTGTTCTTTAATTTCTATTTTGAAGATTGAGGTAGTGCGTTCTTCATAGCGGCATCGTAACAACTTCGTGCCCTATCTTGTTCCCCCATAATTTCTTTTACCCCGTCAATGGTAGGATATTTAACCAGTTGATGATATTTTGAAGGTACCGCTTTCATTTTATGTATCCATAAGAGGCCCAAAATTTCATTATAAGGTGTAGGGTGTTCAAAACAACAAAGTTTGTCAAAATTATAACACCTTCTACCGATATGGGAAGACGTATTGTCCCTACCGACATTATTACACTGGCATTAAATCCAACCAATGGAATTTGTTGTTGAGTGATTTCTTTTGGATCTATGCCCATGTCGAGCAAAGTAGACAGGTACAAGAGGTCGAATGAGCTACCATTGTTGACTAATATTCGACGCACCTCATAATGAGCTATTTTCATGGTGATCACTAAAACATCATCATAGGTAGGAAGGAACTCTCGGCCTTCAAAGGTAATTGGTTAAACTAGGCCTACATGTCTCAAACTATAGACCAAATTCCCCGTATCTCAAGCCTCTCTTACGTGCCTTTTCCTAGAGTTGCTGGTGTGGCCAGCCATGAATGGTGTGTATTATATGCACATCCCTAGGTGGGACAGGGTATGCTCTATTTAGTTCCCTACGAATTGGGTTGGTTGGCACTCTGATATTTTGATCAGGGTTGTCTCTCTGAGCCTCTTCCTGAGGGGCTCTAGTTTTATCAATGATGTCCCTGAGGTATCCTTCTAAAAAGAGGTGCTCAATCTCCCACTTCAAATGGAGGCAATCTTGGGTCCAATTCCATGTGTCTCTATGGAATGCACAATACTTATTGAGGTTTCTGAGTGGATCTTTCATGGATGGAAGCCAATTGAAATTATTGAGATACTCCATTCGACGTATTGCTTCGGCCAACGTGAAGCAAAGAGGTGGTCCTCAAAAGGGAGATAAGGCTTAGCCCCAAGTATCTGAGTTGCCTCTCAGCCTTAGGGTGGGTTTGAAATGGGGGGGATATTTATCCTTAGAAAGCCTTTTGTTCTCATCTCTTCTAATAGGGTTGGACCTATTCAGGTTTCCATTAACCAACCTTTTGCTCGATTTCATTTCCCTTTCCACATTGACGAAATTTTGAGTTTCCTTATAAACTGCCTCTAGGGGGTGTAGTGTAGTTTTTGTTAATTCTATAAAGAGGCCATTATCATGTTTAATTCCTTTTAGAAAGGCTTTGATGGCTATGGAATCATAGCATTGGTTAATCTCCATCTTCTCTATTTTGAACCTTCGCATGTAACCTTCAATTGTCTCATCTTCCTCTTGGACTATTGAGAACAAGTGGTGAGACTCTTTCTTGATTTTTTTATTACAAGAATAATTAGTGATGAATACTTGGACCAAAGAATCAAAGCTAACAATACTCATAGGGGGCAGCTCCATAAACCACTGTTGGGCTAAGTCTTGGAAGGTGGCTGCAAATAATTTGCAGTACATTGATTCCCACTTCTCTTCGGATAAGCTCACTACTGCCATAGCCATTTTGAATTGAATAAAGTGTGCCACCGGATCTTTGGTTCCTTTATACGTGAGACATTTAGGGGCATTAAACTTTGGTGGAGGTAACATTAACTCAATGACATCCGAGAAAGGCGATGTAGATAACTGATTACAAACATTTTCAATATCACCATATAGCTTTGATTTTTCTTGCCATTTGAGCCTATCATTAACTATCGCCCATATTTTTTCTTCCATCTCTTTTAATTTTTTGTCCAATTCATTCCTCGAGTTATAAGGATGGATTGGTTGAATTATAGGTTCGTAAGTGGGAGGATTTACTTGGGAGGTCCCCACAATGAAATGAGGATCAAGAACTATTTGGGGAGGTTGCTCAACATCTATGTGTTGATGAGGGTCATGGACACGAGAGATATGTTTCCTCCTTAAGGGTTGACATACTATATAGGAACTACTGGGTGTGTAGAATGAACTCTCTATTTCTAAACATAGGTTTTTTCTAATTGGGATCTGAATTTGTCGTTCTCCCTTTGGCATTCTATAAAGGCTTGTTGTAGTTCTGTTATTTTGTTTTTTGAAGTCCTTTTATTTTCGCATCTCTTCCGAATCCTTGAGCCAATAAGGCGGGGTTGTTTATCTTTTCATCGATCGGGAGTGGAAAATCCATTTGTCAACATGCAAATCAAAACACAAGTTGATTATCTTAGTATATGATCATGTCTCAAATGCCAACTACAGACTAGAAAGATTTGAGTTCTCATAGATGGTGCCAATTGTTTGGAGAGAATTTATGTGTTAACGATTTTAGTGATTTGTAGTGATAAGTAGAAATTTATATAACTAAATTAGATCATGTATTCTCCTCATTTAAGGGGTATATATACGTATGACATCTAACATACGTGACAGGGAAAGTATTACACGACCTAGATACACTGTTACATATGTGATAAAATTATATACGAACTTAATTTAAACGGAAAACAGATCACCGTAAACATTACATTGTTAGGTCATTACATACAGATATAAGAAGGTTATTAAATGGAGAAGGAGGACTATGATCACATCGGGATCTCACTATTTTACCAGGTCTTCACATCTAAGACCTCGCAATTGTATGACGAAGTACTCTAGTCGACTAAATTGTATGTATTAGCAAACTCATTGGGACCAGGTTGTTATTAAGTCAGCCCTATAACCTCGTCACCCCCTAGCAGGGTACCTACTCTTATTAGGTCGCATGCCCGTTACATATTTAACAACAAACAATCTTTAATAACCTAAATAATATGAGCAAGCATAATTAACTTAATTATTATATCCTTAAATACTCCATTATTATGAGTTATAAAATTTGCACTATTATTTATTGAATATATATCTATCTTTATTTTTTTATGTTATAAGATTAGAAAACAAAACCAAAATATCGTGACAGGATGTTTAGGATTTAATTTCATTTTTAGGAGTTTGAATAATAAATTAAAAACCATATATATTCCTTCCTTAGATTGACCTTGGGAGCATACTTATCATTTTCTATAAAATGATTCATGCACTTGTGAGAGTTTTAAAAATATAAAACCAAAGTATCCGCAAGATCAACATTGTCGGTCTTGTGCTCATCAAGTTTTTTGCGCCATTGTCGGGGACTTGATGTTGTGCTCAACACCATCGAATCAAGTTGTGAAATTTTTTGATATGATATTATTTTTTTTACTTACGATAAGACTCTTTTCACTACTTGGGAGTATACTTATCATTTTTTATAAAATGATTCATGCACTTGTGAGAGTTTTAAAAATATAAAACCAAAGTATCCACAAGATCATCATTGTCGGTCTTATGCTCATCAAGTTTTTGGCGCCATTGCCAGGGACTTGAGTTTGTGTTCATCACCATCGAATCAAGTGGTGAAAATTTTTGATATGATATTATTTTTGTTACTTAAGATAAAAATCTTTTCACTACTTCTATTATATTATTATTTTTTATTGTTACTAACATATATAATACCTCTTCTTTAGTCTATTATACTAGAATTAGTAAGTGTGACACATTTAAGAGATACAAAGCAAGTATCTTGTGGAAAATATATGTCATTCAAGAAGAAGCCATGGAAAAGTATAATTATTGAAAGTTTATAAATTATTGACCTAATTGACCTAGAGGGGGGTGAATAGGTTATTTTTAATTTTTACTAATTTATAATTTAATAACCTAAACAAAGTAGTCAGATATGCAATCGTGTGTAAAAATAAGTACGAAAATAAAATAATAACACACGATATTTTTAGGTGGAAACAACTTAGGCCACAACCATGACCTAAGAGGAAAACCACCAGTTTACCAGACCACATAACTTTCAACTATGATAATCAAATGTTCAATTATAAACTCGGTCTTATGCTACCCTCATTAGGATACTACCCCGATGTACTTTATAAACATGTGTTATTGAATGCATGAATGCAATCCTATATATCGTAGTTATAAAAGATATATACCTTAAATACGATTATCTAAAACTCGAGCATTTGTTCGTCTTTTCTTGATAGACTTGATAGCAGGCCTAAAAACAAATTTACAAATAAATATTTTGTCCATGAAAATAACCAACACTCATAGTCCTTACAATTATGAATATACTTCAAACTTCAGTAGAAATCTTGGCTCTTTGATAACTATTTTTGCGAGCAAAACTAACATAAATGATGGATGGACTATGCCACTTCTTAGAGAAATTTATGGCGTAGACATTAGGAAAACATATATATCGATCGAGTACATATTGTAAATATTTTAATTTCAAATGATTGATTTAAGTATAATTCAAGTATGGACAAGGTGAGTCCTCAATCAGTAAATAACTTTCATTAATGTAGAACATATAATTATTTATATATATTTCTTTTATATAGGGCAAGTTATTATCGACTTCAAGCTAATTACCGATCATATTTAGCAATATTCTATGATTCATAATTTATCAATCAATATCAAAAGCATGATGTTAGCATCACAGCTAAACAATTATGTGATATAGCCTTAACACTTTATAGAAATCAAAAGTTGATAATCATGTGGCCACTAAAGTTTGACCAAGGCCAAGATCATTGGTTATTGATAATCCTTAATCTATATGGAAATTATGTTTGGTAATGTAACTCAGCTTCTATAGAATTGAGTAAAAACAACAAAAGCAATTGTTGAAATGTAAGAATTATAGCTAGATATTTTTCTTGTATTGTTATTTATAATATTTAATAAAGAACTAACTATTTTAAACTTTGATAGGGCATGGAATCTATGGAATAAGGGTAAGGGTCATGCCCTCAAAAAATCACATAAGCTTATATGGGACAAAGTTATAGTATGTACAATAAAATATTAATAGTTTAATGAATTTTAATATTCAATGATAAAGATGTTTGAATATGGAAAATCATGCACACTTTGTTTTGTAAGTTCCACAATAAAATGATGGAGCCAGGTGTGGTTACTATGTCATGAAGTTTATGAGCAAAATCATCACAAATGTCAACTTTCTAATTAAAGATGTAGTAATCTCTTTTACCAATATACCTTTTTAACATATATAAGTTATTTTTTGTGAATTCATGATATTACATTCTTATTTTGAATTTAAATACATGTTGTTCTTTGGTTGGAACAAGTTGGGCTATAACCCATAATGTTTTGATGATTTACGAAAGGAATGGGCAGAACACATGGTTCAAATTATATCATCACAAGAAGAATTAGGAGAAGATTTTGGTGATCTTGAATAGCATATGATAACATCATGGTAATTTTTATAATGCTTTAATTTCTCTATTCCTGTGTTTGAAGTTTGGGCACCTTGTTTGATGGATGTTTAGAGGAATAAATTGTTGTATGGACTTGCTTTCTGCTCAAACTCCATCTCATCTCATTGGAGAGTTCCCTAGTCATTATGAATGGGACATTTCTGGTGGTTCTAAGCAATAAACCAAGCTTCTTATCCCTGAAATAAAATGGGAATATCACAAAATCCATGACAAAAGAGGCGTCATTAGTTTATTTATAATTTAAGTTAACTATATATATATATATATACATTATTTTTTTGTAATAAATTTAATTCTTAAGTTATTAATTAATATTTAATTATTTGTAGTATTTAAAAATTCTTTTAAAAATGTTTTGGTTTTTGTTTTTTGCTATTTATTATGTGATCGAAAACAGGTAGTGATGATAGCAAAAAATGAGCAAAAAATGAGCAAAAAATGTTAAAATATATAGAATTTAAAATCGGTTCACAGTAAAAGCATGGAGGTTTCAGCATTGAATGTTTGCGACACTGCTCGATACCAAAAACCAATCCTACCCAACCTATGAGGAGATCTCCATGGAATTCATTTTTGTGTGCTTCGAAGCGTGTCAAAATTGAAGTTCCATGCAAAATAGAAGTTCTATGATAGCATAGATTCCTATTCTATTCCATTCAGACTTCTTACTTTCTTCTTTCGTCCATTCAATCATGGGCCTCAAGATAGATGAGTTTCCTACAAGGATTTTGGTTGGAAATGTTCAATCATTTTCAATAAGAAACCATACGTAGTTTTCAAATGACAATAAGAAAGCCCAAATCTAATACTTCCAATAAGCATAGTTATGCCCATTAAAAAGAGGATGTCTACCTACGTTTCCTCCTTCTCTAGAATCCATCTAGAGTGAGTGAGTTTGTGAAAAGAAGTGAATCAAATGAATCAACACTAGAGCAGTTAAGCATAAAGAGGGTGTACCACTATGATACCAATTGAGAAAGTCCATTACCTAGTAAACGATCAGGGTAAGGAGCCAATAACTCTTGGAGACACACCCCCAACTTACAAGCTTTGGAAGAAAGACAATAAAGGTAAGAATAGAAATAATGCAACAAGACAAAAAGTAGTCGAAAAAAATTAAATAGATAAATAATCTATTTAATTTATACTAAGATAGATAACAACCTAATAGAACAAAAACAGTTTACACCTCAATAGTATTCGATAGACAGAAATCATACATCATGAGATAGATAGAAATAAGTGCTTTACAATCACAATAGGATTCTCATAATGTTGGCACATACTTGGATAGAATTTTGATTGTACTAACTAAACAATAGTGTGCGTAAACACGGTGATATATTGAGATAAACCTATATAGATCCTTACCTATTTGGTAAAATCCTCGAGCTTTTATGGAAATCTTGGTAGCAAAAAATCTACTAATAGAATAAAAATAGTTCACAACTCAAAATAAATATAACTCTAATACCTCTACCAGTTTGGACACTACTTTCACTATTCCTATGTCGCATTTACTAGTTGCTTTTGTAGCTATTGCGATCCAATACTGAATTTAGCTCTCCTTCTAAACCCTTTCACCACTGGGTGGTACAAATAACCACTAATGGTTAGTGCTAGTGAAACCTATGGGTGTGGCTTATCCAAAGCATAGGGACTTAAACAAGCAATCTAACTCTTGGGTGTTAATTTACTTTTAATTAATCCAACTCTAATAAAACAAGTTTTTCTCAAAATACCCACAAATCACTAATGAAAACACACTCAAAGTATTAGCAACCAGGAACCAGAAAATAGTTTAGACTTATGAAAACTACAAGTTTCAAAAATCGATGGAATATCCCGATGATTTTCTAATTACAAAGTCATTTAGAATAATGGGTATTTATAGAAATTCCAAGTAGTCTGGGGCGCCTCTAGGGACACTTGTCACCCTTCTCACCTTCTAGGGTGGCAAGGTTAATTTCCCTTACTCGTTGAAGATAATAACCATTACACACTTATTGACCAAGGATGACGAAAGGGTGATGATAATACAAAAAATTTTCTTTTTATTTCTAAAAACTACCAAGTAATTTTCCACAAATACTCGTAACCAAACATGAAAAAAAATACAAAACATAACCTAGCATTCATATTAAACAAACCAACCATCGTGATGTGTGTAAACATACAAACATACAAAGTGCTTCCAACTATGTATGTATGTGTGTGCAATACTGACCATTAACATCTAACCTCACATACAGGAGGAGAAAAAACTAAGTAAAATAAAAAAACTTTGTATTTTACACATGAAAATGCCAACAAAGGCACAAAAGACTTACAAGACGTACAAATATCATCAAGGTTACAATGAGTTCAATAAATTTAATTGAAAAGTTCAATTGGATGCTCCTTAATTCCTTCATTGATTTGAATAACAATATGGATTTTTTTAATAGTACAACCTTTATGTTTTATAGTGTGTCAGCAATGCTAAATTGAAACTTGGTTGACCTACTAATAGTGTCAATGAAATACAGTTGGTATGTCCTCGATCTTACTTCGATCATATATGAAACAAAAACCAAAGGAAAATACCTAACAGCCTACCATAGAGGTCAATTGTCACAAAATAACTTAATTGATTCTTTAGCAGGATATCCCAAATCTTTCAAGAGAGATTGTAACCACAAGGCCTCACAAAACCCAAGTGTCATGCCTCGGTATTTAGCCTCTGCACTTGAAAGGGCAACAACATATTGTTTCTTATTTCTACATGTTATAAGGTTTCCCTCTACAAAAGTGAAGTAGCCTGATGTATATCGTCTATCATTTATTGATCCAGCCCAATCAGCATCAGTATATACTTCTATTATTTGGAACTCTGAGTTTTTAGTGAAAAATACTCCTTTTCTAGGAGCAGACTTTAAATACCTCAAAATATGAATAACTGCATTCATATGTTGTTCTCTAGGATTATGCATAAATTGGCTGACAATACCTAAAACATAGGAAAGATCTAGTCTTATGTGTGCCAAATACATCAACCTTCCAACAAGCCTTTGGTATCTTTCTTTATTTGTTGGAATTTGATCAACCTTGATACATAACTTTAATTCTTCCTCTACTGGTGTATTAGCTGGTTGACATGCCGACATACCAGTTTCTTTTAATAAATCTAAGGCATACTTTCTTTGAGATCTGAAGATTCCTTCTTTCGATCAAGAAACTTCAATCCCAAGAAAATATTTTAAGGAACCAAGGTCTTTCATTTCAAATTCTTTGGACAAATAACTTTGTAGAGCTTTCCTTTCTTCAAGATCATTTCATGTTACTATCATATCATCAACATATGCAATAAGTGTAGTGATCTTACCATACCTTTTTTTAGAAATAAAGTATGGTCTGAATTGTTTTGCTTGTAGCCAAATTCCTTCATTGACTTTGTGAACCTGCCAAACCATGCTCTCGAGGATTGTTTTAATCCATATAGTGATTTTTTTTAATTTGCACACCTTTTCATCATGGACTTTGGATTTCTTAATTCTTGATGGTAGATCCATGTACACTTCTTCCATTAAATCTCCATGTAGAAAGGCATTTTTTACATTAAACTGATATAATGGCCAATCTAAATTTGCAGCTAGAGATACCAAGACTCAAACATTGTTAATTTTGGCTACATGCTCAAATGTTTTTGTATAGTCGATCTTATATGTCTGAGTGTATCCTTTTGCCACCAATATTGCTTTATAGCATTCAATCATACCATTTGTTTGATAATTTACTAAAAAAATCCATCGACATCCAATAATTTTCTTTGTTGGTGGACGATCGACAAGTTCCCAAGTTCCATTTATTTCTAAGGATCTTAGTTTCTCATTCATATCATCTTTCCATTTTTGTTCAGCTAAAGCTTCATGTACACTGTTAGGAATAGATACAATAGATAATTAATTCACAAATGACATGTTTGATTTTGACAAACGATGTTTAGACATATAGTTACTCATGGGATATTTGACTTTACTAGAAATATCAGGTTCATACATGGCTCTAGGAATACCTCTGTTAAGACATGGTGGAAGTATTTTTATAGCTGGTTCAATAGTTGGAACATCCTCTGCAAATGATTGGTTAGGTATATCAGTAACTTATGGAGTAGGAAACTCGTACTCACTTAGTGGTAGTAATGAACTTGCTTGATGATCTTGAAGTTGATAAGGACTTGATTCCATTTCCCTTGAGTCTTTCCTATATTGGGAATTATTACCATCTGAATTCAGGTTATTTGTATTTTCCTCACATATAATTTGTCTTTCTTTATAAAGAAATAATTTATATATAACGGTCTGAATTTTAGCATGGTTGTACTCCCCCTGAAATTCAAGTGTAGAAGAGAAATACATTGTATCTTCATGAAAAATAACATTCATGGTGGTAATCATTTGTTTTGTAGGAGGATGATAACAACGATACCCTTTTTGTTGTGTGGCATATCCCATAAAAACACAACGTATTGCTCGTGGATCCAACTTTCTACGTTGTTGTTTATGTAGATGTACAAATGCCACACACCCAAAGACATGAAGAGGTAAATTGGGAACAATTGGTGCAACAATTGCTTCAGTAATGGCTTGTGGTGGTGTTTGGAAGTTAATGGAACTGGAAGGTACCCGATTGATCAAATATGCAGCAAAAATAAGTGCTTCTCCCCAATAAGATAATGGCATATGAGCTTCGATCAATGAGGCATGGACAACTTCCAACAAGTGTCGATTTTTTATTTCTACAACTCCATTTTGCTTAGATGTATCAACACAAGTACGTAGTTTGATGAATAATCCCTTCTGATTTAAGATATTCTTGAAGCTCAAAACTCTTATATTCTCCTCCATTGTCACTACATAGAACTTGAATCTGTATTTTATACTAAGTACGAACCATTTTATGAAATTTTATAAATAATAAGTTTACCTCACTTTTAGATTTCATTAAACAGACCCAAGTAATTCTACTAAAATCATCAATAAATGTAACAAACCAACGTGATCCTCTCAAAGTAAAGACTTTGGAAGGACCTCATACATCAAAATGTATAACCATAAACGGAAATGGACTTTTATTTAAGGTTATAGGAAAGGAGAAACCATGACTTTTTGCTAGTTCATAGACATCACACTTTAAAGTAGAAAGATCTAAGTTCAAAAATAAACTTGGAAATAACTTCTTTAAATATCCAAAGAAGCATGACCCAATCTCCTATGCTATAGCCATGTATTTGATTCATCCTTTTTAGATCCAGTTGCTACCAGTGCATGATTTGTTGAATCCAAGTCCAAATAATATAGGTTTCCTTGCCTAACATCACGACCAATCGTTTGCTTTGTTTGGATGTCCTTGAACACACAAAAGTTAGGCTAAAAAATAACAAAATAAGATAAAGTAGTGGTTATTTGAGAAAAAGATAAAAGGTTATACTCTAAAGAGGGAACAACTAGTACTGAATCTAAATTCAAAGTACTAGTGAGAGACAAAGATCTTTCCCCAATAACTGAGGTTCTGTTACCATTGGCAGTGCAAACATTTTTGTGTGGAGATGGTTTTGAGATTTGTCTAGAAACGAATGTCATATGATAAGTTGCACCTGAATCAATTATCCATGTATTATTAAAAACAGGAGAAAAAGCTTTAAGCATCTTACCAACATTTGCTGAGGAGCTTGCAACATGATCATTTGTTGTTTCAGCAATGGTGGCAGTAGACATCTGTCTTGGATTTTTCTTCTGAGAGTCACGGTATTATCCTACCAGTCAGGATATCCCACAAGTTCAAAACATCATTCTTTTGTATGACCCTTTTGATGACAATGGGTACATTTAAATGATGATTTATCAATCACCCTTCGTTCTTACTGATTTAAAAAAGAACGATTTTTAGATATCATGGAGGAAGCGTCAACGTCTCCAGATTTTTCATTCAATGAGATTCGATGTACTACCTCTCGTCGAATCAAGGAATAACAACCTTCTAAATCTAGGATGATTTCTTTTCGCAAAATTTTTCCATGAACCTGCTCAAATTCATCATATAATCCAGTAAGAAAAATATGTACCCTCAGTCTTTCAACAGACTCCTGATATGATATTAGATCATGAGGGTCTTTCATGACCACTTTATCACGATGGTATAGCTCTTGAAAAATTTCAGTCAACTCTCAATAATACTCTCAAAGTGATTTTCCATTTTGTTTGGAAGTAAAAGCTTTTTGGTTTAAGACAAATACCTGTAATTCATCACTTCCATCATAGAATGTTTTTGCCAAAACACCCCAAATTTTAAGAGCAGTAGGTATGAGTAAATAACGCTTCATGATTTCTAGACGCATTGACATAAGTAGCCATCTCTTCACTTTTTGATTTTCTGCATACCACTTATTATAATTTTCTGATATTTTTTCTGGTTGCAAATTTTTGTCATATATATAAGAGAGTTTTACTCTCTCTACAATATGCATTTCTATTATTTGAGACCAAACATCATAATTAGTCTTAGTAAGAATAATTCCAGCATTAAAAACATCTTCAGAATGGACAGATTGTATAATTATTAGTGTTGATTGCTCCACAGGTAATGAAATTGTGCCCTCTGTCATGATATTATCGAAAACAAACTAGAAAATGGTGTAATAATTTCAAAACTGGAAAGAAAAATGCAAGAAACAGTATAAAGAATATTGAACCAATGGTTTTTTTAAGAAGAAATGGACCAAATTGGATAAAAAACACAAAACTTGGTAAAACAATTGGTTTAAAAACCTTGAAAATTGGACCAAACCAGTTTTACAAAGATAGAATCGAAAAAATAGGTTCAGACCTTTAAAATGGACCGAACTGGCCAAATTTGTAAAAATTGTGAAAAATCGAGAAAAAAAAGGTTCAGACCGAACCGCCGATTGAACCAAACCAAACCTGAGTCGAATCGAGATGCAGACTGGCTACGTCTGTGAGCTGAATAAAGCCGACCCATACACCCATGTTAGTGAATCGGCCACATCAATGTCTGCAACCTCCAGATGGGGCGTGACGGAGCGTGGAGTCGCGTGAAATTTTTTCTTTCCTTCTGGAGGCACGTGTTGACTTTTTCTTCTACCCTATTTTTAACAAAATGCTCACAATTGTGTTTAGAGTAATCTAGTAAAATTAGGTATGATCTTCAAAAATGGTGTTTTTAATTAATATTTGTACGAGTGTTTGAATAAGATTTTTTTCTGAGAAAAAATATTTTTCAGAGAAAGAAAACTCAGTTTAAGAGAACAAAGGTTTCAAATTTGTATAGAGAAACAACATGGCTCTAATACCATAAAGAAACAAATATTTGAAGAAACATCGGAAGAAGAAATAAATGGTTTCTCCGATATATTTTTCTTAATTTATATAGGGCATGTACATTGTTTATATAGACAAATATTAATTACTATTTTAACAACCACAATGATTAAATCACATAGTTTATAGCTGTTTAGTAGGCGTCGGGTATGTTGTTAGGCATCGACATCAGTATCAGTACAATATTTGTTGAATGAGTTGGTACAGTGTTTGTTGAATTCAACAACTTTAACCTCTGAAAAATACTTCAAAATCTACCTTTATTCAAACAACGTCAGTTTAGCATAAATATAGTTCAATATTAACAAAAATACGAAGGAAATTAAAAAAAAGGGAAAAAAAGCTTCCTACTCATGCTATAAACGATAACTTTGGTAAAGATTTAAGGGTTTTGGATTGATATAATTATGTAAGTTGATTCAATTAATATTTTAATTCTATATTTGTTAGAATATCTCCATTTTAACTAGTTATTTTAAGTTTGTGTCATTGAATGACAATTTTTTAAAAATAAAAAGTTAGATTTTTTTCTTTTAACAAGCATATGCATACCACAATTGTACCCTAAAATCATGACGGATCTAAGTATGAGTAAGAAGGGTATATGCTTGTTGTCTCTTTTAGAGAACATGAAATCGTGCAAGTATACACGGTCACAAGTAATAATATGATAAGTAAAATATCGTTCCCACAGATATTTGTTACTAATGTTCGTTAATTATTAAAATTATTTCAACCTAATTTTATCCAAACAATCGATAATTTGATGCAGTTTGACTAACTAACATTTATAACAGATTGCAAGAAAATTCAAGGATTGCAGTTTCACCAAATTAATCCACTTGAATCATTATATTTTATCTTGATTTATGTTATCGTATTTTAAGGTGTTAACCAAGAACTCTAATTTATCCATATATCTCTTACGAGCTCCATCTAGAACATCTAGTTAAAATGATTCACTATATTCCTATGCGAATTAAATTGACGGTTATTAAGTTACGAGTTCTCAAATAGTTACACATACAATAAAAGTATATTTCTATCCCTTATGTATATACGATATTTCATCACGGCATACACAAAAATTCCTTTTCAAGTTTATTTAAGTGTCACATGCTCGGTTAATTAATCTTAGATAATTAAAAGCATTAAACACAAATAAAATAAACAACTTAAAACAGTTCCATAAATCATTCAAAAATACTTAATTCAAGTTTCATAATTTACGCTACACTGCAATTCTAAAACAAATAAATTAGTTCATAGCAGAAATTAAAATTACAACACCACAAAAATAAAACATTGCAGAGAAACAAAAATTAAAAGAAAATAGATTAGGAGAAACTCTTTCACAATTCCTCGATGAAAAATAAATTCTTCCCTTTCTTTCTTCTTAGTTGTCTTCTTTCTCTGTAATTTCCCTAAGAAAATACAATACAAAATTTCAAATAAACGTTCTGCGTGTTTTGTGTAACATGCAGAGAGGAAAAAAATGAAAATTGTAAAGAGAGAAAAAATAAGAAGAACTGAAAAAAATGAAGGAAGACGAAAAGAATATATTCCCCCAAAACCAAAAACCGCGTACAAAAATATATCCCCTTTTCAATTATTATTTTTTTATTTATTATTTTTTATTTGAAGTGGGGAAAAAATTGTATGGGGATTAAAAAAAACATCATGCGTGAAAACCATTCTGCGCGTTTCTGATTTTTTTTCTTTCCACGCATGCCACGTGTCGCCATGTGATTGGCTACGAGAAATAGGGACACACGTGGCAGCCTTTCATTAGGTGAAAGGATCGGATGCATAGAAAATATCTGGACCGCATCGCACAAGATTTCTGCGCGCTTGAAACGCGATAACGGCTAGAAGTGCCCGTCGTTTCTGTGTTTTTATTTCACCAAATACATACCATGTGTCACCATTCTATTCACTGTAATATCTATCAGACCCGTGGCTGCTTATTTTTTCGTTGAAACACGAGGGTTCACGCTTATTGGATACACCGTGTCGCATAGGATTCGTAGACGAGCGGCTCGGTGCGCGACAGCTTGGTTCCACGCGCTTCAATCTGGACCGTTCAACTCATCCAAAGGCGATCGATAAGCCTCGGGGGAATCATGCGCAACCGACATGTGGGCCCCACTGGCACGCCGAACCGTGCGAAAGAAGAACTCTGCACCCACGCGATTTGGTCGGGCATGATCTGAAAGCACGAATCGTAGCCGTTTCTTCTCTAATCGCACGATCCACGTTTGGCGCGTGTTTTATGGCACGTATTTTTGCTCATCTGCGCACAAAATTAAGCTTTCTTAATTGCATTTTGACCCACAAATATATTTCAAATTACATTTTCAACTTTCTCTAATTATAGCTTAGCCCTTTTCTAATTTAAATTAAATTTCTAAACTTTTAATAATTAAAATTAACCCCGATTTAAATTTAAATTATATTTTTGACTTTTATAAATTGTAATTAAACACTCTTTTATTTGAAATTATATTTTTGGATACAAATTTACAATTAAGTACGTTTTAGATACAAATTATTTACTTTTCATAAAAAAAATATAAAAAATAGTAAATACTAATTTATTCATCGAAAATTAACTAAAAACATTAAGAACATAGCAATTATAATTAACAAAATAGGTAAAAATAACTGTATAAAATACAGCTATCAACACCCCCAAACTTAAGTTTTTGTTAGTCCTCGAGCAAAAGGAAGGCAATAAAACAAAGATAAATGCATTTAAAATAGTGATTTTCAAAATATTTTTTTTAGTATTTCCGAATTACATAACTCAAAGAAATAAAAGAATTTTATCTAAGTATCAAAATCAATTTAAAAGTATATTACATTTTCACAATGAATGTTAGTGTGTGTGTGAAGTCTTTTCATATTTCATCACATGCAATCCGGATCAATTTATACAAATATAAAATCAAACAAATTGTCATGAAATCACAAACCTTAAAAGTTTATTTTTCATTTCTCTCTCCACTAATGTAGACAAACACAAAACACCAAATCAATAGGACTTTATTAATATTGTAATGTATGGGCTTAGGTAAAGGTAGGATAAAGGATAATATTTAGCTCAAAAACTTTTCCCAAGCATAACATTTTAAGATTGAAAAAGATAACTTCTATCATCACAATAATTACTTCCCAATTTGGGATTTCTCATCACATACCATCCTCTTTTTTTATTTCTGCTTTTTTTTCAGAATCTGTTTTTTTTTTGGTTTATTCTTTTCTGCTTTTTTTTTCTTAGTACCCTTTTTTCTGATATATCTTTAAATATTTACTAACAATTTTCACATGTTAGTGTAATAAGAAAAATGGATATATCTACACACACACACATATATATATATATTTGGTAGGCTTTTGAAATAAGAAGTATATATATAAACTTTGAAGCTCAAAAGGGGTATACTATGGATAATGCATGTAAAGGTAGATAGAAAGGCTCAAACGATCCAAAGATGGCCTAAATCATTTTCTTGGTTAAATGTTATCTATAATTTTGCCTCGAGATAAAATCAAACAAATTCTAAAAATTGTGACACCACACATATCAATCGAATTCCATACTCACATAAACATTCTCTAAATTAGCATAGCAATTCAAAAGTCAAGACTAGTGCTCATGAATATTTATTCTTGTAAAAATGAAACATACGTAAAAATTATTCATCACTTAGACAACATTTAAATTTTTCAAAGAGCTATGCACCATTTAAACAGAAGAAATAAAAATAAATCACTATTCATAGCAAAATGTCTTCAATTAACCAAACAAAACAAAAAAAAATATTTTCACAAGCAAGAACATCCAGAAAATATTTCAATTAAGTTCAAAATATCTACCACCCCCAAACTTAATATGCACATTGTCCCAAATGTGTGAAAATTAAAGAACAAAGGAGATGTGTTAAAAGAAACTTCCCTAAATGGTGAGTTGACTTGTGAGATTGAAATCCAAAAATCATTTTACCTCCTCCGATTGCACCTATCAAAACAAAATAACAAAATGAAGAATTATGCAACTAATACATGTTCTAAAACAAAATATATAAATAAATAAAAACTAAAACACATGGGTTGCCTCCCAAAGAAGCGCTTGATTTAGAGTCATCAACTTGACTTCCTTTTCTTTGCTTGAGGTTGGGTCATATAACAAAATGGTTGGCTTTAGATGATCGACGTCACCTGCTCCCGACAAGGTTTGAGTTTTTGCCCGTTCACTTGGAGATTCCTTTGTGATTTTTCATCTTTAATCTTACTTGATACCGTATGGATGCATTTTGGAAATAGTGAAAGGTCACGACCACTTGATTTAAGTTTCCCTAGGAATAATTTCAACGAGACTTGAAGAAGCAAAACTTTGTGTACTTGTTGAGAATGTCGATGCAAGAGCTTATTGTCATGCCATCCTTTTGTCTTTTTTATAGAGCTTAACATTTTTATATGTTTGTAAGACGCGAACTGGTCTATCACATTGATTGGCAAACAACGCTTTTCACAGCAGGCTCTTAAGTCATTCGAGATTCACGGGAGAAATTGTAGAAGAATCGGTAGTAGAGTTTTTGTAGACCAACTATCAACTAACTCATTTACTCTATAACAAAACATCGAATCGCCTTTGGAAATTTCATGCTTTAAACACTTTGAAAGTTACCTCTTGGTCTTGAACTCTCGTAGTGAGTTCCCGCTTTTTGAACATCGATCGAGTTACACCGATTCTTAAAAATGATACCCCCAAAATAATAGGGATCTCTTTATCTTCCTCCATGTCAAGAATTATGAAATGCGGGAAAGATAAACTTGTCTACCTTAAGCACATCCTCTATAATGCCTCTTGGGTGTTTCAAAGACCTATTCCAAGTTGAAGAGTTACGGTGGTCGGTTGTGCTTACCGTAATCCAAGTCTCGGTAGATGGAAAGTGGCGTCAAATTAATGCTTGCCTAGATCGCCTGAGCTCTACCAAAGAATTTCTCACCAATAGTACAAAAGAATGGTAAAACTTCCTCGATCTTTAAGCTTAGGTGGTAGCTTAACTACGAAGGATAGCCTTTACTGCTCTACTGTGAGAGCAAGCTGTCTCAAAAATCACCTAACCTTCTCTTTTTAGACAAGATGTCCTTCATAAATTTCACGTAGCTAGGCATTTGCTCCAAGGCATCGACAAAAGGAATGTTAATATGAAGCTTTTTAAAAACTTCAAGAAATTTAGAGAATTGCTTATCAAGCTTGCTTATGGAAGCGTTGAGGAAACGGAATTGGTGGAGTGTAAGGCTTGAGAATTTCTAAAAGCTGGTTTCATCATGGGTTTCGTTGATTCTTCATTTTCTTCAACTCTTTCTTCTCCACAATTTTGTTTTACCAAAAGCTTGACATTAGGGGTTGGCAAAGAAATGGGCTTAGGTATTTCCTTTAACTCGTTTCCAACACGAGTGTAATTGCTTTACAATACTCTTTTCCTCTATTAGGATTAGTTTTACTATCCTCGGCAAAGTTCCCAAGGGCGATTGTTGACATGAGTAGCAAGTTGCCCCGATTGAACTTCAAGATTACGATAGAAGGCTGCTTGATTGAAGAATAGTCTCGATTATTGGCCATGTATCGAGCAAACATATCTTCCAATGATGGATTTTTCTTATGGTGGAGCTTGGTTATGAAAGGCTCGAGGATATGTGGGTTTATAGAAGATGATGGTCCTGTTGTTACTCTCAAGATAAATTAGGATGATTCTTCCACCCTGGATTGTAAGTGTTGGAATAGGGATTGTTTTGATTGTTTTGGTTCTATTATAATTGGAAACAAAATTAACGCAATTCAAAGTTATGAGGACATCTCTCCTTTGGCGTGATTTCCATTGCAAATTTCACATGCAACAAAAGGACTTTGAATAGAATGTACACCACGTAGTATCCATCTTTTCTGACGAGATACTTGTGCGGTTAAAGCCGATCATAGCATCAATCTCATGAATTCCAGCTGCTTTCTTAGGCACCATCCTCTCTGATGGCCACTCATAACTATTTGAAGCCATTTCCTCTAATAAGTTGTAAGCTTCATCAATTGATTTTCCCATTAAAGCACCACATGCTGCAACGTCAATCATGTTTCTAGTTTGACCCATCAAACTATTATAAAATTTTTGAACTTGAAGTCACTTCGGTAATCCATGGTGAGGACATCTTATGAGTAGCTCCTTGTACCTCTCCCAAGCTTCATATAATGACTGGAGTCCAAAGCTGCGTAAAAGTGGTGATTTCATTCCTCGTCGATGCGGTCTTTCTTTGGTGGAAAATATTTGGCTAAAACTTTTTGAGCCAAATCCTCCCAAGTAGTGATAGAACCACATGGCAATGAATTCAACCAAATCTTTGCCTTATCCCTAAGTGAAAAATGAAAAAGTCTCAACCGAATAGCATCATCAGTGACTCCATTATGCCTAAATGTGTCGCAAATCTCAAGAAAATTTGATATATGGGAGTTTGGATCATCGTGGGGTAAACCACCAAATTGAACCGAAGTTTGAATCATATGAATTATTGCAGGCTTAATTTCAAAATTATTAGCTTGAATTGAAGGTCTTCTTATGCTTGAATGGATGCCACCAACCAGGGGCACTGCACAAGTAATAATATGATAAGTAAAATATCGTTCCCACAGAGATTTGTTACTAATGTTCGTTAATTATTAAAATTATTTCAACCTAATTTTATCCAAACAGTCGATAATTTGATGCAGTTTGACTAACTAACGTTTATAACAGATTGCAAGAAAATTCAAGGATTGCAGTTTCACCAAATTAATCCACTTGAATCATTATATTTTATCTTGATTTATGTTATCGTATTTTAAGTTGTTAACCAAGAACTCCTAATTTATCCATATATCTCTTAGAGCTCCATACAGACACATCTAGTTAAAATGATTCACTATATTCCTATGCGAATTAAATTCAACGGTTTATTAAGTTCGAGTTCTCAAAGCAGTTACAATACAATAAAAGTATATTTCTATCCCTTATGTATATACGTTATTTTATCACAAGCAATGACGCAAAAAATGCCTTTTTCAAGTTTATTTAAGTGTCGTATATCGAGTTAATTAATCTTAGATAATTAAAAGCATTAAACACAGATAAAATAAACAACAACTTAAAGTTCCATAAATCATTCAAAAATACTTAATTCAAGTTTCATAATTTATTTACTTCATGATTCTAGAACAAATAAATTAGTTCTATAGCAAAAATTAAAATTACAACACCACCAAAAATAAAACATTGCGGAGAGAAACAAAAATTAAAAGAAAATAGATTAGGAGAAACTCTTTCACGATTCCTCGATGAAAAATAAATTCTTCCCTTTCTTTCTTCTTATTTGTCTTCTTTCTCTGTAGTTTCCTTAAGAAAATACAATACAAAATTTCAAATAAACGTTCTGCGTGTTTTGTGTAACACGCAGAGAGGGAAAAATGAAAATGGTAAAGAGAGAAAAAATAAAAAGAACTGAAAAAAATGAAGGAAGACGAAAAGAATATATTCCCCCAAAACCAAAAACCGCGTACAAAAATATATCCCCTTTTCAATTATTATTTTTTTTATTTATTAATTTTTATTTGAAGTGGGGACAAAATTGTATGGGGATTAAAAAAAACATCACGCGTGAAAACCATTCTGCGCTTTTCTGATTTTTTTTCTTTCCACACATGCCACGTGTCGCCATGTGATTGGCTGCGAGAAATAGGGAGACACGTGGCAGCCTTTCATTAGGTGAGAGGATCGGACGCATAGAAAATATCTGGACCGTGTCGCACAAGATTTCTGCGCGCTTGAAACGCGATAACGGCTGGAAGTGCGCGTCGTTTCTGTGTTTTTATTTCACCAAATACATACCATGTGTCACCATTCTATTCACTGTAATATTTATCAGACCCGTGGCTGCTTATTTTTTCGTTGAAACACGAGGGTTCACGCTTATTGGATACACCGCGTCGCACAAGATTCGTAGATGAGTGGCTCGGTGCGTGACAGTTAGGTTCCACGCCTTCAACTGTGCGGACGTTCGACTCATCGTCGAAAGCGTCGATAAGCCTCATGCGGAATCCTATATGCCGACATGTAGGCCCAGTAGCACGTCAGCCCCGTGAAAAGAAGAACTCACACCTTACGATTTGGTCGGGCGTGATCTGAAAGCCTTGTGTGCCGTTTCTTCTCGATCCTTACGATCCGCATTATGTAAGCGTGTTTTTGCTCATCTGCGCACAAAATTAAGCATTCTTAATTTCATTTTGACCCACAAATATATTTCAAATTACATTTTCAACTTTCTCTAATTACAGCTTAGCCCTTTTCTAATTTAAATTAAATTTCTAAACTTTTAATAATTAAAATTTAGCCCGATTTAAATTTAAATTATATTTTTGACTTTTATAAATTGTAATTAAACACTCTTTTATTTGAAATTATATTTTTGGACACAAATTTGCAATTAAGTACATTTTAGATACAAATTATTTTCTTTTCATAAAAAAAAAATATAAAAAATAGTAAATACTAAATTATTAATCGAAAATTAACTAAAAACATTAAGAACATAACAATTATAATTAACAAAATAGGTAAAAATAACTATATAAAATACAGTTATCAATGCTCCACCTCAATTTTTGATTAATAAAATTTTAGGTATAATATCTATGATATTATAAATAAATTAATATATAAAATAGAATTGTAACTTACTTGAATTTTAAATTTTAAGCTTTTAATATTCAATATATCTATAAAACTCAATAATTTGAACATATTTATATTAAAATAAAATACATATAACATATAACATATTTTTTAATTAAAAATAAATAATAATTAAAAAAAACTAATATTATTTTTTATTTTATTCATAATGCTCATATCTCCTCAATATAAATTCTAAATACACTACTACTTAATACCCAAAAATAATACCAATAAAAACAATACATGTAACATGCCTACTTTTTATTTAAGGAAAAGAAACTATTTGTTTTTTAAATATGTCATTCAATAATTCAAATTTAAAATTATTGAAATAAATAAACTTATAAACTTACGGAAATAAATCCACTCATAATCGAGAATTACAAACTTGTTTCATTCCATTAAGAAATATGCATATCATTAATTAACATAGTCATGGCTTTACTTTTGTGTAGTAGTTAAACCTTTACCATCATTGAAGACGAGTTGATTATACTTAAATAGATCATCTGGATGCTCATATATAAATTTCTAATTGTTTTTTATATTATTATTTTATAAATACTAATTTTAAACGTAGGATATAGGAATTGAAGTTTCTAATTTTTTTCTCTAGAAAAAGCAAGTTGTTTTTCTTTCAAATAATAAAATATTCAAGCTGAACTAGTCCACAAGATTCATCCATATCTTGCTACTTAGTAAACTATTGCTCCTAGAAAAAAAAAAAATATATAATATATAACAAAATTTTATTCAAATCACGGGCATAGCTTTATAGAATAAACAAGTATTTAATAAAGCACATCTTGTTTATTTTCTTCTGAAAGCATAGTTAAAATAATGCATTACGTGAGAAATAAGCAGTAGCTGAAAATAACATCCATTTGTAAAAACTCAACTTGTTCAAACAAAAATAATATGATGAAATTTAACGCTTAACTGGCATGAGTTTTATTTCCATTGATTCATGCACAAATATGCGACGTCTTTATGTGTAACAAGTATGAAATTGTCTACTATATCATTAATATTATCATAATAATGATGTTATTTTATATATCTTGACATCGAAACATAATATTCATATATTTTAACTAAATTATCTAAAATGTTGTTATCGTTAAATTTTCGTCTAAATATGTTTTTTTTTTTTTTGCTAAAATATACTTTATATAAGTAGTTAAAATGTTGACAAAAATAGATAAAATGTCAAAAATATCAATGAATATTTTTTCATACATCGATATTTAACTAATTATAATAACTAATACAATTAGATAGTCTACTTAATTATTTCAAAAAATTTAATTACTTATTTTATAAAAAAGAATATATATTTTATTATACAATATTTTAATTAATTAGTTAACTTATTGATTAATATAAATATTAAAAGAATTTAAAAATATATGCATTAAATAAAAAAAAACTAGTTTAAAATATAAGTTATTGATTGTATCAATGTTTTATAAGTTTTTATAATAAAAAAAATCATATTTTTGATAGAGTTTTTATATTTTTATTTTTTTCAAAATTTTTACCGATAAAAATAATATCTTTGATATTTTCGTAAAATTTTTATTTCATATCTTAACGAGAATCTATATTCTAATACTCGTGGATAAATCATTAATTATTAATCGGAAAGAAAAAAAAATTATCATCAAATATTATTCACAAAGCATCATCCAATAAATTTCAAGCTAATATGTGTTTCTTAAACTCCCCTTAACACACTTGATTTAATTTTGGAAAGGAAAAAAAAAATTGTAGTAGACTTTATTACGTTTTTATCTGTTGGACACTTCATCGCCTTACACTTTTCTTTTGGAATAAATTAGGTTCATTCATTAAAAATAGGGAGGCGTATAAGTTAATTAAATTATATTATTTATGTGATTTAATTCTTTAAAATATAAATAGTGTTATCCAGTGATTTAACCTTAAAAAAGTCAATTAAGAAAAAAAAAACACATTATTCTAATAATTTTTTAATTACAATATTATTTTTTTAAATAATATTTCTAATCAAATTTTTAAAATTAAATAATTAAATTACACATCAATAATCTAAGTAATTAAATGATATGAATAATATAATATAAGAGATTTTTAATGTAATTTTATGTTAAAAATAAGAAGTATATAATAAAAACAAATAAAAAAAAATTAAAGAACATTAAATAATTATAACCATAACAATTGATTTGTCGTCGAAGGAGAGTATAACTTTACGAGTATTCTTCAGTTTTTTAACTTCTCTCCTTTCATGTTCAACTCATCTAATCGATGAAAATGGAAAGAAAAAAATTGATAAAAATGAAATTACTTTAAAATCTATTTTAATTTTAAAAAATATCAGCAAAAATAATAAAAAGCCAAATATTATACCAAACACTCATATTTTATAGGATTTATATATGGTATGTTTGGTGCATTATTGTATTGAAATAAATTATATTATAATTAATCAATATTGTATTTAATGATAACATGTATAATATAATCAGATAAAATTAAAAATAAATATTAATAAAATAATTTATATTTAAAATAATATATAATTTATTTTATGTACGAAAACAAGTGTATAAAATACATAATATTTCAAATATTTATTATTTTATTAATGCTAATGGATTTTGTCACAGAGAAAACAATAAACACGTGAAAGGAAATAAGCTTTAGACATAAAATATTAATTCTGACGAAGCATAACAAAACAAAATACATGCAATATGCCCTTTCCATTACAATCTTCACTCAGTATATCCCCTAAGGTTATTACACAAAATGACAAACCTATAATTACTAGCCAGTTGTCCCTCCCATAGAATAAAATATCAAATAATAAGTAAGACGTAACTATACACGACCGGACGAGTATACAGTATTAAGTTAATAACTATAATCATTTTATATTAACGTTAGATATATTTAATTAATAACCATCAATAATAAATAAATAATAATTTTTTTATTATTTAATCATGTTTTTTATTTTTAAAAAAATTAAATATTAATATATTTTTTATTATATTATATTATTTAAAATATTTACATTAATTTGTATCTTTTACCTAGTATCACATGTTTATAAGTAAATTAAAAAAATATAAAAGTAAGAATAAATAACATTTAATTTAATTATTTTAGGTATTTTTTGTTTTATTATTAAAAATATATTTTTCTATGTAATTATATGTATATAAAAAATAAAAAAATGTCACATAAGTCCCTTAAGTTAGATTATTTGAGATATTTAGTCCATTACTATTGTAAAAATGACTAATTAAAGATAAATTATATTATTTTAATAATTTTTTATTAAAATATTATTATTATTCTGTTAAGTGATTAAATGCTATTAAAATACATACATTTAATAATAGAAAAATCATAATTAATATTAAAGAAAATTCACATCATATTTGTTTTTTAATTTTTATTAATTTTCATTATTATATTTTAATGTTTATTAATTTTTAATTTTTTTAACTTAAAATATATATTTAAATAAATTTTTTGTTTGAATTTTATTATTATTTATTTTTTAAAACTATTTCATATTAATTTCACTTTTATTCTTGTTAAAAACTTGCATTTTAATCATAATTTAATTACTTCATAAAAATTAATAATATTTTAAATAAAAAATCATTAAATTAATATAATTTGTCATAAATTAACCTTTTTACAAAGATGAGAGACTATATAATACCGATCTAATACGAGAAACTAAACAACATAAATAACATAATTTTGTTAGTTGTGGTTTAAAAAAATTATAAATCAAAACTAATCGATCGGTTTTGGTTTCATCTTAGAAAAACCGTTGGTAATCGAACCGATTAACTTACTAGTTATTAAATTAATATAAAGTTATAAATTACATATTATATTTTAAAATTTATTGTTATTAATATAAAAACTTTCTTAAAGACTCGTTGTTTAGAGATTTTGAATTTAGATAATATATATTTAGATATTTTAAAATTTGATAATTATATATAATTTATGATTAGTTTCTCGTGAACCATGAATGTTAACGCATGTGTAATTGAGTAAAAGGTATGAAAATAAAAGGTATGAATTTTTCAAGCACTTTCGGTTGAAAATAGTCATTATTGAATTATAATTATTAATAATTAATAAAAATAAATTATTATTTTTTATTAATAAAATGTGGTTAGATTAATTTTGATTATTTCGATGGTGTCTTATTAATTATAATTATTTTTGAATAAAAAAATAAAAATAATTTTAATTATCTATAATTAAAATCAACGTTATTATCTATGCCAATGCCTCTTCCTAGGAAAGAAGACACCTGAACTGATCAAAAGTTATTTGTTATAAATATATATATATATATATATATTATTTTTATTATTTTTTATTTATAATAAAAAAATTATTATTTATTAAAATTTAATAAAGGAGAATATTATTTTATTTTTGATATTTTTTTAAAAAATAAGAAGAGAAGAGAAAAAAATAAGACTGTTGTGAATTAGGGAAAGAGAGAAGAAGAAGAGAGTGTGATGTAATTAGAAAATGATAAAAAAAAAAATAACTTGTAAATTATTGAATGAGTTATGATTTAACTATTTTTAAATAAAAATACAATGAAACTTTTTTTTAAACTATTGAATAAGGTATGTTCGTTATAAACAAAATCACAAGATTATATGGCAGTAATTAACATGCAAATTATTATGTTTTCGTTAATTATAATCTAATAATTGTGTTTGTTAAAAAATTCAATTATTATTGAATCTATTTTATTAATCAGAGTTACTAAAAATTATACAATAATTAACTCGTTTCATTTTAGTTGATTCATGATTACTTTATATTTTAAGTTAAACTCAATATGTGTTAATTAGGGTTCATTTTTAGTAGCATTTTATGTTTTTTTAGCACCTTTATTTTATCTTATTATTAATTGGTATCTTAGTTATACACACGTCTAAAGACAATGTTTTAATTTAATATAATTTTTTATGTCATTAGAACATACAATTTAAAAAAAAGATATTTTTGATATTTTTATCTATTTTTATCCCTAAAACATTTTTTCACTATTTTTAAATACTTAAACGTAGATTTTAATGTTTTTTTACTAAATTTACCTCTTTTTTAACCATAAAAGAAGTCCACACAAATTGTCGTCGATTTACGGTAAAAAAAAATAGAATTCCAAAATAACAAGCATTTTTGCAATAAAAAATATATAATTAAACACACAAAAACAATCAATAATTATTATAAGTGTCTAAATATTCTAATTGAATAAAAGAACATGACTAATATAAAAGCGGAAGGAAGTGCAACACCCCTACAAACTTCTGTTTCATCTTTTATACAAGCTTGATCTCTAAAAGAGAAAACAAAACTAGATGGATATAAGAAAGAGAGACAAAGAGAGGGAGATACTTGGAGAGGAAGTTAGAGGAAAATAAAGGTTTATAAATAGATGAGAGAGAATAGATAAAAAAATAATTAAAAGATAAATATATTCTTTAAAATATATGTATATGTTAAAAAATTTAATTTGAATTTAAATTTTATATTAGATCAATATTTTATTTTTAAACGTGAGTAGTACCAATTAATATTAAAGATTAAATTAATACCAAAAACGAAATTATAATAATATTAAAATAGCAAAACAATTATTATTAGTTTTTTTTTTATACTGGTTGGAAACATTTGTTTCGTCAAATAATTTGCATGATAATGATTAAATATATATGATGTTTGACATACGGTGAATGTGAATTAATACTTCCAATTTGTCTATTTGCTTTGCTGATGTTTTTATAATCTGCTATTCTGGTGATTATATTTATTAATACTTTTAATTAATTCACGTTGGCGGATATATATATATATATATATATATATATTTATGTTTAAAATTTTAGATTTAACGACAAATCAAAATATATTATTAATAAATTAATATTTTTTCTCTTTATACGTTTTATTACTAATTTTTTTTCATTTCATCTATTTTATCTTTATCATTAATAACATATATATTAATCATAAACACACTAAAATATGATATAGAATCCCAAATTTAAATTTGAGCCCAGTCTCGGAACATATTACTATGCAAGCCCAGATTCTTTCCATTATTTTCTTGTCAAAGAAATTCATACAAACATATAACAGAACCTCAATCTCAATTCCCAATCTAGAACGCACTGTGAACAAAAGAAAAAAAATGCTAGAACATACCTGAGAAACGCCGTTAAAGAGTGAGGCAAAGTTAGAGGAAGTAGAAGATGATGGTAGAAGAGGCACCTAAAGGTTCTGTAACTGAAGACAAAACCAGCATTAACCCAACCACAAACACAAACCCTAGATTACTTCGAGACGGTGGTGAGGTAGACGACGAGCCCGAGGAGGGAGAGATTGTCTGTGAACATGACTCGGAGTCTTCTAATCCATCGAAGGGGTTAGATCATCCTCTGCAGTATTCATGGAACTTTTGGTTCGACAACACCTCCGCAAAGTCAAAGCAAGAAGTTTGGGGTATCTCTATGCGTAAGATCTGTAGCTTCACTACGATCGAGGATTTTTGGGGGTATCCTTCTTGTTTCATTTCTTGATCTTTGTTTTCTTTTCATTGGTCTTTTGGTTCCTCTGTTTCTTTGTTGTTGTCTTTTTTTTTTTTTTTGGGCTACGAAGAAAAGACCAAAGTCTTAATCTGCTGTTTGGTAGCCTTTTCGGATATAGAACAGTAACTCATCCAAGTTGATGAAGACGTGACCAATGAATAAGATTATGAGTTATTGTATTATTAAGATGTGGAATCCACCAGACATGGATCACGGAGAAGTGATGGAGTAGAATTTCAGATGACTGAATAATTTCCAAAACTTCTGGATTGAAATCACAAAAAGATTGATTATTGAAAGCATCTATGAGATGTTTGTTGTCTCCTTCAATGTAAATCACCAGATGTTTGAACTTCAGAGCATACTGAAAGGTATTGTTGAAAAGCAAGGGCTTCAGCTAACTCAACAGATGTTCCTCTGTTTCTTTATTGGAAAGTATTTCAACCATGGAATGGAATTTGGGTGATCCACTGGGATATTTATGTAGTTTCCTACAAAAAGTAGTGAAGGAAGCAAATAAAGATTCATATTCATATTTCATGTTTTCTGGCATCGATGAATTTAGCTGCGTTGAATCTGGACTGGAAACAAACAGGGATAGTTTCGGTGTTGCTATGTTGTTTGAAGGTTTATTTGCTGGATTGTGTTAGAAACCCAAGTCTAACTCAACCTAATAAGATCTCATTAAGTTAAAGATTGTCCAAGCTTATAAGTAATATTGTTGCCTTACTCTTGGCCAATGTGAGACTTAACATCTCCCTCCATATCGGTTAGAGTCCAGATTTATGGCACAAGAACCAATGAGAGATGAAAAAGCCAAGAGCCTAACTTTGTTACCATGTTAATTCACCTAGGCCTAACTCATCCCTTTAAAACGCGCTTCCAAGGGTGAGGATTGCCTAGGCTTATAACCATCTCTTCTACTGGTTCCTTGGTCGATGTGGGACTAATTCATAGAGGAACAAGAAAAGGTATCAAAAGGGCTAGAAGAAAAGGGCGAGGAAGCTGAGAAGTTTGCTCAAGCCTGTATTCCAGCTACTGCTCATCAAGGGAAGGATGTTGTAGGTGTTGTTGAGACAGGGTCTGGAAAAACACTAGCTTTGATACCATGTTAGAAACTCAGGCCTAACTCAACCCAATAAGATCTCATTAAGTTAAGGGTTGTTCAAGCTTATAAGCAACAATGTTGCCTCATTCTTGCCCAATGTGAGACTTAACATCCCCATCTACATCGGCTAGAGTTCGGATTTACGATATAGTTCGAATTTACGGCACAAAGATCGATGGGGGATGAAGAAGCCAAGAGCCTAGCTTTGATCCCATGTTAATTCACCTGGGCTTAACTCATTCCTTGAAAACGCGCATCCAAGGGTGAGGACTGCTCAAGCTTATAACCAACTCTTCTACTGAACCCTTGCCGATGTGAGGGGGAGTGTTGAGGAAATAAGTCCCACATTGACCAAGGAATCAGTAGAAGAGCTGGTTATAAGCCTGGGTAGTCCACACCCCTAGAAGTGTGTTTTCAAGGGATGAATTAGGTCCAGGTGAATTAACAGATTGTCTGGTCGATTTAGCTGATATATGTGCTTTATTTAGAGAGCAATTCTTACAGTAGGGTATGTATACTTTTAGTCTAGATCCCTCCAGTATTTTTAGTCTCAGTTTACAAGTGTCCTAACATAGTTGCAGCCATCAGGGCTGACAATGGAAAAGACAGTGGCTTACTGTCCTAGGCTGATGTAGTGTCTGTAGGGTGTTAGAATATCTTCGATGACTTATTGTGGTATCCACGATCTGGATTTGACTCAACATGTCTTCTTGATCACCAGGTCACTTAACACATTGTCTCATGTGAGGTGGTTCATGGTAGGTGGTGTCTAACAGGTTGCTCAACATGTAGGCTAAGGCAGATCCTTTATCCGAACATGCTCTCTATACTGAATTTATTTATTTATTTCAGCCCTCGTGACATGGTTAGCAATAATTCAGGGGGAAATTCTGGTCTTGCTTGTCTGGAACTGTTTTTGTTTGCTTTCTTGTTTAGATTTATGGTGGTCTACTTTTAACTGGTGAAATATTTACTATAGAAATAGTGAACAATTTATGAGGCACACAAGTGGATTCGCAGAGTGACAATTGGAATAACTGTTTCACATGTCAGATTGAGATTGTTTTATATATGGTTTTTCTGTGTTGGCGCTCTTGTTATGGTAGTTCCCTTTGAAAATTTTCTGCTTTAATAGAATAAAGTATTAAATGTCGTTTGTAAATTGAGTTTAGTGCTGGCTGGGAGCCATAAGGCTACCATTGTCGCCTCGGTTTATTATTTTGGTATAGCAGTAGGGAGTGATTGCAAAGAGCTTTGGGGTGCTCTGATAGTGAATGAATGTTAAGGTAGAAATTTTTAGTTGGAGAAATGCTATTTTCTTTTCATTTTTTCTTTTTAATTTTGACCCTTACTTAAGTATCCATAGCACATGATACAATGGCAATGATAAAGGAAGCTGGAAATTATTGCAGCTTAATTCTTGTCTGTGGAATCCTCTTATTTTTGCTTGTTCGGAAGTTAATTGGTTCTTTTATATCCTTATTTTAATGGATTGGAGACTATCAGTAACTAGTTCTAAAAGAATGACGAGTTGCCCTCAGAGTTCGTTTATTCATATGATAAAGAACATTAGACATGTGTTCCTACGCTGTCATTTTAAACCAATTTAAGTCTCTAACTGGAAGTTTTAGGCTCTTTGAAGTTGCTCATTTTTAACCCTGTAAAGTTATGTACTGATTCTTAAGGGTGGAACTATATGTACCCTGTGGTGGTGACTGGACGTCTAATCTGTGTATTGCTTGCTTGGACTGTCAGTTCTTATTACCACCTTTTCTTTTGCATGGCTCTCATATGGTATTTGTTTTGCATTCAGCGTTTACAATAACATATGTCGTCCAAGTAAATTACCCACGGGAGCAGATTTTTATTGCTTCAAAAACGAAATTGAACCAAAATGGGAGGATCCCGTTTGTGCTAATGGAGGGAAATGGACTATGTCTTTTCATAAACTAAAATCAGACACATGCTGGCTTTACACGGTATGCTATGAAGTGGATTTGATAGATGAAATATTAAATCATGAAACACGTGGCATCTGAATATCTTTTCTTTGTACTAGTTGCTGGCAATGATTGGAGAGCAGTTTGAACATGGAGATGATATTTGTGGTGCAGTTGTCAACGTCAGACTTAAGCAGGAAAGAATATCTATCTGGACCAAGAATGCATCAAATAAAGCTGCTCAGGTAAATCCTTGATTTAGTCACAAGCTTTTTGAATGCCTTTCTCAAATGAGAGTGAACTACCAGATAGCTAAATCAATTGATGCACATTTTTTTATGCAACTAGATAGCAAAAGACGTGAATAAAACAGACGAAATAACTTTTATGGGTACCAATAAGGAATATGTTTGGACTGAAAAATGAGATTTTTTCCCCTTCTCTTAATTTAAGTTACTTCACAGCCAGATTCCATCCCTTTTTACTTAGAAGAGGAGGTACTACTCTGTAGATGAGACATTTTAATTTATTTCAAGTATCTGAATTATTTTATGATCATTCAGGTTGTAGAATTATGATGCACACTTTGTTGATGCAGACAAAAATTGGGAAACAATGGAAGGAATTTGTTGATTACAATGAAAGTATAGGGTTTATATTTCATGTAAGGATTTTGATTTTGGTTTCATGTACATTTGCAGTTTGTGCTTCATGCTTGCAAATTGATTCAGACCAAATTTTTTTTTTTTTTTTGGGGATTTCAGGAAGATTCAATAAGACTTGAAAGGAATGCCAAGGATAAATACACAGTATGATATGTAAAGTGTACTATAAGTGACCATGCCAGGACTCCTTAATCGTTAACGATGTACTACTGCATTCCGTGACCTGCTTTTTAATTACTGTTTTTTCGTTTCTAGTTAAACTTGACGATAGTTTGTATAAATAAGCAATTGCACTTTGCCCTATCGTCTATTGCAGCTTTTTGCTGACAAATTAAGGGTTCCTTTGTAAACGAGTTTTATTTACAAGTTATACTTTATTGTGTTGGAATGAAAAAACTGATAGCATATTATGTCAATTTACTTTATGCTTTCGAGTTCTCCTGACTGCTATTAGACTGTTGAATGCGTACTGCAAATTTTATTCGGAACAACCACCTGCATCGCACATCAACTTTTCTTTTGCCTTTATATGCAGTGTATAAAGACAATATAGAGGAAACAACAAAAGTAAATCGAGAAAAAACAAGTTGTGCTCCTTGAAAAACACTTTTATTGTTCCATGTAAAACAATTAAGCATCATGAAAGAGGTTAAAACAGAAAATGAAAAGCAATACATGATCAGGACAATGCATTTGATATAAATCAAACAACACAAGGAACCAATCAACAAATTAACCAAGCATTCAAGAAAAAGAAAAAAAATCCTTCTCAAAATCTTTATCCATTAAATGCTTGAAATACCTACTGGAAGAGGGCATACCTTAGTACAATAAACTACATAAAACCTTTTCTTCTTTTTAGTATGATTCAGTAACCACTTAATTAGGTAATACCTAACCAGTGATTTAGACAGATCTTATACTAGAAGAGAATGGGAAAATTACAAAAGGGTACAATTGTTCTACATACTGAATCTTCTTCATCTCCAATAGAATTTCAAGAACAAAAAATTTACACATTAAGAAAGCTACTGTTCTAAAAAAGGTCGGCAGCTAAGGTTCTACTTTCTAGTGTGATGATCCAAATTTAAAAACAAAAAAATAAAAAAAAGGTTAAAAGCTGAAAAGCTGAAAAGCTGAAAAGGTAACATAATACCCAACGTATGTACATCGAACATACAAGGTATATCTACATTAAAATGGGCAACCAGCAAAATACCAAAAGAAAGGAATCAGAAAAATCAAGGAGCAGTGCCAACAAAGTTACTTGAATTGTACTCATTCACAACAAACTTTAGAAGAGAAATTAAGTAACTCTCAGAAATGCATTGCCAGATCATATGCTAGTAGCCTAGCAGATATTAAGTCTTACAAAAGTACAATAACCAAAAGAAAAAAAGATAATGTGTGTTTTGATAGATTTCTTCAGTTCAATGTTTCAATGACACTGAGAATGTTTATTATTATATTTTCACCATCTACAGCAATGGAAACTACTGAAGACATCCCAAGATCCAACATTCTTTAAAAGTTCAATGCATTAGTTTCACCTCAGTCATCCAACACGGCATCACATGATTCACATCTACCCGACAACATCATTCAACATTATTTCTGCTAAGGAACACTATTAATATTATATAACCAAGGTTAAATTCCTAAACAACCATATGCCAACATTTTATCAGAAAGGGAGTCACTTCTAATCAGAAACATTATTCAAAATGAAAGGATAGGAAGGATAATAAACTATATACAAAATCTTATAATTGCCAAATAACAAATCTAGTGAATGTCATTAAGAAAAAAAATACTACAAGCTATGCGAATTATTTTACTAAATAAGAGGGAATTAAGTTTAAATGACCTTCACGCTGTATCCTCTCCAGTCTTTCCTTGACCTTCTGCAATGTCACTGGATCACTTATCTCCCTGCATATACATAGAAATAAGTCATAAGCTTCTCGAAACACAACCTCCAAATAACATTAAGTATCTCGGAAAAATCCAATTCATCATCTTCAAGAAGTCTTACATGATCAAGGTGTGTTTTATGTTGTGCTTTCAGTATAGTGTCAGCAAATCAGATTTTTAGCATTGCAGCTAGGAGAACCCTCTTAGGTGACAATTGCACATCGACAATTGGAGCATTCCATCCTTAAATAATACATAAAGTAGGAAAATAAATCACTGCAAATGAACAGAGATTATACCAAATGTTCAGCAAGGCACAGAGGTGGATCAACTAACCTTCTACAAAAGCAGCACCTATGACTGGAGTTATAAGTTGAGAACTGGGGCATATGCTTTCATTATCTAGAGCACTCACTGCCCCTTCAACACCATGCTAATAATAAGACCAAGAAATAAGAGGTAATAATACCACATACATATAGGAAGATCTCCTCACCATCAGAATCTGGATCTGACTCTAATTTGCTTATAGCTGGGATGTTGGCTTGGTTTTTGCTTGACGATCCATCCCAGGTGGGATTTTCACTTCACAATCCTACATTAACAAGCACCCCTTCAAGGTTGCATTGCTGAGCATAAAAACTTCTAGCAGTAACAAGAAGATCACTGCTGAGTCTACTTCCAGACGTACCAGCCTAAATATATCAGCAATATGAGCATGATTGTCACTTCTTGAAGATCTTTCAGAAGATATATCTAGACAAAAAGACAACTATTAATGAGACAATTAAGTAGAACGAAAAAGACAAAGAGAAAGGACCAACTATCCACTTGATGCGTCCCTGGGAAGGCTACAACAGCAATTGATTATGCTGCATTTACCACATTTACTTGAAAATAGCAATCTTATATGATCAACTCATAATAAGTGCCACAAGGTTGTTTGATATTACTTTCAGTTCCTACATGTCACATGGCCAATCAGCAATGCAAATAGCTAACAAGCGAAAACAAAAATCTGTTAGTTCATACCTTTATAACAGTCTTGTGACACTTTAATCTTGCAGTGCTTGAATGATTTTAAGTGCTCCACCTATAACAGAAACATATAAATAAAGAAGCTTAATGTTTATACAATTTTCTTCAAGCAAAATAGATGGTTCAATGAATAATTTCTATGAAGGAAAAATAGTTGCAATAAGGAAAACAGAAACAAGCTAACATAATGCAATAAATTTGACTTCATAGTAGGAAAGCATTTGAAGCATTTCATTTCTATAAGATAATCTCCAGACCCCGTAAACATGAAATCATATATTTCATGAAGACAACTTACTTCAGAATGAAATGAATCTCTTCAAAGACCATCTTGTGGCCTCTTCAAATGATATGATCCTTTAGGCATTAAACTATTATTATATGATAACTATGTGGAATATCTATAACTTTCTTTGCCTTCCCACTTGAATCTTTTTCAGGTCCAGCCATCGAGTGACACTTTTCTTTGAAAATTTTCCATCTCGACTCAAAGATATGGTTTAATTGCTCTGCCATTTTATGCAATGTATTGGCAGGAGGATTATATAGCATGGCATTAGAAAAGGTCAACCTAACATCTGAAGCAAATTCTTTGATGCTAGAATACATATTTTTTTCAGCTTGGATTTTATTGCATATTGTTTTGATCTCATTTATTTCAATTGTTCACTCACTGACTGTATGTAATTCATTACTTAGTAAAAGTTATATTTATGAAATGGGTTACATGGAATTTTTAATTAGATTATAATTTAGCATAGGCAGTAGAGTTGCAATTCTGGGTATAGCTCTATAGCTCAACAATGCATAGAAGCTGCGAGAATGCTACGAACACAAGACATATGTGTTGCAGTAGCAGATGCACGATTTTGCAAACCTCTGGATATAAAACTCATCAAGCAATAGGCCAAGGAGCATGAAATTCTAATTACGATGGAAGTAGGAGGCTTTGGATCTTATGTGTCACAGTTCCTAAGCCTAAGTGGAATTTTGGATGGAAACTTAAAGGTAAGACAAAATTTTCATACTACTAATGGCATTCTTATTCTTTTAGCCTTCTGACCTAATAGAGCATCCTTTGCAGGTAAGATCAATGGTGCTTCCTGATAGATACATTGATCATGGATCACCTAAGGATCAAATTAAAGAAGTTGGGCTCAGTTCAAGACATACTTCTGCAACAGTCTTATCTCTATTAGGAAAGACCACACAAGCTCCTCTATTCAAGTGAGCACAGAATGAAATAAGTTCTTGTCTTAGAAGCTGTAAATACCATTGAGATATTGAGAGGGAATTTTGTGCTTACTGGGTTGGAAAATGCCGAATGGTTTAAATCGACAGCTCAAGTACATTATGCCACTATCCCTGAAAAAAATGTCATATATTTGCAACTAAATATAGCATCCTTCCTATAAAGATCAGCTTCAAGCATAAAACAGAAATTAGGTATTTTACAAATTAAATTCACATATTAATAAAATTTAAATCAGAACGATAGAACATTTATTATGTGTTTTATTTATGGGTTGCTTGAACAAGTGGAAAGAAGGTAAAATGTTTCCCAGAGTACTATGAATTATATAATCAATTATAACTGATAGCAAGATTGCACATTTCAATTGGGGTTTTTACCTGTCTAGGTGCTGATTCCTGAGAAGAACCACTATATTGACCAATGCATCTGTTGATAAATAAATTATAGAAGATCAGAAGCTGTGATTATGTAGACATAGTGAATTATTCAGTTACAGACATCAATAATGGATTAAAAATCTCTACCTTTCTTAGAATGAATTTGGTCATCAATTCCACGCAAGTAATAAATAGAGCACACCAAGTTGAAAATTCACAAGCATCCATAAGTTCGTAGCATAATGATTTACCTCCATAATACAGTAAGTTATAAGCTTTACTGGTGAGAAATGTTTCTGATAATCTTTCCCATTATTTACATCCACCTTCATAATATTTGCTATAATATCATGCCATCGGTCATTTTTTTAATCGAAAACATTGCTCTAACCATCCAGAAAAAGCATATGGCACCATGAATGAACCCCCACTCCCACTCACTCTCTAATTCTTTTACGTGCAAAATCTCATATTTAGATTAACAACGATTACCCCAAGAACAAATTAAAGAATCAGGAAGCTCCTTTAACCACATCTCTGCAGCTTCTATTGCAGAAGCTGAGAGACACTGTTCTGCAGATAGCATTTTGCAATTAGTGACCAAACAATTGGGTAATCAATTGTGAGTAAAGTCTGCTGCCATCTTAACCAAAGCCCACAAAATAGACATTAGATATTGGAATCACCAATAATCTCCACAAGAGCAAAATCCATCTTTAACATGATGAAACCTTTTAGCATCCCGAGTAATGATTTCTCTTCTAACGACTTTAGACACTAATTTTATCCATGAATGACAATCGCCACAAACTCTAAGGTTCTTGAATATCCTAATACTAGTACTCTTACCACTAGTCATCCAAATAGCAAAGGCTAGGGCTAGCTTCTCACTATGATAATACAAAGACTTCTTTTTGCTCTCCTCATCCAAGTTCTGCAACACAAATCTGGTATCAGGAATATAACCGAAATCTTTCACCTTCTCAATCAAATTTTCCAATGTTTCGAGTATTTCTTTAGATCTTGGGTGTGACAAGTCTCCTGCCATAAAAGAATGTACCACCTTATCAACATCAACCCAACTCATTGCTGGAATTTTCTTCAATTTTATTTCCCTCATTGTGCTTTTCATCTCAATAACTTGACCCCAGTCACCAGTTGAAGCATAAAGATTTGACATAAGTACATGAGTTCCCTCATCTCTTGGAGCAAGCTCCAGCACTCTATTGGTAGCTCTTTTTGCCATCTCAACCTTTCCATGAATCCTACATGCACTCAATAGTGTCCTCCATAACACCACATCTTGGTTTTTAACTTCTTTTATTAACATTTCAGCCTCTTCAAGTCTCCCACAACGCCCTAGCAAATCAACCATGCAAGCATAATGATCTCTAGATAATTCAAAATTTTGGTTGTTCCTGATGGAGGCAAAGATCTGGCAGCCTTCTTCAACCATTCCCGTATTGTTACATGCTAAAAGAATGCTCAAAATTGTTACATCATTTGGCTCGATCCCAAAATCTTTCAGTTTATTGAAAAGTTTAAGTGCATCATCCCCCAAACCATTCAGGGAGTAACTATAAATCATTGAGTTAATAGATACCAAGTCAGGTTTGATTAAGGCATCAAACACTGATCTTGCCATTTTTGTGCTTCCACATTTTCCATACAAGTCAATAAGAGCTGCACTTGCATACATATCCTTGTCCAGCCCAAATTTGACGACCATAGCATGAATTTGCTGTCCTCCCTCAAGCATAGCAAGTTTTGAACATGCCTGAAGAACGCTAGATAATGTGAAAGAATTTGGAACCATTAAACTACGAATCATTTCTTTTAACTTTGACAAAGCTGCCTCTTCTTTGCCATTTTGCACAAGACCCACTATAAGAGATGTCCAAGTCACCTGATTTGGGTGCAAAATGTTGTCAAAAACCTTTAAACAATCATCAATAACACTGCACCTAGCATACATGGTAAGGAGTGAAGTTTGTGATGCCACAGCTGATTCAAGACCAGATTTGATAACTAGACCATGAACAAACTTGCCAACATTTAAACGCTCTAAATTTCCACAAGTGATCAAGATACTTGCAAAAGTATACTCATTAGCCTTGATTCCTTGGTTGATCATATTCTCAAAAACCTCAAGAGCACCATTATCATCACCACGCTGATTGTAGCCAACAATCAGAGCAGTAAACAAAACCACATCTTTGTCCACAACACGGTCTGCCACCAATCTAGCATCCTTCATTTTACTAAACTTTGAATACATATCAACAATGGCGGAGCCAACAAATAGGTTAGAAACCTCCAAGCCCAAAACCACTGATAACCCATGAGCTTTACGTCCTTCATTTACAACACCCAATTCAGAAAAAGCCTTGAAAATGCTGGAGAATGTGAATTCATCAGGTATAAATCCCTCTAGAATCATCCTAGTATACAAAGAAATTGCTTCCTTACACCTTCGATGGCTAATGTAAAAAGAAATCATTGAATTCCATATGACTATATGCTTATCAGTCAATTCATCGAACAACTTCCGAGCATTGATGATGCTGTCACATTTGATGTATGCGTCAATTAGCTTATTACCTAGATGTAGAAGACCTGATTTTAAGATATGGGCATGGACTAGTTTAGTCTCTGTTAAAGACTTGTCTGCACGTATGTCAATCCATGAAGAATAAAGCTTTGAAATATGTATGAGGCTTGTGCTGTTCAATGAGACGTCAAAGGGCCTTGGAGCAAAAACTGTCGAAAACTTAATGTGCTTCAGAGAGTTCAATCTTCGCACATTCGAAGAAATCTTTACGATGGACTTCAGACCCTTGGGCAAGCAAGCAACCATTTCGTTTAGGACTCCTTTCCACGCTGACCCTTCTCTCTGAAGGCTTGCTTATGTTTTTTCTTCTTCTTTTCAAAATGAGCTATGTTACATAGAGTAGACTAGACGAGATTTTCTATTCACCGTATCGAATATATTATGATTAATTTATACTATATTAAATAAATATATTCCTATAAATTTAATTATAAAATAATTTATATTTATAATAATTTATAATATATTTAAAATAATATTTAATTTTTAATATATTTTAAAAATAAAAATTTTATTTTTAGTCTGATATGAAATAAAAAATAAAAATACATAATTTTATAATTTAAAATTTAAATAAATTAAAATAAGTATCAAATATAGTTTATATCCATACCCTCTAGTCTTATAAAATTTTCTAAGTAGCATTAATATTTATATTGTATTATACAATTTAATTTCATGACCAAACATAAGATTTTATAAAAATTATACAATAAAGACTTTTTTTAATATTTTGTCACTAACATGCAGTAGGGAATGCGAGAAGTGGGATTCAGTGAGACTGTCTCCGTCAAAATAGGCATACGGGAGCTGCTACGTAGTAGTTCATTTTCGTTGTACTTTAGAGATGGCCTTTTTGCAATAGGTGGTCAATTAAGATGATGACATATTCATCCTCTATAATTTCACATACGTCACAAAAAAAAAATTTACTATTTCAACTCTATGTATGAACATTATTTAGTATTGTCAACAAGTTAAGTAACGACCAAAGCAACCTAGATATCATCCCATGACTCAATTTTGTGTGCTATGTTGAGTGGACTAACATATATGGCCTTGAAGGAGTCCAAGACCCTGTATATTATCAGTGTAAGGAGATACTGAATTCTTAAAAGCTTTTTAATTGGAGTTTAAACCTTAGTATATTAAAACATACATAATTTAAACTCAGATTGTACCAGTCAAAAAGTAGAATATGCACAACATTAGATATAACAAGACAAACTCACATAAAACTCCTATCTATGTGGTAAATTCTTGAATTGTTTATGACAATCACTCGACATCAAACAAATCCATTAAGTTATAAAATAGATACAATTCAACAGAAATGTAAATGCAAATACATTTATTAGTCGGGACCTCTAAATAGGGTTTTGAGATTTGAGATTTAGGATTTAGGAGGTAGGGTTTAGGATTTAGGATTTAGGGTTGGGGTAAAATTAGAAAAAAAATTGAGATATGAATGAAATCATGATTCCTTAAGGGAAGGGGAAGATTTCGTATAAGAATTTTAAATTTTTTTGGGTAGAGTCTTCCCTAATTATTGAGCTATCTCCCTTAAGATAAAATGAAAATAATTATAAAAGGATCATTTTTCATAAACTAGCAAACTTCATATAACTTTACACATCTAGAAAGCGGTTCAAGGCCATACATAACTATTTTCTGTAAGATACATACTATACACCACTTAAGACACGGTCACAAGCTCAAAACTCAATAACCAGAATACACTATAAAACGTGGAAAGAATATAAAAATAACCTAGATTGCACAACAAAAATTTGATCATAAGTCTCCAGACTCATGTGATGTGACCTCAAAACCTGTTACTTAGGAGAGGAAAATAAATATAAAGGGTGAGCTAAAAAGCTTAGTGAATGGATAAGTTTTATAAAATAACATAATACTCATAAAAACTATGTATAAAATGCTTACGAATTATCTTGATATACATATTGATAAAAATGACATGCATATAGTCTTTATGATAAAATACTGTATTCATAAATTCATAATTGAGTTTCATAAAATAAATATAATTTGATACCTAGGAAAGTTGTAAATGACATGTTCATGACTTATAATGAAATAACATTATGATAAAAATTATATTTCCATAATCTTTAGAATATAATAATGTGTCATGATTAGTATACTAATAAAATGCATTAATCATGAGAAATGTATTTTTATTTCCAAAAACACTTGGTGATCTGGTTGCATACGAGGGAGAAATTTAGCACTAGTGCTAGCTCTCAATTACATGTGCAGGGAACTTGCTTGATATGGCTGATGAGCAGAATCGTGATCGTCAAATACTTTGATGAACGAAAACCGACATCGCCGATCCTGCCAATACTTTGGTTTTATATTTATAAAACTCTCGCAAGTGCACGAATCATTTCGTAGAAAATGATAAGTATACTCCCAAGGTCGATCTAAGGAAGGAATGTATGTGGTTTTTAATTTATTATTCAAACTTTTAAAAACGAAATTAAATCCTAAAAATCATGTCACGATATTTTGGGTTTTGTGTTTTTAATCTAATAACATAAAAATAAACATAGATTCAATAAACATTCATGCAAATTTTTTCTTTTATAATGGTGGAGTATTTATGGATATAATAACTAAGTTAATTATGCTTGCTCGTATTATTTAGGTTATTAAAGATATGAATTGATATTTATTGATTCTCCTTTTTTGTATTTAATACCACCTTTAGTATGCGTTAGATATTCTTTGTTAACCGAACAAATCAATTAACACCTACGGGTGGGTTTGATAACTAATTTGGTAATTAAATTAATTCCTTTTTCTAAGAGATTGAAAATGAACTATTTAAATGCCACCTTTAAGTGGTTGTTAGACGCTTTAAACTTTATTCAAGGTGTCCAAATTAAACCTAAGAATTTAGTTATCCAGTTCTAACTTTCAAGTTTTAAAACCACTACAAAAACACGTTGTCAATACATTTTCAGATAATAATTCTTATAAAAACTTTTTGAAATAGAAATTCACTCTAACTACCTATGAAAATTTACCAACAAATAAAAGAAAGCACTACTCTAAATCGATCGATAACTAAACCTTAAAATCTAATTTTCGATTTAAGTTTGTAATGAAAAATAATATATTTCTCTCTAACATTCTTAATATAAAATTCGAATAAAAATAAAATCAATTCATTTTAGAGATTTTTTACCTATTTAATATTTCGCAAGCATAACAACGTTATTATTATATCATTTTTTACAAACACTAGCACAATTAAATTTAATCACGTATAAATTAAATATAACATGTAAGAATAAAGCATAAAAAATAACTACAAAAAAATAAAATCCTTACAAGATTGACGCTATTCCCGCTGCTGTAAAAACTCAAGCGGAATTTGCACTCCCATTTATTGAATCAAAGAGCTAAAATATTACAAAAACATAACTAGTTCTTCCCAAAAGGGAAGAACTCTAAATCTAAGAGAAATTAACTAAGAAAAGCTAAAAACTAAGAAAACATAAGAAAAACTAAAAATCTAAGAAAAGAGAGAGAGAAGAGAGAAAAGAATGTATTTGGAGGTTTTGAAGGTGTGATTCGCAGTTGAAGGGAAGGGTATTTATGGGGAGGACGGAGAGAAAAATGAGTAAAAAAATATTAAAAAATTAAAAAACGTAATGGAAATGCCGAGTCATCAATGACGCCAAAGATGACGTCATTGCGGGTCACGACGGAAAAATGGGGTGGAAACGTGTGGGCGCGAGAGGGTGGTCGGGCCGCTGCAAGGCTGGCAGTACAAGACGTGAATGCTCGCCCGCTGGATGTGGGAGCGCGCTACTGGCAATGGTTTGGGCGCGCGATTGCCTTTTTGACATTTTTGACCTTTTCGACCCATTTTGTCCAATTTTTCCATGTTTGCTGACCTTTTCCCACTTATTTATTAATATATTTGAGATGTATTGCTTCAAGTATTCTCTTTGAGTCTTTAAATTGCGTTTTAAGCCAAAATAGCGAAAAACAATAAAAATACCCGTGATTCCGAAAAGGACAAATTTATATAAATATATGATAAAACATATAAATGTATATATTTTCATCAATTAACGTGCATAAAATCATGGTTATTTTAGTGCTTTTTGAGCACTCATCACAACCCCCAACCGCCTTCGCTAGTCCCTTAGCAAGAGAAGCGATAAAAACTAAAAATTAAACTATCCTAAATCACTTCCGTGGATTGACACGGTTGCATTTCTAGCTTACGCACAAGCCTTTAAACCCCTAGGTTGCCCCAGTGGACTAGTTTCGAGTCTCGCGTGAGGGTTTTCGCACGATGATACCCACAAACATTGAACTAAATGTAAAAACAAAAGAAACAATAAAAACAAACAACTTAAAAATTAAATTTACAACAAAATCACAAATTAACAACATATCACAAAAATGTCTCATACTATTTAATCTCCTTTAAGATCGTAATTAAAATCTCAAGCATAAGTTATTTTAATCTCTTTAAACAATCATGATTTATTATAATAATTAGTCAAAAATCATTTTCATATTTCATGTCAAAAATGTATCAATTTAATTTCACCCAATTTCAGTGTCATGAATCAGAATTCGCTTCGACTCTATTCCTCACAAGTCAATACTCTCAAAACACTGAATCCTATGGGTTCAAACACTCATACTAATTTATATGCGAAAGAGTTGATGTATAGAAATGAACTAATATGTTCGCATATGTATAAAGAATAAAGGCTCAAAGTGTTATTTTAACATTGATCTCATGAAAGGAATCAAATGTATAAATTATAAAGATATCATATATAAAAATTATTTTCATGCCTAAATCAAACTCATTAAGCAAGAATTTCAAGATATATGCCTTTTACAAATGAAGAGAGTGCAATGACTTTTTAGGGAATTATTTCCTATATCCTTCTTTTGTAAATAGCTTGTACTCACAACTTCTCAGAGGGCAACGTAGTCATAAGATAGAGATGATACTATTTTTTATCTCTCTATTTTTTTTTTCTGTAGATATTTTTCAACGTGTGTATTTTTAGAGAGTCAACCCATGTATGATTGTACATTTTTTTTGGATTTTGGTTGTTGGTTAATTTTGTGGCTTTTCTGTTTGATCTGGGTTTAGGTAACCCCATATATGTCTTTTTTGTGTAGCACATGCACAACGAGATATAAGCATATACTATCAATTTCTACTCAAATCATTTAATCTAAGCAAAAATAATAAAAAAAAATATATGATACTCTATTAAGATGAGAAAAAATTCATACATTCAATGCTAATACCTATAGATCATCTAAAAATTTGAAGAAATAAGAAATGTGTTCGAGTAGAAGAAAATATATATTTCATCAATAAAGGAAATTAGGCTCAAATTATATCTCACAAAGGTAGTCTCCACTAAAAAAAATTCATAAACAACGATTTTGGGTTTAATATAATTTCCACATCTTATCAAGAAATACTAGTTATGACAAAAACTAACTAATTATCAAAAATAATTACAAAATATTTCATGATATGTTTTCAAAAATTAATCTAACAGTACAAAAGACTTAACTATTTACTTAAATTTGATTTAAAGAAAAGATAAATTTTTGTGAATTTTTTTTATTCCAAAAATTACTAAATCACACAAAATAGAAATAAAACGAAACACAAAAAAAATGAAAAAGTATTTTTTTTTTATTTTTAATTTTTTTTTTTATTTTTAAATTGTTAAAACTTTTTTTTTAATTAAGCATGGTAACTTTTTACCACCACCAACCTAGAACTTACATTTTCCTCAATGTAACAACTGGAAATTAAAGAAAAAGAGAAAAGAGAAGAAAGATTACCTATTTCTCGAGAAAAGTGCAAGTAGTAATGGAAAATGCGGCAGCATCCATCATATTCATCATTAAAGCCAGTACAGCATGCAGATCACGCGAACTTCTAACATCTCAACAAATATTTTTAGTTTTAACAATTTAAAAATTATTCACATGTAATTAAAATGAAATAATTAAGTAAATAAAAGAAATAAAAGAAAATTACCTAAAATGATGGTCGCCTCCCATCCAAATAAGGCTTAGTTTAACGTCTTAGCAAGACGTAACTCGGATTGCATTTTACGTAAACTCAACGCCCCTCATCATCGAACAGTCAATCAAACCTTCAGTAAGACAATGTTGTCTACCTATACTTTTTCACCACGCCTATTGATTTTCGATTTCTTTCTCAGTATGAAACCAGGGCATACTTTGAAGTTTTAGATAACCTACACATCTAGGTACAAATCAAATAATTAAGGCATAAAAACACAATTGTACCTAGATTAAACAAAGCAACTAACTCCTTAGATTGTAATTAAAACTTTAAAATTTTGGAGATAGTTCTAAATTTTTGTTTTTTTTTTGTTTTTTAAGAAAAAAATAACATAATCAGATAACCAAGAGTGCTGTGAAAGAAATTCATGGTGCTGCTCCTTAAAAACCATCCTCCTGTATGATAACAACGCTCCGAGGAAAGACTAAATGACAGCGTTTCCAAGAACTAACTTCCTGTATTAACTCCCTTAGATCTTTACTTTTCATACTATTAAGTTAATTAAATTAAGTTAAAAAATCTAAGTTAATGAAAATCTAAGTTAAAAAAGGTTAATTAAGCTAAGTGAAGTAAAACAAATCTAAGTTAATTAAGTTAAGTTAAAAAATCTAAGTTAATTAAGTTAAGTTAAAAAATCTAAGTTAATTAAGTTATGGAAGTAAAATAAAAAACTAAGTTAATTAAGTTAATGAAAATTTAAGTAAAAACCTAAGTTCATGTTAAAAAAAATCTAAGTTAATTAAGTTAGTAAAAGAAAAACTAAGTTAAGTAAGTTAACTAAAAAACAAGTAGAAAAAAAATAGATAAAGAAAGAAAAATAAAAAATAATATAATAAAAAATTGAAAAAGGTAAAAGAAAATAAAAAAAATAAAATTATGATTTAAAATAAATAAAAAAATAGTAAAAATTAAACTCAAAAAATTAAAATTTTGGTTTTTTTTTATTTTTTTTATTTTTATTTTTATTTTATTTTTATTTTTTTTATTATTTATTTATTTATTTATTTATTTTATTTTTTAACTTAAAATTTTTGAAATGTTTTTTTTTACTATTCATGAACGGCAATTTTTTTTTATTCAAATTTTAAATTTCTAAATTATTTTATTATTCACGGTACAATTTTTATTTAAAAATTTTCTTCTTTTTTTTTGTTAATTTTTTTTTACTATTCATTAACGGTAAAAACTTTTTACTTCAAATTACAAATTTCTAAATTATTTTTCTATTTATGCTATAATTAATTTTTTTTATTTTTTTTATTATTTCTTATGAAATTTGAAATTTGATTAAATTTTTTTTATTTTTTTTTTAAAAAATCACAATTATTTACAACACAAAAATATTTTTAAAATTTTGATAAATAAATTAAAAACGTTATTCCTTCCATCAAGAACGGCGCATTTCAAAACTCGATAGCAATATCGGATTACCAAAAACTTTGATGCCATCCCCAAGCACCTGAGTCATTCTTAACTACGCAAAATCACGCAGTTAATCGTGATCGCCAAATACTTTGATGAACGAAAACGATCGCTGATCTCGCCAATACTTTGGTTTTATATTTATAAAACTCGCAAGTGCACGAATCATTTCGTAAAAATGATAAGTATACTCCCAAGGTTGATCTAAGGAAGGAATGTATATGGTTTTTTAATTTATTATTCAAACTTTTAAAAACGAAATTAAATCCTAAACATCCCGTCACGATATTTTGGGTTTTTGTGTTTTTAATCTAATAACATAAAAATAAACATATATTCAATAAACATTCATGCAAATTTTTTCTTTTATAACAGTATTTAGGATATAATAACTAAGTACTTAATTACGCCGTCAGATTATTTAGGTTATTAAATATATGAATTGATATTTACTGATTCTCCCTTTTTGTAGATGAATACCACCTTCGTGGGTTAGATATTCTTTGTTAACTAAACAAATCAATTAACACCTATGTGGGGTTGATAACTAATTTGGTTAATTAAATTAATTCCTTTTTCTAAGAGATTGAAAATGAACCATTTAAATGCACAATTTTCTGGATTGTAAACTTTTAAACTTTATTCAAGGTGTCCAAATTAAACCTAAGTTAATTTAGTTATCCGAGTACTAACTTTCAAGTTTTAAAACCACTACCGAAAACATATTGTCAATACATTTTCAGATAATAATTCTTATAAAAACTTTTGAAATAGAGCTTCACTCTAACTAATGCGATCATTGTACTAACAAATAAAAGAAAGACTACTCTAAATCGACGATAACTAAACCTTAAAATCTAATTTTCGCATTTAAGCTCAGAATGAAAAATAATATATTTCTCTAACATTCTTAATATAAAATCTTGAATAAAATAAAATCAATTCATTTTAGAGATTTTTACCTATTTAATATTTCGCAAGCATAACAACGTTATTATTATATCATTTTTACAACAACATACGCTTAAATTTAATCACGTACAAATTAAATATAACATGTAAGAATAAAGATAAAAAAATAACCGCAAAGAAAATAAAATCCTTACAAAGATTTCGATGCTATTCCCGTTGCTAGAAAAACTCCAAGCGAATTTGCACTCCCATTTATTGAATCAAAGAGCTAAAATATTACAAAATATAACTAGTTCTTCCCAAAAAGGGAAGCACTCTAAATCTAAGAGAAATTAACTAAGAAAAGCTAAAAACTAAGAAAACATAACAAAAACTAAAAATCTAAGAAAAGAGAGAAAGAAAGAGAGAAAAGAATGTATTTGGAGGTTTTGAAGGTGTGATTTGAAGTGAAGGGAAGGGTATTTATAGTGAGGACGGAGAGAAAAAATGTTAAAAAAATATTAAAAAATTAAAAAACGTGGTAATGGAAATGCCGAGGTCATCAATGACGCCAAAGATGACGTCATTGTGGGTTGTCGCACGCGAAAACGGGTGAAAACGCTGGCGTTGCGCACGCGCGGCTGGCTGTCACAAGTGCCCGGAAAGCGCGTGAAAAGTGTCTGCGGCGCGCGCGTGGACGTGGGCATGTCAACGGCGCGCTCGGCTACGGCTAGCGATTTCCGCCTTTTTGACATTTTTGACCTTTTTTCGACCCATTTTGTCCAATTTTTTCCATGTTTGTTGACCTCTTCTCACTTATTTATTAATATATTTGTGATTTATTGCTTCAAAGTATTCCTCTTGAGTCTTTAAATTATGCTTTTAAGCCAAATTACCCTCAAAACAATAAAAATACCCGTGATTCCGAAAAAGACAAATTTATATAAATATATGATAAAACATATAAATATATATATTTTTAATCAATTAATGTGCATAAAATCATGGTTATTTTAGTGCTTTTTGAGCACTCATCAATGGCCATTACAATGGCTCAGTTGGCTCTACCGATACATGAGTCCTGTGAGCATTGACTTAACTGAACATGTCATCATACTAAACTTGTAACATCATATTGAGTTAGTAAACATCATAGTGAGTTGAATTTGGGTTAAATCTATTAGTCATGATGTTTTATCAAGTCACCATATTTGAATGTTGAGTAGACTAAACTATTATGAATATATGAGAGGAAGTACTCTAATAACTGTAAAATAATGTACTAAACTTGCAAGTTTGTATAAAAATTAGTATACATAATAAAATTAATTTAATCTTAATTTTCTTGCAAATAATCTTGCTTGTACCTGACTGATTCTATTAATGAAAATAAAATATATTCTCACGGTGTATATGTTCTTGAAGTATATTGAAATTGATATATAAATGTTTCTTCCAATACTAGTGAACATGAATGCACTTTTCATAAACATGCATCTTGTAAATAACATGAATATGGTTCAAAACAAGGATGTCAATGCTTTAGAAAGGATATTAGGTATCCATTCACAGTACTAAATTATTGTTGATTCTCTACGTGTATTGTAGGGTCTACTTTTTCAATTCTTCCTAAATAATCATATTTGCGTTAGAATATGAATAACGTCATAACTTGCTTATTTAATTCAAATTGAAAGGCATTCTAATAATTGATTGTTGCATTTTAAATAGTTTTAATGTACTCCTAAACCTATCCTTGTAATTTCAAATATAAATTTTAGTACAAATATATAAATTCATTTTTGTAAAAAATACAAAAACTATATATTTCAATTTTTAAAATAAGATATCATGCACTCAAATATCATAAGGAAATCTCTTTCAATTCATAGAATACCAATTACTTTCAAAATAGATTTTTTAACACAATTTCAACATAACATACCTTTAGTTAATTTGCTATAAATTTGTCTAGAAAACTCAAAATAACAAGTCATAAGATCCACATTAAACTAAACATCTTAAGACTTAAAGTATTTTTTTTGTTGTATCATTTATAAGTTTCTTCTGATTTCAAGATATAAATAATCCAATTCAAATCATTGAAATTAATTCAAATAACAAAAATACTAAGTGGTTTCCAAAAACAAATTCCAGGACCAATCTTACTTGACATATCATTGGTTAAATGGACATAATTAAAAATTTTGAGTTAGGGATATTTTGATAAATTTGTTCAAAAATTAAAGAAATTAATTTAACCCTTTTTAATTTATCATAACACATGTACATCATAAAAATTAAACTCATAAACTTCATTTTCTACATAGTGAGGGTAAAATCGTAAAAAAATTAAAAATATAACTTTGGTTAAAATTTTATTTCTGGTAAGAAATTGGATGTTACAATCCCCCCTTGATCATACTTGTGTTAGATCATGAATAGTGGGATAGCTTGCTTATTTAATTCAAATTGAAAGACACTCTCGCACTTCGAAGTCAGGAATTACTAATCGTAGATTGTTACATTTTAAATAGTTTTAGGGTATTTTTAAACCTATATTTGTAATTTCAAATATAAATTTTGATAAAAATATCTAAATTTATTTATGTAAAAACATACAAAAATTAGATATTTTAATTTTTAAAATAAAATATCAACACTCAAATATCATGAGATAAACCCTTTCAAATCAAAGAAGACCGATTAGTTTCAAAATAAATTTTTCGACACAATTTCAACATAACGTAAATTTGTCTAGAAGATTCGAAATAACAAACCATATAATCCATATTAAACAAGACATCTTAAGATTTTAAAAAATATAAATCATCTAATTTCAATCAATTAAACTATTATTAATAACAAAAATACAGATCGAGTTCTAAACAGTTTTTCAAAAACCCATCTTAAACCAAAAAAATGTTTTTAAAACTAGACATGTCAAACTTTAAAAAATATATATAATTTACTCAAGTCTAAACTGTATTAACGTTTCAAATAACAAAAATACCAAAAGTTCTTCAGGCTTAAATTTCATAAAACAATGCTCGTTTACATAGGTATAACATTGTAATAAAACTCCACATTACAAACATTATAATTTGTCATAAACTAAACATCCATATATTTTCAAAAATATAGTTCCTAAACTCTAATTTCTATGGCATTTACAAAATCACAAATAACTTGTTCCTGGATTAATTTTTTTGAACTTCATCCAGGGCTGGTTTATGTGTGTTAAAAAAGTGTTATTCATATATAAAATGAAATTCTACTTAGAAGGAAGGAAAGGAAGAAAGCTATTGAAAAAACAAGAAATAACTCTACACAAAAGAGCTCTTATTATTTTTTTCATCTTTTCATTACAATTGTATAGCTATTTATAAGGAAATTTTACTCCTTCAATTACTCTTTGAATTAAGCATCCCTTGATTTACTCCTTGAATTACGGATTCCTTGTTTTACTCCTTGAATTAAGGATTCCTTGTTTTACTCCTTGAATTAAGCTCCTTGTTTTGCTCCTTGAATTAAGGTCATTGTTTTATTCCTTGAATTAAGAGCTAATATCCAATACTTCCCTAGTCGGGATCCAAAAGGTTTGCATGGATCCAAGCTTGGAACAAAAGTCGTTGAAACCGATGAGAAGCTAAGGGCTTGGTGAAGATGTCGGGGACATCGAAGCTTCTTGTATAATGTGTCTAAATCACTTGTGATTGAACTTGTTCACGAATGTAATGACAATTAACTTCAATGTGTTTCGTCCTGGTGAAACACTCTTGGGTTTGATGCTATATGCATGGCTGCCGATTGTCACAAAATAAGGACATAGGAAGAGTTGTAGGAACACCTAAATCACATGTAAAGACCTTTTAAGCCATATCAACTCACACGCTGATTGAAGCCATTGCACGATACTCGGCTTCGGCACTTGATCTAGCGATGATTTATTTCTTACTCTTCCATGTGACCAAGTTTCCACCGAAAAATGTCTGCAGCACAGGTGGTAGACTTACGATCGATTGTATTCCGCCTAATCAGATCACAATACCCTATGATTTATGTGTTGTCATTCTTCTTCATGATGATACCACGACCCACCGATCCTTTTAAATAGCGTAAGATACTTTTAACAAGGGTCAAATGCTCAGTGTTGTGGAGTGCATGAATTGGCTCATAATACTTACGGCTGCAATTATGTGATGTCGTCCGGTGATTGTTAGGTAGATCAACTTACCAACCGGTCCGCCGCCGGTAATAACTTATATCCGTGAGTGGCGTGCCCTTCAAGCTAGGTTTGAGCTTGTTGTCAAGAGGGTAATGGTGGTTTAGCATCACTCATGTTAGCTTCCTTGAGCAAATCTAGGACATATTTCCTTTGGTTAAGAAAGAGTCCTCAGGCGAGGTTGCCATTTCTATACCAAGAAAGTACTTCAATATCCCAAGGTCTTTAATTGCAAACCTTTGTCCGGTGGACTTTGAGGTTGAAAATCTCAGGTCAACATTATCACTGTAATTATCGGATCATCTACATAAATCGGCCATAACCAATTTTCACATAGGTTCCCGTGCGAACAAATAGTGAAGAATCAAGATTGCCGCTTTTGAAACCAACACTAGTGAAGCGAGCTTAGCTTGTCATACCAAGCTCATGGGACTGCTTTCAAACCATAAATGTATTTGTGCAATTTGCACACTAAATCAGTTCATTGCTTTGAGGATGCCCGGGTTGGTAATTTCATATAGACTTCTTCTTTGAGATCACCATGCAAGAATGCATTCTTCACATCCATTTGGTACATGGACCACCCCTTGTTTACGTACCACATACGTAGCACTCTTATTGTGTTCATTTTTGCAAATGTGCAAATGTTTCTTTGTAATCCACCTCGAATGTTTGAGTGAATCCTCAGAGCCACCAATCTTGCTTTATACCTCTCCAATTGATCCATCTGACTTGAATTTTAGCTTATAAATCCATTTGCAACCTACGACTTTCTTGCCTTTTGGAAGTTTGGTGATGCTCCATGTGTTGTGTTGATCTAGGGCTTTAAGTTCTTCTTGCATGGCTTCCTTCCACACCTCTTGGCTATTGGCCTTATGAAAGTTTTGAGGCTCACTGTAACTCGATATAGTGCTTAGGAATGCGGCACGGGTTGGTGTCACTCTCTTATATGACACATAATTTGAGATGGGATGTGTGGGTTTGTAGGTGACAAATTCTTGAAGTCTTGTGGGAGGTTTCCTAACACGCATTGGATTACGTCGTGGAGTAGGAGGAGTTATCTCACACTCGTTCACATCTTGTACCATATTGTGAGGATCATCTTGATTATCACCAACTTCATGCAGTGTACCATTAAGAAGAGACCCTTTATTGTTACTTTCAGTGAGAGATGTATCAATGTTGACATGGCTGGGATCTTGTTGTTGTAGAGCCTCAAGTTCGATTCTTGGTAATGGAAACACATCCAAGATGTCATCCCTTTGACTTGTGATTTCATGTGACTTGCTGAAAAAATGGTTAGTTTCATAAAATCGAACATATTTAGACACAATTAATCTCCTAAGTTGGGGATCATAACACTTATATCCCTTTTGTAGATGAATAACCAAGAAAAATACATTTAATGTACTCTCTAGGATCCAATTTATCTTGATGATGAGATTGAATATGTACAAAGCAGATACAACCAAAGACTCTAAGGTGTGAGAGATTAATTTTCCTTCCTTTCATGACCTCTGGGAGACTTGAAATCCAAGACTAGGTCGGGTAATCTATTGATGATGTAAGTGAATGTCATAACCCTTGGGACGTAATCTCTTTGGTACATTCATTTTGTAGCATTAATGCTCTAGTTTTTCAAGTAAGTCCCGGTTTTGCGTTCAACTACACCATTTTGTTGAGGTGTGCCAACACTGACTTGTTTGATACATAATGCCATGAATGCTCAAATATTGTTTCATGATACGGGACATGTATTCTGGTACATTGTCGACTTAAGGTTTGAATTTTAAAGGAGAAATGATTTTTAACAAGGTTATGAAAGTCCTTAAATACTTCCATAACTTCATTCTTAGACTTTAAAAGATATAACCAATGTGACTCGAGAAAAATCATCAACAAAAATCACAAAATACTTATAACCATCAAAAGATTCATTAGTTGGTCACATACATCTGAATGAACTAGTTCAAAACATTTACTAGCCCTAGACAAGGAAGAATTAAAAGGCAATCTAGTGGCCTTAGACAAGCGGGAAGTTTCACATTCAATTGCATCTCTTCCTAAGCTTTGAAAAAAAGTTGACAAAATTGGTGGAGAAGGGTGAGCTAAAGCGTTGATGCCACAATTGATTATCTTGGATAGGGTTAAACTTGGCTTGAAACCCTCTCGGGATTGCTCTTGGATATATAGTAGAGACCATCTAAGTAAAACCCTTCACCAATCGTCTTTTTGGTGGCACAATCTGAAAAATGACATTGTGAGAGAAAAAATGGCAAGCAATTCAAGGTATTTGTGATTTTTCCTACGGATAGAAGTTGGAAGGAAAAGGAAGGTACATATAAAACCCAGGCTTCGATTTCATCGACATTAATTTTATTTTTTCCTTTCCTAAAACCTTTACATTCTCACCATTTGCAATTGAAACTTGAGAAGGATTTGCTAATTTTTCAAACTTATAAGACTTTGACATATGGTTTGTCATATGATCTGTAACTGCCTGAATCTACAACCCAAAAATCATGCAACATATTTATTTTAAGAGCTTTAAAGGCTTTATGATACCTTGCATGTCCTCTGTGGTATGAGTTTTGTATCTGCCAAGAAACCTCGCAAACTTGCCTAGCAATCTTTGTCGAGCTTCTCTTCTATGCTATCCACACAGTCAATTCTAACTCCTCCTGTCTTGTTTTGAAGATACAACATAAAATCATTCATAAGTTCACCTGGATTCAACCGTGAAGTTTTTGAATGGATCACCTATTAAGAGAGGTAGAAGCATGATTTGCATAATGTGCGACGATTCACTTTTTTGTAAACCACTTATCCTTTATAAAATCAGTTTTACTGGATGTAGAATCCAAACATGTGTCCTTAATATGGTTCGTATAGTCACGGTGTTGACCCTTCAAGTTTGGATGCTTCCCTTTGTACTTTCTCTCATTGGTTAGATAGGTTCTTGCCTCAGGTGCACTAGCCATTGTATCCTTATTCATGACTTTCCTCCTTACTTCTTCACGTTGAATTGTCGCACATACATTGGTGAAGGAAGGAAGTTCAAGATTCATGAGTATGTGGCATCGTATATCTTCATATGTTGAATCGAGACCGGGATGTTGAAATATCTTATCTTCTTCTTCCGCTCTTTTCGTGTGAGCTACATCGGTTGTATGAGGCGATATATTTCTAACTCATTCCACATGCTTTTCATACTTCTAAGAGTTGTACAAAAGGCTTACCATCTTGTTGCATTTGAGATGTCCTTCTTTAATTGAAAACTCGTGCGCATTGTTTTGTCGCCATACATTTCATACCGTCTCCCATGTTGGTATGCGGTATTCGCAGTAACTGAATATTTCAGCTAATTTACGTTCCATGGAATTTAAGAGCCATGACATAACCAGCCGATCCTTACTAAGCCAAGATTCATAGGTTGGTGAGGAAACATCAGGTACTTCGATGCTTCCATTTATGAACCCCAACTTGGACCTTCCACCAGAGCGAGACACCGCTTCTCGACCAAGGCAGTAATTAAACTCATTCAACAAGATGAGCTTAATCTTTGATTGGGTTGACATCCACCACATATTCATGAAGGAAAGCACCGATGAACTTTCGACACGATCCTGCTGGCTTGTCTTCTATCATTTCAAAGATTGAAGATGCTAAGATAATAATAAAGCATAAGCAAGTTAATTTTCCTGCTCTGATACCATGTTGAAAAAACAAGAAATAACTCTACACAAAAGAGCTCTTATTATTTTCTTCATCTTTTCATTACAATTGTATAGCTATTTATAAGGAAATTTTACTCCTTCAATTACTCTTTGAATTAAGCACCCCTTGATTTACTCCTTGAATTAAGGATTCCTTCTTTTACTCCTTGAATTAAGGATTCCTTGTTTTACTCCTTAAATTAAGGATTCCTTGTTTTACTCCTTGAATTAAGCTCCTTGTTTTGCTCCTTGAATTAAGGTCATTGTTTTATTCCTTGAATTAAGAGCTAATATCCAATAAAAGCTTTGTATGCATACCAAAATCACTTGAAGGATAGTTTGAATTCTTGCTGGAGAATTGAAGAAATCCTATTTCTAAAGACTGAAATTTTCCTTAGTAGTGTCAAGAAGCAAGAAGGGAAAAATAAGACATAAGAGCTTTCATGTTTCTCATGGCTGGAAGTATTTTTTTTTTGTTTTTTTTGGTGAGGATATCGATATTACTAGCCAAGCAATCCCACATGAGGACATGTGTCTTCGACATCTCATTTCGGCTATTTTTTTTTCATGTGTCACTTGAGGATGTAAAGAACAAATGAATTTTGAATGAAAAAGACGAAAATACACTTGTCCCCTAACATAAAAAATTTTAAGAGTTACAAACATTTTGGTAATTTTGTTCAAAAATTAAAGAAATTAATTTAACCTTTTAAAATTTATTATAATACATATAAATCATAAAAATTAAACTCATAGATTTCGTCTTCTAACAAAATTGTAAAAATCTTAGAAATATAATTTTGACTAAAATTTTACTTCTAATAAAAAATGGGATGTTACATTACAACAAAGAATAATAGAATACATATGTAAGCCTTAAATAGGTATAAAACCAACAATAAGTAACCTTAAATAACGAGATAGTAATAGGAGCTATTCCAGATCAAGTAATACAAAATTATTAATGGAATTTAGAGAATAATGTGAAATTTTGTACTTCTTTTGTGTAACCCGTCCATCTATCTCTTGCATATAAATCTAATATATATTGTGTGTTCTATTCATTAAACAATATTATATTACTTAAATTTATTATAAGTAATTTACTGATCATTTATTATTTTTAATATATCTTAGTGATTGTTATAATGAAAATTTTGTTATGTTAATATGTTTATGTAAATTATTTAGAATAATATTTTCAACAATAATTAAACACATGTTATTTTATGTTCAAGAATTTTTACAAAGTTTATTATCAAAAAATATTTTGACGACATATTTGTCAGATTCAAAATAAAATTAGTTTTTTAAAAACATGAATATAGATCTCATTTAGAATAATACTTTTAGATTAGGGATTTCATTATATGAATCTGATATAAAATTTTGTTATATTTCAAAGACTTTTATAAGATTTATTATTGTAAAATATCTTGAGAATATATTTTCATAATAGATTTAAAATTTGATAATTAGATTTAAGATACATAAATCTATAATCCAATTTAGATAACTTGAATAGAAGTTTAAAATTATTAGCCCGATCGAAAGTGAAAAATTAAATGGTTTATTAATTCCTTAGAGAACAAGCATAATTTAATTAGAGTTTAAATTGTTGGCTTGACCAAATGTGGCATGTTATAATCCAATTAATAAAGAATAACGGTCCAACCAAAGGAATTATTTATACATTTATGAAAGAATCAATAATATGAGTTTATATTTTATTAATCTAATTAATTTTAATAAACATATTCAACTAGCTAAATATCTTACTAATTTCCATTAATAAATGAATTGCATGTCTACCTGTTATTTGTGTGAACTAGGGATGGGCACGAGTATGGGCGAGAACGGTTTTTGATATAACTGTTCCTAAACCAAATTGTAAAATCTATACTCGAAATCACCCAAAAATTGTTATGGTATGAGGACGATTTTTTAATTATGGGTAACGATTCAAGGTGATTATTAAAAATACCCGAAAAAAATCGTTTTCTAAACTTTTTAATTTTTTTTAATAAACCTTAATTACTAATTAATATATAATTTAAATTAATAAATATAATTAATTTCAAATACAAAATGGGTATGGTTATCAATATAATCGTACCCGAATCATACCCATTGTTTCATGTTCGGTTTTTATCCAAAATTGTACATATTTTCAAAATTTATCTAATAAAAATCAAACCGAGATGCAGATAACCGCGAATAAATGAACCCACAGTTTTTTTGCTCATTCCTAATATGAACAAATCTATCATTTACCTTTTTATTATTTTATGTTATTAATTTAGATATTTTAAAACTCAAACTTTGTGCAGAGTTTTAAGTTTATTTTTTTTCTTTTAAGAATTTGTTGAAATATTTAAAAATCACAGTTTTTCTTTAAACTAGTCTTAGAAGTATACTTATTATTTTTTACAAAGTAATTCATGCAATTACAAATTTATTATAAAATTTTACAAAATTTCGCCATCAAGTTTTTGCACATCAAATTTTTGGCCCCACTGTCGAGGAGGAGTAGTATTTTTAAATTTTTATTATCAAAATCTTAAAAAAATTTGTATTGTAAATATTCATGATTTTTATTTATTTAAAATATTAAAAAATATATTTGAAATCTAAAATATCTAAGTTATTAATTGACTTCAAATTAAATGTTAGATATTTAAAAAAATATCTTTAAACATATCTTATAAAAATTAATTTTTAATTTAAATTACTTTTCTTTTATTTATTTAATTATTGAATCAATTCTTTTTCTTTTAAATTTTTCTTTTATTTATTTTCTTTAATTACCAAATCTTTTATTTTATTGTTTTACTTTTATTTCTTTTAATTATTTTATGTTTAATATTTCCATGTACTACTTATTTTACAATTTATTTTATTTTTTACTATCCTGTGTGTAGTGTGTAGTGTGTAGTGTTTATGTTTCTTTTCCTTTTTGTTTATACTTTTGGTACTACTTATATACTAGTATTAAGTTCTCTACTACTTTGGTTTGTGTTTTATATTATTAATGTATAAAAAGTATAGAGATCTTTGAGAAAGAAACTCATAATTTTTTGTTTTTAATATATATAGTTTCAAAACAATTTAAAAAATATATATGAATATTTAGCAAGAGGAAGAGGAACAACCCTAAGTGCAATTAGACATGAGTGATGCTAGGTATAAACATATAATGATGAAGGAGCTAGCATTTCCAATCATTGGCAATACTAGCTCTTCCATACAACTAGGAAAGGCTTAAAGGATTTATGAATTGAAAAATATTCATTACTCCTTGTTACCTTCATTTTACAATATCCCTAATGAAGACCCTTTGAAATTTATTAGAGAATTTTATGCTACTATGCAAAGAATTCCATTATAGAGATTTGATGAAGACCAACATACACTCAAGGATAGAGCTAAGTCTTGATTCATGACTCTTTAAATGGGTTACTAACTACTTGGGGTGCAATCTATAATAAATTTATAGGGAGGTTCTATTTAGGTCAAAAGACTATCGATTTGAGGGAAAAATAAAAAAAACAATTCCAAATGGATTGAGAGCCTTTCCATGAAACTTGGGATAGATTCAAATTCCTCTATGTCTAATGCATACATAGCTTTCCACTACAACTACAAAATCAGTTCTTTTATGAAGGAATGACACAATAATTTTAGTACACTATTAATAATGCTGCAAGAAGAGCTAAGGGAGAAAGGATAGCCGAGAAAAATCATAAGCTTTATGAGATTTTGGATACTAATTCCAAACAAAAGATGCATGAGGAAAGAGTGCAGAAGTCAATGAATTTGACTCTGGGAACAAAATGGCCTAGCAACTTGTAGAATTAACTAAGCAAGTACAACTTCTCACTACCTATCAAATGACAGATCAAGAGGTATGTGGAGTTTATGGTACAGTTAGGCATAATGACATTGATTGTTCAAATACAAGTGATTCTAGTGTGGATACCTTAGAGGAAGCTAATTTTATACAAAGGTATCATTCCAACACTTACAATCACACTAACCTTGCATGAAAACTAAACAATTACCCACCATATGCCCAAAACCAAACACAAAGGCCATATGAAAACCAACCTTACATACTAAGTCAACCCAATAGGCCAACTTTGAAAGATAGCTTCAATGTCTTTATTCAAATTAGTATAGACAACTAGATGATAAATAATCAGAGGTTGAATTTTATAGAGGCTTCGGTAAATATGGTTTAAGCCAAAGTTGGGGAGCTAACAAAGCATATAAAAAAGTAAGAAAAAGGAAAGTTGTCCAGTCAGGCAGAACAAGCGAAGGATATCACAATTCTTTGAAGTCGTAAGGTACTTAATATAAAATATTACCTGAAATTTATAATGATATGCCATCTAGTACATGTAATAAAGAATGTGAAATTATAGTCTACCAAAGTGGAAAGATAAGTGTCAATAATGATAAGCCTTCTAATAAAAGAATTAGAGAGTCAATAAACATTCCCAAAATTCAAAAGATATCATAACCATACTAGCAACCAATACCATTCGACACCGATTGAAAGAAACAAAACAAAACTAGCAATTCTTTGATCTTTTTAATATGCTTTCTAAAGTAAGTATAAATTTACATTTATAAGTGATCAAGAAAATGCACTTATATGCTAAGTTCTTCAAGGAATTGAACATTAAGTAAAAAGGAGGTCTGAGCTTAACTAAAGACTTGTAGTATGAGAGGTACTATTATTGCACTTCAATACCAACTACCTCTAAAGTTGAAAAATCTATGAAGTTTTATCATTAACACCACTATAGAGATACGAATGTATCTAAATCAATGCTTGATTTAGGTGCTAATATAAACTTAATTCCATATTCTATTTTCTTATAGCTAGGTGTAAGACACTTAAAACCTATAATCATATCCCTTCAGCTTGCATATATATCTATTAAATATCCTAAAGAAATGGTTGAGGATGTGCTAGTATAGATAGACAAAGTAATAATACCTATTGAATTTATGGTTTTATATGTGGAGAAAAAACCAACCATGGAAAAAGAACATACAATACTTCTTGGAATAGCGTTCATGGCCACTGTTGTGTGTTTTGGAACACACATAAAATCATGCAAGTATACACGGTCACAAGTAATAAAGATTTGTAAGTAAAGATCGTTCCCACGGAGATTTGTTACTATAGTTTGTTGAGTACTAAAATTGTATCTCTCTAATTTTATCCAAAATAATCGTTGATGGTAACAAGTTAAGAAAAAGGTTTAAAAATAAAATAAAAGAAATCTAGGATTGTAGTTTTTCACCAAATTATTCCACTCCAATCATATTATTTTCTTTGGATTTATATTTTTTAGTACATTTAATTTGTGAACCGAAAACTTCTATTTTTGTCCATACATCTCTTCCGAGCTCCGTATAGACACACCTCGTTAAATTAATTCACTATATCTCTATGAGAATTAAATTCACCAAGATTCATTAAGTTCTAAGTTCTCAAATGGCCACACATACAATTAGGGTATATTCCTATCCTTCATCATACATGTCATTCTATTTACGAGCAATATACACAAAAATGCATTTCTCAAGTTTATTTTTATGCCACAAATCGTTTTGATAAAATTTTTAAATAATCAAAAAGCATTAAGCACAAAATAGAACGAACAAATCGAACGTCTTATAAATCTATCAAAAATAATTAAAATTAAAGTTTCATAAATTTAGATCAAATGCAACCCTAGAAAAATTAAATTATTTCATTAAATAAAAATAAAAATAACATCAACTACAGAAATTATAAGAAGCAGAAAGGAAAATTAAAACATCACATAGGAAAATATTTGGCACACGGAGAACACAACAAAAGCCAAAAAATGGCTTCTGCGTGTTCTGCAGTCCAACCCATAATACCACAAAAATTCTAAACCAAAAAAAACTTCTAAACTCTATCTTAATATCACCTATTTATAGCTAAAAAATACATCAGAAATATTACATTTTTTTTATCAAAACGCGTATAAATTTTGTATCGAAAAACAAAAATTACGCGAATCAATTTTCGTATCGAAAATGTTAATTAATTCACGCGTGAGACAGGGCACCGATTCTGCATTTTTTAAAATCAAAGTGCATGCCACGTGTCATCATCTGATTCGCTGTAGGAATTAGTGGGACACGTGGTGGCTTTTCAATGGTTGCGGGAAAACGGGCGCACGATTGCTTGTCGCACGGGAGCCAACGGCTTCATCGAGGAGTGCTATCCAGTGCGGTCGCGCTCATTGTAACATGCTACGTGTCGGAAGTTTATATGTTGAAACATGAAGTGGGACATGTGGCATATTCTGGTTAGTGGAATAATCGGGCGCACGTGAATCAACTGCACTGGAAAAGGCGCGCGCGAAGGTGGGGGACAGCGGCCACACGCGTCAGACACGTGGGTCCCACTCTACACACCGGCCTGTGCGGCAGATGGGCCCCACCCAGATGCCGAGCCGCGTGAAAGCGCAGAGCCTGCACCCAGTCGCTTTGGTCGGGTTTGAGGAACACGCGCGAATCTGTGCCGTTGCGTCTTTGATCGGACGGTCCATGTTGGGCGAGTGTGATCTTGCGCGTGGACTTCGTCTCTCCTGCGCGAAAATTAACTTCAATTAATTTTATTTTGACCCACAAATTTAATTCAAATTACATTTTAAACTTTCTTAAATTACAGTTAAGCCCTTTGCTAATTTTAAATTAAATTTTTAAACTTTAAATAATTATAATTAAGCCCAAATTTAATTTAAATTATATTTTAGATTTTTATAAATTGTAATTAAGAACTATATTATTTGAAATTATATTTGTGGACGAAAAAATATGAAATTAAGTACATTTTCGATACAAATTATTTAATTTTATTAAAGATGTATTTTTAATGCATAAAAGGAAAATATTAATTTATTTAACAAAAATTAACTAAATATTAAAAGAACATAGCAATTATCATTACTAAAATTGATGAAAATAACTATATAAAATACAGTTATCAGCCACTAACAAGATTATTATTAATGTTCAAGATAAGAATTTAACAATGACAGCCTGGGGAAAAACTATCCATTTTAAAGTTTTTAACTCTTCACATTTTCCTTCTATATTTGCCATTAATGAGTGCTTTAATGCTGATTCAATAGATAGACTTGTACATGACACTTTTATGTAATATGGAATATAGGACAAATAGAAAATCACTTTTACTATTGAAAATGAAGAAGAGTAATTAGATGAGAAGATTGAAGGGTATCATGATATGTTAGATAGAGTTGAACTAATAGAAGAATCTAGTACACTCTTAGATCTACCTAAAACCCCACCTAGGGAAGATGTCATTCCACCTAATATAGACTTAAAAGATTTACCTAAGCACCTTAAGTATGTGTTTTTGGGAGAAGGGAAAACTTATCCATCCATTATTTCATCCTCTTTGAATAAAAACCATGGAAAAGAACTTGTTAAGGTCCTTAAGAAAGTCAAAAAGGCATTAGGTTGGAGTGTAGGGGATATTAGAGGCATGAGTCCAACTATGTGTATGCATAAGATCAATCTTGAAGATTATGCTAAACTTGTAAGAGAGGCCCAAAAGAAATTAAACTCAATCATCCAAGAGGTGGTTAAAAAGAAAATTCTGAAACTCCTAGAAGGAGAAGTTGTTTACCCTATTACTAACAATAAGTGGGTTAGTCCAATGCATATGGTACCAAATAAATCTAGATTAATAGTTGTGAAAATTATAAAAATGAATTAGTGCTCACTAGAAAAATAAATGGTTTGAGGATATGCATTTATTTCAAGAAACTAAATGTGTACACTAAAAATAATTACTTTCCTCTTCCATTCATTGATCACATACTAGAAAGAGTAGTTAAGCATGAACTTTTCTAATTTTTGGATGACCTTTTAGGTTATTATCAGGTACCCATTACACTAGAAGATCTAGAGAAGACAACATTCATATGTCATTTTGTGACATTCTCTTTTAGAAGCATACCATTTGGGTAATGCAATGCCCTAGCCACGTTTAAGAGATGTATGATGTAAATCTTCTCAAACATGGTGGAAAATTCATTGGGGTATTTTTGGATGATTTTTCTAATTTAGTAACCTTATTTGATGATTTCTTGCATAAATTAACTTTAGTTTTAGAATGATACATTGAATGCTATCTAATACTTAGTTGGGAGAAAATTTATTTTATGATATAGCAGGGTATTATGTTAGGATATATAATTTTTAACAAAGGAATTAAAATTGACAAAGAAAAATTGAGTTGATTGCAAAATTACCACCCCCACATCTATTCAGAGAATTAAAAGTTTATTAGGACATGCATGTTTCTATGGAGATTTATTATAGATTTTATAAAATAAGTCAAACTTTATGTAATTTGCTATCAAAAGATGTTTAATTTGACTTTAATGAAAACTACATTGTCGCTTTTAATAATTTGAAGGAAAACTTAATTTCTACCCCTGTTATTTTGGAACCTAATTGGTCTCTCTCATTTGAAATTATATGTGATACTTCTGATTATGCAATAAGATTAGTTTTGGGATGAAGAATAGATAAACATTTGCATGCCATGTATTTTCCTATTAGAACACTCAATGAAACCCAAATTAATTATTCCACGACCTAGAAAACAATTTTGGTTGTTTTATTTTTTTTAGGTAAATATAGACCTTACTTAGTAGGTTCTAAAGTAATTATGTATTCTAATCATGTTTTTTAAGATATCTACTAAGTAAATCTAATGCTAAGCAAAAAATAATCATGTAGGTTTTACTCTTACATGAATTTGACCTAGAGATCAAAGATAAAAAATGGTAGTGAAAATTTAATAACTGATCATCTATTTAGGTTAATTTCTGAATTTAATTTTCTTAAAGGTGAGAGTAAAGAAGAAAATGTTGAAACTTTTCCTAATGAACAACTATTTTTAGTAGGTCAAAATCCACGGTATGTTGACAAAGTAAATTATCTTGCTATTGTTATTTTTAGACCTAATGTTTCTTTTCTAGGAAAAGAAAAACAATTACACTTGTGTAGGCAATACTTTTGGGATGACCCTTGTCTATTCAGGATTGGTCAAGATTAAATCATTCAAAGGAGTGTACCTAAAGAGGAAAATAAAAGCATTTTGACATTTTGTCATGAACTTCACTGTTGGAGCCATTTTGATAGTAAAGAACGGCCCTTAAGGTATTACAGTCTGAATTTTATTGGCCAATTCTTTTTAAAGATGATTATATATTTTGTGCACATTGTGATAAAATTCAAGGGACATGTAATATAGGCAAACAAGATGAAATCCCTTTGAAATCTAATTTAGTTGTATAACTATTTTATAGGGGATTGACTTCATAGGTCCCTTTCCCCCATCTTTTGAAAATGAATATATTTTGGTCGCTATTGATTATGTATCCAAGTAGGTAGAAGCTATACCCACTAAAACAATGATGCCAATATTGTGAAATTCATAAAGGATTCAATATTTAGCAAATTTGGGGTGCCTAGAGCAATAATAATTGATAGAGGTAGCCATTTTTGAAACGAACTTTTTGATGGAGTGCTAAAGAAGTATAACATCACACACAAAGTGTCTACACTATATCATCCATAAACTTTCAATCAAGTGGAAGTGAATAATAAGCAAATCAAAGGGGTTCTGGAATGCACCGCGTGCCCTTCAAGGAAGGATCATGCGATCAAGCTCAATGATGTCATATAGGCATATCATACAGAATACAAAACACACATTAGGATAAGCCCTTACCGATTAATCTCTGGGAAAATGTGGCATGTACTCATTGAACTTGAACACGAGGCTTATTTGGAAATTAAATAGCTAAACATGGATTTAGACAAAGTAAGAGAAAATGGTTACTACAACTCAGTGAGCTTGAAGAGATTAGGGATGAAACCTATGAAAATGAAAAGTTATACAAAGAGCATACTATGGGCTATCACAACAAAAGACTAGTTCGTAAGTCACTTCCTCTTAAAATGAAAGCTCTTTTATTTAACTCTTGTATGAGATGATTTCTAGGAAAATTACAATCAATGTGGTTGATAACTGTATTTTATATAGTTATTTGTACCTATTTTATTAATTATAATTGCCATGTTCTCTGTATTTTTAGTTAATTTTAGTTTAATAAATTAGTGTTTATTGTTTTTAATAAAATTAAGTAAATTATGTCGAAAACGGACTTAATTCCAAATTTATACCCAAAAATATAATTTCAAATAAAAAAGGGATTAATTGCAATTTATAAAAGTTGAAAATATAATTTAAATTAAAATCGGGCTTAATTTCAGTTATTAAAAGTTTAAAATTTAATTTAAATTACTAAAAGGGCTATATTGCAATTAAATAAAGTTGAAAATGTAATTTGAAGTATATTTGTGGGTCAAAATAGAATTAAGAAAATTGAATTTTCTGCACAGGAAATGAATGACACTCTTACCAATCACGACGCCCATCCTTCCTTTGGATTCGATCGTAGTCAGCGGCCCGATGTAGCGAGTGCATTCCAGACAAAGTAGAAGTGCGTTCCAGGATTTATCGTACGGCTCGGCGTGCCAGTGGGGCTCACCTGCCGCGCAGACTGACTGGCAGGGTGGGACCCACATGTCGGCTGCGCGATTCCCTCAAGGCGCATCGATCGCCGTTGGATGAGTTGAACGGTCCCGGATTGAAGCGCGTTGAACCAAGGCATCGTGCACCCTCCGCGTTTCCAAGCGGAAAATGACCCGTACGTGTCTCGTAAATATTCCGGCGAATAAAATGATGACACGTGGCATGTATTTGGTGAAATAAAACGCGAGAACAACGCCCGGCTCCCGGTAGTTAACCACTTCCAATCCAAAGAAAATCCTGTGTGACGCGTTCTTCATGCGCCCGGCTTACCACCCAATGAAAAGCTACCACATGTCACTATATTTCTCTCAGCGAATCACATGGTGACACGTGGCATGCGGAAAAAGAAAAAAAAATCAAAAATATGCTGTGTGTATTCACGTGCTGCTCCCCATACAATTTTGTTCCCCACTGATGATAAAAAAATAATATATAAAAAATAAAATAAAAGAATTGAAAGGGGATATATGCTTTTGGGGTACGCGTTGTAGAAGGGGAATTTTATTCTTTTTTTTTCAGGTCAGTTTTAGTTCGAGCATTTGTTCTTTCTTTCTTTTTTTTCTCTCTCTAAGTTTTGGGAGAAAACTCGCAGTTCTTGCAAGTTTTTATTCCTTGTAACATTTTAATTTTTCTTTCTTGTTTGCATGTTACACAAAACACATGAGTATTGATTTAACATTTTATGTTGTATTTTCTTAGGGAAATTACGAGAGAAGAAGACAACAAGAAGAAGAAAAGGAAGAAATTTATTTTTCATTGAGGAATCGTGAAAGAGTTTTTTTTCTTATCTATTTTCTTTTAATTTTTGTTTCTACGCAATGTTTTATTTTTTGTTGTGTTGTAATTTGAAATTCTGCATATGAACTAATACATTTGTTCTAGGATTGCGGTGTAAGCGTAAATTATGAAATTTGAATTAAGTATTTTTGAATGATTTATGGGCTTGTTTTAAGTTGTTTATTTTATCTGTGTGTAATGCTTTTTAATTATCGGAAGATTAATTAAGCGATATGTGACACTTAAATAAACTTGAAAAAGGCATTTTTGTGTCTTCTTTCGTGATGAAATAAACGTATATACATAAGAGATAGAAATATACTTTTATTGTATGTGTAAGCTGTTTGAGAACTTCGAGAACTTAATAAATCTGGTTGAATTTAGTCGCATAGGAATATAGTGAATCATTTTAACTAGATGTGTCTGTATGGAGCTCGGAAGAGATATATGGATAAATTAGGAGTTCTTGGTTAACAACTTAAAAAACGATAACATAAATCAAGATAAAATATAATGATTCAAGTGGATTAATTTGGTGGCTTGCAATCCTAGAATTTTCTTGCAATCTGTTATAAAGTTAGTTAGTCAAAAGTAAATCAAATTATGTTGTTTGGATAAAATTAGGTTGAAATAATTTTAATAATTAACGAATACTAGTAACAAATCTTTGTGGGAACGATATTTTACTTATCATATTATTACTTGTGATCGTGTATACTTGCACGATTTTCTGTGTGTTGCAAAACACCACAACAAGTTTTTGTGGTGTGGACCGTATACAATTACCCAAGTGTTTCCATATAGAGTAGCAAAATTCATGGATCCTAAGACACAAACATCATTAAAGATCAATTCGAGTAAAGCCCTATTTAGAAGAAGACATTGAATCCATACAAGTGTATAAGCCTAGGCACCATATGGCAAGACCCATCATTGTAGGTAATATTACTTTCTCTATTTTAGTTGTTTCTGGATTTTGTTTGTTTTATATTTCATATTTTACTTTATTTCTTGTCATATGAACAATGTTTATTTTATTTAAAATTATTGAATTTTATGACTATTTGTTAAAATGAATAAGAAGTACACAACAATCTATCTTTGTGATTTTAAATGTTGAAAATGATGGATGCACCTGCATTTTCACATCAATACTTTATCATAATCCACAAAATATGTAACTTTTCTTTTCTTTACTCCTTATCTTTAATTTGTAATTTTTATATTGACGGCAATGTAAGTTCTAGATTGAGGGTGAAAAAAGTTATAATTACATAAATTTTAATAATTTTTAAATTTTTTATTAAACATTTGCACTTATTTTTATTTGTTTGTTTTTTATTTTTTTTATCGGTTTACGGATGGTTAAGTTAAAATTAAAATTTTCTTACAAAATTATCATGCTTTTAGTCAATTTTAAGAAAATGATTAAGTCTTTGCATTTTTAGATTCATATTTTGAATATATCATGTAATAATATGATAATTAATTTGTTTTTGTCATATTTTATATTTTAGGATAAAATATCAAAATTAAGTTAAACCCAAAATTAATATTTAAGAATCAAATAGTGGAGACTACCTTTTAAGAATATTTTGAGCCCTTATCTTTCTATTCTGCGTGATAATATTTTTCTACTCTTTTAAGCACTCTTCTTATCAATTCAAATTATTTAGAACATCTTTACAGGTTTTGGTGTTAAACGCTTATTTTTATTGCTTAAACTGAATCACTTAAGTAAAAGTTGAAAGTATTTTCTTTTTTTATTCATACCAAAAAGAGAATATATATGGGGTTCTTTAAACCAATACAAAAAAAAACAAAATTATTCGCTCACCAAATCATACAAAATATATACAAATTATACATGAGTTCTCTCTCTTTAAAAAATAGAAAGAACATCTCTAAAATTAAGAGAGAGAGAGAGAGAGAGAGAGAGAGAGAGAGAAAATAATTAGTATAAACTAAATACTATGAATCAAAAGTCCTACACAATTAAGATAAATCATTAAATATAAAAGAAAGAGAGGAAATAAATCCCCTAAAAGTCATTCCATTTTCTTAATCTTTAAAAGGCATATAACTTGAAATTTTAATTTGATGATTTTAATTGATACATAAGTATAATATGTGATTTCTTTATAAATCCTTTCATTTATTTCCTTTCATGATATCAAATGTTACGTAATATTTTAACCTTTTCTTCTTTAAATATATGCACAATTATTAATTCATTTCTTTACATAAACTCTATTCACATATATCTTTGAATAAGTGCTTGAACCTATAGAATGAGTGTGATATTTAGTGTATGACTTGTGAGGTTTAGAGTAAAGTGAATTCTAATTCCAAACACTAAAATTCAATAAATCAATATTGATGTAGTTTTGATGTGGGATATGCATGTGATTTTCAACTGACTATTATAATAAAATATGAATGATTCGGATGTTAAAATAACTTATACTTTGAATTTTAATTATGATCTTAAAAAAGATATTAAAACATAAGAATTTTTATTTTATTTTGTTAGTTTTTTAAAATTTTACTTTGTTAAGATTTTAGTTGTTATTTGTTTATGTGTTATTTTTGTTATTTCTTTTTAATATTTACATTTAGTTTAATATATATGGGCATCATATTTGAAAACCCTCACGAGACTTATATTTACCTACTAGGAAAACCTAGGGGTTTAAAGGCTTTTTGCATCTGATAAATGCAACTATGTCAATCCATGAAAATGATTTAAGACAGTTTAATTTTAGTTTTAGTTTTTTTTTTCTTTTTTTGTTAGAGACTAGCAAGAAACTAGTTGGGGCTTATGAGTGCTTGAAAATCATTAAATATAATGTAATTTACATGTACTTCATGTCAAAAAAATATTTGTATTTCCATAATTTTATTATTATTTTAGCAATTGTATGTTTTTGGAATTACATATATGTTTTGTTGATTTTCAAGTATTTCTTGTATTAAAATGATTTAATTTGAAGAATTATACACAAAGAATTAAAATTGAAGCCCAAAAGAATAATTGAATACATATAAACCTTACATATGTATTCAATCATATGTATAGGGGGAAATACAAAGAGAATTGAAGATGCGTAGAATAATGCATTGCACGATGGAGGATTTATTTGTGCCACAGCATGAAGCTATCAGAGTTAATTTCACAAGGTCTAAAATTGATGCATGTTGTGGCTAGGGAATTTATGTGATATAGTGCATAACCATAAATCTATCATTGACCTATTTTTTCTCTACTTTTCTCACCTCTCTCCACCTATATTAACCCCTTCATCCATCCATTTTTTATCTTCCCTTCCAATTGATCACAATAGCTTTCTCTCTTTTCATTAGCTTTTTTTGTTTAGTTTAAAGTTTTTCTCTCAATTTGAGTGTTATAATTTTTTGTTTATGTTTAGTTGTTAAACTATTTATATTAGGTAACCTTAAATAATGATACAGTAATAGAAGTTATTCCAGATCAAGCGATACGAAAATTGTTACTAAAATCCAAGGGATATTGTGAAGTTTTGTACTTCTTTCGTGGAGCAGGACATACTGATCCATCTACCCCTTAGCGGTAAATCTAATATATATTCTTACTTTGAGAAATGTTGTATTACTTGAATATATTATAAATGATTTACTGATTATTCATTATTTTTAACATGTCTAACTGATTTTTATAATAGAAATTTAGTTATGTTAATATGTTCATGTAAATTATTTAGAGTAATATTATCAATAATAATTAAGTACAAATTATTTTCTATTCAATAATATTTACAAAATTTATTATCGAAAAATATATTAATGACATATTTTTCATAATAGATTCAAAATAAAACTAGTTTTTTAGAAACATGAATTTTGATATGATTTAGAATAATACTCTTAGATTAAGGGTTTAATTATTTGAATGTGCTTTACAATCATGTTTTATTTCAAAGATTTTTATAGGATTTATTATTGAAAAATATATTAAGAATGTATATTTCATAATAAATTTAAAATTTGAAAGGTAGGTTTAAAATATATGAATCTACAATCCAATTTAGAGAGCTTGAATAAAAGTTTAAAATTATTGGCCAGGCCGAAGATGAAAAGTTAAATTGTTTATTAATTTCTTAGAAAACAAGTATAATTTAATTAGAGTTTAAATTGTCAGCATAACCTAAGGTGGCAAATTAAATTCTAATTAATAAAGAATAATAGTCCCATCAAAGATGTTATTTATACATATAAGAAAGAACCCATAATATGAGTTTATATTTCATTAATCTAAGTAATTTTACAAACATAATCAACTAACTAAATATCCCATTAATTCTCCATTGATAAATGAATTTCATGTCTACCCATTATTTTGTGTAAACCTATCTATCCTTTATCTTTTATTATTTTATGTTATTATTTAGATATTTTAAAATCTAAATTATGTGATAAAATGTTTAGGTTTATTTTTTATTTTTAAGAATTTGTTGAATTATTTAAAAACAACATAGTTTCATTTTAAACCAACATTGAAAGTATACTTCTTGCTTTTTACCAAGTGATTTGTGAACTTGCTAACTTAATATAAATTTTGCAAAATTTAACCATAATGTTTTTGTGCAATAGTATACAAAGTGTACTTAACTATGTACATATGTGCATTACTGATTCTATATAATCAACCTTATATAAAAGAAGACTAATATACTAAGTAAAATAAATAGACTCTATGTTTTGCACATAGAATGCTAACAAAGATTCAAAGGACTACATGACTTGTAGTTTTGATTAAAAATATGAAAATCAAAATCAAAAGTTATTATCAAACATACTTGAATAAAAAATTACTTGAAAAATCAAAAATTGTATCAATCCTATTTGGATAATTAATTTCATTTATTGATTGATTAGTTTCATTTTATGATTTAACATTTTTTAAATAATAACAATACCCACACATATGTAACTAGGACTCGAACCATAGACTATTTACATTCCAAATGGGACTCATTTCATTGAATCACAACTTGTAGGCTATGATATAACAAGTTAGAAGTTAAGAATGTCTTGATAAGGAGGCCGTGTACATAGGTGCCAACTTAGTTGGGATGTTCCTGTGCACCTACTGATGCCAATCACCTACAACCTTTCACTTTAAAGAATCTTGTTTTGGTACCTTTGTCAATCTTCCCCGATGTCAATTTAATGGGTTCATTGTTTTTTGTTTCACAAGTGTAAACCATGCAATTATATTAGAGATTTTTCGTTTTGGGTTACCAATAAAGTTTTAATATTTTCTCATATCGAATTTTGGGTTTCAATTATGCTAAATTTGTCAACAAATGCAAAGCTCGATGTTGTTAAGGATAAGAGTTTTTTTGTTTTTCAACAAGTACTTTAATGAAAATTCTTCTATTAGATATTCAAAATTTCTAATCAATTGTATTAGCAAGCTCTTTCTAAAAGAAAATCAGCAAGGAATTCTTATTCTAAGAAGTTGAAGTCAAATAAATTAAAGATAAGGGAAATCTTTGGGTAGAAGTGTTAAGGTTAGTGATTCTTTTGATTTCATTTTTATTGACCACCATGATGTTATTATCCTTTACATGATATATTTTCTTAAGTGTGTCCTAATAAGTGCTTGAAAAATCTCATATTTCATGATTTTATTGTAATTAATTGTAATAAATAAATTTGATTATAGCATGTTTATATTATTATTTGTGAAATTGTATCTTTTTAGAGTCACAGGTATATTTTGTTGTATGTTAAGTGTTTTTAGCTTCAAAACTAAATAAATTTATCAACACATGAAGAACAACCCTTGGAGCACTTATCTTGCATCCTAAGAGCTTAAAAGATTAAGGCATGTAAGCCTTACATCAATAACCAACCATTTTGTAAGGTGTATGAGGTAATTTTCAAGAAAAACAAAGCATGTCACGGTGAAGAAATTAGTATGTCGTGCCACACACTGTTCGAGATGAAATAACTAGGCATGTTGAGTTTTGTGTGTCATGGTATGGAATAACATGTGCCATTATGTGACCCTCTTAGGAAGGAAATGTATAACCCCAAACAAACTTCATGCCACAATGATGAAAAGGTCTGCGATGCGATGCACCTCCATTAAATTGGAATGAAGCCCTATGTACCCATATTTTCTTATAAATAAAAACTTATAGGTTTATGATTAAAAAAATATTTTAGAATTAAGAATTAGATACATTGTTTTTGCTTATTTGTGTATAATAAATAAGTATCTATTTTAATTTTATTGATTTGTATTAAATTAGGTGGTTGAAAATAACTTTAATTATAAATTAAAGATGTATCAAATCTTTATTTATAATTAAAGAATATATGTACCATAGGTTTATCAATTTATTAATTTCAAGTCTAACCAAAGAAAGTTATTAATTAACTACATATTTTGGTATATATATATTTATTTAGTTTATTAATTCAATAATTTCAAATCCAGCCTAAGAGTAATTGATTAATTAAGCTCACCATGATCATAGGAAATTTGTTTATTTAAAAAGGAAAAATCAATAAATCTAATTTATATTTAAATTACTTAATTCATTCTATCTATGACCATACACATCCATTATTATACATTCGGCTATAGTTTAATTTACTTTTTTCTTTAGATATTAATTTAATTTAAAATTTACAATTATGTTCTTTAAATTCGACATTTGTTAGAGTGTTTGGGAATTGTTTTTCTGAACTATAATAGAAAATAATTATTTTTTTAAAACCACTGCAATTCCTTAAGAGACCGATCTTATAAGTATACTTGTAGTTTAATTTAAGTCATTTGTGCACTTGTGAGCTTTATCAATGCAAAATTTGTGTATCAAGATTTTGGCACTGTTGCTGGAAAATTTACATTTGTGTTCTTTTTAGTTATTTTTAGTGATTTTGTTTTTATTTCTGTGATTTTGTTTTTATTTTATTATTTTTTTTTGTAATTTTGTTTTTATTTTTGTGGTTTTGTGAATATATGTGATGTATTTTGTTATTTTGATTTATTTCAATTAGTTTTGTTTATTTTATTTCTTTTTTTAATTTATTTCTTTTTAGTTGTTATTTTTATTTTTATTTCTTTTTTCTTAAGCCACCACTAAAGCCATTAAATATGAGAGATGCTTTACCAAGGAGGTACTAATGAAGGAATATGCAATGTCAATCATTGGCACTGCTACTTCCTTTATACAATTAGGGGATGCCTAAGAATTGTGAATTGAAAAATATATTATTTTTCCATGTTGCTATCCTTCTATGAAATTTCTAATGAAGATCCTTTGACCTTCATTATGGAATTTTACTCAATTGTGCATACATTCCCTTTGCATGGGCTTATTGAGGACCAATTAAAAATGAGGTATTTTCTATACACCTTTAAAGATAAGTTTAAATGAGGACCAATTGTGCATACTATTCCCTTCAAAAACTTTTTGATTTGAGAACAAAAATTGCTATATTATCTCAAATGGAAGGAGAACCATTCCATGAAACTTAGGACAAGTTTAAATAACGTTTCAATCAATACCCATACCATAGTTACACACTATAGGTGTTAAGTCAATTTTTCTATGATGCATTGACACAATAGTGCCAATTCACAGTTGACAATGCTATAGGTGGAGTTATAGAAGAAATAATAGCCTTAGAGACTTAATATCTTTATGAGATGTTGAGTACTAATTTCCAACAAAATAGTACTAGATTGAGAAGAGCGGGAGTCAATGATATAAGTTTCAAGAATAAGATGGCTATGTGACTAGCGAAATTGATGAAGCAAGTTCAATCCCTAACTACCAAGAACATATCAAACAAAAAGTTATGTGAAGTGTGTGGTATGTATGGGCATAGTGCTAATGTTTTCCCTTTTACAGGTGATTCATACGTAGGTACCAGTCCAAAAGTTTATTTTATGTAAGAGTGATCTTTACACCAACACCTATAATCTTAGGTGGAGAAATCACTCTAATTTCTCATGGGATAAAAACACTAACCCATCATATGCCCAAAACCAAATGCAAGGCTCAATCCTAAACCATAACATGCCACCTTATCCACCTAATAATCCAACCATGGAGGAAAACTTGAATACTTTCAAGCATTCAAGCAAATTGAGATAAAGACATGAAAAATAATCAAAGATTGGACTCTTTAGAGGAATTTGTGAAGAGGGTGAAAGAAAAAGTTGGATAGATTGCTAAGCAAATGAAAAAACAAGAGAAAGTCAAGCTTCTTAATCAATCTTAAAAAGTTAAAGCTATTACAATTCTTTTGAGTAATAAGGTTTTAAATAAAGATTTCCCTAAAATTTCTAATGATTTAGTTAATAATGCAGGAATCACGAGTGGAGTGCAAGTAGCACCCAAGGAAGTTTTGGACATAAATTATGGATGAGTACTTAAAAATCACTAATATTATATGATTCATTTGTACTTAAATGTAATAAATATATTTGATATCCATGATTTTATCGTTATTTAAGCAAATCTATATGTTCATAATCAAGGATATTTTTTATTATTTTTAGATTTTTTAGCTTCAGTTTTGAAAATTGATGGAAATTTGTAGAGTCATGCCTAAAGAATTCATTTTCAAATTAGAAGATTAAAAGAAAAATATATAAAAGCCTTTCATGTGATGCAACCAGTTGTAAAAGGTAAAAAACAATAAGTGAAAACAAGCAACACAAGCTGCGGTAGAAGTATAATAGGTTATGGTGCACTCCATTCTCTTGGCATAAATTTCAAGCAGCTTGAGCTAAGCCACAGTGGAGAAATTTTGTGTCACAGTTTAATCCTTTCTATTTGAAATCAAGTGAACCATTACATAATGCAGGCCACAACCTAGATAAACTTGGGTCACAACACGCGATGATTTTTCCTTCATGATCCACTTTTATTGCCAAGCTTCAGCGATAAATAAGAATTATATGTTCTTGTTTTCATATAACATATACATAGAGATTAGCAAAAATAGATTTTTGTAGGAGGCATCTAAGGTTTTTTTCTTTAATTTTCTTAAAATTTTATTTCTTAGTGTTGTGTAATGGTTTAGATTCAATAACAGTATAGGCATATCATTTTGAAAGTCTGTCATATCACAAATCATTTCAAAAGTTCTATATATATTATAATACATTGAGGTATTTTGTTTTAATTGTATTCAATTACTTGCAAATTAAATCTTTATGTACTTTTCTAAATGTAGTTTTTAATACATTGGACATTTATTAAATCTTAGTATGTCTAGCTGAATATTACCATGAAATATTATTTATGTTACCATGTTTGTGAAAATTATTATAGGTGAATATTTTTACATAATAAATTTAGCTTATCTCTTCATTTAATATTTTTATGGAATTTATTACTAATAAATATATTGACGATATATTTTTTGTAATAGAATTAAAATCTAAAAGTTAGATTTTAAGATCTAATTTTGACACCTTGAATGTATTTAAATTGATAAACCTACCAAAAGTATTGATTTAAATAATTTGTTAGTAAAGCATACTTGAAAAGACTTGATTGATTTGTTTAACGAAAAAAATGATCCTCGCCAAAAGACTTTTTCATATAAAAAGTGAAAACCAATAAATTAAATTTATACGTGTAATAATCTACTTAATTCTAAAAAAATATGATCAACTAGTTAACAATTCCCATAAATTCTTCATAACCAATCTTATTGGTTGAATCAATATGATAAACTATTATTTATTGAATCAATCTTATTTCTATCTTTAACTTTATGTCAATAAATTAGACTTTTGAGAACCAAAATATTATGATAGAATATTTAAGTTTATTATTCATTTTTATTTTTAAGAGATTTTTTGTATTATTTAAAATTACTTAGTTCCTCTTTAGATTGACCATGAGAGTATATTTATTGTTTATTATAAGTAATTTGCGCACTTGCATACTATTCTATAAATATAAAATATATGTATCAAGTTTTTGGAGCATTTTTTGGTGAGGAATCACAGAACTTTGAATTTAGAAATAATTAGTTTTCCATATTACCCTCTTTTTCGTGGATCGGCTACTAAATACTTTCTTTTATTAGGGACTTCTACTTAACAATCCAAACCTTCCCTTTCGGTTTACCTACCAAGGACCAATTAAGAATGAGGTTTTTTCCCTACATCCTAAAAGACAGCACCAAGGCTTGGCTAATGTTACTCCTTCTAGGTTCCGTGATGACCTGGAAGTAGATTTACAACAAATTCAGGAGAAAATTTTATTCCCATTAAAAAACATCTGATTTGAGAACTAGGATTGCTACTTTCTTCCAAATGGAAGGTGAACCATTCCATGAAGCTTAAGATAGGTTCAAGTTATTCCTCACTCAATGACCTCATCATAGTTACCCACTACAATAGTATAATAAGTTAGAATGACACAATAATGTTAGTTTACCATCAACAATGTTGTGGGAGGTGCTATGAGTGAGAAAACTACCACTAAGACTTATAATCTCTTTCCGATGTTGGGTGTTAATTATCAACTATAAATCTTGAGAGTGAGAAAGGTTAGAGTCCATGAAATAGACTCTAGCATTAAAGTACCTATGTAACTTCCACAGTTAACGAAGCAAGTTGCACTTCTTGTTACACAATCCACTCCTAACAAAGAACAATGTGGAGTGTGTAGTAAATTGGGACATGGTGTTGATACTTTTCCTTACCAAAGAGAAGTTTTTATAGAACCTAAATAGGCTAATGCAATAGAGGGGTACCAATCAAGACTTGGGTATGACCCCAATGTAAATACCTACAATCTAGGGTGGAGAAATCATCATAATTTCTCCTAGAGGGAAAACAATCCTCCATTTGTCTAGAACTCCAATCAACAGGCCCAACAATACCATCAATAAGTGCCATGTAATCCTCAAAATAGACCATCCCTGGAGGATAACTTGATTACTTTCATTCAAGTTATCAAATACAACTAATCCAAAAACAATCAAAGGTTTGATTCATTGGAAGTATCCATGAAGACATACACAGATTGAGCAACTAGTTGAACACTTGCAAAAGTAAGGGAAATAATAGTTGTATGTTCAAAATGACAAATGAACTCAATGACATGGGAACATTAAGTTTATTAAAAATGGGAGTTCCCCAAGCAACGTCTTGTTAAGACAATAGATTAAATCCTCGATGGAAAGAAATCCATTATTATTTTTTTGTTTTAATTTATTTTTATTTTATAATTATTTTAATTGTAAATTTTTAGTAGTTTTTATTGGATGCTTCTTAGTATAATAGTTATATTTATAATTTTTTTTATTATAATTATTTAGTATTTATATTTTATTTTATATTAAGTATTAGTTTAGTTATATTATTATAATATAAAAAATTGAGCCACGACATGGCCAATATAGGGTCATGGATGAGGCTCTCGGGTTAAAAATAGGGATGTGAAGAACTAAACTTTGTACTACAACATGAACTTAACTACGTCGCAACCCCAAGGTTTCTGAACATTTTGCTTTGGAATTTTAACAGTTTGCACCATGGAATGATTGAACTTGCACCATAGCCTACATTCAACCCCCATTTTTTACATTTCTTCATCTTCATCACTCAAACCCTAACTTTTCCCTCCCCTAAATATACCGTTACCCCCAAAACCCCATCTTTTTCCTTTAATCTTTTAAATTTCTTCACAATAATCTTACTCCTATTTGATTTCTTTCCATTTTACTGAGAAATTTTATCAAATCTCTATCAAGAATCTTCAAATCTTCATCTTCTACAATAGGTGTACTTCCAAACATCTTCTTCTCCTTCCCAAAAACACAAGTAAGTGACCAAAAATTTTACAATAAATTCTTAAATTAATTTTTCTAATTTGTGTGAATATATTCTAGAATTTTTGGATTATTTAAAGTTTTGTGTTGTTTTAAATTTCTAGAATATCTATGAACCACTTAATTTTTAAAGGAAAGGAATTAAAGGTCCCTATAGACTATAATAAGACTAAGTTTTCAAATGTATAGGCCAAATTCAATTTTGATAAGGTTGCTAAGATCAATAAGAATTTTGTTATAGAACGGGGATTAGATTTTGAGCTAAGACACAACTATTAATTTGAGGGAATAATAAATGTCATAATATTATTAGGATGGAAATGGTTTGTGAAGGAACCAGATGATGTTTCTGAATCAATAGTTCAAAATATTTCTGCTAATGTTTATGATGTTTTTTTATAACAGGGTAAAGATACATGATTTATTTGCACTTAAATGTTATAAATAGTTTTGAATTTAATAATTTTATCATTATTCTATCAAATCTATGTTTTCAAAATTACATATATGTATTGTTATTTTTCAAGTATTTTTAATTTCAATTTGACTAAAAAGATCAAGATATGAAGAATCGTACCTAGAGCATTCATTAGCAGCTTAAAAAAATAAAAGAATAACACATATAAACCTTACATGTAATCCCACCAAGTTTGTAAAGGATGAAACAAAAAGAAATTAGAGAAAAATAGTTCAACGCGGGTCGTAGCATGGGTTAATGTTAGCCACAGAATGACCTTCTCGGATTGTCATTTCACGAGTACCATAATAGATGCGAGCTACGGTGGTGCAATAATGTGGGATGCAGTGTGCATTAAAATTTCCCTCACGAACCACATTTTTCTTCCTTTTTCTAGGTCACTTTTCACCTAATAATTGAGCCTCAGTGCTAAGTAGTACACACACAACAATCAAAGTTCAATATGATTTGTAAATATGTTTTGTGGTTTAAATTTTATTTAGCAACTTAAGAATTTTAGTTAGCTACAATTTTATCTTTTATGAAGTAGTTTTGATTCAATAAATAGTATAAGCAGATCTGTTTGGATGTTTCTCAAATCACAAATTGGTAGTAAAGTTCTATATATTGAAGAATACAATTAAAGTATAATTTTTTTGTATTATTTTGAATTCTATTTTTAATTTAATGATCATTCATTAAATCTGAGAATGTCTAACTGAATATTATTATGTTATATTAGTTATATTATCATGTTTGTGAAAGATTACTTTAGGTGAATACTTTTATAAAATAAATTAAGTTTGTTTTTTATCTAATATTTCTACAAATTTTATTACATAGAAATATATTCACGACGTATTTTTCACAATAGATTTAAAATCTAAAAGTTAGATTTTTGAAACTGATTATCTATATCTAATTTAGAATTATTATCTCTTTCAATATTTTTACAAGAATTAAGGAAATGACTTTGTTTTTACACCACCTAAGCACTCACATGGTGATGATCCAGGACCAAAATACATGGAGGATTGAGCTCCAAGTTTACTCCGGAGTTTTATTAGTTTTTTTATTTTTATGTATTTTATTTCAATTTTTTTATGAACTTTTAGTTTTATTTGTTTTTATTTTTGGATTTTCTTTTCTTTAATGTATTTTCAATTTTATGTAATTTTTTTATTTGTATTATATTTTTTTTTGTGACCCGTATTTATTTCATTTAGAATTGTTAAATTTATAATTGTTTGTTGAAATGTGATGTATGAGAAATACACATTATTTTGCATGTATTATTACATTGTTTGAGATGATGGATAAACTTAATACATCAATACTTAATCACATTGGCTAAAGAAAATGTGTAACTTTTCTTCTCTTTATATTTACCTTTAATTTTTATTTAATACATTAAGGACAATGTAGATTCTAGGTTGGGGTGAAGGAAAAGTTACATAAATATAGGTATTTTTATTTATTAAATATATTTTTATATTTATTTTCTTTTATTTAGTTTATTTATTGGTTTAGGGATAGTTAGGTTTATTTTAAAAAAATTTGCAAAATTATGATTTATCATTGAGCCTTTGAACCGTTGGATTGATGTCTTAAACATGTCATGTAATATTGTGATAACTAGTTTTTTTTGTCATAGTTTGTATTTCATGCTTGAATGATGAGATTGAGATAAACATGTAATTGATATTTAGGAATCAAGCAGTATAGACTACATTGTGAGAATATTTTGAGCCTATAATCATTTGATTCAGAGTAATAATATTTTTTCTACTCCTTTAAACACTCTTCTTAGTATTCAAATTATTAGATGATCTCTACAGATTTCTAACATCTGATGAAGTATCATGCACTTATTTTTATTTCTTAAATTGAATGATTTAAGTAGAAATTTAAAGCGTATTTTCATTTTGTTCATGCACGACTTCTGAAAAATAAGAGATAAATTTGGAGTTCCCTAAAGCTAATACAAAAGACCCAAAAATTAGCCATTAACCAAATATATTTGTACATGAGTCCAATTTATAAAAAAAGAAAGAAAAATATATATTAAAAAAAGAGTATAAAAAAGTGCAAAAAATAAATAGTATAACTAAATATTATGGCTCAAAAGTTTTTTAAAGTTGTGAGAATGATTATTACAAAAGAAGAGTAGGAAATAAATCCCCTTGAAATCATTACATTTTCATTCATATTTTTACTCAATGATTTTAATTGATGCATGAGAATAGCATATGATTTCTTTATAAATTCTATCATTTGATTCCTTTCATGAGATCAATGTTACATATTTTTTGAGCCTTTCTTCTTTAATCATATATGAACCCATTTTTTTCATTTTTTTACCTAACTTCTATTCGCATATATCTTTGTTATTTCTTTTAATTTGGACATAAACCCATCCGCTAGGACAACCTCTTGCTTTAAATGTTTGTTACATACTCTAAATGCAATCATGTCAATCTTTAAAAATGATTTAGGTTAGTTTATTTATTTTTGTTTTTAATTTTTTATCACTTTTCTTATAAGGGGCTAGCAAAAATATGGTTAGGATTGTGATGAGTGCTTAAAAAGCACTAATACTAGGTGATTTATTTACACTTAAATGTAATAAATATATTTGAATATACATGATTTTATCTTTATTTAAACAAATCTATATGTTCTAAGTCAAGTAATTTCTATTATTTTTAAAGTATTTTTAACTTCAACTTGGTAAATTGGTATGCATGAACTTGAAGAATCATGCTTGAAGTATTCATTTTTAACTTAGAAGATAAAATGAATAATACATATAATCCTTATATGTGATCAAACCCATTGTAAGGAGCTAAAAACAAGAAGGGGAAATAAGAAACATGAGCTGCGACATGAAGTATAGTGGGCACGGTACATTATAATCTATTTAACGTCAATTTCAAGTTGCTTGAGCTGAGTTGTGGTGGAGAAATGTTTCCCTGCAGTACAATCCTTTCTATTTGAAATCAAGTGAACCATTATGTAATACATGTGACGATGTGGATAAACTTGGGTTGTGACGTGTGATGATTTTTCCTTCACAATCCACTTTTCTTACCAAGCTTATATATAACTAAGAGTTATGTTTTCTTATTTTCATATATCATATACATATAGAATAGATCAAATATATTGAGCTATTTTATTTTAATTATATTAAACTATTTACCGATTAAATCTTTATGTATTTTCCTGAATACTATTTTTAATATACTAGCTATTTATCAAATTTGAGCATATATGGTTGAATACTACTATAGGATATTAGTTATATTACCATATTGTTAAAAATTAATTTAAGTGAATATTTTTATAAAATAAATTGAGCTTATTTCTTCATTCAAGATTTGTAAAAATTTGTTACTGATAAATACATTGATAACATATTTTTGTAATGGATTTAAAAATCTAAAAGTTAGGTTTTAAGATCTAATTTTGACACCTTGAATTCTTGTGTTTAAATTGATAATTCTGCTAAAAGCATTTATTTAAATGGTTTATTATTTTCTTAGGAATAAAGCATGATTTAATCTTATCAAATATTGATCACTATTAAAAGACTTTAATTGATTTAATTAATAACTAAACTGATCCCCACCAAAAAGGTTGAAATCAGTAAATTGAATTTATATCCTTAATAACCTAATTAATTCTAAACAAAAATAGTCAACTAGATAACAATTTTCATAAATTCTTTATTGAGTGTTAATTATTTATATGCCTAGTATTTATTGAATCAGTCATATTTCTATATTTAACTTTATGTCGATAGATTAGACTTTTCAAAGCCAAAATATTGTGATAGAATGTTTAGGTTTATTTTTTGTGTTTGTTTTTAAGACATTTGTGAATTATTTAAATCCCATCATTCCTCTTTAAACTAACCTTGGAAGTATATATATCGCTTCTTATAAATGTTTCATGCATTTATAAGTTATCTTATAAATATAAAAATTTTACATCAATGATATAATTGTAAAGCCATTTGAAGGAATTCAAGGAGAGTCATCTGACCCATCTACTTTGCATAAGACACCAGAACTATACCACTGCCATACCATCTTGAAGACGTTAAACAGGATATGAAATTTTCAAATTTATTTGACATGCTTTCTAAAGTTAAAACTAATTTTCCTCTCTTAGATGTCATTAAGAATGTGCATTCCTCTGCAAAAACAAATTTAAGAATTAAACACTAAGAGGAGAAAGTATGATATTAATGAAAGAGTAATTGTATTAGAACTTCTTAATGCTATACTTAAACAAAACCTTCCACCAAAATTGAAGGACCTTGGTAGTTTAATATTAATGTTACTATGGGGGATAAAAAGGTAGTTAAGACTATACTAGATTCAGGTGCAAGTATTAATCTCATGCCTTACTCAATATGCTTACAAGTAGGTTTAGGGGAGTTGAAGCCCACTACTATGTCTCTTTAATTAGCAGTTAGGTATGTCAAATATCCTAAGGATGTGGTTGAGGATTTGCTTGTACAGGTAGATAAACTAATAATACCTATTGATTTTGTGATAATGGACAAAGACCACACGATTCTTCTTGGTAAGCCATTCATGACCACAACCAAGACTATTGTAGATGTTCATAATGGGAAATTAACTATGATAGTATTGAGAGAGATTTTTCATTTTGAAATTTTTGTTTCCTCTCCTATTCCTTCTATTTCTATTGATCATGAGTGTTCATATATTAATTGTGTGGACACACGTACTCATAACACCTCTTTATTGGATGAGATGAAGGATAAACTTCAATATGCTTTAATAGTTGATAGGATGGAGGAAGACTTAGATGAGGAGACTAAGAGGATACCATGAATTTTTAGATAGTTTTGAACCAATAGAGGAGCCTAGTACACCTATAGATCTACCTGAGACCCCATATGGGGAAGAAAATACTCCATCTAAGCTTAAGCTAAAAGAGTTACCTAAGCATCTTAAATATGTGTTCTTAGGAGAGGGGAGGACCTACCCAATTATTATAGACATTAAAGGCATTAGTTCGGCTATCTGTATGCATAAGATTAATTTAAAGGACAATATCAAACCTATGAGAGAAGCCCACAGAAGATTTAACATGATTACGAAAGAAGTAGAGAAAATTGAAATCTTAAAACTATTAGAAGTATAAGTTATTTATCCTATTGCTGATAGAAAATGGTTAGTCCAGTACATGTGGTACCCAAGAAATCAAGCATTATCAAGGTAAGAAATGACCAGAATAAGGTAGTGTTTACTAGAATCATCACGGGATGGAAGTTGTGTATCAACTTTCAAAACTAAATCTATACAATAAGAACGATCACTTTCCCCTTCCTTTCATTAACAAAATGTTAGAATTATTAGTGGAGCAAGACTTTTTTCATTTTCTTGATGGTATTTTAGGATATTATCAAGTACCAATTACAATAGAAGATCAAGAAAAGACCACATTCACTTGTCTATTTGCGACATTTTCCTTTAGGAGGATGTCTTTTGTCTATACAATGCTCCCGTCATATTTCAAAGATGCATGATGTTTATATTTTCAAAATGGTAGAGAAATTTATTGAGGTATTCATAGATGACTTTTATATCTTTGGAACCTTTTTTATTATTGTTTGCATAAATTGACTTTAGTTTTGGATAGATGCATTGAATGAAACTTAACTTTTAGTGGAGAGAAAAGTCACTTTATGGTTAAAAAAAGGTATTGTGATAGGACATTATTTCAAGTAAAGGTATAGAAGTGGATGTGGCTAAAATCAACTTAATTTCTAAATTGTCAACCAATGTAAAGGAAATTAGGAGTTTCTTAGAATATGTAAATTTTTTAGGAGATTTATTAATGATTTTATCTAAATAAAGTCATCTTTTATGTAATATGTTAGGCAAGGATGTCTCCTTTGTGTTTGAAAATAATTTTTTTATTGTTTTTAATATCTTGAAAAACAAAATAACTTCAGTACCTAATATCATGGCACCTTATTGATCTTTACCTTCTAAAATTATGTGTGATGCTTCTAATTTTGCTATAGGGGGTTGTTTTGGGGTAGAGAATGAATAAGCATTTACATGTTATTGATGTTTGTTTTCATTCTACTTCTCTTATTAGCAGTCCATTTAAACATAAAGGACATTATGTCCTTTGATATTGGATTAGATTTTGGTTCTTCCCAAATTGGTCCTAGAGGGCTTTTTTGTCACCCTCCGTTGGTGTTAATTTTGATTTTGATACTTGTGATCAATTGGATCATCTAGCCAAAGTTTATAGATCTAGTTCATGGAAGAAAAAAAATTAATCCTATTAATTTTCTATTTTGGAGGGAGCAAAGAACAAATTATTCCTTCACGGGTTGAATGTAGTCCTTATATCTGGCGTCGAAAGAAAACTATTGTTGTTACCCTGATAGAATTGAAGTTGCATGCAGTAGTAAACTATGTCATAATTCTTTGGCATCATTTGATGATAAATTGTAGATAGTGGAGATTATTCAAGAAGAGAGGAACCTAGAATTACCAACTATGACATATGTTGAATTCAACAAACACTACAGTTCATTCAACAAACACTACAGCTCATTCAACAAATACTGCACCGACATCAAATGCATACACGGCACCTACCAAGCAGCTGTAAAACATGTAATTCAATCATAGTGGTTGGTGAAATAGTAATTGATATTTGTCTATATAAACAATGTACATATCCGATACAAATTAAGAAAATATACGAAGGAAAACGTTTATTTCTTCTTCTGATTATTTCTTCAAATATTGATTTCTTCATGGTATCAAAGCCAGGTGACTAGGTTGGTACCCAGCCGGTTGTAGGGGATGGACCCTGCGCCAGTGTGAGGGGGAGGCGCTCCATATCCCCGGTCAAAAATCGATGTGAGGGGGAGTGTTGAAGTCCCAGTTGTTGTAAAATCTGTTCAATCTGAAGGTGTTTTTAATGCTGGAATTGTTCTTACTGAGACTAATTATGATGTTTGGTCTCAAATATTAGAAATGCATATTGTAGAGAGAGAAAAAACTCTCTTATATTCATGAAAAAAATTTGCAACCAAAAAAAACATCTAACAATTATAACAAGTGGTATGCAGAAAATCAAAAAGGGAAGAGATGGATACTTATGTCAATGAGTCCAGAAATCATGAAGCGATATTTACGCATACCTACTGCTCTTGAAATTTGGGGTGCTTTGGCAAAAGCATTCTATGATGGAAGTGACGAATTTCAAGTATTTGTCTTAAACCAAAAGGCCTTTACTTCCAGACAAAATGGAAAATCACTTTCAGAGTATTATGGAGAGTTGACTGAAATTTTCCAAGAGCTAGATCATCGTGATAAGGTGGTCATGAAAGACCCTCATGATCTAATATCATATCAATAGTCTGTTGAAAGACTAAGGATACATATTTTCCTTGCTGGATTACATGATGAATTTGAGCAGGTTCGTGGAGAAATTTTGCCAAAAGAAACTATCCTAGATTTAGAAGGTTGTTATTCCTTGATTCGACGGAAGGTGGTATGTCGAATCTCATTGAAGGAAAAATCTAGAGATGTTGACGCTTCCGCCATGATATCTAAAAATCGTTTTTTTTTCAATCAACAAGAATGAAGGGTGACTGATAAATCATCATTTAAATGTACCCATTTTCATCAAAAGGGTCATACAAAAGAACGATGTTTTGAACTGATGGGATATCCTGACTGGTGGGATCACAACCGTGACTCTCGGAAGAAAAATCCACTACAGATGTCTACTGCCACCATTGCTGAAACAACCAAGGATCATGTTGCAAGCTCCTCAGCAAATTTTGGTAAGATGCTTAAAGTTTTTTCTCCTATTTTTAATAATACATGGATAATTGATTCAGGTGCAACTGATCATATGACATTCGATTCTAGACAAATCTCAAAACCATCCTCACACAAAACTGTTTGCACTGCCAATGGTAACACAATCCCAGTCATTGGGGAAAGATCTTTATCTCTCACTAGTACTTTGAATTTAGACTCAGTACTAGTTGTTCCCTCTTTAGAGTATAACCTTATATCTATTTCTCAAATAACCACTGCTTTATCTTGTTTTATTATTTTTTGGCCTGACTTTTGTCTGTTCAAGGACATTCAAACAAAGCAAACGATTGGCCATGGTGTTAGTCAAGGAAACCTGTATTATTTGGACTTGGATTCAACAAATCATGCATTGGTAGCAACTGGATCTCACAAGGATGAATCAAATATATGGCTATGGCATAGGAGATTGGGCCATGCTTCTTTTGGATATTTAAAGAAATTATTTCCAAGTTTATTCTTAAGCTTAGAGCTTTCTACCTTAAAGTGTGATGTCTGTGAACTAGCAAAAAGTCATCGTTCCTCATTTCCTGTAACCTTAAATAAAAGTCCATTTTCGTTTATGGTTATACATTCTGATGTATATGGTCCTTCCAAAATCTCTACTTTGGGAGGATCACGTTGGTTTGTTACATTTATTGATGATTTTAGTAGAATGACGTGGGTGTGTTTAATGAAATCTAAAAGTGAGGTAAACGTATTATTTAGAAAATTTCATAAAATGGTTCGTACTCAATATAAAACACAGATTCAAGTTCTAAGAAGTGACAATGGAGGAGAATATAAAAGTTTTGAGCTTCAAGAATATCTTAAATCAGAAGGCATTATTCATCAAACTACTTGTGTTGATACACCTCAACAAAATGGAGTTGTAGAAAGAAAAAATCGACACTTGTTGGAAGTTGTCCGTGCCTCATTAATCGAAGCTAATATGTCATTATCTTATTGGGGAGAAGCAATTACTTCTGCTACATATTTGATCAATCGGGTACCTTCCAGTCCCATTAACTTCCAAACACCACTACAAGCCATCACTGAAGCAATTGTTGCACCAAGTGTTCCCAATTTACCTCCTCATGTCTTTGGTTGTGTGGCATTTGTACACCTACATAAACAACAATGTAGCAAGTTGGATCCACGAGCAATACATTGTGTTTTTATGGGATATGCCATGCAACAGAAAGGGTATCGTTATTATCATCCTCCTACAAAACAAATGATTACTACTATGGATGTTATTTTTCATGAAGATACAATGTATTTCTCTTCTACGCTTGAATTTCTGGGGGAGTAAAACCATGCTGAAATTCAAACCCTTACATATAAATTGTTTCCTTATGAAGAAGGAAAAATTTTATGTGAGGAAAATACAAATAACTTGAATTCAGATGGTAATAACTCTCAATATAGAAAAGACTCAAGAGAAATGGAATCAAGTCCTCATCAACTTCAAGATCATCAAGCAAGTTCCTTACTACCACTAAGTGAGTACGAGTTTCCTTCTCCATAATCTACTGATATACCTAACCAATCGTTTGTAGAGGATGTTCCAACTATTGAACCAGTCAGAAAAATACTTCCATCACGTCCTAACAGAGGTATTCCTAAAGCCATGTATGAACCTGAGATTTCTAGTCAAGTCAAATATCATATGAGTAACTATATGTCTAAACATCGTTTGTCAAAATCAAACGTATCATTTGTAAATCAATTATCTACTGTATCTATTCCTACCAGTGTGCAGGAAGCTTTAGCTGACCAAAAATGGAAAGATGCTATGAATGAAGAACTAAGATCCATAGAAATAAATAGAACTTGGGAGCTTGTCGATCGTCCACCAACAAAGAAAATTGTTGGATTTTGATGCATTTTTTCAGTAAAGTATCAAGCAGATGGTATGATTGAACGCTATAAAGCAAGATTGGTGGCAAAAGGATACACCCAAACACATGGGATCGACTATACAGAAACATTTGCACCTGTAGCCAAAATTAACATTGTTCGGGTCTTGATATCTCTAGCTACAAATTTAGATTGGCCATTATATTAGTTTGATGTAAAAAATGCCTTTCTACATGGAGATTTAATTGAAGAAGTCTACATGGATTTACCACCAGGAATCAAGAAATCCATGATGAAAAGGTGTGCAAATTAAAAAAATCATTGTATGGATTGAAACAATCCCCAAGAGCATGGTTTGGCAGGTTCGCAAGGTCAATGAAGGCATTTGGCTACAAGCAAAGCAATTCAGACCATACTTTATTTCTAAAAAAGGGGTATGGTAATATCACTGCACTTATTGTATATGTTGATGATATGATAGTAACAGGATCTGATCTTGAAGAAAGGAAAGCACTACAAACTTATTTTTCCAAAGAATTTGAAATGAAAGACCTTGGTTCCTTAAAATATTTTCTTGGGATTGAGGTTTCTCGATCAACAGAAGGAATTTTCTTATCTCAAAGAAAGTATGCCTTAGATTTATTAAAAGAAACTGGTATGTCGGCATGTCAACCAGCTAATACACCAGTAGAGGAAGGATTAAAGTTATGTATCAAGGTTGATCAAGTTCCAACAAATAAAGAAAGATACCAAAGGCTTGTTGGAAGGTTAATGTATTTGGCACACACTACTATAGTGAGAAACTAAGTGGGGATATTGATAACTCTATGAAGGTAGTCATTAGCACATTTTTAACTTAATATTTACTTATGTTTATTAAATGAATAACATTTTGGGGTTAAAAATATTAAAAAATAAAGTTTGTAGTGAAAAGTGATGAAAATATAATTTCTGGATTTTTTTAGGATTTTTTTGGAATTTTTAACACATGACCAATTAGGATCTACCATGTGTCATCACACAAGTAGAGGATCTAGCAGGGCAAGCCATATGGATTCCATGCTAGTAGAGACAACAAATCATAGATCACCGTGTGTGAGGAGTGATGCACCGCATACCACTTGTTGGCACGACGTTCAATTTGAGTTTAAGCGCGGTCAAAGCATCACGTCACGTGTCTCTACTCTATTCTTCCATATGTTCCATACAGTTTCCATGCAAGTTGTTTTTGCAAATCACGTTGTTCCATGTGGTGTTGACTCAGCATGGGTTGACTTAAACCGATCTCCCCTACCTTGCATCGTGCTTTGATTCACCCAGAAAATTATGTGTGCCATGTGCCACTTTATCATTGACTGGCATAGTTAGTTTTGCTTGTTTTGATCTCAACCCTTGATTTAAAGTTGATCCTACGGTTCAAATTCCACTTGAGTTATATTTAACCCCCTAACCACCCCATAAACCCTAAGAAGTCATCATTAGCACAATTTTGATCAGTCTTTAGTGCTAAGAAAAGAGAAAAATATAGAAAATTCAGAAGGAGATGCAATGTTGGTGTAAATTCAAGAGAATATTACTATTACAATTCAAGAGATTGATTGTATTTCTTCTTCAACTTTTTTCTTTATCAATTTTTATTTCTTTCTTTATGAAAAATATGAGTTTTATGGACACAATTATATGTAGTTAATTTATTAATCTAGAGGCCTTATGAACCCAATTTTCACCATGTGATGATATAATATTTTACCCCAATTATGATTTCAAATTAATTATACTATTTAATCTAATTTTTATGCTATTAATTATTTGGCCAACAATTTATCTATAGAGATAATTAAATAGATTTGAGAGAATTATTTAATTGTTTGTCTTGATTAAATAACACGCATAGTTTTTAGACATAGATGTATGATTCTTATGTATGTGATCTATAATTGATGAACTTAATGAGTATTATGAAATTTAATTGACATGAGAGTATGATTAAATTAATTACTATATGGTGTGTAGTTTACTTGAGATAGGAATACATGCTAGGTTAGATTCAATTGATCATGTAATAAATTGATAATTATTTTGGGGGGATTTTAACGATTCACATGTTTAGAAAATTGGGGGATTAAGTATTCTTAGATATGTTCTCATATATCTTCTTAGTTATCAAATCTGATTTAATTGATTATTTCTATTTACTTTTAATTATTTTAACTTTGCTTCTTTAAAATATAAAAATACAAAAAAAATTATTTTTCTTTTTTTAGTTTTAAAATTAGTTTTTAATTAAATAATATATGTAGGGACGATCTTTTCTTATCATTATATTAATTATTGTGATATGTATACTTGTGTATTCATCTCACACTTTATGTGTGTCGATCAAGTTTTTGGGTATCCTATTTATGACAAGGAGTTGTATACGTTGGTTCAGGCCTTGGAAAAGTGGCAACACTATCTTTGGCCTAATGAGCTCGTGATCCATACTGATCATGAGTCATTGAAACATTTGAAGGGTTAACAAAAGTATAACAAGAGATAAGCACATTGGGTGGAGTTCATAGAAACATTGCTACATCATCTCATACAAGTAAGGTAAGGAGAATATGGTTGCTGATACACTTTCTTGTAGGTACGTACTCCTTTTACTCTTGATGCAAAAGTACTTGGTTTTGAACATATTAAAGAGTTACATCCTTTAGACCAATATTTTAGTAAAGAGTATGCATCATGTGAAAAGGTATCCAATGGAAATTTCTTTAAGCTTGATGGGTTCTTGTTTAGAGAAAATAAATTGTGCATTCCAAATTATCCAATTCAGAATTTATCAGTGTTGTCTCTTTTAAGAGAACATAAAACGTTCAAGTATACATGGTCACAAGTAATAATATGATAAGTAGAATATCGTTCCCACGGAGATTTGTTAATAATGTTCGTTAATTACTAAAATTATTTCAACCTAATTTTATCTAAACATTCGATAATTTGATGCAGTTTGATTAACTAATTTTTATAATAGTTTGTAAGAAAATTCTAGGATTGTAGTTTCACCAAATTAATCCATTTGAATCATTATATTTTCTCTTGATTTATGTTCTCGTATTTTAAGTTTTCAACCAAGAACTCCTAAATTTATCCATATATCTCTTCCGAGCTCCATACACATACATCTCGTTAAAATAATTCACTATATTTCTATGAGAATTAAATTCAACCAGATTTATTAAGTTCTAAGTTCTCAAATAGTTACACATAAAATAAAAGTATATTCCTATCCCTTATACATATACGTTATTTTATCATGAGCAATACACAAAAATGTCTTTTCCAAGTTTATTTAAGTGTCACAGATCAATTAATTAATCTTCCGATAATTAAAAACATTAAGCACAGATAAAATAAACAACTTAAAACCGTTCCATAAATCATTCGAAAATAATTAATTCAAGTTTCATAATTCAAGCTACACTGCAACCCTAGAACAAATAAATTAGTTCATAACAGAAATTAAAATTACAACACAATAATAATCACACATTTAAGAGAAATAAAATTTAAAAGAAAAAGATTAGGAAAAACTCTTTCACGATGACTAAATGAAAAAACATTCTTCCCTTTCCTTCTTCATTGTCCTCTTTCTCTCTATTTCCTAAGAAAATACAACATCAAAATATAAAATAAAGGTTCTGCATGTTGTAGAGAACACGCAAAGAGAAACTAAAAATTGAGTGAAAACTGGAAAAACGAGAATTAAAACTAAAACTTACTCCCCATATCCTCTCGCGTACAAAATATATCCCCCCTTTTGAATTATTCTTTTTATTTGAAGTGGGCGACAAAAAAAATGTATGGGGAATTAAACTAATAACAAGCGTGAAAACCATTCTACACTTTTCTGATTTTTTTTCTTTTTACGCATGACACGTGTCACCATGTCATTGGCTGAGATAAATACAAAGACATGTGGCTGCTTATTTGTCGTTGAAACGCGAGGGTGCACGCTACTTTGATGAACCGCATCACACAGGATTTGTAGACATGCGGCTCGGTGCGCGACAGCTTGGTTCCACGCACTTCAATTTGGACCGTTCAACTCATCCAACAGGGAGCGATACGCCTCAGGGAAATTCTGCGCAGCTGACATGTGGGTCCCACCCTGCACGCCAATCTGTGCAGCAGGTGGGCCCCACATGTGCCGAGCCGCGCGCTTTTTGGAATTCCGACATAATCGCTCTTGTTGCGTCTGGATGTCACGCGTTTAATCTTGACCGTTTGATGGAATGATCGAGCGGTGTGTGTTGGGCGTTGTGAATGTCACGAGTGGCTCTTCTCCTGCACATAAATTAAACTTTTTATTAATTGCATTTTGACCCACAAATTTAATTTAAATTAATTTCTAATCTTTTGATATTTGCAATTTAACCCATTCTTAATTTGAAATTAAATTGTGATCTTTTTATAATTGCAATTAAGCCCTTTTTTTATTAAAATTTATTAATATAATTTAAAATATATTTATTAAAAACTAATACTAAATATTAATTTAATTAATTAAAAACTAACTAAAAATGTAAAGAACTAGAAATTATAATTAATAAAATAGACGTAAATCACTATATAAAATATAGTTATCACACCCTCAAACTTAAGTTCTTGCTAGTCCTCGAGCAAAAGAAAAGGAATAAAACAAAGATAAATGCATTTAAAATAGTGATTTTCAAAATATTTATTTTTAGTCATTCCAAGTAACATAACTCAAAGAAATAAAAGAATTCTATCTAAGTATCAAAATTAATTTAAAAATATATTACATTTTCACAATAAATTTTAGTGTGTGTGTGAAGTCTTTTCATATTTCATCAAATACAATCCGGATCAATTTATGCAAATATAAAATCAAATAGATTTTAATGAAATCACAAATCTAATAAGTTTATTTTTCATTTCTCTCTCCACTAATGTAGAAAAACATAATTAAAAATCAATAGGACTTTATTAAGCTTGTAGTGTATGGTTTAAGTAAAGGTTGAGTAAAGGATAATATTTAGCTCAATTTTTCCTAAACACATCATTTTAGGATTGAAACAAGAAAACACTTCCCAATTTGAGATTTAACATCACATACAATAATCATATATATATATATATATTCTACCTTTTTTTTCTTTTTTTTCAGAATCTATATTTTTTTTTCAATATCCCTTTTTTTGATATATCTTTAAATATTTACTAACAATTATCACATGTTAGTGAGATAAAAAAAATAGATATATCTACACATATATTTTTTGGTAGGCTTTTGAAATAAGATAAAAAAAATATATATAAACTTTGAAGCTTAAAAAGGGTCTACTATGGATAACGCATGTGAAGGTAGATAGAAAGGCTCAAACGATCCAAAGATGGCCTAAATCATTTTCTTAGTTTAAATGTTATCTATAATTTCGCCTCAAGAGAAAATCAAACAAATTCTAATAACTATGACACCACCAATATCAATCGAATTCCATACTCACATAAACCTTCTCTAAATTATCATAGCAACTCAAAAATCAAGACTAGTGCTCATGAATATTTATTCTTGTAAAAATGAAACATGCGTAAAAATTATTCATAGCTTAGAAAATATTCAAATTTTTCAAGGACTTATGCATTATTTAAAATGAAGAAATAAAATAACAAAAATTAGATCACCATTAAACGCAAAATGTCTTCTAATGTTCGATCAACAAAAGAAACAAAGCTAGACAAGCAACAATATCAAGCACTATTTCCAATAAGTTTAATCTCAACACCCCCAAACTTAATATGCACATTGTCCCCAATGTGTGGAAATTAAAGAACAAAGGAGATGTGTTAAAAACAACTTCCCTGAATGGTGAGTTAACTTGTGAGAATGAAATCCAAAATCATTTTTCCTCCTCCGATTTGCACCTATCAAAACAAAATAACTGAATGAAGAAATATGCAACTAATATATGTTCTAAAATACAATAAATAAATAAATAAAAACTAAAACACATGAGTTGCCTCCCAAGAAGCGCTTGATTTAGAGTCATCATCTTGACTGCCTTTTTCCTTGCTTTAGGTTGGATCGGATAAGAAAATGGTGGACTTTTGACGATCAATGTCACCCCCCTCCCCAATAATGTTTGAGTCTTTGCCCATTCACTTGGAAGGTATTTTGTGATTCTTCACCTTTAATCTCAACAGCCCCATATGGGTATACTTTGGTAATAATGAAAGGCCCTGACCACTTAGATTTCAGTTTTCCTGAGAAGAACTTCAAACGAGAATTGAAGAGCAATACTTTCTGTCCTGGTTCAAAGTGTCGATGCAAGATTTTGTTGTCATGCCACCTCTTCGTCTTTTCCTTATAAATCTCAGCATTTTCATATGCATGTAAACAAATCTCATCCATCTCATTGAGTTGTAAGAGACGTTTTTCGCCAGCGTCAAAAACTTGTTGTCTGTTTTGCAAAACATAATATCGTGTAAGTATACACGGTCACAAGTAATAAAGATTTGTAAGTAAAGTATCGTTCCCACGAGGATTTGTTACTATATTTTGTTGAGTACTAAAATTGTATCTCTATGATTTTATCCAAAACAATCCTTAATTGTAAAAAAAAAGGTAATAAGAAAATAAAAGGAATCTAAGATTGCAATTTTTCACCAAACTAATCCACTCAAATCATGTTTTTTTTATTTATATTTTTTAGTACATTTAATTTGTCAACCGAAAACTTCTTTTTTTATTCATACATCTCTTCCGAGCTTCATATAAACACACCTCATTAAATTAATTCACTATATCTCTAGGAGAATTAAATTCACCAAGATTCATTACGTTCTAAGTTCTCAAATGGCCACACATACAATTAGGGTATATTCCTATCCTTCATCATACATGTCATTCTATCTACGAGCAATATACACAAAAATGCCTTTCTCAAGTTTATTTTTATGCCACAAATCGTTTTGATAAAATTCGTAAATAATCAAAAAGCATTAAGCACAAAATAGAACGAACAAATCGAACGTCTTATAAATCTATCAAAATAATTAAAATAAAAGCTTCATAAATTTAGATCAAATGCAACCCTAGAAAAATTAAATTACTTCATAAAATTAAAATAAAAATTACAACACATACAGAAAAATAAGATGAAGAAGATGGAAAATTAAAACATCAATGTTTCATTAATATTTGGCATTCGCAGAACACAACAAAAGCCAAAAATAGCTTCTGCGTGTTCTGCAACCAACACACAAATACTACAAAAATTACAAACTCCAAACACTCCAAAAAAAATAAAAACTTACGAAAACTAAAACAAAAAAAAAACTCTACTCGAAAAAACTCTTTTAACTCTAAAATACATCCCCTATTTATAGCTAAAAAATACATTAGAAATATTACATTTTTTTATTTTTTTTTAATAAAAACACGTATACATTTTGTATCGAAAAACAAAAATCACTCGAATCAATTTTTGTACCGAAAATATTAATAAATCACGCGTGAGACAGGGCACCGATTCTACATTTTTTAAAATCAAAGTGCATGCCACGTGTTAGCGTCTGATTCGTTGTAGGTATTAGTGCGGACACGTGGTGGCTTTTCATTGGTTGCGAAAAAACGGGGGCACGATTGCTTGTCGCACGGGAGCCAACGGCTGCAACGAGGGGTTGATTCAGTGTGGTCGCGCTCATTTTAACATGCCACATGTCGAAATATTATATCCTGAAATATTAAGTGGAACATGTGGCAGATTATGGTTTGTGGAATAACCGGGCGTACGTGAATCAACCGCACTGGAAAAGACGCGCGCGAAGGTGGGGGACAGTGGCCAGACGCGTCAGACACGTGGGTCCCATGCTGCACGCCGGCCTGCGCGGTAGGTGGACCGTCCGATCAAAGAAGCAACGGCTCATATTCGCACGTGACGATCACACCCGACCAAAGCGAGTGTGTGCAGATTGCCGCGTGGCTTCTTCCCTGCTGCGCAAAATAAATAATTTTTATTAATTCCATTTTCACCCCAAATGTATTTCAAATTACATTTCAAACTTTGTTTAATTGCAATATAGCCCTTTTGTTAATTTAAATTAAATTTTAAACTTTTAATAATTAAAATTAAGCCCAATTTTAATTTAAATTATATTTTCAACTTTTATAAATTGCAATTAATCACTCTTTTATTTGAAATTATATTTTTGGACAAAAATTTGCAATTAAGAACGTTTTCGATACAATTTATTTAATTTTCTTAAAATATATAAAAAACAGAAAAGACTAATTAATTAAACTAAAATTAACTAAAAATAAAGAGAACATAGCAATTATAATAAATAAAATAGATGAAAATAACTGTATAAAATACAGTTATCAACTCCTAAATCAAAATTTAAATTCTTGATAGCCCAATATGCATGGTGCTCTAATTCAACCTGGAGATGACAAGCTTTCCCAAAAACCAACCGATATGGGGACATCCCAATAGGTGTCTTATATGCTGATCGGTATGCTCAGAGTGCATCATCCAACCTCTTAGACCAATCCTTCCTTGAAGGATTTACAGTCTTCTCCAAAATCCTTTTCACCTCTCTATTTGATATCTCAACTTGTCCACTTGTTTGAGGATGGTAAATAGTTGTGATCTTGTGAGTGACATCGTATTTGGCAAGGAGGGTTTCAAAAGATTTGTTGCAAAAATGAGTTCCCCCATCCCTTATGATTGCCCTTGGGGTGCCAAAACGAGTAAAAATGTTTTTCTTTAGAAAATTCAACACCACTTTGGAATCATTGGTAGGCAATGGAATTTCTTATACCCACTTAGAAATATAATCCACAGCAACGAGAATGTAGAGGTTGTTGTAGGAAGAGATAAAAGGCCCCATAAATTCAATTCCCCAAACGTCAAATATTTCTACCTCAAGAATGTTGTTTAGAGGCATCTCGTGTTTCTTAGAAATGTTACCAACTCTTTGGCACCTGTCACATTGTGAGACAAAGAAATGTGCATCTTTAAACAGATTTGGCCAGTAAAAACCAGATTGAAGAACCTTAGCCGTTGTTCTTTCTCTTCGAATATGGCCTCCATAGGCTGAAGAATGACAATGTTTAAGTATATTTTCATTTTCTTCCTTTAGGACACACCTTCTGATAATTTGATCTGCACAATGCTTAAAAAAGTAAGGCTCATCCCATAAATAGTACTTAACATCGTGTAAGAATTTTTTTTTCTGTTGGAAAGATATTTTGTGGGAAAGACACGTTGCTTACGATGTAATTAACATAGTCCGTACCATGGCATACTTCATGATCAAGGAAAATAGTTGCTCATCAGAAAAGTCTCACCAACGATGATAGTCTTGTCCATTGGCTCCATCATTATTCTCCAATCTCGATAGATGATCACCACTTGATTTTTGGTTCCTCTTCTTATCCTTGATCTCCAAATCAAATTGCCATAAAGGAGGATACATCTAATCAATCTCGGTTTGCATCTTTCTTAGCCATAAGATATTTTATAGCAGAATGATCCGTATAAGCGTCACCCTTAGTCTGCGAATTAGGTAGGATCGAAACTTTTCAAAAGCATATACAACAGCAAGTAATTCTTTTTCAGTGGTAGCATAATTCAATTGAGCTTCCGTCAAAGTTTTGCTGGCATAGTATATGGCATGGAAAACTCTCTTTTTTTGTTGTCCTAAAATAGCTCCTATCGCAAAATCACGAGCATCACACATGAGCTCGAAAGGTAGATTCCAATCTGGTGCAATAATGATGGGAGCCATGATCAACTTTTCTTTCAAAACGTGGAAAGCTTCAAAACACTCTTCGTCAAATGTGAATTTTGTATCTTTCTCTAAAAGGTTGCAAAGAGGCTTAGATATCTTGGAAAAATCCTTTATGAATCACCTATAGAATCCTGCATGACCAAGAAAACTTCTAATTCCTTTCACCAATGTTGGAGGCGGTAGTTTCTCAATGGTTTCAATCTTTTCCCTATCCACTTCAATTCCTTTGGACGAAATTAGATGACCGAGACAACACCTTCTTCTACCATGAAGTGGCACTTTTCCCAATTTAAAACCAAGTTTGTTTCTTCACATTTTTGTAGGACCAAAGAAAGGTTATGCAAGCACATATCAAATGAATCTCCAAACAATGAGAAGTCATCCATAAATATCTCAATAAAATTTTCCACCATGTTTGAGAAGATAGCCATCATACACCTTTGAAAAGTGGCTGGGCATTACAAAGTCCAAACGGCATTCTTCGAAAAGCAAAAGTTCCATATGGACAAGTGAAAGTGGTCTTCTCTTGATCCTCAGGCGCAATAGCAATTTGGTTGTATCCAGAATATCCATCCAAGAAACAATAGAAAAAATGTCCTGCCAATCTGTCTAGCATTTGGTCAATAAATTGAAGAGAAAATGATCCTTTCGAGTGGCCTTGTTGAGCTTCCGATAATCCATACATACCCGCCAACCCGTCACTTTCCTTATGGGAATTAGCTCATTATTGCTATTAGCCTCCATTGTAATTCCTCCTTTCTTCGGAACACAATGAATTGGGGTGACCCAAGAGCTATCTAAAATAGGATAGATAATACCTACATCTAACCACTTAATGATTTCGTCTTTTACTACCTCCTTCATGATTGGATTCAAACGACGTTGATGCTCAATAGTAGGCTTGAAATCTTCCTCAAACAAGATCTTATGCATGCATAGTGAAGGGCTAATTCTTTTAATGTCAGCTATAGACCACCCTAATGCTAGCTTGTAATTTCTCAACAATCTTAACAGCTTCTTTTCTTGATCTTCATCTAGAGATGCTGAAATAATCACAGGCATTGTAGAAATTTCACCTAAATAAGCATACCTTAGATGGTTAGGCAATGGCTTAAACTCTAATAATGGTTTATGTTCCATAGATGGCTTCACATAGGTAAACTTAGATGGTGTTGCAACTTGTGATGCCATTTCTTCAGTTTGAGGACTAAAGAGCTGTGGAGATGCTTCAAGTAACTGGAGATATTCAAGAGAATCAAAGTTATCAATAATATTGTCATTCATAAATGCATGTTCCAAAGCATCAGTACTCAAGTTTTCCCTGAAATTGCTTTCAACTAATGTATTCACCATGTCAACTCTAAAGCAATCATTAGATTCTCTTGGAAATTTCATAGCTTTAAAGACATTGAAAGTTACCTCTTCATCTTGAACTTTCATGGTAAGCTCACATTTTTGAACATCAATCAAAGTCCTACCAGTTGCTAAAAATGGTCTCCCCCAAATAATAGGAATTTCTTTATCTTCCTCCATGTCAAGAATTATGAAATATACAGGAAAGATAAACTTGTCAACCTTGACAAGCACATCCTCTATAATGCATCTTGGGTGTTTCAAAGACCTATCTACAAGTTGAAGAGTCACAGTGGTCAGTTGTGCTTCTCCTAATCCAAGTCTCTAATAGATGGATAGTGGCATCAAATTAATGCTTGCACCCAGATCACACAGAGCTCTACCAAAAAATTTCTCACCAATAGCACAAGGAATGGTGAAACTTCCTGGATCCTTAAGCTTAGGTGGTAGCTTCTTCTGAAGGATGGCATTACACTCCTTTGTGAGAGCAACTGTCTCAAAATCACCTAAACTTCTCTTCTTAGACAAAATTTCTTTCATAAATTTCACATAATTGGGCATTTGCTCCAAGGCATCAGCAAAAGGAATGTTAATATGAAGTTTCTTAAATACTTCAAGAAACTTGGAGAATTATTTATCCAGCTTTTGCTTGTGGAAGCGCTGAGGAAATGGAATTGGTGGATTATAAGGCTTTAGGTTATCTAAAAATGGTTTTATTTCAGGATTCTCTGTTAATTCATTCTCTTTGACCCTCTCATCAGCTTTCTCTTGTTTTTCTGGGTCAATAGCTTCAACAATAAGAGTTGGCAAAGAAATGGGCTTGTGTATTCCTTCTAACTCTTTTCCACTTCTCAATGTAACTGCTTTACAATGCTCTTTTCCTTCCCTTTTTGGATTGACTTCGGTATCACTAGGTAAAACTCCTTGAGGACGGTTGTTGACAGCAGTACCTAGTTGACCCAATTAAACTTCAAGATTTCTAATAGATGTTGCCTGATTCTAGAGAATAGTCTCATTCTTAGCCATGTATTGAGCAAACATATCTTCCAATGAAGGCTTTCTCTCTTGTTGTGGGACTTGATTATGAAAACCTGGTGGATGAGTGGGCTTCATAGAAGATGATTGGCCTTGATTATTACTCCAAGAAAAATTAGGGTGATTCTTCCACCCTAGATTGTAAGTGTTGGAATAGGGATTGTTTTGATTGTTTTGGTTCCTATTATAATTGGAAACAAAATTAATAGATTCAGAGTTATGAGGACATCTCTCACTGGCATGATTTCCATTGCAAATTTCACATGCAACAAAAGGACTCTGAATAGAATGAATACCCATAGTATCCATCTTTTTCACCAAAGCGGATACTTGTGTAGTTAAAGCGGTCATAGCATCAATCTCATGAATTCCAGTTACTTTCTTAGGCAACATCCTCTCTGATGGCCACTCATAGCTATTTGAATCCATTTCCTCTAATAAGTTGTAGGCTTCATCAATTGATTTCCCTAATAGAGCACCACCTGCTGCAACATCAATCATGTTTCTGGTTTGACCCATCAAACTATTAAAAAATGTTTGAACTTGAAGCCACTTCAGTAATCCATGGTGAGGACACCTTCTAAGTAGCTCCTTCTACCTCTCACAAGCTTCATATAATGACTCTGAGTCGAACTGCAACACACAGAAAATCGTGCAAACATACACGGTCACAAGTAATAAAAATTTGTAAGTAAAGATCGTTCCCACGGAGATTTGTTACTATAGTTTGTTGATTACTAAAATTGTATCGCTCTGATTTTATCCAAAACAATCGTTGATTGAGAAAAAGGTAAAAAGAAAATAAGAGAACTCTAGGATTGCAATTTTTCACCAAACTAATCCACTCAAATCGTGTTATTTTCTTTTGATTTATATTTTTTAGTACATTTAATTTGTCAACCGAAAACTTCTTTTTTATTCCTACATCTCTTCCGAGCTCCGTATAAACACACCTCGTTAAATTAATTCACTATATCTCTATGAGAATTAAATTTAATAAGATTCATTAAGTTCTAAGTTCTCAAATGGTCACACATACAATTAGGGTATATTCCTATCCTTCATCATACATGTCATTCTATTTACGAGCAATATACACAAAAATGCCTTTCTCAAGTTTATTTTTATGCCACAAATCGTTTTGATAAAATTCGTAAATAATCAAAAAGCATTAAGCACAAAATAGAACAAACAAATCGAACGTCTTATAAATCTATCAAAAAATAATTAAAATCAAAGCTTCATAAATTTAGATCAAATGCAACCCTAGAAAAATTAAATTACTTCATTAAATTTAAAATAAAAATTACAGCAAATGCAGAAAAATAAGGAGAAGAAGAAGAAGGGAAATTAAAACATCACATAGCAAAAATATTTGGCACATGTAGAACACAACAGAAGCTAAAAATGGCTTCTGCGTGTTCCACCGTCCAGCCCCAAACACTACAGAAATTCTACACCAAAAAAAACTTCTTTAAAACTAAAAACTATCTCCTATTTATAGCTAAAAAATACATCCAAAAAAAAATACATTTCTTTTTTTTTAAACGCATAAGGAATTTGTATCGAAAATAGAATCGACGTGTATCGATATTCGATATAATATTATTTTAATTTACGCGTGAAACAGGGCCACCGTTCTGATTTTTTGAAATTCAAAGTGCATGCCATGTGTCTGCGTCTGATTCGCTGCGAAGATTTAATGCGGACACGTGGCAGAATTTCATTGGCTGCGAGAAACGGGCGTGTGAAGGATTGTCGCACGGGAGACAACGCTAAAACGTGGGCGTAAATATTAGTGGGACACGTGGCAGATTCTTATTCTGTAAAAACTGAGGATGAATGCTGCTTCCATAACCCGCGTCACACACGATTGTTACACGAACGGTTCAGTGCGCGACAGCTTGGTTCCACGCGCTTCAATCTGGACCGTTCAAGAGATCCAACGGTCAGCGATGCGCCTCGGGGAAATCTGCGCAGCCGACATATGGGTCCCACTCTACACGCCGCGCCGTGCGAGAAATACCGGGCACGCACTTGTGTCTCGTCTGGATTGCACTCGCCAAATCTGGATCATTGTTTTGATGATCCAACGGTGGGTGATGGACGTCGTGATTTGTGCGAGTGTGATTCTTTTCCTACTCAGAAAATTTAAATTTTTTTTTAATTCTATTTTGACCCACAAATATATTTCAAATTACATTTTCAACTTTGTTTAATTGCAATCTAACCCTTTTAGTAATTTAAATTAAATTTTAAACTTTTAATAACTGAAATTAAACCCGATTTTAATTTAAATTATATTTTCAACTTTTATAAATTGCAATTAATAACTCTTTTATTTAAAATATTATTTTTGGGTACAAATTAGCATTTAAGTACGTTTTCGATACAATTTACTTAATTTTATTAAAATATATAAAAAAACAGTAAATACTAATTTATTAAACTAAAATTATCTAAAAATACAAAGAACATAGCATTTATAATCAATAAAATAGGTGAAAATAACTATATAAAATACATTTATCAGGCAGCTGCGTGCACGATTTCCTCCTTTTTGACATTTTGACCCATTTTGTCCAATTTTTCCATCTCTTTTGACTTTTCATCATTTAATTTATGAATATATTTGTGATGTATTGCCTCTAGTATTTCTCTTTGAGTCTTTAAGTTACATTTTTAAGCGAAAATACCTAAAAAAACAATAAATATACCCGTAATTCTGAAAAGACAGATTTAAATAAATATATGATAAAATCATATAAATATATATATTTTTAATCAATTAACGTGTATAAAATCATGGTAATTATAATGTTTTTTGAGCATTCATCACCTGATATGTTAGGAATCTCATTTGCAATGTGGCTTCTCTTCTTCTTGAAAACCAGTTTTGTACGATTAACACTACTACAAAAAAGGGTATTTAAATCGATATGTAAAGTCTATTTTTTGAAAAAATCGACTTATAATGAATTTAAAGTCGGTTCGATATAGAACCGACGTTACACATAGCGTCAGTTGACGTGTCAAACCGACACTATGTCCTACGTGTATTTCTTTAATTAAAAAATGCAGTTTAAAATTGAAATTATATACAACAATGTTTTTTTTGGTCAATTATTATTTTATTTGACTCTTTAAAATTTAAGTTGGATATATGTATATATAGTATAATTTTTTCTTTTTTTTAGACAATTTGTTTTTAAAATTATATAATTTTGTGTATTTGTTTGCATACTTAATTTTATGTACATACATACATGTACATATTTATTTAATTTTGTATATTTGTTTGGATATTATTTTAAAATTATTATTTTTCCTTTTTATACTATATATATATATATATATATATATATATATTCAAATTAAATTTTAAAGAGGTCAAATAAAATAATAATTTACCAAAAAAAATTTTAATTTTAAACTGCATTTTTTAAATAAAAAACACGTAGGACGTAGCGTTAGTTGACGTGTTGAAACGATGCTATACACGTGTGTAGCATCGGTTCAATACGCCAACCGACCCAACGTACTACGTGTATTTTTTTATTTAAAAAATGTAGTTTGATTTTAACTATAAAATTGTACGTACGTACATAAAATTAAGTATCCAAAAAAATACACAAAATTATATAATTTTAAAAACCAATTGTCTAAAAAGAAGAAAAACTTATACTATATATATATCTAAATTAAATTTTAAAGAGTCAAATAAAATAATAATTGACCTAAAAAAACATTGTAGTATATAATTTCAATTTTAAACTGCATTTTTTAATTAAAGAAATACATATAGGACGTAGCGTCGGTTGAAATAGCGTCGGTTGATGTGGTGAACCGACGCTACACACGTGAATAGTGTTGGTTATACGCGTCAACCGACGCTATCCACACGTATTAATCCATTTCTCTTTTCTCTTCTTCCTCAAAATTTCTTTTTCAATTTGTGTTGCAATAATAAACTTCAAAACCGAGCTCACCTCCTCCACTCTTTCTCATTTTTCGACCACCTCTAACCACCATTTCCAATGTAGTTTTGTGGGTTATATTCCTCTTCTTATTATCTTTCAGATTCCCTATTTTTTTTGAGTGAAATACTCAAATTTTTTATACCAATTTTCTCACTTTTTCTCACTCATAAAACACCCATTTTTTCTTCATTTCCTTCATTTAGTTACTTCATTTACTCTTGTAAGTTTTTTCTATTAATCCTACGCATTTATTATTCAGTTTGCTTTATTTTTTGTATGATTTTTTGATTAATGTATGTTTTGTATTATGCTTGTTATTATATGTTTGACATATTTTTTGTGGAAATAATATTTGGATGTTGTGGGTTTGAGGGACTATGATATTTACCGTACGTTGATAAATTTATTTACATATAAATAATTATATTTTATTAAGTAAAAGTAATACAATTGTAAAATGATTAAAATGATAATTTTTTGTATTATGTATGTTTTGGTATATATTCTAATAATTAGGGAATTTATATATAATAATACTTGAAATATATTGATTGGATACATAATTAATATGCTTAATTAATGTCATTAATAGAAAATGAAAAAATCTTGGATGTCAAAGTGTAGAATTGAGCAGGACTACATTTCTTGAGTTCAAAGTTTCATGGAATTTGCTTGAAGAAATGGAAATAATGAAATTAGTATGATTTGATGCCCATGTGTTAATGTAAAAATGAGTGATTTCATGAAGTTGACGAGGTTAAGTGTCACCTTATCTGTAATGGTATTCTTTTGTGCTATAAACGTTGGTATTATCATGGAGAAAATATTGATAATACTCATGGGGAAGAGATAAATAAGAATGTGAGTGAATTACATACATCTTATCATAATGTACAGATAGAAAATATTTTTCATGGTGTTGAAGATGAACTACGTGAGGATGATCCAGAAACCTTTAAAAAACTTCTAGAAGATGCCGAAAAACCGTTGTATCCAAAATGCAAGAAATATTCTAAAATGTCGAGATTGGTCCCTTAGTAGTAGATATAATTTATAAATGATTGGACTCTTGGATGTTTATATATATGTATGTTCCTAAAATTGTCAATTAATTTATATTTCTTCATTGTTAATTTGTAGATATTTCATGCATCCTAGGGTAACAAAACTTGTAGATCCAAATGATCCATTGGGGCATTTGAAAAGAAGGGGTTGGACAAATATACCTGATGCTCCACTTAACTCAAATGATAGAGTACCCATTCTATTTGATGCTACTGGTAATCCAATAGGGGAAAATGGCCAACAATTGAAATCCTCTATTGGTAGACTTGTGAAATCCAATATACCAATCAATATAAATGATTGGACTCAGGTTGACGAAGATGAAAAGTTCAAAATATGGAAAACCATTTGTGTAAGTCTCTTATATTTTATAATCAATTACATATATTATATATATATTGTATTATATCTAATCTTTTGTAGTGTGTTTTTACATAATCGTTACAAAGTCGATGACACTTGGAAGAGCAAGTGTTATAAGATTACAAATAAGGTGTGGAAGGAATACAAGACTTCCAAATTGGGAAGAAATTATGTGTTTCAATATTTTGAACCACTTGATGAAGTAGAGCTCTACAAAATCCCTGAAGCACACCCCTAGATTACACCTCAAGTTTGGAAAGACTTCATGGATTATAGACGTACGGATGAATTTCAAATTATAAGGGAAGAACATGAGAATATACAAATGCATAACATTCTTCCTAACCGTACTGGGAGGTCTTCAAATCCTGAAGTTAGATATAGATTTATTTAATTTATTTAATTAAATTTATTTAATTTATTTGTTTCTCAAATTTAAGTTGATATCATGGCTAATAAATTTATTTAATTTATGTAGGAAGCTGAATTGGGTAAATCGGTTACCCGATCGGAATTATACATAAAAACAAAGACTCCTAAAACGAAGAAGCCAAGACCAATGACTAAGTGAGAAGAAAAACAACTAAATAAGTTGGTTAGTAATTTAACTTGATACAAAGTCTTTATTATTTTTTCTAATTGATGTAATAATGTATGATATATTTGTTTGCTTTATTATTTGTAGAGAGTTGTTCAAGAACAAATAACTAGGGGTGAAATAATTGAAGAGCCTGGGAGAGATGCTATATATCATGCATTCGGACGCGAGCATCCTGGTCGTGTTAGAGGAGGTAGCCAATATGATGATTATATGAAGTGTCTTAACATTCCAAAACAAAAGCCTCAGACTGTCAGTAAAGAGAAGTACACTAAAATTGAAGAAGAACTCAACTCCTTTAAGGCCTTAATGTTAAGTGAGATAACCACTACAAAAGAATATCAATCACAACACGTGTCGAGCATGGCATCATTCTACAATCAAGGCATGCCATATTTGCCAAGCATGCAACCATCCATGCCAAGCATGCCTGATGAGTGCTAAAAAAGCACTAAAATAACCATGATTTTATGCAAATTAATTGATTAAAAATATATATATTTATATGTTTTATCATATATTTATATAAATTTGTCTTTTTCGGAATCACGGGTATTTTTATTGTTTTTCAGGTATTTTGGCTTAAAAATGCAACTTAAAGACTCAAAAGTATCTTGGAAGCAATACATCACAAATATATTAATAAATAAATGCGTAAAGGTCGACAAATATGGAAAAAATTGGACAAAATGGGTCAAAAATGTCAAAAGGAGAAAACGCACCGTACCGCCATTGCTATGTGACACCGGCTTCGACCCCAATGCCTTGGGTAATCGTGTTAAATGCGTAAAGATCGCGGGTTATTCTGTATTCACGCTTGACGCGATCGCTACAGGTTACTGTTCATGCACGCAGCGACCACGTGCGGGTTCTCGTTTCACGCAATGACAATGACAGCGCGGTATCAGGCTCCCTGCCAGCGCGTAGCGTTTTGCCCCATTTCACGCGTCATCCCGCATGTGACGCATGTGACGTTGATCATTGATGAATCAAGATCTCCATTACGTTTTTAATTTTTTAATATTTTGTTTACATTTTTTTACTCATTTTTTCTCTCCATCCTCACCTATAAATACCCCATTCCCTTCACTTCAAAACACACCTCAAAACCACACTTCTCTCTTCTTTCTTTCTCTCCATTTCTTAGTTTTTAGTTTTTTTTTTGTTTTTCTTATGTTTTAGCTAGTTTTTCTTATGTTTTAGCTAATTTCTCTTAGATTTAGAGTTCTTCCCTTTTTGGGAAGAACTAGTTATGTTTTTGTAATATTTTAGATTTTTGATTCAATAAATGGGAGTGCAAATTCCGCTTGGAGTTTTTCTAGCAACGGGAATGGCATCAATCTTCAGAAGGATTTTATTTTCTTTGCGGTTATTTTTATGCTTTATTCTTACATGTTATATTTAATTGTATGCATGATTAAATTTAACTGTGCTATTGTTGTAAACATGATATAATAATAACGTTGTTATGCTTGCTAAATATTAAATAGGTAAAAACTCTAAAATGAATTGATTTTATTTTTTATTCAAGATTTTATATTAAGAATGTTGAGAGAAATATATTATTTTTCATTACAAACTTAAACCGAAAAATTAGATTTTAAGGTTTAGTTATCGATTCGATTTAGAGTAGTGCTCTTTTATTTGATGGTACTGATATAGGTAGTTAGAGTGAAGCTCTATTTCAAAAGTTTTTATAAGAATTATTATCGAAAATGTATTGACGACATGTTTTCGGTAGTGATTTTAAAACTTGAAAGTTAGTACTCGGATAACTAAATTCTTAGGTTTAATTTGGACACCTTGAATAAAGTTTAAGTCTAACCTTAGCACCAAAGGTGGCATTTAAATGGTTCATTTTCAATCTCTTAGAAGAAGGAATTAATTTAATTAACCAAATTAGTTATCAACCCCACGTAGGTGTTAATTGATTTGTTTAGTTAACAAAGAATATCTAACCCCACCAAAGGTGGTATTCATACAAAAAAGGGAGAATCAATAAATATCAATTCATATCTTTAATAACCTAGATAAAACGAGCAAGCATAATTAACTTAGTAACTATATCCATAAATACTCCTTGTTTATAAAGATAAAATTTGCATGAATGTTTATTGAATCTATGTTTAATTTTCTGTAATTAGATTAAAAACACAAAACCCCAAAATATCGTGACAGGATGTTTAGGATTTAATTTCGTTTTTAAAAGTTTGAATAATAAATTAAAAACCACATACATTCCTTCCTTAGATCGACCTTGGGAGTATACTTATCATTTTCTACGAAATGATTCGTGCACTTGCGAGAGTTTTACAAATATTAAAACCAAAGTATTTGCGAGAATCGGCGATGCCGGTTTTCGTTCATCAAGTTTTTGGCGCCATCCATGACAGGTATGCCACCCACACAATCTCATGACGTTCAAACTATATCCAATATGGGATATAGTCATCCTATTGGTCCTCCCTTTATGCCAGGAATGCATATGCAATCAAGTAGTGGTTCATTTTCGCCAATGCAATCTACGCATTCTTACCATCAATCACATCACGATGACCATTTTGGTGATAATGTACATCCAATAGCTACCCCACATAGAAGACCTCCTCTATTTGATGAATCATATGTGGTAAGATTTTAATTTCTGTTGTAGATAATCTATTATTTTTATTTCTTATTATATGTTTTATTTATTATATATAACACTTAAATTTTTTATAGAATATGAAATGTTTGTTGAAACATCCTTCATCAACGGACTTTGTTGCTATTGGAATGGTACAACAATTGAGCTATGATCGAATGATTCATAATCAAAATTTGCCTAATCATTGGCAAATAGTAATTGATCAATCATTGCTCCATGATTTTCCACTACCTGTACCTTCTAATGCTACCATAATCCAAGAGGCGGTTGGACAGTATGTGGCTTGGCCGTCGATTCAAGTTGTTCTAAATTTTGACGTGGTACTATATTTTAACTTAAAATATAACACTTATTTACTAATACTATTTTATTATATATTTTATTGTTACTAACATATATAATACTTTTTCTTAAGTCTATTATACCATAACTCTTAAATGCGGTACTAATAACTGTATTTTAGACAGTTATTTTCGTCAATTTTATTAATTATAATTGCTATGTTCTTGACATATTTAGTTAATTTTAATGAAATAAATTAATATTTACTGTTAATTTCTTAAGGAATATATTTTTAAGAAAATTAAAGAATTTGAATCGAAAAATGACTTAATTGCAAATAATAAATGTCTGAAAATATAATTTAAATTAAAAGAGTGTTTAATTGTAATTAAATTTTAAAAAAAATTGTAAAAGTTAATTTGAATTAAATTGGAGGGCTAAAATGCAATTAAGGAAATTTATTTTTCTACGCAGGAAAGAAGACCACGCGTGACACGCACCATTAGATCAGAGAATCAACGGTCAGGATCAGGTGTGTTGATCCAGACGCGACAAAATCGAGTGGACCTAGTTTTTCAGGATAGCACGCTGCTCGGTACGCCTTATGGGGACCACTTGCCTCGTAGGTTGGCGTGTAGGGTGGGATCCACTTGTCGCTGTGCAAATTGTCCAATGCGATGCGGTCCAGATAAACATCATGCGCCTTGACATACCAACTAATCAGGAATGGCCACATGTCTCGAATATTCTTTCAGCAAATAAGGAATTGACACGTGGCATGTGTTGGTTATAATAAAAACACAAAAATGGCGCACATTTCCAGCAGCTTCTGCGTCGCCACGTGTCTTCAAAAAGCAATGATCTCGTGCGGCACAACCACGTGCAAGCTTTCCCTCCCACCAATTAAAGGCTACCACGTGTCCCATTATTTCTTGCAACGAATCAGATGTTGACATATGGCATGCATGAATTGAAACGAAAACGCAGAACCAACGCCCTTTCCAGCTATTTTGTATTTCTTACACGCGTGTCTTAAATTATTATTTTCGATGTTCCCCACTATTTCACGCCTGATTGTAAGAAAAATATTTTTTGATGTATTATTTTAGAGAGCTGGAGCTATATATAGGGCATTTAATGCCAGAAAAGAAGGGTTGGATGGGTAGATTTTGGAACATGCAGAAGCCATTTTTGGCTTCTGTTGTGTTTCTGTGCAGATGAAATTCTAATTTTCTTTGTGTTCTTCAACTAAATATTCCTTAAATGTTTTAGTATTTTCGTTTTGTAATTTTTATTTTTATTACGAAGTAATTTAATTTTTCTAGGGTTGTGTTGTAGCTAAATTTATGAGACATTTTTGTGTAATTGCTCGTGGATAGAATAACATGTATATATGAAGGATATTTATCGTCTGTGTGGCCATTTGAGAACTTAGAACATAATGAATCTTGGTGAATTTAATTCTCATAGGAATATAGTGAATTAATTTAGCGAGATGTGTCTATATGGAGCTCGGGAGAGATGTATGGATAAAATTAGAAGTTCTTGGTTGAAAAATTAAATTTACAAAAAATATAAATCAAGAGAAAATGATATAATTTGAGTTGATTAATTTGGTGAAAACTGCAATCCTAGAATTTTCTTATTTATTTGTTGTTTACAAGAATTATTTAGTTAAATATCTTCCAACTTTTCCATCGTTTGGATAAAATCAGAGTGAAACAATTTTAGTACTTAACAAACTGTAGTAACAAATCTCCTTGGGAACGATAACTTACTTATCAATTTTATTACTTGCACATTTTTATGTTCCCTAAAAGAGACAACATGCATTATTATTGTAAGGGCATCCAGCATAAATGATGGATGGACTGTGCCACTTCCTATAAAAAAATTTGGTGTAGACCTCGGCCAAACTTATATATGGATCGAGTGCATATTACAACTATTTGAATATCAATTGATCGATTTATGAATAATTCAACTGTGGACAAGGTAAGTCCTCAATCTGTTCATTTTCTTTCATTTATGTAGAACATATATAATTATATTTATATTATCTAATTACTTATATATATTTCTTTTATATAGGGTGTTTTATTATCGACTTCTAACATAATCACTCATCACATTTAGCAATGTTCAATGATTCTTCATATGTCAATCAATATCAAGAGAAGGATGTTATCATTAGAGCTAAACAATTATGTGATAGGGCATTAACGCTTAACAGAAATCAAAAGTTGATAATCCCTTGGTCACTAAGGTTTGAAGAAGGCAAAGATCATTCGATGTTGGTAATCCTTGATCTGCTCAATAATCATGCTTGGTACTATGACTCAGCTTCCATAGAACAGAGTAAAGATACAAAAGCAGTTGTTGAAATGTAAGAGTTATAGCTAGCTATTGGTTTCTTCTATTATTTTTTGTAATATTTAATAAAAAACTAACCATTTTAAACCTTGATAGGACATGGAAGATGTGGAACAAGTTTAGAGGCATTGCCCTTAAAAAATCTCATAAGCTTATATGGAAAAAAGTTATGGTATGTACAAGCGAATATTAATAATTTTATTGATTTTACTATTGAATAATAAATACGTTCAAATATAGAAAATCATGTGCACTTTTTTTTTTAGGTTTCACAATAAAACAATGGAGTCATGTGTAGTTATTATGTCATGAAATTTATGAGCGAAATCATCACAAATATCAAAATTCCAATTGATGATGTGGTAATATATTTTACCCATATACAGAAAATTTTTTAACATATATGAATTATTTTTTGTGAATTCATGAAATTACATTCTTATTTTGATTTTAAATACATGTAGTTCTTTGGTTGGAACAAGACGAGCTATGACCAGTAATATTTTGATGATTTATGAGAAGAATGGGCAGAACACATGGTTCAAATTATATCATCACAAGAAGAATCAGGAGAAGATTCTGATGATCTTGAATAGCATATGACAACATAACGGTCATTTTTTTAATGATTTAATTTCTCTATTCTTGTGTCTAAAGTCCCTTGTTTGATGGATGTTTTGTTTGATAGATGGTTATGTGTTCATGTATTTAGGGTTTTATGGGCCTGTTTTTTGCCCAAACTTTATCTCATCTTTCTTGCCTACTTTCCTTATGACAACGTCATGGTAGCACTTTATTAATCATTTGTCTATAAATATGAAGCTATATGGAATCTCTACTGGTATTGTAATGCTATAATGAGCTCTAAATATGAAGTTAGGTGTAAGTCTTATTTTGTTACTTGGCTTGTATGAGTTTTGGTGGCCATAAATGTATTACAAAATTGTTCCATATTTAGAGCTCATTATAGCATTAAAAATACCAACTTGATTCCAAATAGCTTCATATTTATAGACAAAAGATTAATAAAGTGCTAATATGAATTCGAAGGGATAAGTTATTATTATATCACTCGGATGTCGCTGTGGTAATCTCTTTTTGATTATTTACAAGAAGAATGGGCAAAATACTTTGTTCAAATATCATAAGAAGAATATAATCTTGAATAACATAGGACAACACCATGGTAATATTTATAATGATTTAATTTCCCCATTCGTATGTCTGAAGTTTAGACTTCTTATTTGATGGATGTTTACGTGCTCATGTATGTAGGGGAATGAATTTTTATATGGATTAGCTGTTTTTTGCCCAGTTTCCTTGTCACAATGTTGGTGATTCTAAGCCAACCACCCTTGCTCACACAATCCAATTACACTTTGACGACATTATTTTATTTATAATTTAAGTTAACTATATATATATATATATATATATATGTATGTATTGTATATACATTATTTGTTTTTGTAATAAATGTAATTATCAAGTAATTAATTATATTTAAATTTTCAATTATTTGTATTATTATTTATATTTTAGTTTTGTTATGCTATATTGAATACAGGTTAGTAGAGTGAAAAATGAGAATAAAAAAAATCAATACACGCAGGTCGGTTCACACATTGAATTGACTTTACATGAGGTGTCAGTTCAATGCATGAACCGACTTTAAATTTTAAGTCAGTCAATTTAAAGTCAGTTCAACGAACCAGCTTTAATAGTCCATTTTTTAGTAGTGTGATCTTATTTCTTCTAGTAAACATTTTATCAAGATGTCTCTTGCAAATCTTAATGTTACATTATCTGCATTGTTGGATGTCATAAACTTTTATCTTGTTTTTGGTGATGGATATTGTGATCATGCCTATGATGAGTAGCTTATTACTTTCAAGTATTTCATAGTTGTCTTCTTTACTCTTGAATGAGTGTTATATTTCCTAAAAAGTCTTCTTGTGTGTATGCATAAGCTACTCTATTTGTTGCCTTTTCATGTGCAAAACATGGAATCTGCTTATTCTTCTGAGTGTTATATCTTCCTCTATGTAAGGTTGGTTACTATAGATCAATAATGCACACACACACTTAATTATGAACATTGTGATTGAAATCATGATTTCACACATCATGGGGTTGGTTGTTTAGTATGCATACTAGGCTGTGAGTGGAAGATGTTAACTCGATTTTGGTGCAAGTATTTTTGAAAATTAATCAATGATTTTTGGATCAAAAAAATTTGATTTTTGGCACCTTGATAAGAGCCTCACCGCACCCCTCGACAGACCCCCAATGAGAACCCATGAAAGGTCGTGATGAGGTGGACTAGCTTTTGGTATTCTTCTATAAATAGCCCCTTTTATTTATCTTTTTTCACCCATTCTTGATGTGCCAAAACTCTGTCAAAATTTGCACTAAAAACTAAATTTTATTCGCAAATTTCTTTGGGAGTGCTTACATATTTATACTACAATACTATGAGTAAAATAGAGTGCTTGAGTATTAAGCTCTTGACTATTTTAATTTTTGTGTGAAACACAACATTGTAAAATTGAGCTAGTTGTTATGGTGAGTTATCAAATTATTTGTATACGTATCTGGATTGATTGTGTCCCATGTAGATGATATATGGTTTGTGATGGACTATATGTCCCATGGTGGTTATTAGTGGTTCATGATTGAGGGTGGTCCTTAAGGTTTACAGTTCTTTTCTCTTCACTTTACTGGTTTATAATTTATAATCACACCACATTGGGTAGTATTGGATTTGATGGAAAGTCGGATTCATATAACATACTAGATTATTAATGAGGTAGCAAGCAAGGGCAATAATAGGCAGATTGAATAGAGGTTCTGGTTGATAGAGAGTGGTCCTTAAGGTTTATAATTCTTTTCTTTTCACTTTACTGATCTACATTTTCTAAACACACCATATTGAGTAGTATTGACTTTGGAGGAAATTCAAATTCGTGTTACGAACCAGATTATTAAGAAGGTAGCAAGCAAGGGCAGCAATAGGAAAGTTTGATAGATGTCCTAGTTCATAGAGGTATTGGTGGTTTATTTCTAGCATGTTTGTAATTGTTTTATTACTTAATGGATTCTTTGTTGCCAAGTTGTTTCCATAAGTAACCCAAGAATGTTACCACATAGATAAGAGTTATATGTGGGTTTATCTTGTTACATCGTTTGTTTTGCATGCTCTATTGTTGCGCTAGTAAATATGAGTTTAATATGTGTGTGTTACAACATACTAAAACTTAAACTCCTATTAGAAATTTTTTATTTTCATTACATGCTTTCTGATTAATCAATAATATATATATTGCTTAAAGTTATCTACTTGCTTGAGATTATTATTTATTGTTGGTGTTGTGTTCTACTTAAATTTTTATTATTCCATTGTTTACGTTAGGGATGAGTTCTTAAGGATTCTATATCTCATTACTATGGTAGTGCACTCGATTGCAGACTCTTTCAATTAGTATCACCCTTTTAGGGTTTAATCACTCCAGTGTTGATTCTTTTAACTCACTAATTAAACAATTAATTTTCCCTCTAATGGACTCAGGAGAAAGAGGTAATATAGGTAGGCCTTTATGGTTCACTAGGCTAAATTATACCATTTGGAAATCTCAAATGAAGGCCTTCTTATGCTCCCTCGAAGACTGTGTTTGGTTTCTGCTTGAAAATGACTAGACATATCCAACCAAAACCCTTCCTAATAATATTATGATTCCTAAACCTATTATTGGGAGGACTAAAGAAGAAAGTAAGAAATTTGAATGGAATAGCAAGGGACTCTATGCAATCATCAGGGCTATCATGCCAAATAAGTATTTGATAATTCAAAGTTGTACTACATTAAAAAAAAAGCATGGGACATTATGGAACTACATATGAAGGTACTTTTTTTGTTAAGAGATCTAGAATTTTAAAGTTAAATAGGGAGTTTAAGCTCAAAATTATGTAGGAGGATGAGACATTTAACAAATTTTATGCTCGAGTTTCAAATATTATCAATTTTTATTACAACCTAGGTAGATATATTAGCAAAGAAAATCATATTGAGAAGATCATTACTAGTCTACCCTATTAGTTTTAGGCCAAAGTTATTGTGCTTGAGTCTATATATAAGCATGGTGAGCTTACAATTAATGAGTTAGTTGGTGATCTATGAGTCTTTAAACCTCATCATATATTGCCCACACAAGAACAACTTACTGCTAAAAATGGGAAAAGCCTAGTACTCAAGACTACCAAGAGTAGTGGTTCTAGTAAAGATGTGAATGCCTTTGTTCTAAATGATGACAACTCAAATCCAGACAAAAAAGAGATGGCATTGCTAGCCAAAAGGTTCATAAGATTCTTAAGGAAAAAGAAACCTCCATTTTGGGTGTTGGAAAAGAAAATACAAACACTAAGAGCAAAAAGTCAATAAATATTGATGAAGACTCGGATAAAAGCTGATAAACCCAGCAAAGTCCACCTTAACAAAATTAGATGCTTCGAACATTGGAAGTTCAGTCACATTGTTGCAAATTATATTTGTAAATAAAAAAGCATGAATAAATGTGCCCTAAGGTTAAGGTAATTATTTTGAATAGTACCAACAATGATGATAAGGATGACACTAACTTTCTAGCATTCTTTGCTTCAAGAATGTCGTAAATCCTCCAACTGCCATCTTATATGCTCAAGAGGTTATAGTTGAAGATGATGAAGATGATCGAGATGAGTTGCTTGATTCTAAAAATACACTTTTGTTGGAGCATATTAAGTCATAAAAGGCTAAGAAAAAGGCTTTGGAGAGCCTTTATGAAAAGGAAGTTAAGATAAGTGCCTTGAAGAAACCTCTTGAGGAAAATAAGTCCTCCATTGATGGTTAACAAATTGATCTCACTAATAGATTTTAGGTCATTCAAAAGAGATATTATGATTTGCTAGAAAAGTTTAACCAAATCATGAAAAGGTGAAGAAACTTAAGTGTTCTACTTTTGGTAAAGCTACCCCTTTGTATGTCAATCATAATCCCCTTACTCATCAGAATGCTGAAATAAAATAATTGAAGATGTGGATAATTATCCTTGAAAGTTCCAAGGAGCATCTGGCTTATTATTTCACTAAGAAAGAAGTTGAAGTGGAACAATAGAAGGAAAAAGTAGAAATTCTCAAGAATTCAACAGCTTACCTAGAATTCTTCCTCAAGAAAAATGAAGATTTGATCATAGCTTTAAAGGATAAACTCTAGGTAAGTGAAAATAAATGGCTCAATCTTTTTCTATTATCAACGAAATGATTTTTGGTTTCCAGAAATTAAGTGAAATTATTAGTACTATAAAGTCATTTGGTGATAAATGCAGTACTAAGTACGATGAAGGGGTTTTTACTTCTATTTCCACTACTCCTATAATTTTCAAGCCTACTATTCAAGATTCTAAGTTGAAATCAGTTATTATTGCCCTTATAGGTAACTCAGTTGTCACATTCTAGTCTATTTCCTCTAACAAGGTGAACACTTTACCTAAGGCTAGTTCTTGTCATCGCTCTAATGGTAGTCCACTTTCTCTACCAATTGTTACTCCAACGTGTCACCACTTTCGTGAACTTAGGGATTCGAGACCCCACTATAGGAAATTTTATTTTCATCATCATATGAAGATTAATATGAGCACTTCTTCTTCTTTCTCTCCTCTACATAATACTTCTTAAATCCAAGGACCTAGATTCTCTAACTCCACTATTTATTTTTATTATCTTTATGGCACTGTTGGCCACCTCACTAGGCAGTATCCTAGATACATGAGGAGTACATCTTGGACTTCTCCACCTCGTTCACCCCATCTCCAATGATAAGATATAGCTATTGCTGCTCATCTAAGCATCTTCAAGATGGTTGCATCATGCACCACAAGAAAAGTGTGAAAATAAATATATCTTCTTTAAAAATTCCACTTGGGTTGGTTTGTATGCATCATTCAATAAGATATTTCATAAATTATAAACAAAACAAACCCCAAGTTCCATACTATTTCCTTATTCAGTTGCCCCTCACAAATTCTTTTAATGGAGGGATGTTGTTTGATCACTATTTTTGAGTGATCTATATAGGGTTAAGTTGTTCATTCTTTTTTCTATTATGATTGTAGTCTTTCTACATTTAACTTATGTGTTATTTTTCTATCTATATGGTTTTCTATGGTATTTATCGTTCTTCATTTCTTCGAAAAATCAAAAATATTTGTTTGTTATTTTGGTACTCTCTTTTTCTCTCACTAGGTGTTTTTGTGTGCTTTTTAGGGTACCTCATCACACCCTCATCGAGGCGACTCCTCGATTTATTTTTACACGCTCGTTGAGGTATCTCACTGAGCACTCTGATGAGAAGGTTGGCAAGGACCACAGTGAGGTGCACCTATACCTATAAATTGATCCTCTCAATACCTATATTCTTCACACCTCAAAAATTTTTCCTTCTCTTCTTAATATACCAGTACCCCTCATCTTCTATTTCTTCCCAAAAATGGCCCAAGAGCAAACCACGAAAGTAAAGTAGTCAAAGCAATCTGAGCTTGCTCACCCCTCAAGAAGTGCACCTATTCTCTTTGAGTGTCCTATGGATATCCATAATTTTCCTGATATTAAGGAAAGGTTTGCATACTTTTCTTAGATCTCTATCTTCCCCTTTACTTATTCTTATAATGATGAGTTTATTAGAGAGTTCTATACTGCCCTTCCACTTGTTGCCTTATATGGCTTTTCTACCTCTTTTGTCCTTAGAACTTGTAGAGTCACCTTTTCTAAAGATAATATCATTAGTTTATTATCTTTTCCAGATGTTGAGTTCCCTTATTTTTCCACAATTCCTTTTGAATTTAAAAATATTTCTTCTACTTATCTTCCTAATGAATTAAATTCTATGAATGATCACAATTTTATTGAGATGGTGAACAGTTGGTTAAGCCTACTCATTTTTCAATGGTAGTGTCTCTCATTGTAAACTTATTTACCTTTGTTCGTTACCTTAATATTGTTGTTAGTGCCATCATTCATCCATGTTCTCATCATTATATTGTCCCACCATGCAGAGGAAACTTCCTTTTTGGTATTCTAAATAGTGAACTTACATATTTCACATGAATGATTTATTGAACCATCATTTTTCATACTATTGATCCTCTTAACTCTACGCTCCACTATCCCTTTTTGATTACCAAGATGGATTCTATTATTTTTTGTAATATCTTTTTTTCTTATCAGAGTTGCTCTATCACTCTCACCTTATCCTTCTAGTATTGGCTCTCAACATTTGCCTGCTATTCTTTCTTCTTCCTCTTCTATGAACACTGCCCAATCCATATGGGATCAGACACAAATTGTGTGTGATGAATATGTAAGTATATGTGTTGCAACAAGTAATATAATGATAAGAAAATATTGTTTCCACAAATATTATGTTATTAAAAACTAATTTTTAAAACAAAAAAATAAAAATCAAATTTTTTTGTGTTTTTATGTTTTAAGAAAGAAAAATTAAAAGAACAAAAACAAATAGCAATAACTATTTAAATCATATTTGGTAGCTTAGAAGATATAAGAGAAAATATCGAGAAATACTTAATCTCCCAATTTTATAAACATGTGAATCACTAAAATCTCATCAATATAATTATCAACTAATTATGTGATCAATTGAATCTAACCTAGTATGTATTCTTCTTTCAAGTAAACTACACACCATATAGTAATTAACCTAATCACACTCTTATGTCAATTAAATTGCATACTACTCATTAAGTTCATCAATTATGGATTATTTACATAAGAATCACACATTTTTGCCTAGAAACTATATATGTTATTTAATCAAAACAAATAATTAAATAATTATCTCAAATATATTTAATTACCTCTATAGATTAATTGTTGGCCTCCAAACAATTAATAGCATAAAAATTATATTTAACAATATAATTAAATTGAAATCATAATTGGGGTAAAATATTAGATCATCGCATGTTAAAAATTGGATTTATAAGACCCTAGATTAATAAATTATCTAGACATTATTTTTTTCATAAAGCTCATATTTTTCATAAATAAAGGCATAAAAAATGATAAAGAAAGGAGAAGTAAAAGAAATACAATCAATCTCTTTAATTGTAGCACCAATCTCTTTTTGAATCTCTACCAAAATTATTATTCCTTTTGAATTTTTCTATATTTTCCCTTTTTGCCTCCAAAACCTGATAAAAATTATGTTAATTTTGGCTTATTAGGGTTTATGGGGCAATTAGGGGATTAAATTATGTTCAGGTAGAATTTGAATTGTCATATTAGTTTCAGAACAAGGGATGATATGAAAAAAAGAACAATTAACAACGCCAACCAATAGGAATGTGACATGTAGCACAATGGATTTACTGGGTGAATCAGTGCACCACGTGTAGCATGCTTGATTGGTCTCGATCAACACATGTTGATTCATTAACATGGGGCAATATTTTATTCATGGTTATAGCTTATGTGGTGCCACAATGGGAGGATGGGATGAAACAAGTAATGACGTGCAACAAGCAAGTTAACCAAGTAACAAACTCGGAACAAATGTCATGTTGACACGTGGAACAGTGTTGTCACCCTGTACATGTAGCGTTGCACGATTGGCCCTATCTACTTGTGTGGCATCCATATGGCTTGCCTGGTCAACTCACTTACTTGTGTGGCATGCTGCTTCTAATTGGTCCTACATTAAAAAATTCCCAAAAATTATATTTTCATACATTTTCACTATAAAATTCATATTTTAATATTTTAACCCTAAAATACCACTTATTGAATCAAATGGACAAATATAAAGTAAAAAATTATATTAATAACTCTACTTTCATAGAGTCATCACACCCACCGAACTTAATTGTTTGCTTGTCCCTAAGTAAAGCCAAATATAACTAAACAAACTAACATGGTTAATATATTCGTAAATATATATCTATTAATATATGCATATTTAGCGAAAAATAATCCCCTCAAAAGTCCTACAATTCTATGAGAAAAAGGTTCACATATTCATCAATCTATGTGATAATTGTTTTTTATATAATTATTTTCACCTATTTTATTAATTATAATTGCTATGTTCTTGAAATTTTTGTTTAATTTTAGTTAAATAAATTAATATTCACCTTTTATATGTAGAGAAATACATTTTTAAGAATATTAAATAATTTGTATCGAAAATGTACTTAATTGCAAATTTTTGTCCAAAAATCTAATTTCAAATAAATGAGTGCTTAATTGCAATTATTAAATGTCAAAAATATAATTTAAATTAAAATTGGGCTTGATTGCAATTAAAGAAATATTAAAATTTTATTTGAATTAAATTTGTGGGTCAAAATGTAATTAGGAAAATTCAATTTTCCGCGCAGGAGAATAATGCCACGCGCAACACTCAAGACTCTCAACACCCACCGTTTGATTATCCAATCAACGGTCCAGATGTGGCGAGTGCATTTTAGACGAGACAAAAGAGAGTACCCAGAATTATTGTCGCACGCAGCTCGGCATAGCGGGGCCCACCTACCACATAGGCCGGCGTGCAGAATGAGACCCACATATCGGCTGCACAAAATTTCCCCCGAGGTGCATTGCTCACCGTTGGATCGGTTGAACGGTCCAGATTGAAGAGCATGGAACCAAGCTGTCGCGCACCGAACCGTTTGTTTAAAAATCCTATGCGATGCGGTTCATCCAAACGGCGTGCGCCCTCGAGTTTTATAGAAGAAGAAGAAGCCACGTGTTAACTTTATCTATAAGCCAATAATATTCTAACACGTGGCATATTACAATGAGCGCGAATGTGCAGGAACACGCCCTCGTTGCAACCGTTGCCCCCAAGTTTTTGCTCGCCCCAATCCTGTGTGACAATTTCTGTGTGCGCACCTTCCCTGCAACAAATGAGGTGTTGCCACTCGTTCCACTATGTGTTTCAGCGAATTAGATCGTGACACATGGCAGCATGGATTGAAAATAAAATTAGAAACGCGTAGCTCCTTCCACTCAGATTTTGAACGCGTTTTTGATACCATTTTTTCCCACGCGTAATATTTTATTATTTTTGCCATATTTCCCTATTCCCCGCGTGGATGATATTTTAATATTTTCGATGTATTTTTGTATCTATAAATAGGTGATAAGATGATAGAGTTAGGAGTTTTTTTAGAGGAGTTTTTAGAATTTTTGTGTTGTTAGGTTCTGGACTGTGGAACACGCAGAAGCCATTTTTGGCTTCTGTTGTGTTCTATGTGTGCCAAACATTAACGATTCGTAATGTTTTAATTTTTCCTTTCTTCATCTAATTTTTCTGTATTTGTTGTAATTTTATTTTTAATTAATGAAGTAATTTAATTTTCTAGGGTTGCATTTGATCTAAATTTATGAAGCTTTGATTTTAATTATTTTTGATAGATTTATAAGACGTTCGATTTGTTCATTCTATTTTGTGCTTAATGATTTTTGATTATTTACGAATTTTATCAAAATGATCCGTGGCACATAAATAAACTTGGAAGAGGCATTTTTGTGTATATTGCTCGTAGATAGAATGACATGTATGATGAAGGATAAGAATATACCCTAATTGTATGTGTGGCCATTTGAAAACTTAGAACGTAATGAATCTTGGTGAATTTAATTCTCATAGAGATATAGTAAATTAATTTAACGAGGTGTATTAATATATGCATATTTAGCAAAAAATAATCCCCTCAAAAGTCCTACAATTCTATGACAAAAAGGTTCACATATTCATCAATCTATGTTCCATCAATACAAGGATATACAAGGTTTTTGATGAATTGATTTGTGTGTGTGTGTTGCACATGATTTAATCCAATGCACTCATGAAAGCAACCTATATGAGTATGCTAATCAATTCAATCTTAGAAGAAGTCTCATAAGTCTATTTTTCACATCCCTCTCCACTAATATAAATATGCACTTAGCTAAGGATCAATAAGGACTTCACTTGCTTGTAATATAAGGCTTAGGTGGGAGTCGATGAATGAAGATATTTAGGTTCTTTCCACATCTTAGCTTTCTTTTTATTCGCTAATTACTTTTTAACTACAATTGAGATTTTACTTGACATTTTAATGTACCATCTCTTATTATTCTTTTCATATTCTTTTATTCCACGTCTCTCTTTTTTTGGTAACTTCAAAAACACCACCAAACTTATTTTCAATTTTATTTTCTTTTTCTTTAGAGGGATAATTGTGTTGTGATTTTTTATTTTTATTTTTATTTTTATTCTTTTATAGGGTGCATTACATTTCACTTACTCTATAACATAACACATGATTGCATTTTTTTTCATAGCTAAAGGTGCAAGTGTCAAGACAATGCTTATTGGTTATGCATAAAATTTGGCTTAAAGGTTTGAAAGGTCATTTATTAGGCTCAAATGGGTGACTACATATATTAATAATGATTAGATTGAAAGGCTCAATCGATTCAAATAAAGCCCAAATCACCTCTCTTGTCAAATATTATTTCAAATTTTATCTCAAACGATAATCAAATAGATTATAAAATATGTTAGATCTCGTCAACTAGTATAACTCACCATGATATAATCCAAATTAAAACTAATTGAATTGTTTCTTAGTGAGTTTACTTTACTATTCACAACATTATGTGTAATATAGTCTTAAGTGTGGGTGACTCAATAGATTCTTTTAAGTTATCATCACAATCATTAACATTTATCCTAAAGCATTCATTAACATTATTAATATCAAGGGATCACATCCTTTAAAAACTTTAAATGTTATTTGTTAATCTTACACTCTCATTATAAGCTCAACTTTTTGTACATCAATGAATGCTCTTCTTGTTGCTAAGAATGGACGACCAAGTATGATAGAAATGTTACGGTCTTCTTCCATATCTAGTACCATTTGAAATGTTAATGAAGTGGGTTTAATTTTACCAACCCCCAATCTCTCTTAAGTGCATAATATTCATCTCTTTTCCCACTCATGTGCCCTAGTCTTTAGTGCCACAGATTTGGTGTTTCATTGCCTACTACAACTATGATTGAAAAATGTGCCCTTATTATCATCTAAAGAGTTCCACTCTTCTTTCCTCGAGCAACCATCATTACACTCCTTGAAATCTTCCAATCATCACCATGGAAGATCACAGTTATAGCCTTCACTTGCCAACTACCCTACTGAGATTAAGCTCTTTCTTAGATCGGGAATATGCCTGACATCCTTTAGCTTCCAAACAAACCCATTCAACTTAATATTCACTACACCTTTGCCAATAATAGCACACAGTTGATCATCATCAAGATATACCTTTCCAAGGTTTCAGGGGACATATTTCTCAAAGAGTTCTTTCTGTAAAGTAGCATGGAATGATCCTTCGGAGTCTAACACCCAAGATTCTTCCTTGCTCTCCAAAAAGCATATCAATGCATCATCTCCTCTTGAGGTGGAAGTAACATTTGCATATGCCTTTGCTTCTTGGTCATTCGGTACACTCTTGCACTGATTTTTGTAGTGCCCAATTCTCCCAGAATTCCAACACTCGACAATCTTCAAGCTATGGGAATTATTGGGATTCCTAGATTTGGACCTTCTATCTTTTAATCTACCTCGGTAGTTTGTTCTGCCACGTCCATTCCCTCTGGTTGAATTTCTTCCTCTTGACTCTATATGCAAAACTGAAAAGGTTGAAGATTCACCCAACTCTCTACGTCGGATTTCTTCATTGAGAACCAGATCAAGAATATCGTTAAATTTCAACTTATTACTTCCTAACGAGCTACTCACAACCGTGATAGTAGCATTTTAGCTTTCAAGTAGAGAAGACAAAAGTATTAATGCTCGTACTTCTTCATCGAATTCAATTTCAACTAAATTCAACTAGGTTATGACTGTGTTGAGTTCATTGAGATGTTGAGCTACCAATGTGCCTTCCGTCATCCAAAAATTGAACAAACGCCTTATCAAGTACACTTTGTTTGAGACCGATGGCTTCTCATACATATTGGAAAGAGTTGTCATAAGACCTAGTCTTTTTCTTTGCTATGTTGAAAGCAACATTGATGGATAGTGTCAATCGAATAACTCCAAGGGCTTATCTGTCTAGAAGATTACAATCTTCTTATTTCATAGCCTCTGGCTTCTTCCCTGAGAGAGGTTGTTACAAACTTCTTTGATACAGATAATCCTCTATCTACATTTTCCAAAACCTAAATTTTGTGCCATCGAATTTCTTGAGTTTCACATTTCCTTCATCTATGGTCATTGTTACCACTCAAATCTCACTTCCTACGGATCATTTCTGACTATTCTTGCAAACCACCGTATATTAGAAGGTGCTTTGTTGACAAACCAATATTGCTGACAAAATTTTACTATTCACATAATTCATTATTCATAAATAGTAACCTTGTAGAAAATTGATAGAAATCACCACAAAATGCTCTCATACCAATTGTTGAAAAATTTCGCAAATTCTCAATAAGCCAAAAAGAAAACAAAAATAGACAAAATAACACAAATTTAATAACAGAGTTCGATCAATTTTTTCTACGTATCTAAACCTGTTGCAGATCTTTTTACTAAAAATGAGAAATTATACAAAATATTTACAACACTTACAACTCACAACCCAATTACATCCAAGAAAATTGCTCTCAATTTTCTCTCACTAAAGCCTTTTTCTTTCAATTGAATAATAAAAACTATCTTCTACATGTTTTGACAACCAATTTTTTTCAACAAAAGTATGCACTGTTTATTCAATTTTATTAGATTGTTGGCTTAACAATCACTCTTAGGTTGTTAGCTTGATAACTACTTTTTTTGTTTTATTGTCGTTTATTGCACCGTTGGATGCATATAGTTTAACCAACACATACTACAATATTCTAAGTATATTTTCAATAGTTAGCTATAGATATAATAGTACGCATGTCCTTCAAATATTAAAAGTATTACGTTTGTGTTGCAGATCATATGCATGCAAGGACTAATATGAACAATATATAATACAGTAAATATTATTTGAATATAAAGTAATGCATTACTTACAATCCATTACAAGCATGCCATTTAGGCATTTACATACAAATTTTAGCTACTACAAGTGTTTTCTTAAAGTACTCTAGATAGAGGTAGAGAAACAATTTCTTGAGCTATAGTAGAAGGAGATCAAGTGATTAACAACCTTAGATTAATTGTACTTTAATTTAATTTGTTTACAGACGTACCAAATTGTTGAATATATACGGATAACTTGACAAAAACTGAAATATATCGGATTTAACCTTAGGTTAAACTTATATTGTTGAACATTAACTGGGAAAAAAAATCTAATCAAGCAATCTCGATAAACAAATTGTAAACAATCATATTATAATTTGTAAACAAACAGATTATAATCAGACTTTGATTATATACGTACCAGATTTTTCTTACATTGTTTGATCTATTGTTTTTTTCTTTTCTTTTTTAAAGAACGATGAAGAAAATAGCTGAGAAAATTTTCAATAAATCGATCAAGAAACTTTCTAAGAAAATCTCCACCGATGAAAAAGTCGATAGAGGCTCAGTCTGTTTTTGTCGGTGATATAGTTGGCTCACTATCTCTGGTTTTTTATGAGAACACCGTCGAATGGTTTTGTTTTTCCAAGAGAATCGCACCGCCCTAATTATGAGCTGAATGAGATATCAGCTGGAGATAGGTAAGGGCAATTTAGTATTTTCAAATGTATAGTAATGTTTAAACCTGTATCCTTTCTGAATGTTTTGTTATATTTTGGTAATTTTCTGATATTTTCATATTTGCAGTTTGTTCCGGACAAAAACTTGTTTGGTAATAAATTTTTCTATTTTCTAAAAAAGACATGTTTGGTAACTTTAAAAATCATATGTATGAAAATCTGAAACTCGAAAACAAAACTAATTATACCGACTGTTAAAAAAAAACTCAGCACCTGAAGTTAATTTGCTTTATGCTTGCGGGTTCTGTCTGACTTTTAATAAACTGTTGAATGCTAGTTGACGGTTGAAATCTGTAAGTTGAAAACAAAATCAATTCATGTTCGAACAACAACCCATTATTACTGATTGTTACAAAAAGTCATAACGCCTTAAGTCAATTTAATTCATGCTTGCGTGCTCTGCCTGATTGCTAATAGACTGTTGAATGCGTACTGCAAATTTTTTATTCGGAAAAAACCACCAGCACCGCACATCAAAAACTTTTTTTTTTTTTTTTGCCTTCATGAATGGAGAAAGTCGTCTAATTCATTTACAAATGTCCAAGCACAACCTTACAAAACAAAATTATATAAACATGTTGAGATGAAAAAAAGGCGGATCTATCCAACAAAAGCTGATTTTTTTTACTTAAAATCAAAGTATCTCTCCTTCCTCTTCTAAAAGAACACCATCATCCTCATATGCGTTGCATGCATACTCCTCCTTTATAAATAACCCTAGCTTCTCCAAAGGGGTAGCCACTCTGAAACTGTAACCCTTATTCCCACACAAAACTTCAAGTTCCTTCATTGCCTTCAAATTTGAAGATTCAATCTCAACAGTTTTTTCCATCTGGTGCACGTTTAGAAGCAATCATGTTATTAAGAGACAATCTACGTCGAGACTCTTCAGCAAATACAAACTATAAACAAGAAAAGCAAAAACTAAGAACTTATATGTATAAACCTTCTCCAGTGCAATTCGTGCTGCTTCTCTTTCTTTTAACCTTTGCCGCTGCAACTCAATTTCTCTCATTCTTGTGGCAGCTTCGGCAGCAATTATTTGGGCTTCAATCCTTGCTGTCTCTGTTAAGTTAGAAACTAAATAAATTAGCTAAGTGAAGGTTGTGGAAGATTAGAAAATTCACATTCAGTGTATAAAGACAGTATAGAGGAAACAACAAAAGTAAATTGGGAAAAAACACTTTTATTGTTCCTTGTAAAACAATTAAGCAACATGAAAGAGGTTAAAACAGAAAATGAAAATCAATACATGACCAGGACAATGCATTTGATATAAATTAACACAAGGAACCAATCAACAATTCAACCAAGCATTCAAGAAAACAAACAAAATCCTTCTCAAAATCTTATCCATTAAATGCTTGAAATATCTACTGGAAGAGGGCATACCTTAGTACAATAAACTACATAAAATATTTTCTTCTCTTCAGTATGATTCAGATAACCACTTAATTAGCTAATACCTCTCCAGTGTTTTAGACAGAAATCTCATACTAGAAGAGAATGTAAAAATTCCAAACGGGTAAAATTGATCAACATCTACACACTGAATCTCCTTCATCTCCAATAGAATTTCAAGAACAAAAAATTTACACATTAAGAAAACTACTGTTCTAAAAAAAGGACGGCAAGGTTCTGGTGTGATGATCCAAATTTAAAAAAAAAAAGTTAAAAGCTGAAAGGATAACATAATCCCCAACGTATGTACATCAAACATACAAGGTATCATCTACATTAAAATGGGCAACCAGCAAAATATCAAAAGAAAGGAATCAGAAAAATCAAGAGAGCAGTGCCAACAAAGTTACTTGAATTATACTCATTCACAACAAACTTTAGAAGAGAAATTAAGTAACCCTACAGAAATGCATTGCCAGATCATATGCTAGAAGCCTAGCAGATATTAAGTCTTACAAAAATACAATAACCAAAAGAAAAAATATTATGTGTTTTCATAGATTTCTTCAGATCAATGTTTGCATGATCATTGAAAATGTTATTATTATATTTTGACCATCTACTGCAATGGAAACTGACCTTCACGCTGTATCCTCTCTAGTCTTTCCTTGTCCTTCTGCAATTTCACTGGATCACTTCTATCTCCCTGCATATACATAGAAATAAGTCATAAGCTTCTCGAAACACAACTTCCAAATGGCATGAAGCATCTCAGAAAAATCCAATTCATCCTCTCCAAGAAGTCTTACATGATCAAGGAGTGTTTTATGTTGTGCTTTCAGTATAGTGTCAGCAAATCGGCTTTTCAGCATTGCAGCTCGGAGAGCCCTCTTAGGTGACAATTGCACATCAACAATTGCAGCATGCCATCCTTAAATAATACATAAACTAGGAAAATAAATCACTGCAAATGTACAGAGATGAACAGCCAATACTAAATGTTCAGCAAGGCACAGAGGTGGATCAACTAACCTTCTGCAGAAGCAGTACCTATGACTGGAGCTATAAATTGAGAACTGGGGCATATGCTTTCATTATCCAGAGCACTTACTGCCCCTTCAACACCATGCTAATAATAAGACCAAGAAATAACAGGTAATAGCACCACATACATACAGGAAGATCTCCTCACCATCAGAATCTGGATCTGACTCTGATTTGCTTAGCTGGGATGTTGGTTTGGTATTTGCTTGACAATCCATCCCAGGCAGGATTTTCGCTTCACAATCCTACATAAACAAGCAACTTATCAACCTTGCATTGCTGAGCATAAAAACTTCTAGCAGTAACAAGAAGATTACTGAGTCTACTTCCAGACGTACCGGCCTAAATATATCAACAATATGAGCATGATTGTCACTTCCTGAAGATTGTTCAGAAGATATATCTAGACAAAAACACAACTATTAATCAGACAATTAAGTTGAACGAAAAAGACAAAAAGAAAGTACCGACTAACCACTTGATGCGTCACTAGGAAGGCTACAACAGCAATTGATTATGCTGCATTTACCACATTTACTTGAAACAGCAGTCCTACATGATCCACCCACAATAACAGTGCCACAAGGTTGTTTGATATTACTTTCAGTACCTATATGTCACATGGCCGATCAGCTATGCAAATAGCCAACAAGCAAAAATAAAAATCTGTTAGTTCATACCTTTATTACAGTCCTGGGACACTTTAATCTTGCAGTGCTTGAATGATTTTAAGTGCTCCACCTATTACAGAAACATACAAGTAAAGAAGCTTAAAGTTTATACAATTTTCTCCAAGGAAAAAAGATGGTTCAATGAATAATTAATGTGAAGGAAAAATAGTTGCAATATCGAAAACAGAAACAAGCTAACATAATGCAATAAATTTGACTTCATGGTAGGAAAGCACTTGAAGCATTTAATTTCTATAAGATAACTTCCAGACCACTTAAACATGAAATCGTATATTTCATGAAGACAACTTACTTCAGAATGACATGCACTCTTCAAAGACCATCTTGCGGCCTCTTCAAATGAGAATGATCCTTTAGGCATTGAACTATTATGCAAGAGAGGTTTTTCTCGAGAACTATGTGGTGTATCTATACCTTTCTTTGCCTTCCCACTTGAATCTTTTTCAGGACCAGCCATTGAGCCTCTACACTTTACTTCGAAAATTTTCCATCTCAACTCAAAGATATGGTTTAATTGCTCCGCCATTTTATGCACTGCATTGGCAGGAGGGTTATATAGCATGGCATTAGAAAAGGTCAACTTGACATCTGAAGCAAATTCTTTGATGCCAGAATACATATTTTTTTCCAGCTTGCATTTTATGGTCCCCAAGTCCATGGGTTTAGATATAATTTTAAAATAATCGGGAATGTTCAAAGCCACAGGATCAACTGGCTGATTGAAAACCCAACCAGCCTTATGAGACATAAGTTTCTTCAAAATGGTTGAGCACTGCAACATCATGCTCCGGTCCATCTTCTGCTTCTTTAATTTTTGCAACTCTAGCATGCTTTGAGAACCACGCTTTTTAGCACCAATAACAGAAGCTTTAACCATCAATTGGTCATCACCAAGAGACACCGGTTGCCCAAAATCACATGATTTCCTCCCAGGATCAGCTTCAACTCTTTTCTTGATAATTTTAATTTTCAGTTGTTTGCTTGATACTATGGTTTCAATTGCCATCATGATGAGGCACCAGCAATTGATAATGTGAATATATAGATTTTGACGTTCTCAGGGAACAATATTAATTGCACGCTTATCCCCAATGATACAGAGTAAAGCAATGGTGCCGTCTGGAAAGGAAGACATGTATGAAGATAAAGCAAAGCAATGTGAACTCCTGCACATAAGTAGCACAAAATTATTACCATCATATTTAATTAATTACTACTAACACAGAATTTCACTAGTATTCGACTAAGAGCTCTATGTAAATAAGCTTAAAAGAAGAGAAACCAATAGCTATATCTGACACCATAACAACATGAACGGTATCAAAATTAGCTTTAAATTAGCTTTCCTGGCTAATATAAATTAGATAAGATAGGCTTATGATAACTGAGGACACATAAATTGAATAATATTAGCTTTTAAATATTTAGAACTATGCACAGCCTTATGGTAAGTATCTTTAGCTGCTCTTATTGAGAAGATGATATTGTTGACTTAGTAGTGTGCTTTGAACTGGAACATGAAGTGGGGGAGGGGAATGAGCTGCCCAGAGAAAATCAGGCGAGTTTAGTATCTTCTTGATCACAGATAGACTCATGGGTTGAACTGGAGGTAGGTGATTTATTTTCCAACTTTGGAGATCCCTTAACAGCTAACACATGCAATAAATAACTCGTCAAATAGTCAAGGGTATAGAACTTGAGATATAAAAATTAAATGAAATTTTCTTTTCTGGTTGAAAATTCATAAAAAGGTATTTTCTAATAACTAGTTAAGTAAACGGAAAGCCCGAATACCAAGTGGGACGCCCCTGAATCGAGGAAAACAGAGAAAAAAAATCAGAAAGAAATCGCATAAAACAATGTCACACTACAAACTGAAAGCGAGATTATACGAAAAATAAAATTTCCACCAGCAACTTAAATCACAAGTAAACCAAAACCTAAGTGAGTTCCCAGCAGAAAATAATAGAACGTAAGAAATCAGAATTCATGTCGATCTCCAATCCCTAGCGAACCACACAAAATTTTCGAATAGAATCTCTAGTCCACCGTACATACTAATTCCACCTTAAAAAAACAAAGTAGAAAATATTACTGACTATATGAATAACACAAAGTGGAGAAATTTCATTGAGAAGAATATGACTCTGTATCTCAAAATAACCGTTCACGAAATATAATTGGTATGGGAAAAAAGGAAAAAATTAATTGAAGACGACCAACATTCAATATCTAAAGCTGATTCATTGCCGACTCAAAAAGAGAATTTGAGCAAAACAAAACCAGATTTAATAAAATCTACTTCACACACTGTATAAATAACTTAGTTTAACACAAGACACAGAAAACAGAAATAAAATGCAAATTCAAGGGAAGAAACAGCATGTCAGATGATAGGGCTTGAAGAACTTACCAAAATCGAATCAGGAGTGAAGAATTCTTAAAAAATCAGGAGCGAATAATGCAAAACCGAATCAGGAGCGGATAATTCTTATAACCAAAAAACAAGGAAACACCCAAAGACGAAGAAGAGGGAAACTTCTGTGAATCCTTATACCGAACCGCCAAAGCGCCAAACCAATACTAGTAAGTAAGAGAAAGAGAGTAGTGCGAGACTGCGAGCAAAGGTTTTAGACTAGAGAGGGTGAAAACTAGGGTTTTTAGCTATCTGTTCTCTTATAATCTCGAGAAAACGTTTTTTCATATGGTCTTTTTTCGGCATTTACTAAAAAGGCAAAATAAAATAATAATGATAATAATAATCTCCTTCTTCTTCCTCGTCGTCATCACATTATTTTAACGATTCATGGGAGACCACATGTCCACATATATCCTTAAAAATAATATAAATGTATTTATTAAGTAAAATAATATAAATTTAATATATTTAAAAAAAATTATAAAAATAATATACTTATATTATTTATTTTTTATAAAATTAATAAATTTTTGTTATTTTTTTAAGAAAAACTTAAACTATTATTTTTTCTTATTTTAAAACAAAAATTTTGTTTAAAATTATTTTAGATATGATTCAAAAACTTATAATATATATTTTAGATCGTGGAATAAAATGACATATTTTTTTACTTAAAATTGTCATTTTACATTTGTATCTTAAATTTTTGCATATTTTTGGTTACTTTTCAAAAAAAATCTTATTTTTGAAAACTTTTACGTATAGTTATAACATGTACAATTATACATTTAATTGTATAGAATATAATAATGATTAAAATTTTTACTCAATTTTAAAGGTTAAATTGTATTAATAAATGTTAATTTATTATTATATACAATTAAAAAGTTGTAATATTCTATCTTTTTAAATAATTATACTATTTGTAATTTGTAACTTCATAAAAAAATATTGTTAATTTATATATAATCAATTCATAGCTTACTAATTCTTTTACTATGTTCAAGAATCACAGTATTTTATTTACTTTTTTAATGTATTTTCTTTTTGTTAAATTTTGATGGTTAATCAAATAAGCCTATTTAGCATTTAGTGTCTTCTATGATATAATATTATATATTTCGATTATCTTTGAATGTTACGAGTAGTGCTATTCAAAAACTGATCGAATCGGTTTAAATCGAAAAACTGGTTCAGTTTGGATCGAATCGAGCAATTTTGTAAATGAAACGGTCAAGTTCAGTCTATATTAAGTAAAACTAATTTTAAAATGGTCTGATCCGATTATAAAATATTATAAACCTGTCAGACCGGACCGGATCAGTTTTATTAAATAAATAATTTTTTTTATAAAATATTATAAACCGGGGTATATATATATATATATATTGTTTTCAAGTTAAGGCATCAAGCCGTTAACCCTAACCCTAGAAATCGTAATTCCTCATTTCCTCTACGTTCGTTGTCTAGGCTCTAAGTCTGGTCGTTTGCGCTTCCACCACCAACTAGTCACATCTCCTCGCGTCGCTTCCACCAGCAGCTAGCCACCGTTCCTCGCGTTGCTTCCACCAACAACTAACCACTATTCCACATGTTGCTTCCACCAGCAACTAGCCATTGTTCCACGCGTCGCTTAGACCAACAACTAGCCACCTTTCATCGTGTCACTTCCACCACCAACAACTAACCACCTCTTCTCGCATCGCGTCGTATCATGACAACCATGGACGAAAATCACAAAATAGGTATGTGGTCTACTACTACTGATAGTATTTTTTTCTGAATAAAATGAATGACAAGTCTGAACTCTGAAATCTGAATGGTATGTCGTTTTTTTGTTAGTCTAAACTCTGAAGTCTAAACAACTTTTTCTCACAGAGTTTAGTTTTTTTTAAATGGTGGAAACTAATTAATACTATTAGAACTTATAACTTTAGTTAAATTTTTCGTATGTTGCCCCTCTTTTAAAGCTTAATTATTTTGATTAAGTTCTATTTATAGATTAAATATATATAGTTTATTTTATTAGTATTTTATCATTATGAATTTCAAGAGTTTAAGCAGTTGGTTTAATATGGTTTAATATATGAATTGGCATTTTATTGATCAAACTATAACTAATCGATTAAAATTTTAATTAATTAAATTTAAATTGTGGTGATTTATATAGATGAATTAATCTGTATTTTTGTCATAAAATGTACATAAATTGTAGTGTTTTTGTTTTATAGGTTCTTATTAAATCATATTAATTCTTAATTTTTAAGGACCAATATTATTGGTTCAATTTTGATTTTAATTCAAATTCGAACCAACTTATGATATAAACATACCTAACAACACAAATAAGTAAATATTCATTAACTAGATATTATTAAAGCACACGTAATCATTAGATGTGACAAGAAAGTATAATTAATCAACATTGATATTGTTTAGGAGTTTTTTAAGAATATGAGTGGTATGTATCAACTAACTCTTAAGTAGGTTACTAATTTGATGTAAACATGATAATATGAGATGATAAAACAAATATATAAGACAAGAAGTTAACATAGTTCAATTAAAACGGCTATTTAAGATTAATTGCACAATTTACAACCTCGGAATCAAGGGTAGATCGAGTACATATGTTGCACTTTTAACTCTCATTAAATAATTTTTTAAGTGTAATATTTGTAAAATTATAAAATAAAATTGTATTCTATTTAAATTTTAAATTTCAAGTTTTTAATACTTAATATTTCAAAAAAAACTCAATAATTTAAACATATTTATTTACTAAAATAAAATACATATTATATCTTTCTTTTTTTAATTAAAAATAAGTAATAACTTAAAACTAACTAATATTATTTTTTTAATATGTATACAGTATCCCATATATATATCATTCCGCCATACTCCTATAAATCATGTCCAAAACTCAACTTTGGCTTAGTAATTGTAATCATCAAAAGTATAATTAGAAGTTATCCTACATGAATACAATTAAAAACAAAATATCACAACAATAACTATCTACAAAAATACATATTCAAAGAGTACATGCGGTCCATTCTTATTTGAAAGAAAAAAAATCATTCTAGTTTTGTGCTATATATATGTTTGTTGTATAGAAAAGATCATCTAGTACTAACTTCAAATAAAGATCATCAATGAGGAACATTATTTCAGACTGTTACAAAGAATTAAAGTCCTGCGTATAATTATAAATTCAAAACAAAATCTATGTATATAATTTTGATATACCTTTAATTCAATGCCCTATCGGTATCTCTTTCATCAAATGCTCTTTTAGCATGTATAATGTATGATCTGCATATAGAGAGGAAACATTTCTCTCATTAAGATCAATAATAAATTTATTTTGAGAAATTTGTGTCTCTATAAATCATATGTCAAAATTTGCTATATATATTTTCATATGAACAAACATCTTGTTATATATAGCAGTCCAATAAACATCATATCGTTTAATAATTATTTGCAATAAATAATGTTTAAATTAATATTGTTATAGATTGCATAAAGTTTCTTAATACCAAAATGTATTATTAAATCATTAAACCCTGAGAACTGATATCATATATGTAGCCATAAACTAAATATTTATGCATATAATTATATTTCAAATGAACTCGACAAAGTTAATAAATAATAAAAAATAAAGTTTTTATTAGCATTTAATTGTACAAAATTACCATCTTTGTAATGTAGTGGCACCAAACATTTTGTGAAGCCCTCAAATTTAAGGTAATGTCTTGAATTGTTTCAGTGTATAAGTCATGTAAATGCTATTTAAAAAAATCATAAAATGAGCATCACATTTGATTGTATCCTATTAAATTATATCCTATTAAATTAAATCATATTTATGTATTATTAATTGTTGAAAACCATTCAAAACAGTTAACCAAACCGTTCGGTTATAACATTTTAAATAGTTAAATGGTCCGATCCGGTCCGCTTTCAACTATATGAACTGTCCGATTTGGTTAAATTTGTTTAGGCAAAACCGGACCAGACCAGACCATAGACACCCCTAGTTGCGAGTGATTTATAATATTTATATTCATAAATATCTATTTATAAATCAATTCATTTTAATTTTTTTGTGTTATTTGTCTTTATTTTAACATGTATAAAAAACAACCAATGAAAAATACATGAAATTGATGTTGTTAATTATATTCAAAAAGATTATTCTTTATTTATTTAAAAATATATGAAATATGAAAATAATAAGCTAAAAAAGAAAGAGAAGAAAAATTGGAAAATGAAAAAATGACACTCTTTAATTATTTACGAATGCAAGAAATTTAGAGGTAAATTAGATAAATATATATCCTTCTTTAATTTTAAGATAGGGTGTTATGTATGTTCTTAGAAATTTTGGTATATTATTTGAGATAATTTTTTAATTACTTATTTGTATAGTTTTCAATTTCACAATAATTTTTCAATTAGGATTTGATCATACTAATAAATGGTTATAACAAGTAAAAAATGGCTTAAGCTACCTTTCCACCCAAATTCATTCATAAATATCTAAGGATAATGTTCCATTTGGCTCTCTCTTTATAGTGAGAGTCTTCTTTTTTCAGAGCTCTTTCTTTGGTATGTTTCGATTTATATTTTTATAAATAATTTGTACTAATGGTTTATTTGGTTAGATTTGATCATATGAATTTCATATTTATTTTCTTTTGTAATTATTGAGTGTAAATTAACATATGTCACAAAAAAATGAGTAACCCAGGTCGCAAGAATGCATCACGAGTTAGCCTAGTGAGCGTCAAGCCATCAAATGAATATATATGTTGGATAATCTCTATAATAAATAAATGATCGATAAATATTCCTTAATTGTATAAAATAAGTAATTATAAAGAAATAATCATGATGTTACATAAATTTTAATTAAATGGATAAAGGATATGAAACAAGTTAATTATGATCCCTATATATATTCACTATGGTACACTTCACATAGTATGTAATATCCAATCTAACATCTCTCTAAGATCTATGAACAACTCAAAACATAACAATATATAATATTTACACTTTCTTATCCTTTAATCATTGAGTGAGGCTTTGAGCTCCTCTATCATCTACAACTACTTATATTAACTTAAGTATCAAATGATCAAAGGCCACCACCCCTTATATTGGTCCAACGTCTTAACAAGTTCCTTTCATGATCGTAGGATAATAATAAAGACAAGAATATCCCTTCTTCAATGTCGACAAAAATCAACATCATCTGGCACCATCTGTAGGAAAGAAGTTTGTTGTATCAGTTGAGTCAAAATATTTCCGAAAGAACATTCATAAGTGTTCTCCAAACATTTATCTACAAATTTTGCCAATCTTTAGCAAAAGAGCGATATTTCCAACAAGAGTTCTATAAGGTTTTCTAAAAAAGATCTCCAATCCACTTGATGTGCAAAGTCTTTAACAGACTTGACTCTATGTGCTTCCAACAAGAAAAAGGAATCAATATATGAGTTTTGAGACTCTGGTCCCAATGGAGGTCAAAAAAGATCATCTCATTCAATCCCTTATTCAACGAGTTTGAAGATTATCATACATAAAAAAATTACACAAAGGTCAATTGTTCTTCCAACTCAAATAAATAATCGGGACCTAGATGAAGAGTGGAAATGCCAATCCATGAAATCTGTTGGCAAGCTCTATATCATTTTGGCCAAGCCATCTTCACAGGTGTGTCTCATAGGCTACTATTTAGTCTAGCAACGTGCATACATGGAAATCAACACACAATATGTGATACATGCATACATATCGAAAAGCTAAAAAGATTTTCAATCACTTAAAGATCATATGTGAACACATTCAATAAATAATGATTATACTATCACAGCATGTAAACAACCATACATAACAAACCATAATAAAAAGTTTAACACCTGATATACTTCTAAGATATGGAGATACAAACTCTTTAGATATTCATACCAAACTTGTAAGAAAATAAAAGACAAATTATACTAACACACAATATGATCTTGCATGACTACAAGGAGCCCAAGACCCGATAAATAATCGGATTAAGGAGATGTTAAGTCCTTAACCTTCTTAAGGACTTAACACAAACATGTAAACAATGGAGATATAAACACCTGACAGATAATCATAGTTGCAGTATAATAAAGCAAAAGATATAGAATTCAGTAAACATAAAGTAGGTGATAAATAATAAAAGCTTTATAATTAGAATTTAAACTTCAGTATGTAGAGACATCCATCATTTAAACTCTAATTGTACCAACCAAACATTCGAGCATGCATAGCACCAAATATAACGAGTTAAACCCACATAGAACCTTTACCTATGTGGCAACATCCTCAGGTTGTTTATGACAATAACTCGAAAACAAACAAATCCACTATGTAATAAAATAGTAACAATCCATAGAGAAATAAAATCCCTATTACCTCTATCAGTCGAGACCTCTATCTGAACTACCTATTGTTGCACATGAACTCATCTCTCCTTCAAAGCCAATGATAACTGTATTTTATATAGTTATTTTCACCTATTTTATTAATTATAATTGCTATGTTCTCTCTATTTTTAGTTAATTTTAGTTTAATAAATTAGTATTTACTGTTTTTTATATATTTTAAGAAAATTAAATAAATTGTATCAAAAATGTTCTTAAATGATAAATTTGTTTCCAAAAATATAATTTCAAATAAATGAGTATTTAATTGCAATTTATAAATGATGAAAAATATAAATTAAATTAAATTCGGGCTTAAATTTAATTATTAAAAGTTTAAAATTTAATTTAAATTACCAAAGGGCTGTATTGCAATTAAACAAAGTTAAAAATGTAATTTGAAATATATTTGTGGGTGAAAATATAATTAATAAAAGTTATTTTTCTTCACAGGAGAGAAGTTCCACGCGTCAACATCCACGCGAACAACGTGGTCCGTCCGATCAAAGCATAAACGGTCAGGATTGGCGCGTGTAGATTAAACCCGACCAAGGAGAATGGGTGCAGGATTTATTCCATTACGCGGCTCGGCGTGCCAGTGGGCCAACCTGCCGCGCAGGCCGGCGTGCAGGGTGGGACCCACGTGTCTGTTACACGTCTGCCAAAGGGCGTTGTTCTGTGCGGCTAAACCACGTGCAATTGTTCTTCCAGCGAATTAAAGTCTTCCACGTGTCCCAATTTCCCCTTGAACGAATAATCAGAGGACGCGTGGCACATATCGGTGAACGCAAAGCACATAATCTCGCCCTCGTTCCAACCGTTGCCACACGTTTCGCGCGCCCCAATTCCGTGCGACAAGTTCTGCGTACGCCCATTCCCTTCGACGAATGATATGCTGCCACGTGTCCCACTAATTGTTTCCTCGAATCATAACGCGACACGTGGCAGCGTGGAAGGAAAATAAAACAGAAACGCGCAGCATCTCCACTCACTTTTTCGATACATTTTGTCCCCCCACGTGTTTTAATTTATTATTTTCCCACATTTCATTGTCCCCCGCCTGTATTAAATTTAAATATTTTTTGATGTATTTTTTTAGCTATAAATAGGGGATAAGATGATAGAGTTTAAAAAAAAAAAAATTTTTCGGGGAGTTTAGTTTTAGAATTTCTGTAGTGTTTGGGGCTGGACGTTGGAACACGCAGAAGCCATTTTTGGCTTCTGTTGTGTTCTACATGTGCCAAATATTTACGATCTGAAATGTTTTAATTTCCTTTCTTCTTCTTTTAATTTTTCTGAATGTGTTGTAATTTTATTTTAATTTAATGAAGTAATTTAATTTTTCTAGGGTTGCATTTGATCTAAATTTATGAAACTTTGATTTTAATTATTTTTGATAAATTTGTAAGACGTTCGATTTGTTCATTATATTTTGTGCTTAATGCTTCTTGATTATTTACGAATCTTATCAAAACGATCCGTGGCACATTAATAAACTTGAGAGATGCATTTTTGTGTATATTGCTTCTAGATAGAATGACATGTATGATGAAGGATAAGAATATACCCTAATTGTATGTGTGGCCATTTGAAAACTTAGAACGTAATGAATCTTGGTGAATTTAATTCTCATAGAGATATAGTGAATTAATTTAACGAGGTGTGTCTATACAGAGCTCGGAAGAGATGTATGGATAAAAATAGAAGTTTTCGGTTGACAAATTAAATGTACTAAAAAATATAAATCAAGAGAAAATAATATGATTGGAGTGAATTAATTTGGTGAAAAATTGCAAACCTAGAGTTCTTTTATTTTCTTTTATTACCTTTTTGTTAAATCAACGATTGTTTTGGATAAAATCAGAAAGATACAATTTTAGTACTCAACAAACTATAGTAACAAATCCTCGTGGGAACGATACTTTACTTACAAATCTTATTACTTGTGACCGTGTATACTTGCACGATTTTATGTGTGTTGTAAAACACACAACAACCAACGCCACTCAAAGTGGTGTGATCAGTAACCAAAGACCATTAGTGTGTAAAATGGATACACATCTCATAGCCATAAAGGCTCCTTACATAAGAAAAAGTTACATGAGGACAACTACCAATTGAAAAATATCTCAATACATAAAACCCATTCACAAAAACCTTTTGAGTACTCACCACTCACAAGCATAATTTTGTTTGCAAAATTATAAATCACTAATATTGAATGACACTTGAGGTATTATTGGTCCAAAAATAGAAAAAACAAGATATCAATTTGACAAAGCTCCATTACATATTTTGTGGATAGCAAAATAAGTGAACAAGGGGATATTTATAAAACTCGGCCAACCATTTCGCCAAGGGTGGTGGCAAGGTACTAAAAAATCATATTTTTTGTTTCAAAATTTTTTCAAGTAATTTTCATAAATACATATGTCCGAAACAAAAACATGACCAACAATGTCAATGAACAAGTGTGACACTCAACCTAGCATGCATACTACCAAAACCAATCTTTTGGTGTGTGCAAACATGCTCTCATACAAAATGTAACTAACTATGTGCATGTGTGTATTACTGATACATAGTGACTAACTTTACATAGAGAAAATATAGAACACTGAATAAAACAAATAAACATCATGTTTTGTACACGAAAAGCCAACACATAGATAGAAAGTACAACATGACTTACATTCGAAGACACCAAAGGACAAGTGCACCACGTCAGTGCCAACTAGGCTATGGTTGGCCAAGAATTATCGCATAAACCAAGCAGTACAAGCTAGGGCATAGTGTGAATGAGTTCCCAAATGAAGACTCACAATCGGACAAACCCTACTCATACAACCACCACATGTCGACCATACATTGTTCATTCATTGTGAGCTTGAGTTACTATCTTCATATGGCATGTCCCCTAATATGCTTGAGTCTAATCTTGACCACCGATAGGGGAACATTTTAACATTTGAATCGGATAAGCATACACATTTTCTAATCTTATCTAACATTAGGCCTCATAAGACCATCCATACATCTTATTTTGCAAAGATCTTTAGAAAAGATCGTTTGTCCAACCTATTTCACAATAAAATCTAAAAAAATGAAGAAAAAAAATCACATACAAATATATGTTATGTATCGAAAGGGGTCATATCCACCAAAGTCACTACCACCAAATGGTGGCTCAATTTTTGAAACTCTAGAAAGTGAGGCTTCCTTAGTTACCGAACATAATATCCAACATGGTCATCAATGGAAACGTAGCCCAAAAAAGATCACACTTAACTTTTTTTGTCCAATCGAAAAGCTTTCATTCGGATTGAAATATCTATGCATCACCTAAAAAATCTAAGACCACCACTGAAAATTATATGCACCTGATAACTGTATTTTATATAGTTATTTTCACCTATTTTATTGATTATAAATGCTATGTTCTCTGTATTTTTAGATAATTTTAGTTTAATAAATTAGTATTTACTATTTTTTATATATTTTAATAAAATTAAGTAAATTGTATCGAAAACGTACTTAAATGATAATTTGTACCCAAAAATATAATTTCAAATAAAAGATTTATTAATTGCAATTTAAAAAAATTAAAAAAATAATTTAAATTAAAATTGGGCTTAATTTCAATTATTAAAAGTTTAAAATTTAATTTAAATTACCAATAGGATTGTATTGCAAATAAACAAAGTTGAAAATGTAAATTGAAATATATTTGTGGGTCAAAATATAATTAATAAAAGTTTAAATTCTGCGTAGGAGAGAAGAAGGCCACGCGCCCTATTCCAAACGTGAAACGTGGACCGTCGGATCAAAGGATCAACGGATCAGATTTGCGCGTGTTCATCAAGCCCGACTCGAGCGAGAATGTGGCTCGTAGATCTTCCTTCGGCGCGGCTCGGCGTGCTACTGGGCCCCACCTGTCGCGCAGCCGTCGTTAGAAATGGGGACCCACATGTCGTTTGCGCGATTTCCCCGAGGCGCATCGTCGACCGTTGGATCTCTCGAACGGTCCCGTATTGAGCCGCGTGGAACCAAGCCGTCGTGCACCGAACCGTTCGTGTAACAATCGTGTGTGACGCGGGTTATGGGCGGCGTGCATCCTTAGTTTTTACAGACAGACCGGGCCACGTGTCCCACTAATATTTAAGCAAATCATGTTCCGACACGTGGCTCTTTATAATGAATGCGAATGCACAGGATCATTTCCTCGTTCCAGCCATTGCCTCACTTTCTCGGCGCCCCAATCCCGTGCTTCAGTTTCTGCGTGCGCCCGTTCCTTTCAACGAATGAGATGAGGCCACGTGTCCCACTATTTGTTTCAGCGAATCATACGCTGACACGTGGCATGCATAAAGAATTAAAAAAAATGCAGAATCGGCGCCCCTGTCTCACGCGTGAATTAAATAACATTTTTCGATACGAAAATCGATACGCATGATTTTTGTTTTTCGATAAAAATTATTACGCGTTTTTTATAAAAAAAAATAAAATAAAAATGTAATATTTTATTTGTATTTTTTAGCTATAAATAGGTGATATTGTGATAGAGTAAAGAAGTTTTTTTTGGTGTATAATTTTTGTGTTGCTCGGTTTTGGACGGCAGAACACGCAGAAGCCATTTTTGGCTTTTATTGTGTTCTGCGTGTGCCAAATATTTTCGTATGCGATGTTTTAATTTTCCTTCTTCTTCCTTTAATTTTTCTGCATATGTTGTAATTTTAATTTTTAATTAATGAAGTAATTTAATTTTTCTAGGGTTGCATTTGATCTAAATTTATGAAGCTTTGATTTTAACTATTTTTTGAAAGATTTATAAGACGTTCGATTTGTTCATTCTATTTTGTGCTTAATGCTTTTTGATTATTTACGAATTTTATCAAAATGATTTGTGGCATAAAAATAAACTTGAGAAAGGCATTTTTGTGTATATTGCTCGTAAATAGAATGGCATGTATGATGAAGGATAGGAATTTACCCTAATTGTATGTGTGGCCATTTGAGAACTTAGAACTTAATGAATCTTGGTGAATTTAATTCTCATAGAGATATAGTGAATTAATTTAACGAGGTGCGTCTGTACGGAGCTTGGAAGAGATGTATGAATAAAAAAGAATTTTCGGTTGACAAATTAAATGTACTAAAAAATATAAATCAAAAGAAAATAATATGATTGGAGTGGATTAGTTTGGTGAAAAATTGCAATCCTAGAGTTCTCTTATTTTTTTTTAAACTTTTCTTAATCAACGATTGTTTTGGATAAAATTAGAGAGATACAATTTTAGTACTCAACAAACTATAGTGACAAATCCTCGTGGGAACGATACTCTACTTACAAATCTTATTACTTGTGACCGTGTATGCTTGCACGATTTTTTGTGTGTTGCAAAACACGCAACAAGTTCTCAAATTTGTAGATGATTTCTACCAAACGATGTTGCATGTAACCTACATGTAGCCTAGCACGAGTGAGAGCTAATCAAATGTACCTATATAAAATAGGGAGACAAACTAGTATGATTTGTTAGTTATACACAAAAATGGTTCTAGCCTGGTCCACCACCTTCTAGATTGGTTCATGATAAAGTAAAATTGATTCCTCAACCCTCATGATAAGTTGAATCTATCGATAGTATTTTCAACAATTTTTAGTGCACTTACGAAAATGGGTGTTAGAAAAGATCATCAATCCATCCAATTAAAAAAATTAAAAAAAGACCATCCACTACATCTATAAAGTCTTTAGAAAGACCATTTGCTCTTTTATTCATCTTCAGGGTTTTAAAGAAGATATTGCTCATTATTTATGAAATAAAGAAACAATTAATGAGTTCCAAAACTCTGACCTCACAAACAACAAGTTCCAAAAATCTGACCTCATTTGATAGTCACAATGTCTAACCACCAACACTTCTTGTACTCCCAAGGCTTTAGCCCACACCTATACTAGACACACACATAAAGGTCCCAATTGGCCCATAAAAGAATAGGCCAAAGAATGACCATCTCAATATGATGGAGAATGCATTATAGGATGATAGGTTTGTGCAAACATAAGTATATGTGGTTATGTATAAACGAAGTATTTTGTATTTTAAACAATGATGAAATTAGAATAAATAAAAAGAATAATTCATTTATTTATCTATGCTATTATATTTTTTAAATAAATTATTACAAAATCTTGATTATTTATGTATGATTAAAACTCGATATATCATCGTATATATAGGAGGATTGATTTTAAGTTAATTAATCAAAATAATTTGTCGCAATTAATTAAATTTTGTTAAAGATATCTTTAATTAAGCCATTAGTATGACCCATATCTAAGATTGGAGTGATTAACTGAGTGGAGACATTTAGTTCAGACACTTTTATATAATAGTTGATATAATGGACTAAACCCACATATATTAGAAAGAATATTAATATACATTTACCCACGTATCTTTGTACTTATATAATTCAATAGACATGTGTGGGGTTGTCTTAATCATAAGCAATTTAGCTAGCCCCTTGGTATTTTAGTTACTCAACAATGCTCGCACCAATAGACTTAGATGTCTTATATATTGGTATCTCAATGTTCATAGTAGGTTGGAAGATTATCTCACAAGATTTGGAATCCACCCTACCTGTTTGTAGATGCTAGATAATAGTTTCATTGTTTAGCGATCAAGAGCTTGAATAACTATGTGCATTATATAATATGGTTATAAATAGGTATTCATGCACATAACAAGTACTTAAGTTAAAGATGTAATAAAGGAGGCATAAATGGACTTAATGACCTTGGTCGTATTAAAAATAGGCTATGAAGGATTGAGTTGCACCTAGGGGAGAATATAATGTATTCAAATGATCTCCATTTGACATAGTTTGATTTGGAGTAGAACTCTTAAATAAACTCTAAATAGAAATCCCACACAATCAAATTGTGTAGGACTTCTTACGATCATATTCCCTCTCTAGTATGCCATTCATGCCACTCTAGTCCTACTCCTATTTATATACTACAATTTAATCCAATTAAATTGTCCTACAAATCCATGTAACAAATCTAAATTTATATTTACTAAAATGCCATTTGATAGTCCATAAGCATTTAAATGTCTACCAAATATTTAAATTTACATTTTAATATTTTAATTAATTCAAATATTTATTTTGTTAAACTAAATAATATTTGATTAATTACATTGATTAAATGATTATGTTAAGTTACCACTTTACCCTTATATAATTATTTGACATTTATGATATTCAAAAAATTCCATAATAAATAAATATGCATTTTGATCATTTAAATAATTAATGCTAAATTAATTATTCATATTTATCTTGTAAGTAATATCATTCTGCTGTTGTTACGGAGTAAATTTGGAGACCAATATAAATGTGCATTCAAGCTTTAATAAATCATTGATATATTAATTAACATTTTAATTGATTATCAATCTTTATTAGTATCACTTTCACTCAATTATATACATGAGATTTAACTCCATTCCAAATAAATATAGATCGTATTAGTAACTTTTGTTAGGGTGATATGAAGTGTTTTCGAATTTAAATGAAAAAAATTAAAGAATACATAAAATAATAAATATTTTTATAAAGATAAAATCATCTTTCTATAAATTAGTTTTTTTCCTTAAATTAGACTATTGATGTACCTTTTGTTAAATATGAAAATATTAACACACTAGTTTGATAATATGAGTCAAAATGTATACATTTTATTTTATAAGGGTACTATTAAAGTATCAAACTCATTTAAATTATTATTGTCATAAAAACATTTTATTAATGATAGTTATTGGGATTGGTCCGATTTGTAAAGAGATAAATTAGAGAGATAAATTAGAGAGAAGTCAAAACAATTGATGGAATGTGTGTATCTCTTAGGGAGTCCATGTATATATAAAGGTTTACATGTACAAGTATCAGTTACGTAAGGTGTACACGTTACACCGTGTCAGAGGGGTATAAGAGTAAAGCAAAATATATTTAAAGCTTGAGGTCGACCACCCCATGGCTTAGTGATGAGTGCTTAAAAAGTATTAAAATTATCATTATTTTATGCACGTTAATTAATTAAATATATATATATATATATATATTTATATGATTTTATCATATATTTATATAAATCTGTCTTTTCGGAAACACAGGGATTTTTATTGTTTTTCAGGTATTTTTGCTTAAAAAAGTAACTTAAAGACTCAAAGAAAAATACCAGAGGCAATACATCGCAAATATATTCATAATTAAATGAGGAAAGGTCAAGAAATATGGAAAAATTGGACAAAATGGGTCAAAAATGTCAAAAAGGAGGAAATCGCACACGCAGCCGCCCAGATGCGCCGAGCAACACACGTGCCATGCAACACAACGCCCAGTCCGCGCGCGCCGCCGCGCCCATCTACCCCTTCCGCGCGTGCCAACTCGCCCACATCACCATGACGTCAGCAATATGATGTCATCATTCACTACTTCGCGTTTTCTCCATTTTTAATCATTTTTTGACCCACTTTTCCTTCCTCTCCTCACCTATAAATACCCTCATTCTCTTCACTTCAAATCACACCTAAAAACACATCTTCTCTTCTCTTTCTTTCTCTCCATTTCTTAGTTTTTAGTTTTTCCTTAGTTTTAGAGTTCTTCTCTTTTTGAGAAGAACTAATTATGTTTTTGTAATTTATTTGCTTTTTGATTCAATAAATAGGAGTACACATTCTGTTTGGAGGTTTTCCAGCAACATGAATAACATCAAAGTACTGTAAGGATTTTATTTTCTTTACAATTATTTTTTATGCTTTATTCTTACATGTTATATTTAATTTGTTTGTGATTAAATTTAACTTTGCTGGCTGTTTGTAAACATGATATAATAATAACGTTGTTATGCTTGAGAAATATTAAATAGGTAAAAATCTCTAAAATGAATTGATTTTATTTTTATTCAAGATTTTATATTAAGAATGTTAGAGAGAAATATATTATTTTTCATTACAAACTTAAATGTGAAAATTAGATTTTAAGATTTAGTTGTCCGATCTAATTTAGAGTAGTGCTCTTTTATTTGTTGGTACAATCGCCGATAGTTAGAGTGAAGCTCTATTTCAAAAGTTTTTATAAGAATTATTATCTGAAAATGTATTGACAACATGTTTTCAGTAGTAGTTTTAAAACTTGAAAGTTAGTACTCGGATAATTAAATTCTTAGGTTTAATTTGGACGCCTTAAATAAAGTTTAAATTGTCTAACCCACCAAAGACGGCATTTAAATGGTTCATTTTCAATCTCTTAGAAAAATGAATTAATTTAATTAACCAAATTAGTTATCAACCCCACCCATAGGTGTTAATTGATTTGTTTAGTTAACAAAGAATATATAACCCCACCAAAGGTGATATTCATACAAAAAAAAAGAGAATCAATAAATATCAATTTATATATTTAATAACCTAAATAATATGAGCAAGCATAATTAACTTAGTTATTATATTCATAAATATTTCATTATTATAAATGATAAAATTTGCATAAATGTTTATTGAATCCACATCTATGTTTATTTTTATGTTGTTAGATTAGAAACACAAAAACCCAAATATCGTGACAGGATGTTTATGATTTAATTTCGTTTTTAAAAGTTTGAATAATAAATTAAAAACCACATATATTCTTTCCTTAGATCGACCTTAGGAGTATACTTATCATTTTATACGAAATGATTCGTGCACTTGCGAGAGTTTTATAAATATAAAACCAAAGCGATGGCAAGATCGACGATGACGGTTCTTCCCATCACTTAGGCCGATGTCTTATGGCTCGGACTAACGTCTTATGGTTTGGGTTAGAATTTCATGGCTCGGGTTAACGTATCAAGGCTTGGGCTGACATCTTAAGGCTCGGGCTTTACAAAGGTCAGACAACATGTCTTTCCTTATACCTAAACATCAGTCCCCTCTTTTAATTCAGTTCTTCAACTAATGTGGAAGAGTAAAAGGCTCAGTAGGAGAAATGACACATTGAATTTGAGAAAGGAACATACTTATGACAAGAATAAGATTGATTTCCTTATGTATGATGTCGAGCTATTTCTTAACATCCATAAATGAGAGGTGCTAGACACAATGGTCCATATGGTATATAGCCTTACCTTTTTTGAGCTTGAAGTGATCAACTCTCTTTGAAGGAGAGCACTCTACCTGGTTTGAGCTCAAGGTGATCCACTTTTTTTAAGGGAAAATGCTCCACTTTTTTGAGCTTGAGATGACCAACTCTTTGAGGGAAAACATTCTACCTTTTTGAGGATGAGGTGATCAACTCTCTTTAAGGGAGAACACTCTACTTGGTCTGAGCTCAAGGTGATCAAATCTTTTTGAAGGAGAGCGCTCCACCTTTTTGAGCTTGATGTGATCAACTCTTTGAGGTAAAGCATTCTAACTTTTATGAGGACAAGGTGATTAACTCTCTTTAAGGGAGAGCACTCTACCTATTCTGAGCTCGAGGTGATAAACTCTTTTTGAGGGAGAGCGCTCTACCTTTTCAGAGCTTGAGGTGATCGAATCTATGAGGGAAAACATTATATCATTTCTAAGGACAAAGTGATCAACTCTCTTTGAGGGAGAGCGCTCTACCTGGTCTGAGCTTGAAGTGATCGACTCTTTTTAAGGGAGAACATTCTACCTTTTTATAAGGATGAGGTGATCAAATCTCTTTGAGGGAGATCAAATCTCAAGGTGATTAACTCTTTAAGGGAGAACGCTCTACCTTTTCTTAGGATGAGGTGATCAACTATTTTTAAGAAAGAGTGCTCTACATGGTCTAAGTTTGAGGTGATCAACTCTCTAAGGGAGAACGCTCTACCTTTTTTGAGCTCAAAGTGATCAACTCTCGGAGGAAGAACGCTATACCTTTTCTAAGCTCAAGGTGATCAACTCTCTTTAATGGAGAGTACTCTACCTAGTTTGAGCTCGAGGTGATCAACTCTCCTTGAGGGAGAGTGCTCCACCTTTTTTGAGCTTAAGTGATCAACTCTCTGAGGGAGAGCATTCTACCTTTTCTGAGGACAAGGTGATAAACTCTATTTAAGATAAGATCTCTACTTGATCTGAGCTCAAGGTGATCAACTCTTTTTGAGAGAGAGCGTTCTACCTTTTGTGAGCTTGAGGTGATCAACTCTTTGAGGGAGAGTTTTCTACCTTTTATGAGGACGAGATGATTAACTCTCTTTAAGGGAGAACACTCTACCTGGTCAAAGCTTAAGGAGATCAACTCTTTTTGAGAGAGAGCGTTCTACCTTTTTTGAGGACGAGGTGATCAACTCTCTTTGAAGAAGAGCACTCTACCTGGTTTGAGATCAAGGTGATCAACTCTTTGAAAGATACGCTCTACCTTTTTTGAGGACTAGGTGATAAACTCTTTTTAAGGGAGAGCGTTCTGCCTGGTCTGAGCTCGAGGTGATCAATTCTCTGTGGAAGATTGTTCCACCTTTTATGGGGATGAGGTGATCAACTTTCTTTGAGGGAAAGTGTTCTACCTTTTCTGAGGATGAGGTGATCAACTTTCTAAAGAAGAGCATTTTACCTTTTCTAAGGACAGGGTGATCAACTTTCTTTAATGGAGAGTGCTCTACCTGGTTTGAGCTTGAGGTGATCAACTATTTTTGAGGGAAAATGCTCTACTTTTTCTAAGCTTGAGGTGTTCAACTTTCTACGGGAGATGGTTCTACTTTTTCTAAGGGCGAGGTGATCAACTCTCTTTGAAGGAGAACACTATACCTAGTCTGAGATCGAGGTGATTAACTCTTTGAGGGAGAATGTTCTATCTTTTCTAAGCTGAGGTGACCAAAACTCTGAGGGAGAGTGTTACCTTTTTTGAGGATGAGGTGATCAACTCTATTTGAGGGAGAGCGTTCTTCCTGGTCTGAGCTCAAGATGATCAACTCTCTAAGGGAGATTGCTTTACCTCTTTTGAGCTTGAGGTGATAAACTCTTTGAGGGAGAGCGTTTAACCTTTTTTGAGGACGAGCATGTAATATTGGAGGAGAGCAATTACTTGTGAGCAATCACCTAATATATATATATATATATATATATATATATACACACACGGGGATGGTATATGAATACCGTAAAGTAAGGTACATCTAAACTATACGATCCTTGTCTCCAATTGGTAGATCTCGCATCTCATTTGAATTGACAGACTATACTAGACATCTACCTCCGAGCCTCTTTTTGAAGAGGTCCATGTTGTGTTTGCTACTTGGGAGTGACCTATTTCATAGTAGGGTTATAACAACTTTGTGTCTTTTCCTGGTCTCCCCTTATCTCTTTTATGCCATCCTCAGTTGGGAATTTGATAACTTGGTAGAGGGTGGATAAAACTGCCTTCATCTTATGTATCCATGACCTTCCTAGGATGGCGTTGTAGTGAGTTAGGACATTAATTACCATAAAATTGGTCATCACTATAGATCCCTTAGCCATGACATGTAGCACCATGATTCCAATTGCATATGTGATGCTATTGTTTAATCCTACTAGGGGTAGCTCTCTTTCTGTAGTATCACATTCTTTTATGCATAGGGCTATTGTTATCAACAAAAAAGAAGGTCATTTGAGTTTCTAATGTCAATCATGATTCGACAAACATTGTAGGATCCTATTCTTAAAGTGATTACTAAGGGGTCCTCGTGAGGAGACGAGGCCTCGTCCATTTCAGTGAAGGTTATTTCAATAGAAGACCTCTATTTTTCCAGATCGTAAACATGCAGTGAGTTGTATAAGTTTCTTGCGTACCTTTATGTGAGTTATTGGAGGTCCCATTGAGCCTGGGCCCTCAATGTATGGTATGGATAGTCCTTATATTGGGCTCGTTGTGGGGATTTATCTCGCTACCTAAAGGAGCAAGTAGCTTCAAAGTTTCACGTATGGGTTATCGCCTTCTCCTCTACTATTTCTTCCTAAGAGGTCTTTTAAATATCCTTTGGCCAATAGATCCTCTATTTTATTTTTCACATACCTATAGTCTCTCATCTCATGATCTATATCCTTGTGAAAGGCAAACCACTTAGATGTGTCCCTAAGGGAAGCCTTTATTTTTTGAGGCTATCTAACATTTGGCTCATCCTCCATTCTCAACGCTGCTTGAGCCAGACTTACTTTTAAGAGTGGACCTTTGAAGAGAGATTGTGACCTCCCCTAAGGCCTCTTGTTCTCGAACTATTGGTTACTCCTTTCATGATTTGGTGTGAAGTGCTTGTTTTTATTGATTCTGTCATCTTTGTTTGCTCTATCTATGCTCATCCTTCTTTTCTCTTTTTCTCGCACAATTCCTATAGCTACCTTGTTGCTCCTAACCATAATTAGCTCTCTTTCCAGATTGAAATTTTTCTTTCCTATCCATAAGCTTCCTCCAAAGTTCGTGGGACCATCTTGGTCAATTTTGCAAACAAATCAGAATCCTTTCGGAGACCTTGCTTGAAGGCCTTTATCGTAATACAACTCAGACAGTCTAATATCTCTAGCCTTTCTTATCTAAACCTTCTCATATATTCTTCAATAGACTCACTGCTTCCTTGGGTAATTGAGAAGAGGTGGTGCTACTCTTTCCTCAATTGCTTGTTACAAGTATATTGGTGATAAACAACCTGGAAAATTGTGAGAATAAGGTTATGGTATGTGATGGCAGATTATTGAACCACTTATGTGCACCATCACATAGAGTGGTAGCAAACAACTTACACATAATGACGTCTTTATAGCCTTGAGTGAGGCTCACAGGGGCCATAGTCGTCTTAAAGTGTAGCACGTGAGTTACCAAATCTTTGGTCCCTTCATAGTCTGGGCACTTGGGAGCAATGAACTTGGGTGGTGGTCCATCGTATTCTATTTCATCAAAAATTGGGAGACACATAATTGCTAGCAATCCCTATCCATATCGTAAAAGGCCTTGCTTTTTTCATGCCTTTCATTGGCCAGTTTCAAGGCATGATCTTGCTTTTTGTTAGCTTTTTCCAACCCTTGAAATCGCACCTTTCATCTTTTTCTCTCCTACAACCACTGCTCGTTACTAGGTTTAGTCGAACTAGAAATAAGGTCCCCCTCAACTTCCTATTCACCCTGGTTAAGCTCGGGCATGATGTGCTCTAGTCTGTTTCGACCAATAGGGTTGATGGCTCAATCATTGGAGGTTCTCCCACTCGATCGGAAGTGTAGTGACCTATTTTTCGGCCTAGACTCCTCGAGTTATATTTGTAACTTGAGAAGTTGACGAGCTAGCTCTCGATAAGATTTAATCTCTATTTTGGCCTCTCCATGGTTGGCGAGGTGTTGGCATGGGTCTTTACCATAGTGATAAGAAACAAATGATCGTGATTTTAGGGGTAATTAGTAAGTGGAACAAGTGTTTGGTCTCTTAAGTCTTTCAGAATTCAGGATGAATCCTATAAAATATGGGGTCAGAAGCTAAAGCTCGACTTTAGAATCTCTTAGGGAATCCATGTATATATAGAGTTTTACATGTATAAGTGTCGGTTACATAGAGCGTACATGTCAAAGCGTGTTAAAGGGGTATAAAGGTAAAACAAAATACATTTTAAACTTGAAGTCGATCACCCCATGGCTCAAGCTGACATCTTATGGCTCGGGCTAACATCTCAAGACTTGTGTTAACGTATTAAGACTCTAGCTGATGTCTCAAAACTCGTGCTAATATCTTAAAATTCAAATGTATTAAGGTTCGGGCTTTGCAAAGGTCACACATAAGTCTTTACGTATGGCTAAATAATAGTTTTATCCCATATTAATAATAATAACTTATAATTAGTACTAGGTAAAATAAGTATTTAAAAATTTTTATTACGTCGTGACAAAATTTATTATATTACTTTCATTATCCAAAATTTAAATTAAAAAATATATAAATTGTTTTTTACGTTAGGAAAAGAAAAATATTAAAATTTTAAAAGTAAAAAAGAAAGCAAGGAGAGAAAAACAAGTAATTATATACCGCCAAAATTAAAATTTCCCGCCATTGGGGTTTCCAAGGTTTGTTTTCTTTGTTAACCCTTTCTCTTCCCTATAAAAAACACCCTCGCTGCTGTCTCTGTCATGAATTGAACGGTTAGAACCCTATAGTGCAAGCCGTTGCGTCAAATTCGTATATTGTAAACATCTTGAGCAGAAATGGGGATACAAGGGCTTTTGCCGCTATTGAAATCGATAATGGTACCAATCCACATCAAGGACTTGGAAGGTTATAGTGTAGCTGTTGATACCTATTCTTGGCTTCACAAAGGTGCCTTGTCTTGCAGCAGAGAGCTCTGCAAAGGCCTACCCACCTCCAGGTCTTTCTCTTTCTGCCCTCTTCGTAATTTATCGATAATGGCGTGTTATTCAATTTTTTCTGCGTCACAATTTGGTGAGAATTATCAAAATATGATAACCAGGTATTTGCTTAATTCTTTTTGTACATTTGAGAGAGGATGAGACTTCTCGATTCCATTATAGTGTTAAAGTTATAATCTCCATATTAGAAAAATGATGGTTGCCAAAGGGGTTAATTGAGGAAAAAGAAAATCCATTTTATTATTTTTTTTCCACCCTGAAAAGCGATCTATTCGTTCCACATTAAGAAGTAAGAAGTATATTTTGTCCTAAAAATTAAAATTTGTATCTAGTTAAATGACAACTATATTTATTACTAACTAGTTGTAATAAATGGGAAATTTAGGGTCTTTGAAAGTTCAAGAAATTGTGTTCAATCTTTAGCTTTTCAAAAATTTATTTTTAGCTTTAGATAGTAACTTGTGGAGCTGATTTGGACAATAAGTTTCAGATGCAGGCGGAGCAATAGAAAAAATTGACAATTGAAACGTGAAATGAGATGGTCATAACTCATAACCTTTTCTTTTTCCTCTTTTTTTAGAAGAGCATTTTTCCCTGATCAACATAATCCAATTTTTTCATATATTTTAGTGGTTAAATGCATTATACACACAAAAAAACACATGATTGGACACTCCATTGCATCAATCATTCAGTTGGTAAAGAGTGTAAAGTATATTAAACTCGATGGCTCGTATGTTTTTCTTCTTCAATGATTCAGGCACATTGAATATTGCATGCACAGAGTCAATCTACTCCGGCATTATGGAGTCAAACCTATTCTCGTCTTTGATGGAGGTTACCTACCAATGAAAGCTGATCAAGAAAATAAGCGTGCCAGGTATTATGATTGTCCTGTTTTAGTTGATTGGAATTAGTAGAGTGTGTTCTATTCATTATTAGCCCTTTTTAAGATGCAGTCAAGTTAAATATAAAAAGAAAGAAAAAATATATTTTTTATTGTTATAAAAAACTACATTCTATAGAAGTAATCCAATTTCCAACTACTTTGGAGGGCTACACTATAGGTGCTTTGAAATCTAATTGGCAGCACTTTTTACATCTTAACACTGCACTTAGTTTTTTAATTGTATCTTGTAGTAGGTCATTCTTTCTAATCTTGTGTATGGATATCTAGTCCTAAATATCTTCAGGCTCTGGTGAGAAATGATGTGTCCACACAAGCATTCTTTCATTTGTTGGGGAGTTTATGTCTATATCACTCAGTTACATACACATGTTGACATGTCTATATGTGCATATGGTAACAAACACGTGTGCATACATAAGGGTGTAGCTAAATATTTATATATGTGCAAACGTACAGATTCAGTGTTTAATGCAGTTTTACTTGGGACATTTTTCTCATCCACTAATTGTAGGATCAGGAAGGAAAATTTTGCTCGTGCAATTGAGCACGAGTCAAATGGAAATTCTGCTGCAGCTTATGAGTGTTATCAAAAAGCTGTTGACATTTCGCCTTCTATTGCACATGGACTTATCCAAGTAAGAAACAGAACACGTATAAACTATACAACTTATATCATCTTCTGGGACAGACCAGGGTTCAATTATCTTCTTTGAAAAAATAACTACTCTCTTGCTAATCCTTTGCTGACATGCTTGTTTATTAAAGGTGTTAAAGAAGGAGAATGTCAGCTATGTTGTTGCTCCTTATGAAGCAGATGCACAAATGACCTTCTTGGCTTTGAGCAAACAAGTTGATGTTGTTATTACTGAGGACTCGGATCTTATACCCTTTGGATGTCCCAGGGTAGCTAATTTAGAAAATAGCCATTTGCCATTTCACATTTGCTAATCTAGAAAATAACCATTTTCCATTTCACACATTCCTATTACACACTTGTATGATAATTGGTTGCTTCAATTTTTTCTAAAACATAGATTATTTTCAAAATGGACAAATTCGGGCAAGGTCTTGGGTTTCAATATTCTATGCTACAACAGAACAAGGGGCTGAATTTTGCAGGATTTACAAAACAAATGCTACTTGAGATGTGTATTCTGAGTGGTTGCGACTATTTGGTGTCATTACCAGGAATGGGTGTTAAAAGGGCTCATGCATTGATTAAAAGGTTTACAAATTATGAAAAGGTTAACTTTTGCTGTACCTTCACCCATACTTGTGTCCTTGAAGTATAAGAAATAGCTTTCCTTTTTTTCCTTATATTTGCTTTGTTGTTGTTTATTACTTCGGTCTACTTTTCATAAATGCACGTGCCAACTTATTTATGGTCCATTTCAGGTGATTAAACATTTGAGGTATAATACAGTTTCAATTCCTCCACTTTATGAAGAATCACTTAAGAAGGCAATTTTGACTTTCCGTCATCAACGTGTTTACGATCCTGTTATTGAAGATATTGTCCATTTGTCTAGCTTAGTTGACGATATTGGGGATGATTTGGACTTCTTAGGGCCATATCCTTTATAGAGTGAACCATATATCTTTTTTTTTAATCTTGACTTCAGAAATTTAACTTTGTAATGTCTTTTGATATTTTTTGGAGATGCTTTGAGATCCCTTAACATGGCATACATTTATACCACAAGATACAGCTAAAACAATAGCAGAAGGTGATCTCAATCCGATAACCAAAATGCCATTTCAGGTATTTTCTTTTCACCTTCTTATATATGTGAAGATTTAGATAGAGAAAAATTTATTATATTATTAATTTAAAAGGTAGAGGAAAAATACAACCTTAAATAGATACAATACAGTCTGTAAAATAGGAAACCAACTAATGTTGGAAAATAGTAAACTACAGTTGAAAAATAGTTAATTATAGTTTTATAATTAGTAAAATACATCTCTATAGTATACAAAATCTAGAGCAAGATTTCCTAGAAATCAATGAATTAATTTCTTGATTTGATTGAGTTTCTCAACACTTCCTTTCAAGCTTGTTGGAAGATATCATTCATAGCTAGCTTGCTCACAAAGCTATCAAACTACTTCTTTGGTAGACCTTTAATGAGTATGCTTGCTATTTGTTCAGTTGTGCTTATGCAGGGCATAATAATTAATCCATTTTCCAGTTTTTTCTTGATAAAGTATTTGTTGACTTCTACATGTTTCGTTCTATCATGATGTACTGGATTATGAGCAATTGCAATAGTGGTTTTGTTATCACAAAAAACCTTCATAAATAAAGGGACTAGAGGTTAAGTTCTTCAAATAACCTTTTGATCCACATAACTTCCCAAATACCATGTTGCATTGCTCTAAATTTTGCTTCATCACTACTTCTAGTCATCACATTTTGTTTTTTACTATGCCAAGTCACAAGGTTTCTTCCAACAAAGATACAATACCCTGAAGTTGATCTTTTGTCTGTTTTACTTCCTGCAAAATTTGTATCAATAAACACATCAACTTGGAGATGTCCCTTTTCATATAGAATTCATTTTCTTGGTGTCCACTTCAATTATCTTAAACTTCTATTTATAGCATAAAAATGTCCTTGGTTAGGTGAGTGTATGAATTGATTTACCATACTCACTTCAAACGCAATATCAAGACATGTATGAGATAGAAAAATCAATCTTTGTTGATACCTTTCTTTGTCAATCACCTCTTTTGGACTCTCATGTTGAAATTTAAGTTTGGTTCGATAGGATTTTTGCTTCCTTGCAACCAAGTAAACATGTTTCCTTTAATAGATAAAGTATGTACTTCCTTTGAGAGGTAAAAATACCTTTTTAAGATCTTGTAAACTCCATTCTTACAAAGTTTTTAGAAGACCTAAATCTTTAATCTCAAACTCATGAGCTAAGGCTTCCTTCATTTTATCAAATTTAGAAACATTAACTAGTTAGGATGATATCATCCACATAAACTATTAGCATCGCTACTTTCCCATCTATCAAATGTTTATAAAACATTGTATGATTAACCTGTCTTTGAGCATACCTTTGAAGTTTGACAACCTTCCCAAATCTATCGAACTAGGCTCTAAGAGATTACTTAAGGCCGTACAATGACTTCTTTAGTCGACATACTTTTTTTTTCAAATTTATCTTCGAAGCTTTGTGTTAAGTCTATAAACACCTCTTCCTCCAAATCTCCGTTTAAGAAAACATTTTTAACATCTAATTGTTGTGAGGCCAATTAAAATGAACAGTAACACTTGAATGGAATTGATTTTTGCAACTGGTGCAAAAATATTTTTGGTAGTCAATTCTATATGCTTGTGTGAAGCCTTTAGCAATTAACCTTGCATTGTATCTTTCGATGCTCCTATCAGACTTGCATTTGACTGTGAAATCCATTTGCATCCTACTGTCTTTTTCTTCTTTGGTAGGTCAACACTTTCCTAGCTTTTATTTTTATGAAGTGCTCTCATCTCCTCATACTGCTTATTTCTACTCCGTGTCCTAATGCTTCTTGTATAGTTCAAGGCACAAACGGATGTGAAACATTTGTGGTGAAGGCTAAATATTTTTTTGAAAGTTTATGGTATGACAAATATTTGGCAATGAGATGTTTGGTACAATTCCTAACTCCTTTACAAAGAGCAATAGGAATATCAAGATTAGAAAAAAAGGTAGAATCTGTATTGAGATTACCTGAATTTGGAGAACTATGGAATTTGGAGAACTAGGAAATGATAATTGAGCATGCTCAAGATTGACTAAAAGATTTTTCAATATTATTGAAAGTTTATAAGATACATACTTAATTAACTTAGAGATAGGTTATTTTTATTTTTTATCAATTTATAATTTAATAATCTAAACAAAGTGGTCAAACATTCAATCGTGTTTAAGAATAAAGTGCGAAAATAAAAGAATATCATACAATATTTTTAGGTGAAAATAATCTAGGTCACAATCATGACCCATGACCTAAAAGAAAAACCACTTGTTTATCAAAACACCTAACTTTTCACTACAAAAATAAAATGTTTAAATGCAAACTCGGTTTTATTTTATCTTTCTCAGTATACTGTCCTAATGTACTTTACTTACAAACCTTTACTCTGTTTTCACAGTTTCTAATATTAATGTTAGCATTTTTTAGACCAACATTCCAATAAGTTTTTCGTCAATCAGATCATTCATAAATCAATTGCAAAATGATTAACACAAAACACAAGTTCCCGTATGTATTCTAAAATAGATTTAATAATGAATAATGCTAACTAGATGATTCAAAATATATGTCATTTAAATCAAATCAACTAGCAAATTTTAGAGCAAATAAAAAACATAAGTTTAATAAATTTTTTTTTGAAATTTAATAATTGAATTTAAATAATCATGATCATTTATACAATTATTTGATTCAAATATGAAATATTTTAATCAAGAACAAGTTATATGAACATTAAAAGTATAAAACAAATAGAATAATAAATATAGAAGTTTTTTATAAAATCAAATATTATTAAAATCAAAACTATGATAATATTAATCAATTAACTCCATTTTAATTCATATCCACCAAAAAACTTTAATAATATATATTGATTACCTTTGTATAATCAACTTATTCAGTGCCACCACACCCTCTCCTTTTTGTTTATTCTATGATGCCGTTATATATATATATATATTCTTATTTGGGCATTAATCCAAAGAAGAAGCGATTGATGAAGTCAAATCAAATGCAAAAGCTGCCGACATACTTGGACATTAATCCAAAGAAGTGATTGATGAAGCTTAGATGTACTTACACAAATCAAATGCAGAACAGAGTAGAGTAAGAGAGAGATGATATCATTCCATTATTCAACCCTAACGTTTCTATATATATAGATAATAATAATAACCTAATGAATTAGGATTGAATATATTTTAAATTTCATTAAAAACCTTAATATTATAAAAAATTATTTTTTAAAACACATCTTAAAAATATTAAAACACTTCTAAAAGTATTTAATTATTAATTTTATAAATTGATTCAATTTCAAATAAATATTTTAGCAATAAAAATAATTACAGTTTTATGAACATGTGTTATTAAATGAATTATTGTAATCCTATGTGTCATAGTTATAAAAGATATATCCAAAATACGATTATTTAAAATTTTGACACGTTTTCAACTTTGTTTGATAGTGAGCTTAAAAATAAGTTTACATGAAAACGTTTTGTTCACTAAAATAACCGATACTCATAATCCTTACAATTATGATTAAACTTACGTAGTGTAAACATGAAACTAAGTGAACATAGGTGGTAAAATTTCTCCCTTGTTTGTGAATCCTTTTGACTTGGCATAGTTTGATTAGTATTATCCCTGTTATTCCCGGTTAAAGTATTGATTTCCTGATTTATTTCAGAAAAAAAAAGGAATTGGTTTTGGTGGTTCTTGTCACAAATCATTTTTTTCCGGTTAAAGTTGCAATCCTATAATGAACTCAAACATTACTATGTATTAGATACAAAGGCTTTTAAGGACAATAAGGTTTGATTTTATAAGAATTTCGGTGGCTTTTAGTAAAAAAAAACATGTTTCACAAACTAAGGAGTTATAATCCACTCTTTTAAACAAACTTCGAAATAAATACTTTAAATAGGAAAAACTAAGATGTCCTAGTCTATTATGCCATAGTATTATTTGATCATTAACAGAGTTTAAACGTATACTACCAATAAAACCCTAAGTCATCAAAATAGTAGAGGTCTTCTTGCATTCTAACACATCCAATCATCATCCCCGTGTTCAAATCCTGAAATTCACAGTGATTGACTTCAAAAATAACACAACAATTAGAATCCTTCGATAAATGGCTCATTGATAAAAGATTACAATAGAGTTTTGGGATATGTAAAACAGATTTCAGAATTTTTTTTTCTGACAATTGAATTGAACCTTGGCCTACAATGGGAGATAAACTTCCATTCATAAGATATAAGTAATTGAGACAGATTGATCATATGATGAGATGCACCTGAATCCATGATCCAAGATGCATATAATCAAGAAGAATAGGCACACAAAGTACTACCTGTTTGAGCTAAGGATGCTACAGGATTACTAGGACTCGGCGAAGTAGACTTCAATAGCTGCAGAAGTTGCTCTATATGTACTTCGCTCAAGGAGGTTGTCTTGACATCCTGTGCCTTGGTTGGGGCACGATTCAGCTCATTTTGTTTATTGTTTTTCCATTCAACAGGTTTCCAATCAACAGGTTTTCCATGTATTTTTTAGCAAGTTCTGTGAGTATGTTGCGGTTTGTTGCAAAAATCACATCAGGCCTTTGGGTTGTCCCTTAACGTCGTTGATGGTTAGGTGTACGATGGGAAGCAGCAGTTCCCACTAAAGCTGAGTTTTCAACATCAGTAGTGATCTTCTTGCCAAGCATGACATTTCTCCTGCTTTCTTCACATCAAACCTTAGAAAAAACTTCTCTTAAGGAAGAGAGAGGTTGATGCCCTATAATCCTCCCTTGAACTTCATCGAAATCGACATTGAGCCCAGCCAAAAATTTGATTATCCGTGAGTTCTCCTTCTCCTTCTTAAAATAATTGCAACCATCCTTGTTCTTCCATTCATAATCATTGTTGAATAAGTCTAGATCCTGCTATAGACCTTTGAGAATATTGAAGTATTTGGTGACAGAATTCTCACCTTGATGGATTTCTCCTAGTTTGAGTTGCAACTCATATACTTGGGATTGATTCCCAATGTCAGAATACATCAAGGCTACGTTATCCCAAAGGGCTTTGGCAGTAGGACAACATATGTAGTTTGAACTTATTTCCTCTTACATGGAATTTACTAACCAGACCATTATCATATAGTTTTCAGCATCCCAAACAGTATGGCTAGTATCTGTTTTCTCTGGCTCTATAGTACTGCCCATCAAGTACCCGATTTTCCCTCTTCCTCTAATATACATTCGAACTGACTGATATCACCTGATAGAATTGTTCCCATTGAGACGAATTGTAGTAATCTGGACAGAGTGGGAGAGAGATTCGAAGTGGGTTTTGGGATTAGTATTGGCAGCATTGATAGGGATTGATTCTGAAATTTCTGATATGGTATTGGACTGAAAAACAGAAATAGAGAACAAAAAAAAGAAGAAAAAAGAAGAAAACAACTTGACAACAGAGAGGAACAACAGCCAATTATGTTGGCTCTGATAACATGAAGATTTAGATGGAGGAAATAATATTATATTATTAATTTAAAAGGGAGAGGAAAAATACAGCCTTAAATAGATACAATACAGTCTATAAAAAGGGAAACCAACTAATGCTAGAAAAACAGTTTATTACAGCTCTATAATTTGGTAAAATACAGTTCTACAATATACAAAATTTATAGCAAGATTTCCTAGAAATCAGAGATATGTATCCACCATTCTTGCATTGGTTCTAATCTGTCTGCCTCTCCTAACATTATTCTTATATTATTCCATTCTCTTTTGAAGTGTAACACTATCAAATTTTCTAGAACTTACAGGCAATAGGGCTAGTAAAGTATGAAATTAGAAAAAACCTGAAAGTTATCCTTAAATACAGCTGCAATACACAAATATACAACTTGAATATACTAATATAAAGTTGGAAATAAAGCTGAAAGTCATCTTTAAAATCATGAAACTAACCTCCTGAAAACAGGGGTTGATTCCACCCTTAAAACCATGAAACTAATTCCTGAAAATTAGGGGTTATTTAGGAATCAATCATACGCCTAGATTGATTTCCTACACTCCCCCTCAAGCTAGGCGATATATGTTTTTCAAACCAAGTACTACACTTAACTCTTAGAAACAAAGTTTTAGTTAAGATATTTGTTACTTGTTGTCTAGATAGAATATAGTTTAAGGAGATCATCTTGCTTTCAATTTTCTCCTTGAATTAAGGGTTAATATTCAACACTTCCACTCAAGTTGGATCTTGAAGGTTTATAGATCTAAGCTTGATATATGATGACATCCTAAAAAAGGATTATAGATCCTGTTGCTAAGTAGCTTGAAGATTGGGATGATGAGGAAGATGGTGAAAGGGTTAACATTCAACACTCCCACTTAAGTTGGATTCTGAAGGTTTATGGATCTAAGTTTGGTATATGATGACATCCCAAAAAGGATTGCAGATCCTGTTGTTAAGTAGCTTGAAGATTGGGATGACGAGGAAGATGGTGAAAGGGTTAACATTCACACTCCCACTTAAGTTAGATCTTGAAGGTTTATAGATTTAAGCTTGGTATATGATGACATCTCAAAAAGGATTACAGATCTTGTTGTTAAGTAGCCTGAAGATTGGGATGATGAGCAAAATGGTGAAAGGGTTAACATTTAATACTCCCATTCAAGTTGGATCCCGAAGGTTTATGGATCTAAGTTTGGTATATAATGACATCTCAAAAAAGATTATTGATCTTATTGCTAAGTAGCTTGAAGATTGGGATGATGAAGTATATGATTTAACTACCAAATCTGAGTGGAGCAATGCAATTAAATTTCTTGCAGCTCAGGATGTGGCTATATCTATTTGAATTTGATATAGACTAAACAAGTAACATTGAGACAAATGAATGTCATAAAGACCAATTAGATTCCGGGACGTCTTCTAGTCACAGAACTTCATCTTTAGAATGAGAAGTTTATTGGAAAAAATCGAACGGTCCCTTCTGACGAAATCATTCTCATGGATTATTTTCTTGAAATGGAAAAAAATTGTTGCTTTACCAAATACAAAAAAACAGAAGTTACTATATTGACGTTTGATCTTTCTATGCCAATTTGATAGCGAGGAAAGTTTTTTGAAAGCTAAACTTAATGCTTGATGCTTTAGTACCAATTTGCTGGTGCTGTTGAATTTCTCATAGGCACTACTGATGGTAGTATTAAAGCATGGAACGTTGATGCAAAAAGAGTTGTTTGTGACCTCAATACAATTGAATCATTTCTAAGGGTGTTGGATATAAAGTGCCATCCTGTAGAACCAATTTTTGTTTCTGCACCAGCTTCAGAATAAGATGACCCAAGGAATGACACTCTTCGTCTTGCTTGGTCTTACTTTCTGTAAAATTCAGAATTCACTCTTATTTATTTTCATTCAAGACACTACATATTTATATACAAAACTAGGGACACTCTTAGGTGACATACACTTAATACACAATTAATATATTCAACTAGTGATAGACACCTAATACACACCTAATATACAACTAATATCTTTAACACTCCCCCTCAAGTTGGAGCATAGATATTAATCATGCCCAACTTGTTACAAAGATAATCAATCTGAATTCCACTTAAAGCTTTCGTGAAGATATCTCTTAGTTGTTCTCCAGTCTTCATATATCCTGTAGAAATCAAACTTTGTTGAATTTTCTCGTGAACAAATGACAATCAATTTCAATTTGTTTAGTTCACTCATGAAACACAGGATTAGAAGCAATATGAAGAGCAGCTTGGTTATCACACCACAATTTTGCTGATACTGAAGTTTTAAGATCTATTTCATCCAAGAGCTAATATATCCATATTATCTCAGACGCAGATTGCCATAGCCTTATATTTTGACTCTGCACTCGATCGTGACACAACATTCTATTTCTTGCTTTTTCACGAGACCAAATTTCTTCCAATGAAAATACAATAGCCTGATGTGGATCTTCTATCTACTTTGGAACCTGCCTAATCTGTATCTGAAAAACATTCAATATGAGTGTCCATGATTTGTATACAAGATACCACGTCTAGGTGCTCCTTACAAGTAACACAAAATTTGCTCTTACGTTGCCCAATGATTAACTGTTGGGGATGGCATAAATTGGCTAACAACACTGATCAAATATGCAATATCTAGATGAGTCACGGTAAAATAATTCAACTTTCCAACCACCCTTCGATATCTTTTAAAATCTTTAAAGAGTTCCCCATCTCCTGTAAGGTGGATGCTTGGAGTCATTGGAGCACTACAAGGTTTTGCTCCTAATTTTTCTGTCTCAGTTAATAAGTCTAGGACATATTTTCTCTGAGATAGAAAGATACATTTTTTACTCCTTGTGATTTCAACACCCAAGAAATACTTTAGCATTCTCAAATCCTTCGTGTGAAACTGAATATGTAGGAAAGACTTAAGAGATGAAATTCCTGTAGTATCACTTCCAGTAATAACAATGTCATCTACATACACAACTAAAAGAATGATACCAACTTTTGATTGTTTGTAGAACACAGAATGGTCAGACTTGCTTTTCATCATACCAAATGTTTTTATAGCTTGACTAAATTTTCCAAACCAAGCATGAGGACTCTTTTTCAAACCATACAAAGATTTGCGGAGACGACAAACTTGACTAGATTCTCCCTGAGCAACAAAACCATGAGGTTGCTCTATAAATACCTCCTCTTGAAGATCACCATGAAGAAAAACATTCTTGATATCTAGTTGATGCAAAGGCCAATGGTGAGTAGTTGCCATAGAAATAAACAATCGAACAGAGGTCAATTTAGTAATAGGAGAGAAAGTGTTAGAATAGTTCACTCTGTAGGTTTGAGCATATCCCTTAGCAACAAGATGTGCCTTTAATCGAGCAACTGACCCATCCGGATTAACCTTAATTGTGAACACCCATTTGCATCCGATCGCCCGTTTCCTCGAAGGTAAATCAACCAAGTCCCAAGTACCATTGTCATCCAACACATTCATTTTCTTGATCATTGCATGATGCCAACCAGGATGAGATATGGCTTTGTGAACAATTTTAAGGATAGAAAAAGAATCAAGAGAGGCAATAAAAGAGCAAGAGGAAGACGACAAGCAATTATAAAAAACAAAAGAAGAAATAGAATAAGTACATTGATGTTTACCTTTGCGTAATGCAATTGGAAGATCATCGTTCAGGATTGGATCTGATGACGAAGGAGCATGTGCAGGACATGAATCAGAAGGTCTATGTCTAGAGTAGACTTGAGTTATAGGAGGCCTAATAGGAACTGGATCAGAGTCAGGTTTAAATGATGTGATAGAATAGACTAACAGATTATCATCCTTTTCCTGACGTGCAGGAGGAGGAGAAGACGAAAAATAGGGTGTCTATGAAGGTAACATCAATTGAGACAAGATATTTGTTAAGACTAGGACAATAACATCTATAACCTTTTTGGAGACGAGAATAACCAAGGAAGATATACTTCAAAGACTTGGGATCTAATTTAATAACATGCGGACGAACATCCCAAACAAAACAAGTGTTACCAAATATCCTAGGGTCAACCGAAAATACTGACTTATTAGGAAACAAAATTTTGTAAGGAATCTTACCATGAAGAACATATGAGGGCATGTGATTAATAAGAAAATATGCTGATGAAATTGCATCGGCCCAAAAAGATGTAGAAACATTCATTTGAAATAATAAGACACATATAGTTTTGAGAAGATGTCTGTTCTTATGTTCGGCCACTCCATTTTGAGATGGAGTATCAACACACGAAGTTTCATGAAGCATGCCATTTTGAACCATATAAGATTGAAACAAAGTTGATGTATTTTCTTTGGCATTATTACTTCGCAAAGTACTAATTGAAACATTAAATTGAGTTTTAATCTCAACACAAAATGCGCAAAAAATAGAAAACAATTCAAAATGACTCTTCATTAAATATAATCAAGTTATTCGAGAATAATCATCCACAAAAGTAACAAAATACTTAAATCCAGGTTTAGACAAAATAGGACAAGGATCCCAAACATCAGAATGAACTAATTCAAAAAGAACACTAGCACGTTTATTAACTCTTGGATTTGAATTAAGACGATGATGTTTTGCAAATTGACAAGACTCATAATCTAATGAAGACACCTTACTAAACTGAGGACAAAGTTTCTTAAGTAAATGAAGAGATGGATGACCCAGTCTACAATGTGCTTCGAAGGGAGAGGTTACACTAGAGCAAGCAACATATTTCGGTATTGGTGTGTCAAGAATATAGAGGCCTCCAGACTCATGTCCTTTACCAATAGTCTTCTTCGTCATAAGATCCTGAAATAAGCAACGATCAGGAAAAAATAAGATGCAATAGTTAAGATTACTAGTAAGCTGACTTATAGAGATCAAATTAAAGGATAAGCTAGGTAAATGTAAGACAAACGACAAAAGAAGCAAAAGAGTGGGAGTAATTGTGCCAAACCCAAGAACACGAGATGGTGACCCATCGGTTAAGGTAACAGTAGAGGTGGAAGTGTGTGACTGAAGAGTAGAAAAGAGACTAGAATTATCTATCATATGATCTGTGGCACCAGAATCAATAATCCATTTGGAAGATGAGGAAAGGAGACACGTATTTGATTTACTTGAATTAGCAATAGCAGTGACAAAAGGTGATGAAGACTTTAGTGATTCTTGATACTGTGAGAACTTGGTAAATTCATCTGTAGAGATAAGAACCGATTTTTCAGAAGTATCAGAAGTGGATGCAATATGAGTCAAGTGACCTTTCTGATGCTTGTATTGAAGCTTTCTACAGTCATGTTTCGTATGTCTTGGTTTGTGACAATAGTGACACACAATATCTCTTAGGTCTTGTTGTTGAGTTTTAAACCCGTGCGAGCCGCCTTCTTTGTTTCTGTTCATATAAGTTGACCGTCCATGCTCATAATTATTAATTCGGTTTACCAAAGCACCATTTAATTGAGCAGGTAGAGGTGGAGGTGGAGTGCCTTCTATACGAAGTACTCGACTAAACACCTCTTGTAAAGAGGAGATCTCAGAAACAGAAAGAACCTGGGACTTAACAATCTCAAAAACAGAGGGAAGACCGGCAAGAAAACTCATGACCGCTATTTGTTCCCGTTGGCTTTGTTGAACCTTTACATCAGGGCTAAAAAGCATCAAACTATTGAGCTCCTTATAAGTCCTTTTAAATTCCATAAAATAATTCGTGAGTGATTGATCTTGTTTGTCTGTACGTTAAAATGTTTTGCATACCTCATACATGCGAGAAAGATTTCCTTTACCAGAATATAAGAAATCCAAATAATCTATCAATTCCTTAACGAATTCACAATGATTGATCAAGTCAATTACATTGCTTTCAATAGAATTCTGAATTTGCAGAAATAAGCGGGCATCTTCTCTAAGCCATGTTTGCTTTGAATCATCTTTAGGAGGATCATTAGTCAAATGAGTATCTTTGTCGATACTTCTAAAATAAATTTGAATGGTCTTATAATTCGAGCTATTGAGCTTATGGTCCGTGATTTTAGACATCATAGGCACCATATCTGTCACAACATTAGATTTCTTTTCAGCCATAACTCCTACAAATGACAACGCAGCGAACAAACGAACAAGCAAAATCCAACAACAGCACCGACCAAACACGCAGCGAACAAGAACACAAAATTGGAAGAACCCAAACCTGAACAATCATAAGCGATGAGTGCCAAACCACCACAGATGATGCAAGGGAACGCTAGAGAGCAACATGAGGTTGATCAGAGAAGACTGTTGCAGGGATGCGTTGTCATGCGCCGGCGCGTGGAAAGTTTGCAGAAAGTCGTGGTGGTACGTGTTGCTCACTCGTGGCTCGTTTGGTGAACGAATTTTAGGGTTTGGCCGGTCGGTGGTTGGGCTTCCTCCTTGTGCCGTCGGTGAGAAAAAATGTGCACTCCAAAAGGGTGTTCCGAGTTTGAACCAAAAAATGCACTAAATCCTAATTTGTGTTTTACTCAAAATCAGTCCCTAATTTGAACAAGAATTTTTTTTTTCGAATTTTGTAACCCAAATGCTCTTATATCATGTAAAATTTAGAATTCACTCTTATTTATATCCATTCAAGACACTATATATTTATATACAAAACTAGGGACACTCTTAGGTGACATACACCTAATACACAACTAATATATTCAATTAGTAATAGACACCTAATATCTCTAACACTTTCCTTAGGATTAAAGAAATTGATGTACCAATTTGCTCTTACTACTTAATTTGAAGGAGTAGATTAGCGACAAATTGCAAAGTTGATTGGTATGTTTGATTCTTATCAGCCTCACCCTCTAATGCACCTTGACCTCCAAGGAGTGCATATTGCAGCTGTTGAATTTTTTTTTTCAGCATCTAAAATATTGATTAAACCAAGCAATAACCATACCTATATATTACACAATAGGGTCCATTTTCATCCATTGCTTTTACATAAGGTTTAAAACCAGTGAACAATACTTCCATTGACAAAATAAAAAATCATGTAATGTGTCAATTACCATTGGCGGGTCCATCATCAAAGAGGTAACCAAGAGAAGACCCTCCACTAGGGGCAAAGTGCACCTTAGTTGAAGGCTGATCCGTGATGAAGTTGCCAATGTTTTGGCCATCTGCTCACACGTAGTTGTTTGTAGAACTATGGATCCCAGCTGGAACCTGTTTTCAATTGGTTGAGCAGAAGTTTTGAAGGTAGAGCCCTTACTCACAGACTGCCCTTCATTTGGAGTAGTAGCTGGAGCATTGTCTGCTGTTGGTGCCTTTACACTACCAAAAAAAATATCCCAATGAACTTTGTCCCCCACCATTGCTAACTCCACGACCCATGCTTTCCTTATTTTGAAAATAAATATCAGATCTGGAGAGAAGCTCCGAAGCACATAAAAAACATGTCGTAGCTAAAAGGAAGGCCATTGATGAAGAGTATAAGAGGTGACTAAGTGCAGCGGTTTCTGAACCTAATGCTCTGATACTATGTCGTAAATTGAATTCCAGATTGGTAAAAAATCAACAGATGTTATAAATTGGTGTTGAAAAATGCCAAGACCTAAAGACCTTCTCACACAAAACAAGCTCTCATAAAATTATATTATTCTTATTTTTTTTTCTTTTTCTTGATACAGATTATATATATATATATATATATATACTATTGTTATGACTAAAATACAGCTGCAATACACAAATATACAGTTGGAATACACTAATATAAAGTTGAAAATGAAGTTGAAACTCATCCTAAAAACCAGGAAACTACCTCCTGAAAATCAGGGGCTGTTTAGGAATCAATCATACGCCCAGATTGATTTCCTACAGAAAATAAAGATGAGATGCCAGCAGGACATGGGTGCTATCATTGGTGTAGAATAATCTTTAATCTGGACATGAATAGTTGACTTCGTAAATATTCTTTAATAATGCTGGTTTTTGTTTATTGTTTTTGATAAGGAAGGTAAAAGACAGTCTTCAAAGATAATGCCTGTGCTTAGACCCTCTGTTCTCTTTGGTTATACAGGAAGAGAATGTTAGTGCCATGAACATCGGACCTTTTCCAGTCAAAAGTATAAATCTTGGAATTGAAAAGAAAAGGCTAGATTTGCCCGTGCAGAAGAATACTCTTACCAAGTATTTCTGTATCCGTCATTTTCCCTTTCGTAATTTAATTATATTATTAGTCAAGATTTTTTTCAAATCTTGTTAAAATTTCATTCACATATTCTTTCTTTATGCTATACATTGAAGACTGAACATGGTGGAATTATTGTACAAGAGTAAAGTTCTCTATTAATTTTTCTGAATAATTTGAGCAACTGTTAACAGACAAACACTTAACGTTTCTATGTAGCATTGCTGTTCTTGTTCAGGATGTTACTTATATTTGTCATCAATACACATGCTGCTTAATTTTTCCTGATTTAACTCACATCCATCTAAGCTGTCAAAGAAGGCTCTTAACTTTTCATACGCATCATGAAAGGTATGAGTTGTGCCTACGGAAGCTTATGGATTTGGAGTGTATGGTAAGTGATAGGAAAGATAGTCCGGAGTCATAAAATCAACATAGCCATATTATGTTTTTGGAGGGACAGCACCAGGGACATCCTATTAGCATATTGCCATATGTTCATACCCCTTGCATTTTGGTTTCTTTTGGTTTTTCTGGGTCAAAGCCATATAATTTGTGTTTTCTTTGACAATTGAAGGCTTTGCCTCTATTGAGGCAAAGAGAAACTTTAGGGCCCCGCAGATATCACCCAATAATTCAAGTCCAAGTTCTAATTCTTCTCTCATTTCCAAGGAGGATGTTGATGTGGAGCATATTGCTACTAAAATGAGCTGTTCAGAGACAGCATCATTGCTTCGCTCTAAAACTGCATACCCCATTCCTCTTCCTAATGATTCAGTGAGTGCTAAAACTTGCATCAGTTGTTCAATGCCATACGGCTCTTGCCAGGATGTTCATTTGAGAATTTACTGTGTTTTTTTATAGGCTCAAGATAATTTAGCAGCTAAAGTGTCTGAGTCATCAGCATCTCCAAGTCATGGTAAGATTCTAGTTTTTCATTGGACAGACCAATCTATACCAACTGCTGGGTTGTGCTTAATACCTCTCATTTTGTGTCAAGTTATGAAAGACATACTCGACGAGACAAAAAGCATGGAGGGTACTTTTTTGCCACAATCCAGCTATCCAATTCATAAACCTTGTCTAACCCTGCAAAGGGAACGTGAATCCAAGAATTTTTCAGATGCATTTGAGGGAAAAATAAGAACAGATAACAGAAAGGTCATAATAAGGAGTTCCTATTTTCAGCACAAGCCATCAAAAGAGAATGCTGAGGACAGTAAACAGAACATTGTGACTAACAATGATTGTGCCATTGATTTATGTGGGAATACAGTATCTGAGAATGTCCCTTATGGCAATAGCTACAACAATGGCAAAGCTACGAAAAGGAGAAACCCCTTGGATCATTGTTTTGAAGCAGTACGTGCTTTCTTTTCCTTTTAGAAATTTTCTATCATTTATGCTCATGAACTTATTATGACTTTCCTATTGTGACAGGCAAATTTGAAAACCAAGCAAGTCTGTGTAGATGCATTTTCCAAAAGTGGTAAGCGCAAATGAGCACAACTACTAGAGCATTGTATTAGTAATTTTTTAGTTACATACATTATTTTTTTCATTGAGAATGCATGCCTGCTATTGACCTACTGGATATGGTTGTATGATCACATGATGATATGTTGAATTCAATAGTTATATTTTGAAAAAAAAAATATTTATAATATTTTTTAAAACTTGTAACTATAAAAATAACTTCTTATGTAAAGCATGTATTTTTACTACAAAGAGAAAGCTTAGCCCAAATATTTCATTGAACACCAGCCATTTGGATGCCGTTCTTGTTAAAATCCATATAGTTAGACCCGTTTTTCGTTATTAAAAGTTTTAGAGGTGTTATTTGATGTAATTTCTCTTATATTTTTTTCTGGTAACTATCAGTACATCTTATCTCTTCCCAATGCTCTTATTTCTCTATGTGAATATGGTGCATCAGGGATATATTGTCAGAATTGTTTCTATTCAAAGGGTATTCGTTTTTGAAGGTTGAAGTCTATCTGAATTTCATTGGGTGTTTTTTTTTTTTTTTGCATTCATTGAACTTGAGCTGTCTGTTTCACCGTTAGTGAATGATGAATCTGTTAATGATCAAGGGATCATATAAATAGAAAATTAAAAGGAAGGAGTAATCAGCTCACTAGGGTTTTAGCTGCCTTTGGAATGGAGAAAAGAGGGAAAAAAACAGAAAATCAGTTATAACAACAATTATATGTTTTTAGAATCTTTAATGCCTTAAAACTACATGTCTGGTCAAGTAGATAAAGTGTTTGTAAATTCGTTTACGTTGGCCTTTTACAGACTTAAGGACTCTGGTAGATATTACTGTAATTAGCTTTACATGCTCTTCTGCTGTTACACAAAGCCTCATGTCTTAGCTTTTCCCAATCTCTTTATTACTTAAGTTTTGGATTTCCATGCCTGTAACTGTAAATGAAATAGCTTAGATTGAGCAATCTATAAGATTAATGACACTTCAAATGAAATAAGCATCTAATTTTCATTGCCTCTAACCTCAATGAAACGTTTACTCGTGCAGGAAGCGAGGAAAAGAAATTTGGATCTAACATTTCCCATTTAGGCCATTATTCTGAAGTAGCACAAAAATCGGTAGAAAATTTTGTTTCAATAATATCATCATTTCGATATTCTTCATCTGGTTCTCGTGCGAGTGGGCTTCGAGCTCCTCTAAAAGACATTAGAAACATTTCTACCAACAGGTAATATGGAGTCTGATCAATTTGCAAGTTGGGGTCTATGACATTTCATCTGACTTTACTCTTTGTATTGAAGGTCAACTGCCGATTTGGACCTTAATCAGTTCGTGTATGTACCAAAACATCCGAAGACTTGATTTGGTTTCTATTTCTGCCGTACAGGTACTATTGTAGTTTATATTGTGTGTGCTCTTGTTGGACTTTTCCTATAAGCATACTTCATCTATCTATGATTCCAGGCTCTACTACTGGCATGAACAGCACATTTTCAAACATTTACAGGATTTGATCTTTGCCCTGTGCTCGATTTCGATATTTGCAGCACAACTAGTGTTGGCTGGGCATCCAAGAGTCACTTGCAGCTTCTGTTACAAGGGCTGGGTCAAAGGCTAGTCTTGGAATTTTTTAAGGATTCGTTCCTGAAAAGCATGATCAAAATGCTTTTCATCTTTGCATGTATAAGCTTAAATTCCTTTTTGAGTTATAATTTCATTCACGGCACTCTTTCAGATGGCCAAAATATTGACGAAGTTGATATTTTCTATACTTTATTTTGTTATTATTTGCCTTTTGCATTGATATGTTCAACATTTGTGTTATTTTTTAGGATTTATTTCGTACTGTCCACCATTGTGTTGTACACTTTTTTTTAGAAAAAAAAACTTATTAAGCCGGATTCTATTGTGTCTATTATGTTCACATTGTATTAATTTCTTAAAAATAATAAAAATTTCAATTAAATCAATTTATTTGTGTTCTCTTTTTATGTGATTTATTATATGTTATGCAAGTTTTGTTAATATTGTTTCAAATTTATCATATTTGGATTGCATATTGATGTCAAAATATTATACATATTGTACATAAAATTTGTATTTTTATTCTTTAATAAAGTAACATATTAATTAATTTTTTTAAGTAAGAATCCTAATAAAATTCAATAGATTTTGGAATTAAGAATTAGGGTTGTTTAATTTTTTAAAATATAAGAGTTTTTGTTAGTTTTTTACTTCAACTTAACAAAAATGTTTAATTAAGTAAATATTATATTATTTTAATAATTTTAATAATTTTTATATTAAAATATTATTTTATTATTATTAAAGTGAGATAAAATATGAATCATTTAATGTGTAAAAAGGAAATTTAATGTGAATATATTTTTTAAAATAAATTAGCCATTCTAATATTCTAATACAATTATTTAAATATATTAGTTTTGTTTTTTTTAAATGGTAAGTATTAAAATAAAAATTATGACAATAAAAAAAATATTTAAATAATTTTTGTGAATTTTTTTTTCATATAAAATATTATTTTATTATTGTTAAAGAGTATTATTTTCACGTTACAATATTGTAGATAATTATTGATTAAAATATTATTATTTATAAACAGTAACTTAACACATGTTCCTATTTAACTTGGAGACTTGGCCAACCTTTTTCTTTTTGTTTCATTAGTATTTTTCCACATGTTTCAAAAATTTTAACATCAAATTTTCACACAAGTTAAAAGAACAATACTATCAATTTTAGCATAAATCTTTTATGTTTTAAAATAAAGAATTTTATACCTATAATAATTATTATTTTACAATTAACATTACTATATATGTATCAGTTTTGTTTGATAAGTTAAACATTTAATGAAAAATACATGTGACACATGACTAGTTAGCTACAAATGCACAAGTGCAATAAGACGTAATCTAATTCCTATGGGGTCAAAGAAATAATGTGTCATTAGAAATATCTGAGATTTCAAACTGAACTCAAAAAAGAGAAATAGAGTGCATTCCAAAGCATTAAATAACGTTGCATCTAAAAACTTTCGTGGATGGAAGGAAAAGTTGTAGAAGAGGGAGGGCAATGAAATGTGGAGGTTTGGTCCGACCCAAATTGAACTAAGTGGCCCTGTAGGGCAAACTGGAGTGAAACATTTTATTTATTTTTTATAATTTTTTTTATTCTTTGGTTTCGTTATTATTTATGGTTTAATGGCGTTTTAACTATAATTTAGTACTAAAATAAAAAAAATATGTATAAAAATAAATACTAAAATGGTTAATGTCAAGCTTGAACTTTTAACCGAATTCAATTCGGTTATGAAGAGAAATTGTTTGTTACTCAAAATTTCCAGAATTGACCCAAACATGTTGTGTACTTGCGAGCTCTAAACAATCGGGCCAACTTTCCATCTTTACTGAAGTCCATATTTCAGCCTTACGATCATATGTGTAAATACTTTTTAAGGGAGTTCGAGATTGATATAAATATTATTAATAAAATTGATAAAAATAAAAAAATTAATAATTAAAATACATATTTTAAACTAGAAGAAAACATTGACTTACCAATAATACTCATTCATTAATCACTAAGTCTTAAATTATAATTCATAAATCATAAATACTAAATCTTAAATCTTAAATTCTAAATTCTAAATCTATTAGATTTAAGATTATTTAGTTTTTTTTAATATATATATATATATATATATATATATATTAAATCATGCCTTTTATTTATTAATATAAATACTTATTATAATGGATCTTTTATTTGCTCTCTCCTAGAGACACTTGCAATGACTTAGCAATTATGGTGGCAAATTATTATTGGTTCAATAGTAAAGAAAGTTGAGCTATCTTGTATGCATTGGGTGTCTTGGTTTAAACTTTGCAAGTCGAAGCTTGTGGGTGGAACAAGCTTTATAAATTTGGAGGACTTCAATCAAGCTCTCTTGTTTAAGAAAATGTACTCAAATCACCTATAGGCTTATATTGAGATGTTTAAAATATGTTAAAAAATTGTGACATTTTGGAAGTTAAGGGTAGAGCTCGTGCTAACTAACTCTAACACAATTTAACATTGGGTTTTGTAGGGGTCATAATATTTGACATGAAATAAACACGACATGATATGCATAAAATATTTAGTCATAATTGATCAATAATTTTTTCATATTCTTAAAAGTCTTGATATTTCTTAATATTATAAATACACAACATGAAAAAGTTTAAGTAAAATTTTTCATGTGTCAACTAATTTGTAAACACGACACAAATACGATCTAACACAACACAATTGTCATCCCTCGTAAGCTCTTAATGAAGGGGTTAGATGGAGAGTAGGCAAATGAAATCAAATTAGCACCTTCTCTGATCCTTAGGTTCATCTATACTACCCATTCAAGATTAACTCTAGCACATTATTGCCTCCTAATTCTCTAGTAAACACACTTACTACTGCAAGTGGAATTTGGGACTCCAATTTGAATTTTTTCTACATTTGAGAAAAAATAAGCATAAGCCATTTTACAAATTCCATTACCTTGATTCAATGTATCAAAAGGACAAATGGGCATGACACTACACATCAAATAGACTATACAATGTTAAAACTAAGTAACCTTTGGCTTTTGATCTCCAAATGGAAAAATAATATGTTGCCTCTTCATCAAGTAGCACTAACAATCCTATTTATGGAGGAATATTTGGAGAGCTCAAGTTGAAAGGTTTACTACTAGTTCGGAATTTTCATAGATAAATCAATTGTGTAATATTTAGATTTTACAAATAAGTCAACATTGATCTTCTTTAATTCAAGCGCTTCTAAGATGTATCATTGTTAAAGCATCAAAAGCTCTCAATTTTAAGGTAAAAATATTCGCCTTCACTTGCACTTTACATAGGTTTTTGTTTAGAGTGATACTGATATGTAGATAAAAAGTTATGTACATTTTAAGATTGAGAGATCTATTTGTCTAATAGAGGAATCAATTCTCCGTCTCGTATGTGTAACTTTGTCAATGAAAGATCGTCCCCTTCTTGGATGGATCAATTTCTCAAACTTATTTTCGTTATTTCAACTACTTTTTGCAACTTTTATGTTTAGTGAGTTCCTAACAATCACTCTATTAATGCCACATTATATTGGGACCTTTTTCAATTAGGTTTTGCTAGGATTTAAGCATTTCATTATATATAGATAACAATTCTCATTTCCTCTACCACCACACTTATTACAGGCACACAAAAGGTACAACTCTACATTCTCATCAATTTATTTAATTTCATAATCTTTTATATTTATATAGCTTTTTCTTGTTTAGGACATATTTATATATGTTTTTTATTCATCATGTGTGTAATAATAATTTAATTAATTAATTGTAGAGATTTAAAAGAGCTATTTTTATTGTTCTTAAGCTTAATGTTTTTGTTTAATGATTGTTAATTGATTTAGGTTAAGCTAATACATGTTTTGAATATGCTAGTAGATGATTATTTATTATTAAATCTATTAGAGAACATATCTTGTATTTGTGGTATATGTACTAACTTTTCAAGTGCTAAGGTTGATTGTTCAGTGGCTCGTGGACTCAATTTGATCAAAGTGTTGGTTTGGATCAACCACTCACCTTGGTAGACTATAAAAAAGAGGGTAGACTTGCTAGTAGAGTACATAAAGGCTTTATCTTTATAAGGGTAGTTTAAGATCTGCTTTGTATTGAACTTTGATTTTTATAGTGGACATGTCAAGACTTGCCTCAAGGTACTCTAGTACGTAGGGAAGGCTTGTTACATTTTAGAATCTATAAAATATTTTACAAAATCTCCCATATTTTTCTACTTTAAACCAACATACAATACAAGAAAATGATATATATTTGTTATACAATTCGTACATCCAAACAAAAAATAAATAAACAAATTATCTCAAGTTAAGAGAGATAATAATATTATCAAATTAAGTTCTTTAGGCACTAAGGAGTTACAAATATACCTCTAACATCATTAGATAGCCAAGAAAATGAGCTAAGGTCTTAGTAATTCCAAAAAAATGAGAAATCACACAATGCGAGATCAATGAATGAATCTATGTCTCCTTCAAAGATAGTAGTTAAGTCTCTACTAAAAAACCTATTGTGACATGAGAGAGAAAAATTAAAAGAAAATAGAGTGATTAAAAATACTCGATGAGTAAACAAACTTTAGGAAAAGAATAATTATTGAACATGTTTATTTAACCTTTAGTAGTTCAATAGTAAAATTGATACAAATCATTAATGAAAATAATCACAAGCTTTATTTGTAATAATATTTTAGTCTCCAATCACTATTTAAATTGTACCAAAATAATTATTTATAACCAAAATAATAATGGCAAGCTTAAAACTTAAATAATAAAGATACCTAAGATAAGCTATCCAATTAATTTGTACACAAGAAAGTAGTCATCTCATAGGATAGGTTAGGTATTTTAAGGATCGGTGTTTTTTTCTTATATTGTGTTAACTTGGGTTATTTCTACCTGAATATTACATATTAATATTTTATTTTTTTTATTTAATTTTATACATAATTGCATGCTTGATCACTTTGTGGTAGTTTAATTTTTAATAATATTTTGATTAAAAAACTATTCACCCCTTTAAGTTGTTAGATCCATAATTTGGATATTAGTATCAAAGCTAGTACTAAACTAACCTTGTGTTAATCATATGATTTTATTATGAATCATGTTGATAGCTCAAGTGATGATGGATTTGACTTTTCTTTTCTTCTCTTTAAATTTATAATAAAAGTTTTGAAGAATTATTTGTCGAATGGCTTAGAGTCAAGGAAGAGAATAATAATTTACAAGTATAAATAAAAAAGTTAAATGAACAACTTGAGACATATGAAAGCTTTTCTAATAAATTAAAGAGAGAAAAATATTTTGTAATAACAAAAAACTACTTTGAATTCTAATCTTGCATATTTCAAGGAAGAAAATAGTAAGCTTGTTGTCGATAATAAAACATTGGTACAATAACTCATAGAATCATGTGAACGAGAGAAGATACTACAATTGGTGGTGAATGCTTGGGTAAAATTTTGAGTATTGATAAGTCACATAGTGATACATGTGACTTTGATGAGAGTTTGTAACCCCCAAAGTTTGCATCAAGGACAAAATGAAAAATGTAATCCTTTTTAACTATTTTCTTAAATGAATAATTATCTTATAAAAAATCCTTCCTTTATTTAATAACTTCAAAGGAAAAATTTATATTTTATCATAAAATAATTTGGGTTACAATAACTAGAGTAGCAAAATTTAAAAGTCATAGAATTTATCACAAGTAAAAAGGGTTTATAAGTAATTAAATATTTTGGTGGTTGCTTTTTTTTTCTTTCTCAAAACCATTCTACACCACCAATCGTCCCCTCTTTGTCATCCAAGTCTCTATTCATTATCTAAAAAAATGTTAAAACACAAATGAATGAACTAACACTTAGTAAGAAAATCCATATGCAATATGTACCGTGATGAACATACATGCAAATCATGCAATTATGTATCTTTATTCATCATACAAATGTCCTATTATGGTAGATTATTTACTATTTATATTGTTAGCTTTCATTTTCATTTCTTTCCATAGTAGGGCCCTTGTACGATACTTATACTATCAGTAACAAGTTGGCCTTGATAGTATCGTACTTGGGGAATAATGTGAGTGTTGACCAATCATGTTGCCACATACACATCGATGATCCCAAAAGAGCCTATCATATCATGTGTCCATATGGAGAACCTTCATGCATACGATCATTCATCATTTAACATTAGGGGTTTGTCAGACCCCGCATCCTTGCCCACTCATCCCTCATGAAATAAGCACACATAAACTGTACATATTTTTATTCCATGCATTCATGATAATTTGTGTTTATTCTATCACATGTCTTTTATTTTATATTTTAAAGATGTCTTTATTGTTTTAATGCTTATGTACGTTATGTATATTTTATAATAAGCATGTATGCATGATCCTATAACAAAATAATCTTATGCTTATGTTTGGATACTCTAGAAAAACTACTCAATTGATCCATATACACATGGACGGTGGACTATTAGTAGATTTAGTCCTTTTCGCACTATGCCTTAGGTGTGTGATGCATCTAGTTTGGATAGAAGATCGAAGAAGGTTTTAGATATGTATCACAAAATCAGAATAACATCAAAAATACCTCTAAAGTTTCAAAAAATTCAAAAATATTTCCCAAATATAGCAGAAGTTAAATTTAATAGAAATGAATAGTAACACTACATAAATAAAAATGGAAGAAATAATAGAAAATCAAGGAATAATAGAATTAGAAATAAAAGACATCTCAGGATATTTTTTATAGGAAAATGTAATATATAAAAAGAAATTTGAAGAACTTCAAAAGACAAAATTAAATCTTAAAGAAAGAGACGGATTTAAAGATCCATCATTTTCATCTTTAAGCTAAGAAATTATTCACAAGAAAAGACATAATTTATTATGAAATAAGTAATAAAGAAATGAGCATTAATATCACACATGCAAAAAGAAGATATAATATACCATTAATTGACAAGGAAACTATATTAAATAAACTATCCAAAATTTCCTAAAAGGATAAAGGAAAAATTACATTCATTTAGAAGGAATCCAAATATTAATTCAAGGTCATTTTAGATAAGAAATAGATACACTCATACAAATAACATTGGTAGATAATGAAATAATAAGTAGAAAAAATGTTTTACTAGGAACAATCCATTGTAATTTAAGATAACATAAGCTATAATTTACAACATATCCTATGTTTGCTATTAATATTCATGATAAAAGGTTAAACCAAGTATCAAGTTTATCTTATAAATTTGAAAGAAGAGATTTAATAAAAGAAGAAAATCATTAATTTTTAATACACTATATAGTAGGGTATTCATTAACAAACAGTTATAATAATTCAATATATGGACAAAATAAATTTATAGAAATAGATAAAATCTTTCAAGAACTTGGACAAATAATAAAACCAAAAATACTAATGAACTTTGATATATTGGAAAAATGACACTTATATATGAAGGAAAAACCTCTGTACCCAGAAGAAAAAGTAATGTGATTAAAAAAAATAATATACCAAGATTTACCTTTATAGATCATCAAGGAAAAACTTTGAAAAAAAAAGTTAAAAAAATAAAAGATGAATTTCAAGTAGTGAAAGCACTAGTTCATGATATCATACTAGAAAGACAATAATGTTTAACAAAAATAGATGGAAGCCTATTAAGTTTAGTAAAAAATAAGCAACATTAATGAAAACTTTGAGACTTTTAATAGAAAAAATAGATTTACTTCAAGAATTAAACACGACATAACTAAAAGGTATAATCAAAACACAAAAAAAATATTAAAATAAATAAAGAATGTGGTTATGATAAACTACAATACAATATATATGTGGAATTTACAGAACTAAAAAAAGATGTATATAACATACATAGAAATTGTTAGGACTATGAGTATTGGTTATTTTCGTGGACAAAATATATACATGTAAAACTTGTTTTTAGGCCAACTATCAAGTCTATCAAGAAAAACCGAACAAATACTCGAGTTCCAGATAATTGGTATCAGAGTCTACACTAGAAATACTTAGTGAGATTTATCCTTAGGGAAACACACTCCTACTTATGGATCAAATGAAAGAATGTGAGTCATCTATTAGACCCCCACTCTTTGAGGGGTATAATTACCCTTACTGGAAGGCTCGCATGCAAGCCTTTCTTAGATAAGATGAAAAAGTTTGGGATGCTATTCTTGATGGTTGGGATCCACCTTCGATAACAAAAGATGGTGTAACAATTATAAAGTCAATAAGAGATTGAACCACTGAAGAACACACCCTTAGTGGGGAAAACTAAAAAGGTTTGAGCTCAATATTTGCTACAGTGTCGATGGATGAGTTTGTTGCATTTCTAACTATGAGACTGCTAAAGATGAATGGAATGCACTTGCTCTTGCTCATGAGGGAACTTCTGATGAGCAGAATCGGGATTGCCAATCCTGCCAATACTTTGGTTTTATATTTATAAAACTCTCGCAAGTGCACGAATCATTTCGTAGAAAATGATAAGTATACTCCCAAGGTCGATCTAAGGAAGGAATGTATGTGGTTTTTAATTTATTATTCAAACTTTTAAAAACAAAATTAAATCCTAAACATCCTGTCACAATATTTTGGGGTTTTGTGTTTTTAATCTACTAACATAAAAATAAACATAGATTCAATAAATATTTATGCAAATTTTATCATTTATAAATAGTGGAGTATTTATGGATATAATAACTAAGTTAATTATGCTTGCTCATATTATTTAGGTTATTAAAGATATGAATTGATATTTATTGATTCTCCATTTTTTGTATGAATACCACCTTTGGTGGGGTTAGATATTCTTTGTTAACTAAACAAATCAATTAACACCTATGGGTGGGATTGATAACTAATTTAGTTAATTAAATTAATTCCTTTTTCTAAGAGATTGAAAATGAACCATTTAAATGCCACCTTTGGTGGGGTTAGACAATTTAAACTTTATTCAAGGTGTCCAAATTAAACTTAAGAATTTAGTTATCCGAGTACTAACTTTCAAGTTTTAAAACCACTACTAAAAAAATATTGTCAATACATTTTCAGATAATAATTATTATAAAAACTTTTGAAATAGAGCTTCACTCTAACTACCGGGCGATTGTATCAACAAATAAAAGAGCACTACTCTAAATCAGACCGGATAACTAAACCTTAAAATCTAATTTTCAGATTTAAGTTTGTAATGAAAAATAATATATTTCTCTCTAACATTCTTAATATAAAATCTTGAATAAAAATAAAATCAATTCATTTTAGAGATTTTTACCTATTTAATATTTCGCAAGCATAACAACGTTATTATTATATCATTTTTACAAACAGCCAGCACAATTAAATTTAATCACAGACAAATTAAATATAACATGTAAGAAATAAGCATAAAAAATAACTGCAAATAAAATAAAATCCTTACAGTACTTCGATGCTATTCCCGTAGCTGGAAAACCTCCAAACGGAATTTGCACTCCCATTTATTGAATGATGGTAAGAAAACTAAGCTCACTAGTACTCAATGCTATACTTGTGAGGGCTTTGGTCATATTTCTATAGATTATGCAAACAATAAAAATAAATTTAGAAATGTATTTAATGTTACACTCAGTGACACAGAAAGTGAGCAGGATAGTGCTAGTAACTTAGAAGATGATAACACTAACTATCATGCCTTCACCGTTACTACTAAAGCATACCACAACGACTATGACTCTAGATCAGATGAAGAAAATGAGAAAGTAAACTCTTCCTTATTATCTAAGTTTAATGTATCGAGTTATGATGAACTATTCATAGAATGTCTAGGTGCTAGGGAAGAGAGGGATAAACTACTTGTGGAATTAAGTAAACTTAATGATATTATAAATGTTCACAAAACAAATTCATCTATCCTAGAGAAATATAAAAATGAATTGTCTGAAAATATTAATGTCTTGAATCTGAGACTTGTTGAAACCATTGAGGAAAACAAAAATCTTAAGCAAGAACTTAGTATTACTAAAGAGACAGTGATAAATTTGAGCATAGGTGCTAAAAAATTGACCAAAGTCCTAGACTATGAAAAGCTACATGGAGATAAGAGAGGTCTTGGATACATAGATGAAAAGTCAGCACCTTCAACATCAAAGACCACATTTGTAAGGTCCTTAAAATATACTCTTACTATTACTACTTATGTACAAAGAACTATTGCACCTATGGTAAAACAAGTTGTTAAATTTGTGCATGTCTATCATCATTGTGGTAGGAAAGGTCATATAAGACTAAAATGTAGATATTTGATGAATGCTCCTAAAATTAATAATTCTTTCCATGCTTTACATAGAAAGACCCATAAGCATCATTCATCTATGCATGCTACATCATACTCAAGGATGAATGGAAGTTATAATAACTTGTTCATAAATTCTACTTGGAAGCATGAAGTCTTAGGTCCAAAGAGGCAAGAAAAAATCAATACTTTTAATGCTAGGGCTCATTATCATCATCCTATTATGCATATTGTATCTTCATTTGAGATGAATGAAAAAAGTACAGCTAAGTCCAAGAACACGCCTATGAAACATAAGTTTATTGAGTCCCAACCCAATGATATAGAGAAACCAAAATGCAAGAAAATGTGGGTTATGAAATGTTGTTTTTTCTTGGTCACTTGACCGTCTTTTATTCCTTCATCTAGGTATTTTTTTAGAGTGCTTAAATGACCCTAGGTGGGCAATCTTTATTGTCTTTATTTTATTTTTTAGTTAAACAAAAAAAAAAGAGATAGAGACATAGGATCCTTATTTAGCCAATACGGTATTGAACTTATACTTACATATACATAACCTTATTCTTAGTGACTCAACTCATTTTGATATTTATTATATAAATGATTCTACAATTTGGACTTTTGCACACATATATTCTTGTACATGTGATGATTTATGTTGACATAACCTTATTCACACACTCATGAACACATATATATGGTATGCTTGAAGTTTATGAATTTTCTTGAAAGACTATAGGACTTCAACTAATTTTGACTATAAAACTGTGTTGAGTTATATTTCTTACTTTCTAAAACTTTACCGTATGGAGGAACTTAGTATTGAGAGGGCTACTTATTATGATGTGTGAATCTACAACAATGAGTGGAGAGGGCTACCTCACAACTAGTGTGAAAGTCATCATGCTAGGTTTATGATTCGTGCAAAAATGAAGAGGGAAAGATATTGCAAAAAGAAACTACTTATAAAACTTGTACTTAGAATGCACAAAAAGAAAGAGTCAATAGAGATTAAAAAAAGAAAAAAAATTATTTTCTCATTTATAAAAAAAAACAATAAAGAAATAAAAAAATTTAAGTTCTCTTTTGGTAAATATATATTATTTTGTGAGATTGAAGACTTGATTGTAATTTTACATGATATGTGATATTTGTTTTGCTTTTGAGTCTTTCTTGATAGGTCATAAATGAATTAATAGACATATTTTTGGAGTTTAAATATATATACTACTTTAAGTAAATGTCAATATGTTATTATATGTGCAAAGTGTGCTTGTATACCTCTTTTACTCTACTTGTTTATTTATATGATAAATAATCAAAATTTGAATTAAAAATGATGAGTTCTTAATTGGTTGTGTGCTCGTTTGTGATTAAATGAGTTTAATATCTTATGTGGCTATTTATGAAAATTTAAAATAAAAAAATTAGATTTTTTTCATTTACATCTTTTTCTTTATTACATTTTTAATTGGTTTCTAAGTTAGAGAGTCATAGAACTTAGGGGGAGTTTAAAGCACATTGTAATTCTATATTACTTTACTTATACATTGCTATATCTTTAGGAGGAATGTAGCTTCATTGCTTTGTCTAATGCTTTGTCCTTCTCGTATGTTAAAAAGGGAGAGGAAATAATGTGTTTTACTTTCACGCTTTTATTTTGTTATGCATATAGGGGGAGAACATATTTAATTAAGCTTGATTGGTACGAATGCATACTACATGACTATTCTTTACACTTTGCTTATTTCTATGTAAACTGAACTAATGTACAATGAGGTTTTCAAGCCAAATTGTCGTTTGATTTGCTTATGTCATTTCAGTTACTTACAATTTCGTCAAGTTGCAACAAAGATGGATTCACCAGACCATAGGATAGTTCCACTATGGAGTCTGGGACATCATTGTATTTTTATCTTATTTTTATTATGTCATATAGTGAGTGAGATGTTTTGCCACACGAAAATGGCAAAAGATGAGTTTGTTAGGACTATGAGTGTTGACTATTTTCGTGGAAAAAATATTTACCTGTAAAACTTGTTTTTATGCGAGTTATTAAGTCTATCAAGAAAATCCGAACAAATGATCAAGTTTCAGATAATTGCACTTCAGGTATATCTTTGATAACTATGACACATAGGATTACTTTTATGCATTTAATAACACATGCTCATAAATATGAAATTATTTTTGGTGCTAAAATATTTATTTAAACTTGAATCAATTTATAAAATTATCAATTAGTTATCTCTTATATAGATGTGTTTAAATATTTTTTAGATGTGTCTTAATATTTTTAAGATGTGTTTTAAAAATAATTAGTCGCAACCTGGTAAAGAAGAAAACACAAAAAAAAAGAATAATCACAGCCATCTTATTGCCGAGGCAAAGTTACAAAATAATTAGAATACAATTAATAGAATAGATTGATTAATATTAAATTGATATGATATTAGAGGTATTTATTAATAAATTTATTTGATATGTTTTATCTTTTTATAGCTTCTTCTTAATTAGATTTTTACATGTTTAAATTAAATAATTTTATGTGTGATTATAATTATTTGATTTGATGATTAAATTTCAAAGAAGCTATTTTTATTAAATTTGTGCTTAATCTTTTTGATATAGAATTTTCTAGTTGATTTAATTTAAGTGACATACGTTTTGAATAATCTAGTTAGGATTATTTATTATTAAATTCATTCTAAAACACACGTGTATTTGTGTTTTTGTGTTAACCCTTTTTGCACTTGATTCATGAACGTATCTGGTTAGCTGGGAGCTTATTGGAACGTTGGTCTAGAAACCGCTCACGCTAATGTTGAAAATTATGAAAACAGAGTAGGGGCTCATAAGTAAAGTACATTGGGGCAGTATTCTATGGAGGGTAGCATAGGATCGAATTTGTACTTGAACATTTGATTTTCATAGTGGAAAGTTAGGTGGTCTGATGTACTGGTGGTTTTCCTCTTAGGTCATGGTTATAGCCTAGGTTATTTCCACATAAAAATATAGTGTGCTATTCTCTTATTTCCACACTTTATTTTTACACACGATTGCATGCCTGGCCACTTTGTTTAGGTTATCAAGTTATAAATTGATAAAATTAAAAATAACCTTTTCATCCCCATTCTAGGTTAATCAAGTCCATATTTTATAAACTTTCAGAAGCAAGGATTTATAAGTCATAAATACGATCCTTAGAAGGATTAAAAGTATAACCACCTATGAGATCAGACGCCCTAATACCTAGAAATGAGAGAAGAAACAAAATAAGGAAAAATCTAATAAAGAGTATATAATTCCAGTTTGATGGAATATAGAAAAGAATTAGAAGAACAACAAAAAGATTATTAAAAGAAATAAATGAATGTGATTATGATAAACTACAACAAGATATATATGTGGAATTTATAAAACTAAAAAAAGATGTATATAACATATATAGAAACAATGATATTGTAAGTTATAAATATGATCCTTAGAAGGATTAAAATTAGAACTATATAGGAGATTAGATGCCATCATACCTAGAAATGAGAGAATAAAAATCTAATAAAAAATATATAATTCCAATTTAATGAAATATAGAAAAAAAAATTAGAAGAAAAATTCATAAATCTTGAAAATAGGGATATAAAAAAATTAATTAATTTATTAACACTAAGTAATGAAGAATTAGAAGAACATTATAATGAAAAACTTTGTACAAACAAAGAGAAAAATGATATGATAATAATCAGTAAGATAGATTCTGAACTAGAAATCATAACCCTAAAAGGTCATATAAAACCAATTTCATTACCAGTTTTTTACCAAGAAGAAATATCTAACTCACATAAGAAAGAAAGAAATAGATAATGTTCAAGAGAGCCTGACACTATCAATAGAAGAAGATAACTACCCAAAATGAAAGAATGGTTTTATTGGGGAACTAGTGGTAGTATCCCACTAGAATTAAAGCTCCATAAAATAATTATAGATATAATTTATCGGATCTAGATTGTATAAGAGATAGGAAAAAAGCCTTAGATAAATGAGCTAGTGATATGAGTGTGCTCATACAAATCTCTCAAACTGTATAAACAAATCCTTTAATTATTAGTGTATTAGTAGCTCATAAAATAACAAAAAATATTAAAATTTGGTTTTAAAAATAGCATACAAACAACATTTATTAATGTAAGAGAATGCTCCCACTGGAAGAGAGTTTTTAGATATAGTAATAAATTAAATATACAAGGAATATATTAGAAAAGATAAAAGAAGAACTATCACTAAATCTAGTGAAAATGAAATTAATGAAGCCAAATGGAATCTAATAAATATGAAAATTTGTAACATGTGTTACATATATTCTTTTATTTGTGAATATGAAATATATTACCATAAATTACCACTATCTATGCAAACAAATTATAAATAATTTTTTCCCCCAAAAATTACCTACAATAGTACATAAAATCTTAACAAAAAGTTGGGATCAATGAAATAGAAAAACCAGACCAAACAATCCAGGAGGAATATTAAAAAGCCTTAAAAGCTGGATAATCATTAACTTTCAAAAAAGAAAGGAATATAAATAAATAAGAGGAAATAGTAAAATCTCCCATGATACAAGAAATTTTAAAACAATAGGAAAATATGGATGTAACATAAAACCCTACAAATATAAATATAAAAAATATAAGAAATTTAAAATATATAAATTTAGAAAACAAGATTTTCAAAAATATAAAATAAGGTGCAATAGGAAAACCTATAGGAAAAGATATTTTAAAAGAAAAAGGGTATAAATCTTCTGAAAACAAGAATTATTTATCTTCAAGAAAGAAGAAATACAGATGTTGGATTTGTAATGAAAAAGAAAATTTTGCCAATGAATGCCCTAGTTGGCTTCAGCAAAGGAAAGAATTTAAAAAACAAAATCCACAAAAAGCAAAAATATTAGAAGAATTTGTTAAGATGGAATTAGAACTAATTAAATAATCAAATATAGATGATACTTACAATATCTATCTATTAGAGGAAACTAAGGAGGAAGTAATTGATTCAGAATATGAACACTTAGAATATGGGTACTCTTCACCTGAAGATGAATGATTTATATAGTATTACAAATCCAAATAGTACTTATCTTAAGGTAGGACTTAAATTTAAAGGCTATGCTAGCTATAATTTACAAGCATATATAGATACAAGAGCTAGTATATGTGTAGGAAGTAAATATGTGTTTTTAGAAGAACATTGGAACATACACCAAAAGATTTAATTGTAAGAAGTTACTAATAATACTATAATACATATTAATAAGGTTTTAAAATAAATAGATATAATTATCAGAGGAGAAACATTTCATATTACTATAATATATCAACAAGAAACATGAGTTGATTCAGTAATATGAAATAATTTCCAAAACTTATGCAAAAATTTTACATAATATTTAGACAAAATAAGTCTAACAATATTAGATAGTGATACCATTTATGTATCAAAAATAAAAAAAGTTTTGCCTGTATCAAACCCCACTTTTATGCAATAACATAAAAAGTGAAAACTTATTAAGATAGACATAAAGAAACAAAAACCTTATTTATAAAATATGTCATTAGATATAGAAGATAAAAAAAAACTCTTATCTTAATGAAATACATGAAAATAAAGCCCTAATAGTTATCAGAAAAGTATTAAAAATAGTAAGGTCAGAAAATCCTTTGGATCCAAAAATCCATAAATTTAAAAAGATTACCAATATAAAATTAAGAGAACTAACAATATTGTTATAGTATAACCAATGATTTATACTATTTGGAGATATTTTCAAGTGTAAGATTCAAGTGATTTTTAGTGAGAAGTAAGAAATTGAACAACTAAATTAGATCATGTATTCTCCTCATTTAAAGGGTATATATATGGATAACATCCTACGTACATAGTAGGGTACGTATAAGCGACCTAGGCATTCCATTTACATGTAATTAAATGATATGCGAACTAATATAAAAATAAAGAAGATCAATGTGTTACATTATGAGGTCGTTACATGCATATAAGGAAGATCGCTATATGTAGGTCACTTTAGGTTCCTAAGCAGGTTTCTTCAGGTTACTCATAGAGAGGAAGGACCTTGATCATGTCGGTATAAGAGGGTTCATATGAGGTCGTTCATCAGATCTTGACGTCTAGGACCTCGCATTTGGATAAGGTATTCTGTTGACTAGGTTACGCATTTTACTAAAATCCTTGGGCCCAATTCATGGTTGAGCTAGTCTTATTACCCCATTACACCATAGAGGGGTATCTGCACATCTAAGGTCATATGTCTATTACACATTTAATACCAAACATATACCAAGTAATTCAGCTCACTCTGATCCAACATTCTTAATAGAAAAAAGAAGTTGAAAAAAGAAGAGGAAAAAAGAGAATGGTAAGAAACTTTAAAGCATTGAATAAAAAAAATATTGATGATGAATACTTTATTCCAAAGAAAGAAGAACTATTATCATTAATAAAAGGAAAGAAATACTTCTCAAGTTTTAATTGCAAAATTGGATTTTGGTAAATAAGACTGAATGAAAAATCTCAAAATTTAATGGCATTTAGTTATCCCCAAGGATAATTCTAATGGAATCTTGTACCATTTGGATTAAAACAAGTCTTATGTATCTTTCAAAGATATATGGATAACATCTTTAAAAAATTACAAAATATTTGTTGTATCTATATAAATGATATTTTTGGTTTTTAGTAGTGAATTCAATAAAAATTATTCGGATATTATTAATATTTTATAAGAATATAGGAAATAAGACATTGTACTCTTTGAAAGGAAAGCAGTACTTGCTCAACAAAAACATGAAATTAAGTATTTAGGGTTAAAAATTGAAGATGAAAAAATAATATACAACCCCATATACTAAATAACATTCAAGGTTTTCTTAGTGAATTAAAATATAAAACCAATTACAAAGATTTTTAAGATGTTTGATATATGTTGAAGCATATATCAAGAAACTTGTAGAAATACGAAAACCTTTACAAGTAAAAATGAAAAAAGACCATATTTTAAAATGGATAGAAAAAGATAATTTATATATGAATAAAGTAAAAGCACTAGTAAAAAGTTTACTAATTTTATACCATCCACTGTTAGATGATAAAATAATAATAGAAAAGATGCTTCACAAAAATATTAGGGAGTGGTTTTGAAAGCAAAATTAGACAACAAAGATAAAAATCTTTGTATATATACATTAGGATCTTTCCATGGTCCATAATTAAATTATCACAGTAATGAAAAAAAATATCTAGTTGTTAAAAAGGCTATTAAAAAATTTACAATATATGTCATAAGTTCCAGATTCATGGTTAGAACCGATAAAAATAATTTTGGTTATTTCTTAAGAACTAATATTGCAGATGATTATAAACAAGGAAGATTAGTCAGATGTCAATAGTGGTTCAACCACTACAATTTTGATATCGAACATCTCTTGAAAAATAAGAATAGTTTAGCATATGCTCTTACTAGAGAATTAACACATTTAACTATTTTTATGCTTACATGAATGAAATATCTTGATATCGAGATCAAGCTAAAGAAAAAGAAGATAAAAATCATACAAGAGCAATTCGAGCTGTTTGATGAACATAATCGGGATTGCCAAAAACTTTGATGCCATCCCCGGCAACGGTGCCAAAAACTTGATGCCATCCCCGGCAACGGCGCCAAAAACTTAATGAGCGAAAACCGGCATCGCCGATCTTGCGAATACTTTGGTTTTATATTTATAAAACTCTCGCAAGTGCACGAATCATTTCGTAGAAAATGATAAGTATACTCCCAAGGTCGATCTAAGGAAGGAATGTATGTAGTTTTTAATTCATTATTCAAACTTTTAAAAACGAAATTAAATCCTAAACATCCTGTCACGATATTTTGGGTTTTGTGTTTTTAATCTACTTACATAAAAATAAACATAGATTCAATAAATATTTATGCAAATTTTATCTTTTATAATAGTGGAGTATTTATGGATATAATAACTAAGTTAATTATGCTTGCTCATATTATTTAGGTTATTAAAGATATGAATTGATATTTATTGATTCTCATAACACCTTTGGTGGGGTTAGATATTCTTTGTTAACTAAACAAATCAATTAACACCTATGGGTGGGGTTGATAACTAATTTGGTTAATTAAATTAATTCCTTTTTCTAAGAGATTGAAAATGAACCATTTAAATGGCACCTTTGGTGGGGTTAGACAGTTTAAACTTTATTCAAGGTGTCCAAATTAAACCTAAGAATTTAATTATCCGAGTACTAACTTTCAAGTTTTAAAACTACTACTGAAAACATGTTGTCAATACATTTTTAGATAATAATTCTTATAAAAACTTTTGAAATAGAGCTTCACTCTAACTACCGGGCGATTGTACCAACAAATAAAAGAGCACTACTCTAAATCAATTTTCAGATTTAAGTTTGTAATGAAAAATAATATATTTCTCTCTAACATTCTTAATATAAAATCTTGAATAAAAATAAAATCAATTCATTTTAGAGATTTTCACCTATTTAATATTTCGCAAGCATAACAACGTTATTATTATATCATGTTTACAAACAGCCAGCACAGTTAAATTTAATCACAGACAAATTAAATATAACATGTAAAGCATAAAAAATAACTGCAAAGAAAATAAAATCCTTACAGAACTTCGATGCCATTCCCGTTGCTAGAAAACCTCCAAGCGAAATTTGCACTCCCATTTATTGAATCAAAAGCAAATAAATTACAAAAACATAACTAGTTCTTCCCAAAAAGGGAAGAACTCTAAAACTAAGCAAAACTAACTAAGAAAAGCTAAAAACTAAGAAAACTAAGAAAAAAACTAAAAAAGTAAGAAATGAGAGAAAGAAAGAGAAGAGAATTTGTTTTGAGGTTTGGTATAAAGTGAAGAGAAGTGGGGTATTTATAGGTGAGGATGGAGAGAAAAAGTGGGTGAAAAAATGGTGAAAATGCCGAGTGGAATTATGGAGGTCATTGATGACGTCAACATGACGTCATGGGTAGCAGAAAAATGGAAGCGAAAATGCTATCGGCCTAGCGAGGCGGTAGGCGCACAAGTACGATTTTCTCCTTTTTGACATTTTTGACCCATTTTGTCCAATTTTTACATATTTGTTGACCTTTCCTCATTTATTTATTAATATATTTGTGATGTATTGTTTCCAGTATTCCTCTTTCAGTCTTTAAGTTGCATTTTTAAGCCAAAATACCTGAAAAATAATAAAAATACCCGTGATTCCGAAAAAGACAAATTTATATAAATATATGATAAAACATATAAATATATATATTTTTAATCAATTAATGTGCATAAAATCATGGTTATTTTAGTGCTTTTTTAGCACTCATCACTGTTATACCTCGAGAATTGTTTAAAACAACTCTTAGAGTCCAAAAACTCTAAAGAAGAATCTTCATCAAAAATTCAATCTAAAGAAGATAAAACTTCTAAAGAAATAATTCAAGATGAAAAGGAAGAACCTAATAGTTCAAAAGAGAGTAACATCTCTGAAATAAGAAATCTCAATTGGGCTGATGAAGTAGAAAAAGAGGAACAAAAAAAAACTTATATGGTCTATAATGGCCCAAAACTAGAAATCTATAACAAGTTGACAGAAGCCATTAAATATAATCTAGGGGTTTTAGTGGAGTAACTCATAGAGCCTTCATCAATAGAATAGAAGTTGAAGGCAATTATGCCAATTGGAAAGTACGAAAACTAATAACTTTAGAGAAGATAGTAAGGAATTACTCTACAACACAACAACAACAACAACCAAAATCACTAAGCAAGTTGACAACCCTAGGAAAAATAGTAAGGTCTCAAAATTTATTAGGAGAAGCATCTCTTCTAAAGACATCAAAGAAAGTAAGGCATTCAATGCTATTCAGAGAAACATTTGATGAGCAAAACCAGTATCGCCAATCCTGCCAATATTTTACTTTTATATTTATAAAATTCTCGCAAGTGCAAAAATCATTTCATAGAAAATGACAAGTATACTCCCAAGGTTGATCTAAGGAAGAAATATATGTGGTTTTTAATTTATTATTCAAATTTTTAAAAACGAAATTAAATCCTAAACATCGTGTCACTATAGTTTAGGTTTTGAGTGTTTTCTAATCTAATAACATAAAAATAAACATAGATATGGATTCAATAAAAATTTATGCAAATTTTATCATTTATAATAGTGAAGTATTTATGGATATAATAACTAAGTTAATTATGTTTTCTCATATTATTTAGGTTATTAAAAATATACATTAATATTTATTGATTCTCTTTTTTATATGAATACCATCTTTGGTAGGGTTAGATATTCTTTGTTAATTAAATAAATAAATTAACACCTATGGGTGGGGTCGATAATCAATTTTATTAATTAAATTAATTCCTTTTTTAAGAGATTGAAAATGAACCATTTAAATGCCACCTTTGGTGGGATTAGACAGTTTAAACTTTATTCAAAGTGTCCAAATTAAACCTAAGAATCTAATTATCCGAGTAATAACTTTCAAGTTTTAAAACCATTACTGAAAATATGTTGTCAAAACATTTTCAAATAATAATTCTTATAAAAGCTTTTGAAATAGAGCTTCACTCTAATTACCATGCGATTGTATTAACAAATAAAAAAACACTACATTTTTGACCCATTTTGTCCAATTTTGCCATCTTTTTGACTTTTCCTCATTTATTTTCTCAATATATTTGTGATGTTGCCTCCATTATTTTTCTTCGAGTCTTTAAGTTATTTTTTTGAAGCGAAAATACGTGACAAACAATAAAAATACTCATGATTAGAAAAAAACAATTTTTTATAAAAATATGATAAAATCATATAAATATAAATCTTTTTAATCAATTAAAGTACATAAAATCATGATAATTTTAGTGCTTTTTAAGTACTTATCAACATCCCCTAGAAATTCATTAGTCATTAAATATAAAAAGGACCAATATAAAAAGCTTAGCAAACCATAATGGTTGAGCCTTTACAACTTGGCCAGAAAATCTATCGAAGAATACATAGAAGATATGAAGCTCTACACTACAGAAAAAGAATCACCTTTGGGGAGTAAATTCAATATTTTGGAATGAACTGATCCAATATTTGTTTAAAAAGCTTTCCATGCAGAACTAATAGAAAATATATATTTAGGAATTAATTTATGTGAATTAAATTATTTCTTAAGAAATTCAAAAAAGCAATCAAGAATTTCAAGAAGAAAATAAGAGTAAGCGACAAGCTTGTTTGTCTCAAGATATTTCAGTTCACTAATGGACTGAGATAAGGAAGGATGTGTTAGTCCTTACCATTTCATCAAGCTAGGAATTTTCAACACAAACAGAGAAGTTCCCAAACTAAGGGCGCTTCTAGAAAAGGAATTCAACACAAATGAATTCTATGTATTAAGAGGTCAAATGTTAAGCCAAATTTAATATAAACTCAAGAACATTGATAACTCTTCTAAGATTAAAGTAAATTACTTAAATAGTAAAGTCATCTTTATTTCTCATAGTAGCATGGTTCTTTTAGACGAGGATGGTGAAAAAATAATCAAATATGAGACAAATTTTAACAGCAACAACTTGAAAATTGGTCAAGAAACAAGGAAGATATTTTGCTTCTATGCCAAAAAAGTCACCAAAAATCATAGATGCATTTACTTCATTAAAGATTGAGAACAAACAGATGCATCATCATTAATATCATCCAAAGGACTGTTTGTAGAAAATGATAAGGAAGAATAAAGATGTAGATCCACATCTTTAGTTAGTAGCATATGCCAAGTAAAAAGTAATGACTGATATTTAAAGCATTAAAACAAATGAATTATTAAAGTAAGGATAAATAGTAATTTCCATCTTGTAAACAAGGATTTCTTATATTATAAAAGGAACCCTTATTTTCATTTAAGGGACATAGAAAAAATGAGATCATATAGCTCAGAAAACACACAACTTCTAGCATAATAAACCTTTTTATCTAGAAATCCAAAACAATAATTATGTATCAAGTAATTATGAGCGGCTAATAATTCCTTCATGATTCTTAGTTGGCCTTAAAATTGTAATAATTATTATATTATGAATAAAATAGAGTTCAGTCATATTTGTAGTAAGTCAAAATTAGACACCATTTATGTACGGATGCGAAAGACTCACCATTACTAGAAAAGGTATTAAGGTTTGAGCAAAGCTGAGGCATAATATGTGTAACAAAAAGAGATCAACAGAAGAGAGGATCGTGGTGGACCCATTAAATTCAGGTATAAGAGTTATAACTGTTAAGTCAATTAATGATCTTAAATGTTTACATATTTACTTATATCAATTAATTATATTGATAATTAAGAAGATGAAGATACAAATAACACAATATTATGATAAGAAAAATTCTTTAATATACAAGGAGGAAAATTATCTTTAATATATAGGAATTACAGAATAAAAATTAACAATTAACGTTAAACAACTAGCTCTCAATTTGGTATCAAAGCCATAGGAATATTAACATAATATGTATGGGAAGTCAACACCATTAGATTTAGGGACATCGATGGTATTAACTATAAAATTTAGGGACATTATGCATTTTTTGCAAACTTTAAGGACATAAGTGAAGATATTCTAAACTTCAAAGGCATTTTAGATAAATATCCCACAAAATTGCAACATTTTTAATTTGATTTTAGGCTAATAGACCAGCTCAACCAGTTCAATTATTTCGAGCTACTTAAGCATGCTTGAATTTATTTGAATTTGTGTTTAATTCAGGCCTTTTATTTTCAGTTCGATTCGATCAATTGGGATACTAGAAAAATTGTCACCCCTAATACTAGATAACTGAAATAATAACCTAGTAAATAATCATAGAAGATGCAACCTATATAATATGACATATGAATGACATGATTGAGAAAAGATCCTAATACTTTAGCATTATAGGATGAAATCATGTGACATGATATTCATGCAAAAAGTTTCAAAAGAAATGACAGGTTGAAGATTGAGAGATGGTTCATTGAGGTGAAATAACTTTAAAGATATTTTTATCTTTAATTTTTTGCTCATACGTGGCACATGTTGTAGTTCTAAATTAAATCTTAATTTCATACTATTGATATACTTAAAATTAAATTCAAGTACTATAAGTGTATTTCTATTAAAATATAAATCCATATACACAACTTTTATCAAAGAGAGGTACTATTAAATTACTAAATCCTCTCAATAACACAATTATTTTGCAGGTATATAATATGTGTCAAGCAAAAATGAAATTATCAATTTAAATATGAATTTTGACTATTTATGTATCTTAAAAAAATAGAAAGAATAATACTGTATTACTTTGATTAAAAAAAAGTACCATTAAGGTAGATAACCCGAGGAGTTTAGAAGGTTAGAAAAATGGCAACAAGGAAAAGATGAAGAAAATACTAGGTCAAAAATCGACTCTCAAACTAGCTATAGTTATGTTTGCGTTCCTAGAGGTAAGTTAGATACTCTCCCTCTACAAACACACACTAGCTTTTACAGAAAAAAAAAAAAAAAAAAAAACCTTAATTAAGAGTTCCACAGTTTTTTAAAATCCTTTAAAATTTATCTTAATTTATTTAAGTTTTCTTCTTATTTTAAGTATAATGTCTCATTTATCACAGTTTATACTTATATTATAAAGGAACAAATTAGACCAATAGACATGCTGTCAATGTATGATTAAGATTCTGTGTTTGTTTGTAATTGTTATTAAATCTTAAACTGTATATATTTTTTACATGTATAGATATTATCCTAGCTAGGAGTGTGGCAAAAACCGGACAAAAGCTCCAAGACAACGTGAAAGCGAGTGTTATTTACATGAGTGTTATTAATTTATACACAATTATAGTTAGACAAAGTCTGAAATCCCAAGCTGTACGCTTTCTGCTATAAACAAGTAAACAATTTCACTTGGTTTTATTATATATGAAATATTATTTATTCTTGTATAATAAAGCCACAACAAAACCTCCAACGCAAGCTAAATTATGTATATTATATATCATTAAGGAATAACAAATAATTGACACAAAACCCATCAAAATAATTGACTTCCTTGATCACAAATTTCATTTCTTAATACAATAATAATGAATCTGTTTTTTTTTTTTTGTAAAAGAATAAATTATTGGAAAAAAATTCCTAATTAACAAAGCAGAATAACAAAGGGAAATTAAAGATCTATTTCTGTATTCCCTGATTAATTTTCTTTTAAATCTATAATTTTGAATCAAATCTACTTTTAAATCTATAATTTTGAATCAAATCTATCTCAATTCAGATAATTCTAAACCGGCTTTGAAAGAAAACATATATAACCAAATATTAATGGTCACGTTTCTAAGAACCCAGTCATTCTAAGAATTGAATTCCTAACTTGACTCAAATCTCGTCCCTTTAGAGTCCTTCCATTGCCTGTACGCACCGAGAATGCCATCTTGCCTGCAATTCGCCTCCCAACAATTACATGTGGCGGCACCAATTCTCCGTCAACGTCGTCGTTTTCGTCTTCTTCGAGAAAATCTCTTTCTCTGAACTGGAAGAAACTTTCCGGGATATTAACCGGCAGAGAACTTGAGAGGTTCTTCTTGTTCTTGTTCTTGTTCCTAATTGTGTTCTTAGTAGATTTGTTGTTTGAAGCTAGTAAATTTCCATCAGTTGGAGACACAATCATTTCTTGGAAATCATAGCAGTTGTTATCGGAAAATATAATTTCGGATTCTTGAAATTCTTCGGCCATAGAAATCAATTAGAGAAAATTGAAAGTAGGGGAAATGGAGGGAAATGAGTTGAGACTTGGGAAAAATAAGAATATGGCTGGGAAATTAGAAAGTAATTTGCAAGTTGTTCCCTCTTTATATATATATATATATATATATATATATGTTATATGGTTGTTTGTGTTTGTCAAATGGCGTCATTATATAAAGGTCATTGAGTGTGGTCACAGTTAGCTTATATTTTGCAATTAATACCAGTTCTGAGATTTTCTATTTAGTAAATATATTTTAAAAATTCAATCTAAATGTTTTCTTTACTGCATTTTCTTTCTATTAATTTATTCTTTCTGGATTACATATATTCGGGAGAAAATGTGAAGGGATTTTTAAAATCTCTACTTAAATCATATTACTTTAATAAAAATTAAAATGAATTACAAATTATTCTTTAATTCAAGCCTACCACTTTTTTTTTTGTAGTGTGATACTTTATTTGTAACATAAATTTTTAAATATAATACATATAAAATTATAAATAAATGAAATAGTAAAATAGAACTTTATTTTATTTTAATTTAAAATTTTAAGTTTTCAATACTCAATATTTTAACAAAAAAAAATTCAATAATTTTAATATATTTTTACAAAAATAAGATATATATAATTGTTTTTTTCAAATAAAAACAATTAATGACCGCAAAGTGACTACTACTATTTTGAAAAAAATAAAAATAATACTCCTAAAACATGTAGTCATAAAATAGCATTCTTATGAAAAATTCATATATTTTCATTTTTTTTAAATCTGACACATAATTTTATATTAAACGTAATTTAATGAAACATTATTTAAATTAAACTATAATTATTTAAATTTATTTTATGTTAGCGCTATTTAATTAGATATTATTCATGAAGATATTATTTTTATTATTATAAATTTTAAAAATATTATTTTTTATAATTTATCTATCTTATATATTTAATAACCTGATACTTATAAATACTAAATTCACCTTGTCATTATTACGAGGTGCCTCTTAATTAAACTATCTCTCTTTCTCTAAGTTATATTCGGCCGCTTAATACAAAAACCTAATTTTCTTGTGGCTCACGGCTTTCCTTTAACTTCTAGTTAGATAGTATTTATTTTTTTTATTTTTTTTTGAAACTAATTAACTTTATGTACCTTCATCTTTACATAATGTATTGACTTAATAATTATCACAATTGGCTTGGCTTTAAAGAGCCTAGCTTGCTTCTTTCTTTGTCTTTATTCTCATTTTTACTTCTACTTTTTGGTTGAACATGGAAGCATCCCTAGTAATTCAACTCGTTAGGGTTTGGGTTGATCATTTGTGAACTTTAATAAATAGGACATCGGAAAAAAAGAAGTGGGAATGTGTTTAAATGCATGGGATAAAATTTTAAACTTTTCAAACCTTTTTTTTTTACCATAAATAATCAAATTGGATAAGGCTAGCTAAATAATGTTGATAGAATGTTGTCACCCAATTAAAGAAAATGACTATTGTAAATGAAGATTTAATTACTTGTTCACATTTGAATTTTTTTCCCAAACAAAGTAAAATATTTCGTAATAATAGTTATTATCTAATTAAATTCTATCATTTCGTGGAAATTTCTATGGTTTTAAGGTTATTGTAATAATTTAAATGAATTTTAGTGTAGAAATTATGCCAATATATTTACTCCTTAGGAACATAATTAAATACATCTATGTTAGACGATTAAAGGAGGAAAAAAATTTATACTTAATACAAAGAAAGTAATAATTTGAAAAAGTCTTCGTTCAATTAATAAATTAATAAACCTTAATTTAAGTATTAATGTTATTTAAAAATTTTAATTTATTATTTTTGATATTTTTGATATTTTAATTGATTATTTTTATTATTGAAATGTCATTGAATTAATTATTTTGATCAAAAATTTATATTTTTAATTGAAATATTTAAGTAATTTATACAAAATGTAAGACTATAATAACGCGTCGTTAATGAGATAATTAAATTATATTTTATGTGCATATTACTTAATTTTTTTAATCAAATTTTTTAATTTTTTATTAAAATAATAATTAATTAAAAGATAATTCAATAATAAATGTAATGAATTAAAAAAAAATAAAAATAAAAGCAATAAAATTTTAACATACCATTAATACCGAAATGACTGTTTGCCGTTATTAAATACATGTACTTTTGAAATTATCATATCTATCCATCTATCAATATTTAAAAAAAAAATGTAAGTTTCAATTTTAACCGTTTAATTTTTTTATTTTTTTTAAACAATTTAACCTTTTTGTTTGAAAAAAATGACACAAATGCACAAATGATCGAAATTTAATTTATTTTTTATTAATTTTATATTTATCGTTGTTATTGTTAAAGATAATTTATGAGATTTGATACTTTAGTGACACCTTTATTAAATAAAAAAAATATACACATTTGGACTCATATTATCAAATGAGTATATTAGTAATCTCCCATTTAACAAAAAAAAGGTACATTAACGATCCAATAAAAAAACTAATTTATAGAAAAATAATTTTATTTTTATAAAAATATTTATTATTTTATGTATTATTCTTTTTTTTGTTTAGTTCGATACGAAAATATCTCATATTACACTAACAATTGCTCTCAACCTCCATCTTCCTTTTCTTCCTACACCTGATATCCTTTTATTCTTTTGTCGATCAACTAACTTTCACTATTTATTATAAGACAATCCAAATGTATGTCTTTGTATGGAATTTGTAGTTAGATCACCACCAACTTATATGTAAGTCCCTAACCATCATTATCATTAACTTATTCCCTTTGATCTTGGTGACCCATTCATAATTTCCAACCACCTTATATTCGATTAAACGTAACGCGAAAGTAGTTTAATTTGATTGAACATGAAGTGGTCAAAAAATGATAAGGAGGTCAAGTAGACAAGGGGGAATGAACTAACCATAGTGGTGGTTACCGTTATTGACGATGTTTCAAAAAATTTCTAACTGTAATTTCCATAAAAATTATATTTTTAGATTTTTTAAAGCAAATATTGAAGGCTGATTGGTGGATGAAATAATATGATGTTGTTAGGGGTAGGACAAAAAAGATGGTAAATGTATGGTTGCTTTTATAATAAAATGGATAAAATAATTAGAAAAGGCATAAAATAAATAATTTTATAAAAACAAAATTACCATTTTATAAATAAATGTTTTTCAATTAAATCATTATTGTATATTTTGTTAAATATGTGACTATTAGTGTATTTTTTGTTTAATGAGGGTATCACTAAAATAATGAATCCTAATATATGAAATTGATATATCAATAAAATTAAAAGTATAAGAAAACTAAAAATAAAATAAAAAAATTAATCATTTATTATTATGTATCACTTTTTAAAAACAAAATTACTAAATTATTTAAAAAAAAATAACAACAAGATATTAATCTACTCTTTCTAATAAAACTAAAAGAATTATCTTGAAACTCAATGTTTAAAGAAAATGTAAAAGAAAAGTTATTTAATTAAAAATTAAAATAATGACGTGCGACACACTTTCAGAAATAAAAAAAATAACATGCAAATTTTATAATAAAGTAAACACATCAACAAATTTTTTTAATTATTTAAATTTAAATTTATAATCATAAAAATAATATATTTATATCAAATATATATATTTTTATTATAAAATATTTTTTGATTCAAAATTTTCATATTTAATATCATTATTCAATTAAACATATTCAATATTAAACTCTGATTAATTAAATCATGTAAAATGTTATTAAGATATTATTTTAAGTAAATTGTTTTTATAAAACACAAGCTCGCAAAATAATTTCATGGCCTGTAGGCACAATTAATCGAGTAATTAGCTTGACCAAAAAAAAAACTAAAAAATAAGGTTTAGGTCGATTTCTTTAGGGAAAAGAACCAAAAAATTTCAAAAGAACTCGCATATTTAGGAAAAAAAATCCATCTGTTGCTAAATTTAGGTATCATTTTTTTTCCAATAATTTTATGTATTATGATAAGTACAAGGTATGGGACACCTCCAAGCAAGGCAGGTGGCTTATTCATCATTAGAAATTTCATTGATATAAAATAGGGATAAATGTCTCGATATTTTTTTAAAGTAAAAATATTGTATAATTCTCTTAATTAAGAAAAATATTCATTGATCATTTTACTTATAAAAAATAAATTAGATAAGAACTTTTAGTAATATTAATAAATATTTTATTGATAATTTTTTTAAATAAAATAAAGCATGTAAATAATGAAAAGGATTAAGGGTATTATTGACATTCCACTTGTCTCATTTTCAAATAAATGAAACAATGAAAATAATTTTAAAAAAATGAAAAAAATAGAATCAACCATTCCTATCATCTTTGTTTCCTGAAGATAAACCAAATGCCTCAGCCATTTTCAGGGGCACGAAAAAGCTAGAAGAGAAACCAAAAAATGAGAGGCGTAACCCATTTTGACTTTATAGAGACATCGAGTTAGAAGAGAAATAAAAAAAATTTAAACCCTAAAAGATGACAAAGAGTATCAAAGAATGCTAAGAAGAAATTTAATGAGAGAATTGAATATCACACGTTGATGCTAGTAAGATTCTTTTCTAAATGTCTTATAATTTTTTGAAAAGAATACAATATGAAATTAAGAGAAACCATGTATGATCATTTTTGTATGAAAAGAAACCGTATTTGGTCATTTTTTATGAAAATAATAATTTTTTTTGTGATAATGATAATGCATTATGGTCCCCAATGTCGTCAAATTTCCATTTTTTATTGGTTGGAATAGCTCGTGTGATTTATTCTTTGTTTTAAATTTTGCTTTATTGGTTTCGTGTTCCTATTTGATTGAATTACTGTTTGAAGGTGTTATTTTAATACGTTTTTTAAACTTAAGTGTCCCTATTTTATTAAAATGTAAAAACATTCATGTTTTACATTATAATGAATATTTGTTTTACTATAAGATATTTATTTCAAATTATAAAAATGTAATTGGATTGAATATTTATTTGAACATATTTTTTAGAAGACAGAAACAACAAACCGTAAAAGTATGTTTGTTTCTTATAATGCATAATTTTATGCTATAAATGTTCCTCTATGTTGTTGTTCTTTGCTTATAATTAGGTACAATAATTACGAATTTAGTATAATAATATTTGTTTTAACTTAATTTTTAGAATCAGGGAACATCAAATTGGATGTTAATATAGACAAAGAGATTGAAGTTAATATTGATGAAGACATTAACCTATTAATAGGTGTTAGAGAGAAGGATGGAGATCGTAGATATAAGGTTCATATTTTTTAAGAAGATTGAACTAAATAAGGATACAATTGAATTGAGTATTTGTGATGGTTTTTGGAGATGTGGTGATTATGAGATCTGCCATAAAATTGTATGTATTGAGACATGATAGAGATATTAAATTTAAGAGAAATGATAAAGTTAGAATTTAGATATTTTGTAACAATGAACATTGTAAGTGGGAGTTGTTTATTAGGAAACAATTTAAAACTTTAATGTTTATTATTTAAAAAAGTCACAGTGAGGATTTTCACATATGTAGAAGGAATCATGAGTTAAAAATCAATTTAGTAGCACATTTATAGTTAAGAATATGTTAGAATTCTTTTTGAATGAACTTAAGGTAAAATATATAAGAGTTCAAAATATAGTTAGAGAAAAGTTTAATCTTGAAATCAGTAAACATGTCCTAAAAAAAGGCTAAGACCAAGGAATTAATACATAGAACATAAAAGACCAATGTACCAAACTATTTTCATATGGTAATTAAGCAGCTTAAGATAATCAACCTTGAAACTATAATTGTACAAAAAAAAGAAGGAAATGATAAAAAAAGTATTGTAAGGTTTAAGAGATTTTATGTTTGTTTGGTCCAATTAAGGATGGAAAAAAGATTGTTGAAGTTTTATAGGATTAGATAAATATCATTTGAAATGACATAATGTAGGCATTCTTCTATGTGCTATAGGTGTTGACTCAAAAAATTAAATATACTATTTGGCCTATGCTGTTGTTTAATCTGAGTCAAAGAAGACAAGGAAATTATTTGTTAAATTGTTTTATAGACTTAGGAATTAGTGAAGAACACTCTTTGGCCTGTGATATTGTTCAAACTAAGTCAAAGATGACATGAAAATGATTTGTTAAAATTTTGTTTAAAGACTTAGAAATTAGTGAAGAACACTGTTATACTATCATGAGTGATGTAGTGAAGGGAATTATATCAGTAGTGAATCATTGGAACTTAATTTAGAGCATAAAATATGCATATGTCACGTGTATAAAAACCATGTGAAGCAAGTCAAATAAAATAGTTTGAGTTACTACTTTTGAGGCCTTACAAAAGCTACAACAATACATGAAAATTCAAGCAATGGATGCAAGAATTAGAACTCAAATCACTGAAAGCGCACAAATGGTTGTTTGTAAAATCATTTGGGTTATGGACAAGGTCCCGTTACATGACTACATCAATTTGTGATAATCAACTAACTAACTTGTGTGAGTATTTTCAACTTAGAGTTACTGATAACAAGAGAGCAACCAATTTTAATTATGTTAGAGATAATAAGATTATATTTAAGTGATAGATTTAATGTTAAGAGTGATGAGTTGTCAAGATAGAGGTACAAGTCTCAAATAAAATCATAGACATAGTAACAAAGAATATTAATAAGTATACTACTTGTATTTGCTAGGCATATTGGTGGTTACATGTATGAAGTTCAATTTGATTTCAACAAGAAAGTAAGTGCAAACTTGTTAAATAGAAAGTACACTTGTAGGGAATGAGACCTTGCTAGCATAACATGTATACATACCATGAGAAGTATCCTTACAAGCCAAGAGGATCCAGTGGATTACGTTGATTTAGTTTACAAGAGGCAAGCATTTGAAGATCAATATATGTTATTTTAACTATGTAGATTTCAATTAAATTTAAAGTTTTATATGTATTCTGGTGAATACTAATAATATGTATATAAATTTATTTGTGTGCTTTCAAAGCCCCAATATCAATCCTATTCAAACCTGTCATTATTGACCTACTTTAACTGAAGTTGAAATACTAAATCCACCTCTATACAAGAGATGAAGTGGGAGATCCAAAAATGCTAGGAATAAGTCAACTTTTGAGAAATTAATTAAAAAATATTACACATTCAAACATTCAAGTTATTACATTAGGAGAGCCTTTAAGGTTAAGGAAAGTATTGAGGATGACATGTGGGTATTGTAAAGAAATTGGTCTTAATCAAAGGGGGTGCAAAAAGAAGAAGATAGATTCAAATAGACAAGAAGAAACCAATATCTATATGTATTCAAATGGATAAGAAGAAACCAAAGTCAATATCATGCTATTTAATTGCATGATATTTAAGATCAAGTATTGATTCCATCATCTATTGGTAAAAGAAATAAAAATAAAGCAAGAAGGATTATGCATGGTATGAAGAGTGTTATAAGCCCCAAAAAGCAACAAATTAAGGACACAATAATATATCATATTACCATATGAAAATGGAATTTGGTATTGGAATGCCAATTGGTGTTTATTTCATAACTCAATAATCATCTCGTAAGGTAGTATCCACTATTTGATTTCAAGATATCAAATTTAATATTCTAAACATGAAACATAAACTATGAATAGAACTAACTTTTACAACAAACCTTGAACATGTTTAAGAAATCATACACAAAATGTATAAATATTCAATTGCTCACCTTAAATTAACCAAAAGCATGATAATTTTGTATCAATTTTTTTATATTTGACATAATTGTCCCTAATCAACTAAACAATAGCAAACAAATGTTTGAGAAGATTTAGAAATCATAATTTTATAAGGAATTTTTCCTTCACCCCAATCTAGAATCTACATTGTTCCTAATGTTCAAATATAAATAAACGAAAAGGAAGATAATGAAAGAAAATTTACCCTTCTTGTAATAGCCCAATGTGATTAAGCACGGTAATATGGTTACTATTCTTGTTGTATCTATCATCTAATTCAAATTTTATTACCAAGATGGAATCATTATGTATCTCTTATGTATCACACATTACCAAACAACTATGAAATTAATAGTTTCAAATAACATAAGCATTGTTCACAATAATATAAATAAAAGTAAAATAAGTACATTAAATTTAAAACAAAAGAAAACATAAAATAAAAAATGAAAATACATAAAAATTAGTCGGGAAAAAATTGGAGCTCAATTCTTCATATCATTTTGTTCTTCTTCATCCTTAGGTGGAGATTCAGGTGGCCAATAAACAAAATTATAACCATGAGGCTCATGTACTATTCTAAATTGACTACAGTCAACTCCGAATTGGAAGATTTGAAACCTTTGCCTCTCATAGGAAACCTTTGCATCTTATAAGGAGATTGCATATATTCAACCTGAAAATGCACATGCATACTAATCCATTCCATCTGTTGCACTTGGTTTCCTTTGACATAATTTAGCCTAAGCTTGATCTTTAATTGAAGTTTTTGAAGAAGAGGTGGCTCTTTTACTACCTTGAGTGGATTTTGTCCCATTAATGAGGTTTCTCATGTAGTTCAGAGTCAATTAGTCAACAGGCTGCAGCAAAATCTCACCTTTGGGTAATTTCATCATAGCTTTAGCGCATAAAACTATGATGAGCTAGGGAAAAAAATTTAACATAATTGTTGATTATTTATTGATAATTTGATCCGTTGATTTATTATTGCCCCAACATCCATTGGTTTGGTCAATTGTATGGTGTAAGATAATACAACCATTTCTCTATTCATTGTACATTAATGAGTGCAAAGTATCATTCTAAAGCAAACAAAGTATTGCCAAAAATGAGAGATATTTTTTAAGTCCTTAGCAGCAAATGATTTATGTCTCCCATTGATAATATCCCACTCTACCCCTCTGTAGTGAAGGCTTGTATTAAGTTGTCATAATCCAAAATTTTTAAATCATCCTTATATTTCTCTTGGCCTACATATTGCATACCATAAAAAGAATTTGTATCAGAAAGACCAAATAGGAAAATCACACCCCTTACCATTGCTTGATTGTCCTTAACATCAAGAACATTAGCAAAACAATTCCCTTACTATGGACATAAGAACAAACTTTAGGGTCTTAACGAATCATCTCTAATCAAAGGTTTCTATTTTATCAATTACACCAAGGAATGCATGTTTTTCAAAATCTAATCCTCTTTCCATAATGAAATTTTTGTTAATATTAGTAGTTTTATCAAACCTTAATTTTGCTTCAAGACTAATAATTCTAACTCTATCAAATACTAGTGAAACCTCTTTCTCCTTACCGTTCTTAGTATTCTTTCTTTTAGGTACCCTTATTTTCAAGTTCTAAAAATAAATACCAAAATTGTTTTTAGAAAATATACCAAACAAATTCTATTTCACTCTCTCTAAACCAAGTTAGTGTTTATTCAATTAAACCTAAAAAATAATCACTTTAAATAATTGGAAATAAAACATAGTAGCTATTTTTAGAATATGGGTCATTTACTTTTGATTTTGCAAACCCCTTTTGAAGAAGATGATGTTGATGTGGATACGCAAAAATAATTTTTTTTTGAATTAAAATCAGATTGATCGGTATTAATATCAACAATGAAAATAGTAAAACAAATCCCCGGCAACGGCGCCAAAAACTTGTTATGTGTTTTGGAACACACATAAAAACGTGCAAGTATACACGGTCACAAGTAATAAAGATTTTAAGTAGAGTATCGTTCCTACGAGGATTGCAAAACAATCGTTAATTAAGAAAAGGTTTAAAAATAAAATAAGAGAACTCTAGGATTGCATTTTTTCACCAAATTATTCCACTCAAATCATGTTATTTTCTTTAGATTTATATTTTTTAGTACATTTAATTTTTCAACCGAAAACTTCTATTTTTATCCATACATCTCTTCCGAGATCCGTATAAACACACCTTGTTAAATTAATTCACTATATCTCTATGAGAATTAAATTCACCAAGATTCATTACGTTCTAAGTTTTCAAAAGGTCACACATACAATTAGGGTATATTCATATCCTTCATCATACATGTCATTATATTTACGAGCAATACACACACAAATGCCTCTTCCAAGTTTATTCATGTGCCACAGATCGTTTTGATAAGATTCGTAAATAATCAAAAAGCATTAAGCACAAAATAGAATGAACAAATCTAACGTCTTATAAATATATCAAAAATAATTAAAATCAAAGTTTCATAAATTTAGATCAAATGCAACCCTAGAAAAATTAAATTACTTCATAAAATTAAAATAAAATTTACAACAAGGAAATTAAGATGAAGAACACAGAAAATTAAAACATCACGAAACGAAATATTTGGCACACGCACAACACAACAAAAGCCAAAAAATGGCTTCTGCGTGTTCTACAGTCCAACCCCTAATACCACAAAAATTCTAAACCAAAAAAAACTTCTTAACTCTATCATAATATAACCTATTTATAGCTAACAAAAATACATCAAAAAATATTAAAATTTAATCCACGCGGGGGACAGGAAAGTGTGGCAAAAATAATAAATTACACGCGTGGGGGACAAAAATTGTATCGAAAATGGAATCGAAAAAGTGAAGGAGATGCTGCGCATTTCTGTTTTTTTTTTCTTCCACGCTGCCACGTGTCACGTTATGATTTGCGGAAACAATTAGTGGGACACGTGGCAACATCTCATTCGTTGAAGGGAATTGGCGCACATAGAACTTGTCACACGAAATCAGGGCGCGCGAAACGTGAGGCAACGGCTGGAACGAGGGCGAGATTCTGCACTTTTGCGTTCACCGATATGTGCCATGCGTCCTCTGATGATTCGTTCAAGGGGAAATTGGGACACGTGGAAGACTTTAATTCGCTGGAAGAATGATTGCACGTGGTTCAGCCGCATAGAACAACACTGCGAGATGTGTAACGGTGACACGTGGGTCCCACCGAGCAGCCGCCTGCGGCGTCCAGGTGGGCCCCACTTGGCGTACCGAGCCGCGTGAAAAATTGAGAACTGCACCCACTCTCTTTGGTCGGGTGTGATAAGGACGTGCGAATCTCAGCCGTGTCTTATCTGATCGGACGGTCCACGATTGGCGCGTGTAGATTGGCGCGTAGACTTCATCTCTTATGCGCGAAAATCAAACTTCCATTAATTGTATTTTGACCCACAAATTTAATCCAAATTACATTTTGAACTTTCTTAATTTACAGTTAAGCCCTTTTCTAATTTTAAATTAAATTTTTAAACTTTTAACAATTATAATTAAGCCCAAATTTAATTTAAATTATATTTTCGACTTTTATAAATTGTAATTAAGAACTATAATATCTGAAATTATATTTGTGGACAGAAATATAAAATTAAGTACATTTTCAATACAAATTATTTAATTTTATTAAAAATGTATTTTTAGCACATAAAAGGAAAATATTAATTTATTTAACAAAAATTAACTAAATATTAAAAGAACATAGCAATTATCATTACTAAAATTGATGAAAATAACTATATAAAATACAGTTATCAGTCTACATCTTGCATACCATAAAAAGCATTTGTATCAGAAAGACCAAATAGGAAAATCACACCCCTTACCATTGCTTGATTGTCCTCAACATCAGGAACATTAGCAAAACAATTCCCTTACTATGGACATAAGAACAAACTTTAGGGTCTTAACGAATCATCTCTAATCAAAGGTTTCTATTTTATCAATTACACCAAGGAATGCATGTTTTTCAAAATCTAATCCTCTTTCCATAATGAAATTTTTGTTAATATTAGTAGTTTTATCAAACCTTAATTTTGCTTCAAGACTAATAATTCTAACTCTATCAAATACTAGTGAAACCTCTTTCTCCTTACCGTTCTTAGTATTCTTTCTTTTAGGTACCCTTATTTTCAAGTTCTAAAAATAAATACCAAAATTGTTTTTAGAAAATATACCAAACAAATTCTATTTCACTCTCTCTAAACCAAGTTAGGGTTTATTCAATTAAACCTAAAAAATAATCACTTTAAATAATTGGAAATAAAACATAGTGGCTATTTTGAGAATATGGGTCATTTACTTTTGATTTTGCAAACCCCTTTTGAAGAAGATGAAGTTGATGTGGATACTCAAGTTTGAAAGCTTGATGAAGAATGAAGAACAATCTCATCATAAATGGCTCATAAAATGCTCAGGAGTTGAAAAAGAGAGAAGAAATTTGAGGAGATTTAGAGAGAAGTGATGAAATTTAGTGAGAAGTAGTGTTTGGGGTAAGAGAAAATTAGGGCTTGAAGAAAAAGAGAGAAAATTTTATGTTTTTTTTTATCTCAAACTCGTGACTCGAGTTTTAGAGTGAAATTTGATCGTAGATCAAGGTGCACATTTTTTTCATATTGTGGCATGCTTTCAAAAATACCTAGTTTACATGATTCGAGACTAGTGTGCTACAACACACAATAAATTCATGTTGTGATTCAATGCAAATATCTTCCAACCCAAAATTTTATCCAAAAGCCCCATACCGCAATGTAAAGAAATCATGCCACAACTTAGTTCCATTTTTTTATATATCCAAACATAAATAATGCTTAGCAATAAAATAACATTGAATACAAACAAAACAATAATAAAAAAATATGTGATAAAAATAAAATAAAACAAGTATAACTAATACAATAAAAATGTTGAAAAATAAAAATGAAAGAAATTTTTTAATGAGTTATCAGGCTTAGTTTAACATCTTAACAAGATGCTACTTAGGAGGATGATTTGTGTACTTTGATACACTCAATATCCCCCTCATTTTTGAGTCCATGTTTGAATGTGCTTGAAAATATATCGTCTCTCCTTAGACTAGTCATAGGTGTAGTAGGTATAGTATGGGTAGGTTTATTCAAAACATTATAATCGTTGTTGTTTTTGCATGGGATTGTGAGGTAAATGTACAAATTGTAAAAGAGGTAATTGACGTGAGATATTAGAATCCAATAAATCATAAGAAGATAGTTTTTGACAGTTGTAGAGTTAGATGAGTAGACAAATAAGAAAACACAATTTCATCAAAAATCACATGAAGAGAAATATACATTCTATTAGTAACAAGATCATAACAATTAATTCCCTTTTGGGGATTATAATACCTTAAAAACATAAAGGGTTTAGATCTAAGATCAACTTTGGAGGTTGAATAAGCATGAGTATAAGGGTAATATAAACTCCCAAAAATTCTAAGATTGGAATAACCAGATTTAGTTTTGTATCAAAGTTCAAAAGGTACTTTTTAGCTAAGTTAGAATATGGTAATTTTAAAACCATGGTCCACATTTCCAAAGCAATCCCCCTAATCATCATAAATAATCCCATCTTAATTATATGTCTATTTCTATGCTCAACAACTCCATCATGTGAAGGAGTATATGAGCAAGTAATTCTTTTCTTATATTCACTTTGAAATAGCTGAAATTTCAAGGTTTTCAACGCAATACCTCTATCACTTTGTAATTTCTTTATTTTCATGTTAAATTATATTTCTACAAATGCTTTGTAATGTAAGAAAACTTCAGTTTGAAATTTATTATGCAACAAGAAAAATTCATTAATATCAAGTATGATCGTATACAAAAAGTAGGAATGATTTCCAAATATCTATATGGATAATGTCAAAAGGTTAACTAGTTCTTTCATACACATGATAAAATGGAAATTTGAGTGACTTACCTAACTAACATGAACAACAGATTTCTTTATTGATATATCAGACATATTTAGTACATGCTTCACAATAGCTATACGGGTGATGGAAAACAAAATAATCTATAAATACCTTATTACATTGTATTAGAGATGCATCAAGTAATATGTTATGAGAAAATTATAGACTGCTACGTACCATTGTAAAAGAAACATTATTATTACATATAACCTGGTCCTCTTGCATAGAATTGTTGACCATTTATTGATCTTGTGAAATAATACAAGAGAAATTGTAAATTTTATTATCTACTCTTTCTACCAATAGCACCTTTTTTTTGTTGCTCAAATCCTTCACATAGAAGGAATTAGGAAAATAAACTCCATTATGACATAATTATCAATGCATATTAGTGTCAATGATTTTTAATGTATTTATTTGAATTAATTATAATTTATAATTAGAAATATAAATTTAAAGATTTAAAAGAAAAAATATGTTATTTTTAAATATTTTTATTATTTTTATTTATAATTATTACATATTATTAACTAGAATTATTGATTTAATAAATAATTAAGACCGACTAAAAGTAAAGTGCTAATTGCAAGATTGAGATTTTACATTAGTTGAGACGTAAAGTATTTTCAGTAAAAAATGTTAATCAGTGTTAATTACAAGTAAAAAAAAAAAATAAAGATTAAGACGGAAGAGCGAGATGAGCTAAGCAAGTTAAAAAACAAGTTTATAAATTAAAAGAGAGTCATAAATTTTTAAATTAACTAATGATTAAATAAGAGGCATAATGTTTAAATGAACTAATGATTGGGTTAGGATAGGGAAAAAAACAAGTTAAAAAATTAAGAGTAATAAATTTATAGTAATAAACATAATACTTTAATTTATAAATTAAATGAGATTTAATTGAACAGTATTTAACATTAAGTAAATCTAAATATCGAAATTTAAATTGAACGACGTTTAATTAAATAATATTTAATATAAAATATTGTATTAGATTTTTTAAAATAATAAAAATATGAAAGATAGTAATGATCCATTAACAATGATCAAAGCATATAAAAATATATTATTTTTTTTTATGAAGTACTAAAAACTAACTAATTATTAAAAAGTGAATTAGAATTACAAAATTTAGAAAATAAATTTATATTTTTAAATCAATTTCTATGCATTTAAATATTTCTAAGTTCATATATTTTTTATTTGTAATTAATTTATAAAATAAATAATAACTCAAAAAATACATACATATATATTTATTAATTTGTTTAATTTTTGACATATTTTCGGAGTTTTGGATTTTTTTAAATATATTTTTCGATAGTAAGTAATTTTGTATTGACACACCAAAAATTAATGTATTTTGCTCTCTTTAACCGTAGTTAATAAACCATTGTTATCAAATTTTTTAATAATAAAAAAGATGTAATTGAATATAAGGGTTGTTTTAAAATAAAAAAAAAATACTAATGATTGGGTAAAAGACGTGAGTGTAAAGCCATGCATCGTCCAGATCGGCGCATCCGACGGCTTATAATCTGCTTTAGAATTAGGGTGGTAGGGTCTACTAAAGATTTAATGTATTATCCAAAACGAAAAGGAATGATTTTGTATAGAACAAACCAATTATGTCAATACACGTGTCTAATGCCGTCATACGCTGAGAAAACCGTAGGCGAATATCTTAATGGTGGATCTGGTTGCTTGCCACGTCCCAAATGTCGTTGTTTACGTGTAAGCCGCCGTAGCTTTCGTTGATATTCACTCTTTTCTTAGTTTTGTTTTCTTTTAATTAACAATTGAAGAAGCAAACTAATGGTATAGGATTACCAAGTCTTCTAGAGGGACAAGTCTCTGCGTTGAAGTTTGAGAAACAAACAAAGCCAAGTAAGGTTATATGTGGTGTATACTCGAACATATGCATAGACACACAAGCACAAAGTCGTACGTTTTAACTTGTTTGCAGGCATATAAGTATATTTACAGGGTTTATACTATCAATTGTGTCAAAGTTCAGTTAGCCTTGGGAATAGTTTATTATATCTAAACAAAAGTTAAAAGAAAGAGAATGACCAGGGAACCCATTAGATCGAAATATAAGTTTCATATTGGAATTTCTCTAGCCGTTTACTTAACGTGATGTTCTTTTTTTAGACGAAAATTAAATGAGTGGGGGTATAATATTTTTGCCTGAGTCAAAAATAAGGAATTTGGCATCGTTACTGTTTAAATTATTGATATATATATTTGATCAATTTCAACAATAATCTTAATGAATTTGAGAGATTATAAATGAGTGGGGTATAATTTACCTGAATCAAAAATAAAGAATTTATGATCGTTCCTATTTAAATTATTGATATATATATATTTGATCAATTTCAACAATAATCTTAATGAACTGAGAGATTATAAGTACTATTATTATTAAAATTGATCAAAATATATACTAATAATTTAAATATGTATATTTGATATGTTACATTTTAATGAGTTTTTGTAATAAATAATCTCTAATTGTTTAAATGTATATGGTTAATTTTTATTCTTTATTTATTTGTTATTTTAATTATCACTTTTAAGTTAGTGTTTTTCATATTTTATTTTAAATAAAAAAAAAACTAAACACGTTAATAAAAAACTTATAATATTAAATAAATTATTTTTTCTCTAACATATTTTATCTTTAATTATATTTTTTTTCTTTTCAACTTATTAAAAAAATGTATACTTAAAAAAAATTTAAAAATTGAGGAGTTAATAATGCTTATCATATGACTTTTAATTAAGGAATCTTTACAATAATTCATCTTTAATTTAATTGATTAAAAAGTTATGATTAGTTATTATTATTTATTTAATGAATATTATTTCAAATATGTTTATAGAAATTAAAAAAAAAATAATTCATGTACAAAGCACTTATTTTTTTAACTAATAACCAAACGTGAAGTATATTATTTCTAGACATATTTAGAAAAAATACCTTGAAAAATTGATTTTTGGAAAATATAAGATGTTTTTGACTAGGGATGAAAAATAATCTATTGAATCGGAGCTCCAAGCAAGAATCTTGACAGGGTGGACTAAAAATATTTTTTAAGGGCTATTAATTACTTACCTATTATATCATACTTAAAGTAAATAATAATTAAATTTGTTCCTTTATTTATGGGACATCACATTTTGATTTAGTTAGCTTGATTCAAAATTTTATAATCATGGTAAATTTGATTCAAAATTAACAAGTTTATAACATTATTTACTGTAAAATTATTTGTCTTTTTTACATATATAATAATTAATTTGACTTTAATAAATAAATTGATGTAAAATTTTATTAGAACACATTGCGAGAATAAGTAATTAAATTTATTCTATAATTTTGTACTTATATTATTTAATGCTTTCTTTTTGACTATTATATCTATATAACCTGTCCATTATTATTTCCATTTAAACATAAAAATATGACATTTTTTTAATAATGTAATATTAACTTAAATAAATTTAAATCCCAAATCGGTACTATATTTAAATTGAATATCTAAATGTTTAGTAAAATAAAAAGAACATATTTAAGATAATAAATTTTTTTTTCCATTAAATAATAAAAATAGAAACATTTCACTTTTTAAAATACTAGGTTTGTTAGCACTCTCAAGAAGGAAAAAAAAATTCAATTTATCAAAGATGAAATAAATGAATATAATCGCGAGATTAAATATTGAGGTTGTGATTATTAAATTTTAGTTAGATTTGAAAGAAATAATAAATATATAAAATAGAAAAAATAAATAATTAAATATTGTATAATCTTTAAAATTTTATTGTTATGTTTAGGAATATTGAAAGACTTAGAACAAGGAGGAGCTAAGAACCAAATATGCAGAGAAGAGAATTGGAGGGAAAAAGAAGAAGAAATAGTAACTGAAATTCATTGTAAAATCTAAGTTATATTAATATATTATATGATATTCACTGTAATCTCGTAACAATCTTAATAACCATGAACGTGGTCCTAACTCCTAGGTGTAACTAACTCTTAAGTGGAAGCATAACAAACTTCACTCACTTTTATTGTATTCTAACATTTACTCAGAGCCTCTTGGGAAGAACATTGGATGTCTTTAATTCCTTAAAAAAATTATGGGAAGTTACTTGGTTAGTATATATGAAATTTGATTTTGAGAAGGTGTGAACTTAACACGTAGAATTAAGACAAAATCTTCTCATGAATGGAATGAAAATCAATCTTGATATGCTACATTCTTGAAGGAAAACATGATGCATTGTCAAGTGTCCTCCACTCACATGATCATAATATACAATAGGTGCTTCAGTCAAGAAAACTTTCAATTTAACCAACACTTTTTGTATCCATAGAAGCTCACACAGCATTGGCCAAGGCATAAAACTCAATCTTTGTTGAAGAACGAGATACAATCTTTTGCTGCCCTAAATGCCAAGACATCAAAGAGTGCCAAAGGTAAATGCAATACCCATAAGTTGATCTCCTATCATGACTATTGGAAGTCCAATTAGCATTTGTGTATGCTGTTAGACTCAAACTGGTAGACCTGAGAAGCATAAGACCATGCGTAAAGGTGCATTTTAGATATCTAAGAAGGCATTTAGCTACTATCCAATGATGCATGGTAGGTTGTTGTAAGAATTGGCAAAATTTGTTCATAGAAAAACTAATTTCAGGCCGTGTTAAGGTGAAATATTGTAATGCACCTACCATTGTTCGATAAAGGATGGTATCAGGTAAAGGATCACCAACTAACTAAGGCAGTTGTTGGCCAGTAACCATCAGAGTTGAGACAACTTTGATTTCATGCAAGGACATGATCAAGTTTAGCCTTCAAAAGATTAACCAAGGATGATACTTGAGCTGTAAGTGCTATGATATCATTTACATCATGCACTCTGGCTACTTCTCTTATGGTTATCATTTTGTCCATTGGCCATTAATAGTTATTGCTAGTCATTTTCTCAAGTAAATCATACGCTTGATTGTAAGATTTGGCTAACAAAGCTCCATTAGTAGATGAATCAACAATAGTTCTTGTTTGAGCATTAAGACCATTGTAAAAAGTCTCCATTTGAATCCAAGAAGGAATACCATGACGAGGACACTTAGCAATTCTTTGAATCTTTCCCATGCTTCATATAATGATTCTATTTAATATTGTTGGTAGGAAGTAATATCATTCCTAAGCTTTACATTCTTTGTTGGTAAGAAGTATTTTATCAAGAATTTCTCTGTCAAACCATTCCAAGTTGTAATGGAATCAGGTGGCAAAGTGTTTAGCCAAACTCGAGCACGGTCTCGTAAAGAGTAAGGGAGCTATCTAAGCCTAAATGCCTCCTTGGTTACACCATTGAACTTAAATGAATCTATAACTTTAACAAACAATCTGAGATGAAGATGATAATCCTCTGTTGGTAATCCACTTAATTATACAACTGTTTATAGTATTTGAAACATCACTGGCTTTAATTCAAATTGATTAGCTTGAATGATTGGCCTTGTAATACTTGGATTCAGCCCTTCCAACGTAGGTATTACTAATTCATTCATATCTCTATATCTATCATCTATCAAAAGCATTTGATTGTTCAAGTTTAATTCATTATTATTTATTTGTAATGGATTAGCCATTTTTTTCTCTTGGGTGACAACTTTTTTTCTAATTGATCTCAAAGTATGCTCAATTTCAAGATATAAAGGTAAGATTTCTCCTCCACGAACTCTGCTCATGCAATAGACTCAATTATGTTTCTATAATACTAAAAGATATGTCTAAATAAAAACTAAAAAAATAAACAACTAAATAAATAAATTAAAGTTAAAAAAATAAAAATAAAATAAATTAACTAAAATAAATAAATAAGTCACTAAAAGAAAATAAGTAAATTAAAATTAAAATTAAAGTAAAGAAAAATAAATTAAGAATAATAACTAAAAATAATAATAAAAAAATTATTAATTTCTAATATATATAATCTCCGGTAACGACGTTAAAAACTTGATCGTCACACACGAAGTGTGTGCAATGAATACGTAAGTATATGTATCGCAATAAGTAATATAATGATAAAAAAATTGTTTCCATGGAAATTATTTTATTAGAAATTAATTTTGAAAACTAAAAAAAGAAAAAAATCAATTATTTTGTATTTTATATTTTAAGGAAGCAAAATTAAAATAACTAGAAGTAAATAGCAATAATTAATTAAATCGGATTTGCTAACTAAAAAGATATATGAGAAAATATCTAAGAATATTTAATTCTCCAATTTTCTAAACATACGAATCGCTAAAATCCCTCCAATATAATTATCAATTAATTAAATGATCAATAGAATCTAACCTAATATGTATTCCTCTCTTAAGTAAACTACACACCATATAATAATTAATTTAATCACACTTTTATGCCAATTAAATTGCATACTACTTATTAAGTTAATCAATTATGGATCACATACATAAGAATCATACATCTCGGCTTAGAAACTATGCATGTTATTTAATCAAGATAAATAATTAAATAATTCTCTCAAATCTATTTAATTACCTCTATTTATAAATTGTTGGCCAAACAATTAATAGCATACAAATTAGATTAAATAATATAATTAAATTAAATTTATAATTTAAGTAAAATATTAGATCATCACATGGTAAAAATTGGGTTCATAAAATCTCTAGATTAATAAATTAACTACACACAAATTGTGTTCATAAAACTTATATTTTTTATAAAGGAAGAGATAAAAATTGATAAAGAAAAGAGTAGAAGAAGAAATACAATCAATCTCTTGAATTGTAGTGTTAATCTCTTGAATTGTAGTGTTAATCTCTTTTTGAATCTCCACCAAAATTGTGTCTCCTCTTGAATTTTCTGTATTTTTCTCCCTATTTAGCTCTAAAAAATGACCAAAAATATGCTAATGATGGCCCCTTAGGGTTTATAGAGTGATTAAGGGCTTAAATATAACTCAGGTGCGATTTGGACTATCAGATCAACTTCAGATCAAGGGTTGAAATCAAAACAAGCAAAACTGATAGTGCCATCAATCACAATATGACACGTGGCACATGGAATTAACTTGGATAATTAGAGCGCGAAACATGACAGGAGAGACCGATCAGAGTCAACAATTGTTTAGTTATCACCACGCGGCTCAACGTTATTTGTGGAAACAGATGGCCTGGCTCATAGGTGGAATGTGCGGAGCAATGGCGTGTCGACACATGGTAGGGTAGGTTGACCGATCTTCAAACTCGAATTGAACGTCGTGTTGACACATGGCATGTGGTTCATCCTCCTTACACATGGTGTAACACGATTCATTATCCCTACTTATGTGTCGTCTATGTGGCTTGCACGGTCAGCTCTTCTACTTACGTGGCAAGCCACGTGGTAGCTCTTGATTTACTATAAGTTAAAAATCCATAAAAATGTCAGAAAAATCACAAAAAGTTTTAAAAATTATATTTTCACCCATTTTCACTAAAATGTTTATATTTTAATATTTTTAGCCATAAAAATACTATTTATTAAATAAAATAAATAAATATTAAGTAAAAAAGTACACTAATGACTATATTTTTATAGATTTATCACTAGGCACAATTTTTTTATCTACCACGGTGTGGAAAAGTTGAACCACAACATAACCTATTCGGGGTAATAATGGTTAAAACATTACGTAACTTGGGCCACCACAAGGAAATTAGTGGGCCATAATGCAATTAATTTTTTTGACTTGAAACCATTACATGCCAACCTCAACTATAAATAAACATATTATGTGCAAAGTTTTGTATTTAGCCATAGTAGTTTTACGTATTAGAATTTAAGAATAGTTGCAATTCTTATTTTTTCTTCAGATTTTATAATAGTTTAATTCATAAACAATAGTAGGTAGATCTTTAGAAAGTATTCCTGATCACAAAAAATATAGAAGGTATCTACATATCAAAGAATACTTTGAGGATCAAGATCATATTGAGGATCAAGATCATAGTTAGGGAGTAGGACCCGCCCCGTCTATCTTTAATTGATATCATAGATCTTATTTGTATTCGTTTAATTTTATGTACATATCCAATGTTTGTGTTTTCTTCTAAATGCTATTTTAAATTTATTAATAATTTATTAAATCTGAACATGTCTCACTAATTATTACTATGATATATTAGTTTTGTTGTCATGTTTTTGAAGATTAATTTAGGTGAATAGTTTTATAAAATAAATTGAGATTATTTCTTTATTCAAGATTTCTATAGAGTTTATTATATATTGAGGATATATTTTTCATAATAGATCTAAAATATGAAAGTTAGGATTTATGATCTAATTTTGACATTTTGAATAAGATTTTAAATTATGTGATTCACCTAAAGCAATGATTTATATGGTTAGCTATTTTCTTATAAATAAAACATAATTAGTCTAATCAGTTAGTGATCCATACCAAAGGATATTAATTGGTTTTATTAACAAATAATCTGATCCCCATGTAAGGATATTTTCATATAAAAAATAAAAAATCAACAACCTTAATTTATAGAAATAAAACATAATTAGTCTAATCAGTTAGTGATCCCCACCAAAGGATATTAATTGGTTTTATTAACAAAGAGTCTGATCTTCATCTAAAGATATTTTCATACAAAAAGGAAAAATCAACAACTTTAATTTATATATTTAATAACCTAATTAATTATAATTAATTATGGTTGACTAGCTAATTATTCCTATAAATTCTCCATTGATTATCAATTACTTATCTGCCTATAATTGTTTGAATCAATCCTATTTTTATCTTTTTTGTCATTAGTTTAATATTTTAAAAGAAAATATTATGATAGAATGTTTAAGTTTATTTTTTATATTTGTTTTTAAGAAGTTTGTTGAATTATTTAAAACTACGTAGTATCATATCTCTTTAGACCGACCTTGGAGAGTATACTTATCGCTTTTTACACGTAATTCATACACTTATGAGCTTGTTATAAATTTACAGAATTTAACTATCAAGTTTTGTGCATTGCCAAATACTTTTAAATTAGAGTAGTTAGGTTTCACATGAAACAACAGCTCATAAGGACTAACATGACTAAGTGTTTTGGAAGGTAGCTTGTTAATCAAATTAATTTTTTTAAGAGCACTTCGAATAGACTATAGGTACACCATACCTCGTTAACGTAGCTAGATCATCTTCCACAACATGCCTATTCTTGCATTCTACAACCCCATTTTGAGAAGGGGTAGATAGACAAGAAATCCTTCTGGTATAGCCATCTTGAAATAGATAAGTTTTAAGAGACTACATCTTAGTAGTTAGTACCACTATCCCCTTGAAGGAATTTAATCTTGAAATTAAATTGTCTTTCTACTATAGGCACAAAGTGAAAATGAAAAGTTGAGAACATAAAGCCACTGAAACCTTGCACAATCATCAATAAATAAGAGAGAGTATTTCATATTATTTACTGAATCAATTGGATAAGGTCCTCTCAAGTCAACATGAACAATATCAAATTCATTAGGAGATCTATGATGAACATTTGATAATGGAAATCTATATGATTTTTCAAGCTGACAAACACTATAAAGATCTAGCATACTATTAGGTGCAAGAGTTTTATTCATAATGTGAATGATATTTTGAACAACTAAGTTGTGATCATGACCAAGTTGATCATGCCACTAGAGAGCTCAGTCTTATTGCATAACATAGCTGGATCTCCATCTTTTTTGATGTTGTTTCCAGCTATATGAACTCTATTCAGTCCATTTTAGTGTCCCTTGTTAAAAGAGTTTTCTTGGTAGTTTGATCCTTCACAGAGAAACTATCAAACAAGAATTAAAAAAAAAACTATTGTCATAACATAGTAGTTTAATAGAAATGAGATTCTTCTCGTGCTGAGGTACACACTGCAAATGTTTCAATATGAGAGATTGTGATCCACTAGATATAGGAACGGTGGATCCATTACCTAGCATAATTGAAGAATCACCTATGTAAGGCATAACTCCTTGAAGAATTAATGAGTTAGAGGTCTGGTGATGTGTTGCTCCAATGTCCATAAACTAGAACTTGAAATCAGAAGGTGTGGTTTTTGTACAAGAAAGTAGTGGCTGTGGTGATGCACGAGAGGATTGTGGAGCATGTTGAGGAAAAACATTCAGATTTGATTCATCTATCATAGCCTATGTATGAGATAGATGGCCTGAGGTGATGGTCCTTGAGGCTTTTGTAAAAAAGGAGGTCCATTATTTTTTTATCGTGAGTACCTAAAATAGCATCTAGCTACTGTATGCTACATCTTTTTTACAGATTTGGCATTGTTTATTCTTAAACTTGGTACTCTTATTTTTATCAGCATAATTTCTATTGTTATTAGGAGCATATGAGGTCACAGAAACATCAGGATGATAAGAAGGTGTAGGTTGTCTAGGATTAGGATAAGATTTGTTAGGTTGAGATTGTTGAGCATAGTTAGCTTGAACTAAATGAGAATTTGGAAAAATCATCCTATCACATTGCCTCTTATGCATTCTCATCCTAGTATAAACTTCATCCAATGATAGCACTTATGAGTTATTATTGTGGTGACAATTGAGGTGTAATTGGTATCAAGTCCGCCAAGAACATACAATACTTGTTCTTTATCACCAAGTGTGTCACCTGCTACTAAAATGTAATCAATTAAGTCTTTAGAAGTACCTATGCATTGCTCCATTGTCAAATTAACCTTGCATAGTGACTGTAACCTCCATCATAGATCTATAAGCCTTACTTATGAATCATCATTATAAGCTTTGGCTAAAGCATTCTAGTACTCCTTTGCTATGTTCTTACTTATCAAGTAAATCAAGAAACTTATGGAAACTGAGGAGGAGATCCAGTTCTTCACAGTGTTGTCCTATCTATACCATAGGAGATATTCTGAATTTCCCTCAAAAATCTCTATGGAAGAGAGAGTTCCATGAGATGAAACTGCTGTGGTGATCTTCTTGGTGAGTTTTTGTGGTGTAGTGGTAGACATTCGATTAAATTGTGTAAGCCAAACAATGTAATGAATTGTTTGAGCTTTTCCTTCCAAACTAGATAATTTGATTCATCTAATTTGACAAAGAAGCTCAGATTAATAGGATATGTTTGATTGGTACGTGTTGCTATGTTTTATATTTGTTGTGTTCATTGAAGGTTCAGTAACATGCTGTATCACTTGTTGTTGCTGAGATCTTAGTTGAGTAGCTTCAACAGCTACATTGTTGTCTTTATCAGAGAAAGTGGAATAAGGTAAAAAGGCCATTGAAAACTCTGATACTATAAAAGACTTAGAACAAGAAGAAGGATCTAATAACCATATATGCAGAGAAGAGAATTGGATGGAAAAGGAAGAAGAAATAGCAGCAAAAATTCATTATAAAATCCATAGCTATATTCATGTATTATATGGTATTTATAGTGTAAGGTCATAACAATCTTAGTAACCAAGCACATTGCTCTAACTAAGTACATGGCTCTAGCTCCTAGGTACAACTAACTGCTATTTGGAATCATAACAAATTTCACAAAAAAATATTCGGTTAATAAGTAGAGTTAAATTCCAATGGTTTTCTCTATTATTTACAAGTCCATGCAAATGAAAAGTATTTTTATTATCATTTGCTTATAGTATGATGTAATCAACTTCCAAACTCTCACATTAAAATTAAAGCATTGTTGCATTAGTTCTGGACAAATAGTGTGAAGAAAAATATAGACAGAGGATATAAGCTTTACAAAATTGATTACGTTATGCTTTGTATAGGTGTACTAATTATTTTAGTTAATGAATATTAAAATGGTTACTACAATCAATAAAAAATAAAAGCACAACAAATTGGGTGTATTTTAGACCTAAAAATAAATTAAAATAAAATGAAAAATTGGGTGTGTAAATTCTAGTAAATAAATAAGAAATGAAATGAAAATAAAATAAATTAATGTGTGTTAAAAAAAGTCATGTTTATTAAATATAAAAAAGGCCTTGTCACCATTCCTTTACTGGTAATGATACTTCAACTATACTACTATTAATACATTTTTAATAGGAGTAAGGAATTAATGATTTGATGTACCCTTTCTAGGCGTGTCAGCTATAAGGTGATTGGAAGAAGATAAAGGCGGTCAAGAAAATCGAAAGAAACGAGTTACTAGCACTAAGGGGTAGATATGAGTGCTTAAAATGAGTTATTAATGGTCTAATTTGATACAAATTGTTTTATAGTAAATAGTGAATGGTGGTTTGCAGAAAATTTAATGAGGGTAGTGTTAGGAATAGGATAAAGAGGATGATTGGAAGTGAATGATGATTTTTAAGGTAATATTGCCTGCTTTTGTATGGTCGAGATAGGAATGGATATTGTTAGCGTAAGATGAAGAGGATACTCTAGGTGAATAGTGGTTTGTTGGGTGTTATGAGTTGTTTTGTGTTGAAGTGCACAACATTTATAGACATAAATAGCAACTAGTTAAATGTATATACATACACATATTTATTGTATTGAAATATAAATAATATTTTTTTTGTATAATTTTTTATTTTAATTATATAAAAATTAAAATATAAAATTATATTTGAGCTATATTCACTTAATTTTAAAGTGAATGATAACTTTAAACATGTCAATTTTATAAATATTTTATTACTTTATCGTCATTAAAATAATTTTAAAATATTCATAATATTAAATAGTTCTATATATCTTTCTCCATCCCTTAATGATACATATTTAGGTTTTAAAGCTTTAATGAATAACTATGTGATTAAATTTAAGATTAAATATAATAACATTGTAATTGAATAGTGATTTATGTATAATTGATTTTATTTGTGTACTATTATCTACCAAAATCTATTATTTACTATATGAAGGGATAATAACATTTTTTCTAAGTATTGATTAATTTCATATTGTTTTATTTATGTAAATTAGAATCATAAAATAGTGATTAAATTATTAAAATAAAGTGAATAAAATTCTAAAAATAATAAGAATTATTATGTTCGTAAAAGTTTCCTTCAAACAAAATGCATCTAAAGACGAACAAAATAAAAATAAAAATAAAAAATAGTAAAACAAAAAATACAGCACATAAAAAGTCAAAAATCTTGTAAAAGATAATGACATTCTCATAAATATTAGAAAAAATCATAGATAAATAAACAAGATCAATTTTATTTACGAAAAGAAATAATTATTTATCGTAATATTTAAAGTAATGTGAATTATCAATGAGTTATCATATTAGAAACTTTCTTTTTTGCAAAAAAATGAAGTATGAGAATTCCATAGGTAGGTAGGGGTGAGCATCGGTTCGAAACCGCAAGTTTTAGGTCAATCTGAATCTGAAGTAAATTATGAATTATTCAATCCGAATCTGATCCGATGTACATGCCAATCCGAACAAATCCGAAACCACTAATTTTAAGTCAATCCGAATCCGATCCGAAAATTATTCAATCCAAAAATTATTCAATCCGAATCCGCTTTAAATATCAATCCGAATCTGATCCGTTGTACATGCCAATCCGAACAAATCCGAATCCACCAATTTTAAATCAATCCGAATCCGATCCAATCCGAATCCGCTTTAAATTCCAATTCGAATCTGCTTTAAATTCCAATCCGATTGATAGGGTCAAAATTTTAATTTAAATCTATTAAAAAAATTACATAAATAAGCAAATTATGAAATATCAATCTGATCCGAACCGCTATAAATGTCAATTCGAACAAATCCAAATTTGATATAATTTCAACATATAAAATGAAAAATTACATAAAATAAAAAAATCTAAAATAAAAATATTTTTCATACAAATGAAAAAGCAGACAACATGATTAAAAATAATTCAACAAAAATAATCAAAAAGAAAAAATTCAACATCAATTACATAATTTAACTCCAAAAAATTAAATATCAATTACATAAATTAACTTCACTCTCCAAAATTAATAATAACAATAACTCTTTTTAATAATCATTCAAGGTTTAAGTCCCCAATACCATTAAGAACATCTACATGATCAAAATTAAAAAAATAAAAATATACATAAATAATGAGCTAATAAACATAATAATATATATTTGAAAACAAATAAATATATATATATTTGAAAATTTTATGCAATATAACTGATTCAAGAACCTCAATTTCATCAATTGATTCTTGGATATTAATGATTGGAGATGAACAAATCCATTTTTGAGTGCAAATCAAAGATTGTAATTATATAAATAACCATGATATATTACAATGTTCACATTTGTTCCATCAAGCCACGATAGACCTCAATATTTTAAAAGTAGCTTAAAATATTTTGTAACTCAATTAAAGCATGAAAACAATGTTTTTTGGGAAAAACTCAGGACAAATCGCCTTTGACAATTTGGTGTGCCTAGATATCGAAAAGTTACATGGAATCATAAAAACATTCATCAAAAACAAATTATTATAAAAAAATAGTAAATCACACGATATGTTCTAGATAGCTTATTTCTTCACACATCAATTTGAAACAAAAATAATAACTATCAATAGCAGCCAAAACAGAGCATTTGAATATTATATCTAAAATCAAAATTCAGAAAAAGAAAAAAGTTCAAACAAATACAACCTTTTGTTTGTACTGTGATGAAGAACAACGAACAGCGACAATGGCAATGAGCAGGAAGCGGCAAGAATGACAAGCGAGGAGTAAGCGGCGGCAGCAGAAAGCGAGAGAAGGAGGAGCAGCAGAGAAGTAGAGAAGCAGAGAGCAGCAACAGTAGAGAAGCAGAGAGTAGCAACAGTAGAGAATCCTTCAAGTCTGAAACTAGCAATGGAGGAAGGGAGGGAGAAAGAGAGATGGAGGCATGGAGGTAGGGAGGCAGCTGGGAAAATAGATTAGGTTAAGAATCAGATATACGGCTAAGGTTAGGTTAGGTTAGAATAATAATTAGGTTTATTCATTATTATATATATATTTTTAAATAATATATTAAATATATCGGATCAGATTATACGAATTTAAATATTTTTAATCCGAATCCGAGCAGATTTTGAGTATTATTATTATTAATATATTTTTAATATAATTTATATTCAAATTAGTATGTGTCTTGCACATGAATAATTATATTCTTTTTAATTTATTATTTTTGTTCATTTTATCTATTGTTTTAAATTTATATGTTACAATGATAAATAATAATAATAACAAATTAACCATAAGGGCTCTGTGTTAATTTAAACATACACATTGAAAATATACATGATAAACATTGTTTAACTTTTTAATTTTTTTTAATCTAGTAAGTTTAAAAAAAAGACTAGACATGAAAGTAAACTTCTTAATGTATATAAATCTTTTTAGTAAAGGTGTATAGATTAATTTTTTTTGAAAATTAAAATAAAATATAAATAACAAGATATGTTAATATTTTAAAATACAAGAAATTTTTTGTCTAAAATTACTTTAAACATGATTTAAAATTTTATATATTATATATATCATTGAATTTTCTTATTCTTGTGAGCTATTTGTTATTTTAACAAGAGAATGGTACGAGGATATTATTGTAAAGTTGTATGCGTAAATTAAGAGGCTTAAACATAATTCCTAATGATTTTATATGAATGCTTAGGGTTGTTCATCGGATCGAAACCACTGATTTTACACTCATCTGATCTGATCTGACCATCTGCTCGGATTGAAACATCCTAATCTGTAACCGATCCGATCATCTCTCACATCCCTCAATCCGTTCCGTAAACTATTCGGATGACATCCGATCAATCCGACCAATAACCTTAATTAACTCTATTTTATGTATTTTTAAATAAAAAATTTAAATTTTCACATAAATCATAACATAAAATTATTTGACTTAAAAAATATATTAAAAAATCAAATAAATATTATATATATATATATATATATATATATATATATATATATATATATATATTTAATTTCGGTCGGATCGGATCGGATCAGATGAATCGTAGTGAAATCCGCCATTCGATCCGCACATAACGGATGGAAAAAATTTCCATTCGATCCGACCATCGAATTGGATCAGATCGGATGAAAAATCAACGGATCGAATCGGATTGATCGGATTTTTTGCACACCCCTAGGTATGACCAATTTCACAAAGGTGAATTTTTCTTCCGACCCAAATAGTAACTATGACCTAGATGAGGGGTGAAAATGCTAACCTATAGAATCTTTTCATGACCTCTATTTTGACTCGGTTAAGCAGGCCTCACAAACTTGAATTATGCAAATAACACAACAAAAATACAAAAATAACATGCTCAGTTCAACACATAACAAAAACAACCAGTAGTAAGAATGAATAAACTAGTGTAAACTTACTAGTGACAAAATGCCTCACAGGCTTATGTCTAGGCTAACAGCATGCATAAACAAAGCGAACATCACACAACATGTAAATCAATCATATATACTGAAAAATTATAAAATATTTTTAATCACTTCAAGACCTCATATGTGAGAACATATTCGGTAAATGATAATTGTACTTTCATATCACTCAATCATACATAACATAACAAACCATAATAAAGTGTTTGACACCTGGTACATTACCAAAGTAAGGAGATACTGACTTCTTAGAGACTCATACCAAATTCGCATGTAGATAAAATGCAGAGCAATATAAATTAATTAGGAAGTAGGCAGATTAATTTAATACAACAAAAACAATAAACATAAAGCTATAGGCATGCTCCACAAAAAAGAAAGAAAGCATGTGATAACATATAGAATTTTTTTATAAGCTTTCTAATCAGAATTTGCATCTAGTATGTTAGTATACACTATAAAAGCTCAGATCATACTAACACTCAATCTGATCATGCATAACAATGTGGAAGGAGTCTAAGACCCGATACACAATCAAGTTAAAGAGATATTAACTCCTTAAGACTCATCCTAAACTTGAAAATAACAAAAAGATAAATACTTAACATATAATCATAAACAAGTAGTATAACAAAGTAGATATAAAATTCAATAAATAGAAAGTAGGCGATAAATATTAAAAGCTTTCTAATAAGAGTTTAAATCTCAGTATGTTGAAACATACATGATTTAAACTTTGATTATATTTTCCAATCACTAGAGCATGCACAACTATATATAATAAGATAAACCCACATAGAACGCCTACCTATATGGTAACATCCTCGGTTGTTTATGTCAATCACTCGACAACAAATAAATCCACTAAGCAATTAATCAATACATTCATGAAAAAAAATAAAACTACCAATACCTCTATCAATCGGGACCTTTGTCTGAACTTCCTATTACTACCCTCACTTGTTACATCCACAATAACTTGGTCCAACACACAAACCCAGATTTCTTCTAAAGCCAACACCATCCAATATAGAGTAATTAGTAACCGTAGATTAGTAATGTGAAGTGAAGTGAACAATCAAACTTGGTAACCACCCTCAATCATGAACAACCAATAACCACCGTGGGAAACACTCCAACCACAACCACAAGTCATCTACGTAGGACACACAGTCAACCATGTACCACATGCAGCCAACAATTTGAGAAAGTTACATCATAGTAACTACCTGTTGATACACGACTCACCTTTATATAGGCTCCTCACCTATGAAAAAGTTGCACCCTAGCAACTACCAACCGACATATGGCTCATAGCCATATAAAATCCATTTGTAAATGTTTCCTTGAGTACTCACCACTTAAGAGCACATTTTTCTCATATAACCATGAATCAATAATACCAAACAATACTTAAGGTAATAGTGGTCCAAAAGAAAAAAAATGATATTTCAATTTGACAGAGCTTGGTTACAATTTTTTATGGATACCAAACACAAAGAGAGAGAGTATTTATATAAAAAATCTAAGAATATATCCAACCTTACCAAGGGTCCTCACCGATAATCTTAACAGGGGTCTAACGAGGGCCTCATTGAGGTTCCAAAAAATCCTATTTTTCATTTCTAAAGTTGTTGAGTAATTTTACAAATACCCATACCCGAAACAAAATAAAAATACAAGCAACAAAGTTGGCGAGCGAGTGCCTAGAATGCACATTACAAAAACCAATCTTATGATATGTGTAAACATGCTCGTATACAAAATGTACCTAACTATGTATGTGTGCACATTATTGATAATCAATAACTAACCTTACATAGAGTAAGACAAATATACTAAGTATAATAAACAGACTTTGTATTTTATACATGGGAAGCCAACACATAGACACAAATTACAATAGGAATTACAAAATCTGTAGGGTTTTTTTCTTTCTAAATTTTTTTATGTTAATTACGTGTTAAAAAATGGGTAAACTAAGAGTATAAAAAAGATTTGAAATGTATATGTCTTATTTATAAAAGAAGTCATAGATAAGGTAGAATACATTATTTGATTTTTCTTTTTTATTTATCTTCTAGAATAATGGGTCATTTTGTACATATATTTGTGCTTCGATTTCTACATATTTATAATAAATTGTTGTTCCCTATACGTTTTATGTGTTTATTCTATGTTATATAGGTGTTTAGAGACAAAATGAGTAAAATAGGTAACAATATGTAACCATAGCAAAATATGATACTCGATCGATCTAGCTTTGATCTAAATCAACGAGGAATCAAGGAAAGAACGAAAAGAAAGTTTTGATTGATTTAGCTTCAATTGAGAGCTCTCAATTTGGAAATCTTTATGGTTAGATCAATCGAGAAGGTGTAAGATTATAAGTGTTGACTATTTTCATGACAAAATATTTACCTGTAAACTTATTTTTAAGTTGTCTATCAACAAAATATTTACCTGTAAACTTATTTTTAAGCTTTCTATCAAGAAAAGTTAAAGAAATGTCAGAATTTTACTTAGTCGTACTTTAGGTATATATATTATAACTACAACAAATAGGATTACACTCACACATTTAATAGCACATAAATATGGAATTATTTTTATTACTAAAATATTTATGCTAAAGTATTATATAAGATATATCCTAAATTATAGGCTAATCTTTAACCTAAAAGATAAGATAAAATATACTTTAAAAGAACTCTTTTTTAAATAGTAGTCTTCATGATTAATGAGTTTACTTTAAAATAACTCTTATTTAAATATGCGTCTTCATGATTAATGAGTATTTAAAAGAACTCTTCTTTAAATAAGAGTCTTCTTAATTAATGAGTATTACATATCCTATTTGTAATAGAAAAGATATTTATCAATTACATATGAGTCTTTTTAATTAGTTAGTATTACTCATCTTATTTGTAATAGAAAAAGATATTTATCAATTACATAAGATTAAGATTTTTAATTTTTTCTATAAATAAAACTCATTGTTCATTGTTTCAATGAATCACACAAGAGCATTATTCTCTTATTCTTAATTTCTCTCTGTTGTTTTACAAATATAAGATCATAATTATTTAGACTTCTTTTTTTAGTTAATATATCAAATATTGGTGGTTATGTTTGATTGATTAATTAGTTTATGATATTTTGATCATATGTTCTTATAGCTTTTTTTTGAATTATTAGATCAAATATTTGTGTTTGTTATATCATAATTATTTGATTTGATTATTAATCTTTAAAAAAGTTATTTTTATTGAACATGTGTTTAATTTTTATGCTCTAGGATTTGCTAGTTGATTTGATTTAAGTAACATATATTTTGAATCATCTAGTTAGGATTTTTCATTATTAAATTCATTCTAGAACACACACGGGTACTTATGTTTTTGTGCTAATCATTGCAGTTAATTCGATAACGTATCTGAAATGTGGGAAGCTTATTGGAACGTTGGTCTAGAAACCGCTCACGCTAATATTAGAAACTGTGAAAACAGAGTAGGGAAGCTTATTGAAATGTTGGTTTGGAAACCGCTCATGCTAATAGTATAAACTATGAAAACAGAGCATAGGTTGTTTCCACCTAAAATTATCATGTGTTATTTTTTTATTTCTGTACTTTATTCTTACACGCAACTGTATGTCTGACTGCCTTGTTTAGGTTATTAAATTATAAATTGATAAAAATTAAAAATAACCACTCCCTTTAAGTTAATGAGGTCCGTAATTTATAAACTTTCAGAAGGGCCTCGATCGATCGAGCGGTTCAGTTAGCACTCAAATATGGTATTTTTTAGCACCAAATTTTAATCCTAGCATTGGATCAATCAAATTAGACTAAAACAAATTCTATATAAACAACTCAATGGGTCTTTAAAACAAAAAAAAAATACAACAAGGAATAAAGAGATCAAGGGCACATCTAGGCAATTTTTGGAGGAGATTTTGAAGATTTTTATAAGCTTTTCTTATTCTTTTTCTCTATTTAGTTTCCTATGCTTATATTGATGATTCTTGTAGAATACATGTATAACTAAACTTCCAATGTGATTATGGACAATTTCAAACCTTAGATTATGGTTTAATTAATTTAATGTCATGAACAATTTTAATTTTAATCCTTGATTCTTGTTGTGTTTTATTCTATGACTATACATGTATGAATTAGAGTAATCAATTAATTTATTGCATGAATATATTTATATCTATTTTAAGATGTTATTATGTCATAGCTAATTTTTTTATTCAAAATAGTACCTTAATGTTGATGTTATACGTGGGATTGAATACCTTCATTAAAGGTTAACTGATTATTCTAATCTTACATAATTTAGTTATTATCTTTTTATATTTTTATACAATGAATGAATTAAATATAGTAAGTGTACCTTTAGGTTATTTAGGATTTAGATTGGTTAATAAGTAGACTTTTATTTAATTAATTACACAGCAAGAAAATATGTGAAGTCTTAAGTAGATCTAGATTTTTAAAGTTAAAGTTAAGAACTTAAGAATGATTTTAATTATGAAAGTGATTTAGAATTTAAGAAATTAGTTTACATTCATGATATGATTAACAAAATTGTAGGTTAGTGATAATGATAGTCACATGATTACATATCTTTAATAATTATTTTATAATCTCATTTTAATTTTTTAAGTTATCCTTTTCAAAAACAAACAAAAACCCCTATTTATTTTGATTAACGCATTAACAAGCTAGTAAGTATTAGTAGAAGTAATTAACAATCCTCGTGGGTATAAAAATCTTAATTCTTAAAATTTCTTATTACCTATGTATGATTACATTTACTTGCTTATTTTGAATCGTGTCAACGACACTAAATGTAATTAAAGCAAAAACATTGGCCAAAATTGTCAAAAATGAAAGGTGACACATAGGAAAAATATATAGTAATAAGATATTTTCATAAAGACAATTTTTCAAAATTAGATTGTTATTGTATATTTTATTAAAAGTTTAATTGTATAACATAACTCTACTTTTTATATAAAATTTTATTTTTAACTCCCAAGAAAATCCTTTTACACCATAAAAAAATATATGTTTTTCGACATCTTTTTTCATAACCTAAATAACATAGAAGCTAAATATAAAATTATGTAAATAATTAAATCATATATAAACTAGTGTTATTATTAAATGGAGGGACCGACAGAGTAATAGTTTGAAAATAAGCTTTACTTTCACATAGGCACCTGCCATATCTAGTTAAATCAAAATACCAAAGTGCAGTTGATATTTTGTGTTCGACTCACTTTTGGATGGAAGCCCAATGTACTTAGGTCCAAATTTTTGGTGCCAAAGGTGGGTTCTATTGGATTAATGGGTAGGCTTAATGAGTTTGATAAAAAAAGATACCCAAACTTGTTTAGAAGTATGAGCCATTGGTAAAATGAAAGTAGAGGAAATAACATAAACCTGTTAGGATAACATAGCGATGATCATTCATAAGTCATAACGTACAAGTCTAATTTATTATTCATAAATCAGGTCATAGATAGTGATGATACAATCAATAAGAAACAAAAGATGAGAGAATCAACAAGTCAAAGTGAGCATTCTGAAATGAGACTTTTATTTGTTCTATATTCTGAAATGAGACTTTTATTTGTTCTATAATTTTTAGTTTAAAATATATAAGTAAACGAGATAATAACTATGATTTGGAAGGAAATCTTTTGTAACTCAAAGTTCATGTATACACTAGGTTTTGGGAAACATGATATGAACTTTGTAGCTTTTGTATATTTAAACTCATTTATGGTGTCCCCTCTACTTATATATTGTAAGAATTTAGATTGTAATATAGACTGTGATTGTGAACTATTATTGAGCATATTATATAAAATGTGAATGTGAATGTGTAATGTGTAAATGTGGATGTGAACGTAAAATGTGAATGTCAACTATTATTGAGCATGTTAATATGATATGTGGATGTAGATGTATAATATGTATTGAATAATGTACTTTGGATTTAAACTTAGGGGTATTTTTTATGAATATTTATAGCTTATTATTGATAAGGGGTATTTTTGATGATTATTTATAACCGGTTATTGAGTAGGGTATTTTTGAAAAATATTTATATAATGTTATTGATAAACAAGGGTATTTTTGATGAAGATAAATTAAATATTGTAACAAGGGTATTTTTGATGAAGATAAATTAATTATTGTAGCAGAGATATTTTTTATTAAGATAAATTAATTAATTATTGTATAATGGGTATTTTTGATAAATATTTGCAATAGTAACATTCAAAAAGCTATATAGGTAAGGGCAGAAAATATATTTTATGATACTGTTGATTTTTCACGATTTATTTAACTTATGTTAAATAATAAGAGTATTTTTGAAGATATTGAAAACCTTGAGGGTATTTTTGATTTTTTCCCATGTTATTGAGAAGTAGAGATATTTTTTATGAAGATAAATTAAATATTATAATAGGGGTATTTTTGATTAAGGTAAATTAATTTTTATAATATGGATATTTTTGACGAATATAAATTAATTATTATAGTAAATGTATTTTTGATAAATATTTGTAACGGTAACAGTCAAAAAGCTATATAGGGAAGGGTAAAAAAGATTTTATGATAGTGTTGTTGATTTTTCACAGTTTATTTAACTTCTGTTAAATAATAAGAGAATTTTTGAAGATACCTCAAACCTCAGAGATATTATAGTTTTTTTTTGTAAACGTTAATGGTATTTCTAAATACATTGAAAACTTCAAGGGTATTTTTTATTTTTTTTCCTAATTAAATAACATTCATAGTTTTTAAGAAAAAATTTATGATTATTATATATATGATCCATAATTGATGTACTTAATGAATAATATACAATTTAATTAACATGTAAGTATGATTATGTTACTTACTATATGGTGTATAGTTTACTTAGAGAAAAATACATGTTAAATTAGTTTCAATTGAACATATAATTGATTGATAATTATATTAGAAAGATTTTAATGATTTATATGTTTAAAAAATTAAATATTTCTAGATATTTTCTAATATATATTCTTAACTGTCAAATTGAGTAAATTAATTGCTGTTATTTATTTTTAATTTTACTTTCTTAAAACATAAAAACACAAAAATTAACTTTTATTTTTTGTTTTAAAATTAATTTATATTAACATAATTATTATTTGCAATGATCGATACAAATTGTATATAATGAATACACAATTACATGTACATTATTATTGATCGATACAAATTATATATAAACCAGATTCATATGGGCGAGTAAGTTATTAAATGGAATTAAATGTAAAATTACGTGAATAATCAAATTATATATAAACTAGAGTGATTATTAAATGGAGGGACCTGTAGAGTAATAGTTTGAAAATAGTCTTACTTTCAATTAAGGGCAGCTGGCATAACTACTTAAAATCAAATACCAAAGTGCAGCTGATATTCTGCGTTCGATTCACTTTTGGATGGAAGCCCAATAATGTACTTGGGTCCAAATATTTGGTCAGGTAGGTTCTATTGGATCAATAGGTAGGCTTGCTGAACTTGATGAAAAAAGATACCCTAGCCTGTTTAGAACTACGAGCCATTGGTAAAATGAAAGTAGAGAAACGAACATAGCCCTGTTAGGATAACATAGCTATGGTCATTCATAAGTCATAACATACGAGTCTACTTAGTGTGTAGAAAGTAGAAACAAAGGCTTCTACAATGCTGTTCTTTCATCAAACACAGCAGATATAGATACTAAAGATCCAGTGCCATAATGGTTATACTATATTACCTATAAAACATACATGTGAGGAAATAAAAAAAGCTCCATGCTAGAATACTTTTCCATAACCATAAGAGAAGGTGAGTGGGTGCTGCTGCGTCGACTCTCTACGACAACACATTGACAGTTTCTTCATTTTTCTCCCGATGTTAAGGTTCCTGGAAGAAAAGAAAAAGAAAAAAAAAACACATTCGACTAACTTTACGAAAAATATCAAGTGCAACCCAGAAACTTCATTAAGAACAAAGTGGAACACTAAACTAATACCCTGGATTCTTATTTTAAGAATATTCTAGGTACTATCTGTTTACGACCTCAATCTTGATATCACATACCTCAAAATTATTCCCTTTATCACCTATGCATTTAGAAGCACTAATGGTATCGCTTTTCATTAGGCTACGCGGACTATAATTTGGCTTTCCACACCCATTCTGCAGAGCCGATGCATTGTTGTATATACCCTCATGCTTTTCCGTCCCTTGTGATCTTGGAGGGCTCTGACGAGTTCCCCTACCAACAGAAACAACTCCATTTTTCTTATTATTATTTTGATCAGTGGGATCATCTACGGTCATACAAACACGTTCCCTGTGGAAAACAAGGCTAGACATCAGTAAACAGAGTAGCCATCAAAAGTATATTACACGATTTTCTAGCATGTACCTGGGCAAAGATGTATACTTCCTTTGAAGTGGTGTGTTACTTTCCCCACTTTTGTGGCGGTCCTCAAGATCAGCAAATTGTCTCTTGAACCGATCAACTCCACTGATTGACATAAATTTCTTTTTAAATTATGGTGCTCAGGATGAACAAACAAGTTACTAGATAAGAAAGAAAATAAGTAATTTGATATGTGATGTTCATCAAAATGCAAAAAGTTCAGCTGGTGCAAACATTCGGAGAAAAAAAGAATTTATTTCATGACAGATTAAAAATTTTACAACATAAACTACACGAGTCAATTGGGATGGGATGAGATACTGAATAAAACATGACGCAACTCATTATGATGTTGTTCCTTTAAGGTGTTTAAGTGGACAAATGACAGCTTTAAGCACAAGTTACGTGCTAGCTGATTTACATGCCAGTTGCAGTAAAATTAGTACATCACCTTGGATACATGAAACCAACATGATCTTCACCTTGAAGGTACTCTTGCAACATCTTTGGATGATACTCTAGAATCTTTATGGTTTGGAACATATGCATCAGTAAATGAAAATAAAGGAGAACCACAAAGAAACAATTAGCCAGCAACCTAAGAAACCATCTCATGACGTGATCATACCTCTCTGTAAATTAGCTCTCTCACGTCATCTTTTATCAGTTTTCTCCTTTCAAACTCAAATTCAAGCTTTGAAATGGGTTTCTTAGTAGGTTCATGGTTCACATTTGCTAATCCATGAAAATATGGATCGGCTAATGCCTGTATGTGAAACGATATTCTATATCAGAAAAAAGACACATGGAATCTTTAACATATGAAAAGAAAAAATAGCTATAATTAACAAATATGTCAGCTAATTCTTACCTCTTCAGCAGAAATACGATCTTTAGGATCAAATGCAAGCAAACGCTCCAGTAAACGAAGAGCCAGTGGATCCACCTTGGAAAATTTTTGTGATAAAGGAGCCGGTTGCTTTTTTCTCATGCTATTTAGATATCTTTTTGCCTTCTCATTTCGAATCTGTAGGCATTAGGGTACTTCAACTTGTTGAACAGTAAAGATCATAAAAAAAAAAAAAGAAACCATGTAACTTTCAACTTTAAACTTTAAAGATGGCGACAAACCCTTGAAATAGATTCAGGAGATGGGGTGCCAAGCAGATCAGTAATGATATCCAACTGATGCACCACATTTTTACCAGGAAATAATGGCTTTCCTGTTAGCATTTCCGCAAATATACATCCTATACTCCAAATATCAATAGCAGGAGTGTACTGCATGACATTTTAGAATAATTCTCAATGAAAATGGTAAGAATTTTTTAACTCAACAAGAATTTCTGAGAATAATTCTCAAAACATGCTGGAATACATATTCAGAAATCATCAACCAACAATGACTTGAATTTCTGAGAATAATAGTAAAAAAATTGTTTTACATTGCAATTTATTCTATAAGGAAAATGGGCTTTAAATTTAAAAGCTTGGAAGAATATTAGCCCAATAATTCTTTTTAACAGAAGAATTACATTACTAAAATAACAATCTTCCATGACAGAAAATACATAATCAGAATAAACATAGCAAGAAGGACCATCAGTGACTTGTCTTTCTGATCAAAATGGTATAGTGGTTTCACATTGGTGGTTATACAGTGAAACAATGAGAAGTACAATGATTTGGATTTCAAAATTGGTCAGGCTAGAAAAGTAAAAGTAAAGAAGGATTATGTCACTAACCGTACATTCTTTTGTATAATGTTCTACGGCTACATTGCTACATGAAAATTCAAACTTTTCACCCAGATCTCAGAATATAAACCTGTTATACTGGGTATTTTAAGATTTTTTTTGGTGCAGAATATTGATAAAATATGAAATAATTGAATTATCTGTGAATTTAGTGAACAAATTGAGTGGTGGTTAGAAAATTAATATGTTACACAGAGGTATGAAAGTCCTGATTCAGCATGCCCTCAGAGGAAAAACTTGATACTGATATTCATGAAAAGAAAACCATCAAAAAAGTTTAAGATAACTAATACATTACATAGCTAGAATCGAAGCAAAATCAGAGGCACAACTAAGTCTAAAATATAGTGATTAATTGCCACTGAATAATTGAAATAATGTGCATTTTCACTAAGAACCAATGGTTCTAGCTTAAGCGTTAGAGAAATATGCAAAGTTGTCAAAAAGGCCACAAGCTAGCTTCTTTAAGCATACACATTTTTTTTTTGGCAAATGAAAGAACGATTCCATTAATGCTAGCAATTTTAAAACAATATATACCCTTCCAAGCACAATCCCTAGACAAAAGAGACCACCAACTAGCAAAACTTCATCTTAGATCCCTAAAAAACCTAGATCCAATTTCTACAGCCAATACACCGGAAATGTGTTCGTAGAGAAACCAACGTCAGAACACATCTCCAATGGTTTACTCACTGTCCAATATGAAACCTTTCCGGAAAGGAGACAGGTTTGACTAAAAAAAATGACCACATATTAAACTTAACAAGACACATTATAAGAACACCATACAAATCGCCAAATCACAATACAGAGCCAAAAGGAAAAATAATACAATAAAAATAATGATACAAAAAACTATAGACACAAGAATAACAAGGGAGCTTCGATCCCTGCACAGACACAATCACCCTTTTGGATCATCATTGCCCGCCTCCTTTGCAATCATTTCCACCAAAAACTTAACAACAATCAAGACCAAAGAAGAGTCCACTAGACAAGACTAGGCATAGGGTTAATCAAAATTTCAAGAGCAATCAAATCATAGATTCAGCACCAATGAGAAAAAGCTCTCGGGCAATGTCTGTAGGGGTAGAGAAGAGTCAAAAACTGGGAACAGAGATGTATTTGTGAGGTGGAGGCAGTAGAAGGAAGAAAGTAGTATGGTGAAAGAAAGGGTAGGGGCTGCCATGGGAAGAACAAAGCTGCTGAGGGTGGATTGTGAAAGGTGAGGTAAGTTATAATAGATAATTTTGCGATGAATATTATAGAAATAAACTGTGTACTTACCTTGGAGAAGAAAGAACCGCATAGTTCCGGAGCACGGTACCATCTAGTTGCCACATAGTCCTTAAAAAGGTGAAATAAGTTATAAGTTATTAGATCCACAAAAGATGCAAAACATGGTTGGTTGAAGCTTTAACAAAGAAAACAAGGCTCAACATATATAAGTGCCACAATGCCTTTCACGAGACACATACAGTCCAAAAAACAGTAGAGGGGGAATCACTAAATGAAGGACGAGCAAGTCCAAAGTCACAAATCTTCAGTTTGCAGTCTGCATTTGCAAGTATATTTTTTGGCTTTAAATCTCGATGGAAAACATTTGCTGCAACGATTTAGAAATGTCAGAGATAATAATGTATCTAAAATAAATAAAACTATATGGCAGAGCACCAACAGGTAGATTAAACCTGTATGTATGTATTTCAGAGCCCGAAGAAGCTGGTATAGGAAAAATTGATAATGCTCAGGCGTGAGATCATCATTTGCCTTAATGACTTCATGAAGGTCGGACTCCATTAGTTCAAAGACAACATATATATCTTTGAATTCTCTTCGGCACGGAGGCAGCATTATATGTTTTATTTCTACAATATCAGGGTGCTTTAGCAGCCGGAGGAGCTTGATTTCTCTTAAAATGCGGGTTGCATCAGAGACATGCTCAAAGACATCATTGATTTTCTTAATAGCCACTCTCTCACCAGTGTGAGTATCGATGGCAGATGCAACAACGCCATAGCTACCTTTGCCAACCACCTCTTGGATTTCATATCGACTTGCCTCACCATACTCTGTGAAGAATTCTTTGTCAAGCATAATCTGAATAAATCAGGTTGTAATTAGTAAACTTCACAATAAATAAAAAGTTTGAGAAGCAAAAGTAGAAAAGGAAAAGGAAAATAATAATAGTTGTAATTAAGAAGAAAATTTGAATTAAGAACAAAAAAGCTAGATCTGCAAAATTTGTTCAATAAAGGTTTCCCAAGCACAAGTGTCTCCAAGGTATGACTCCTAATAAATGTAAAAATTATTTATTGCACTTCTCCTAATAGCTTAAGCTTTTAGTAGATTGATTTTCCAACAACTATTAACATGGTATCAAAGTCCAAACGTTTACCCAATAACCCCAATTATTGAATTTTAGAGTTTTTAATTTGCATGGTACATAGTGGGGGAGTGATAAATCTATAAAAATATTATTGGTTCTTCTCCAATAGCTTTAAGCTTCTCTTGGTTTCCCAACAACTTCTAACAATCAAAAACTTGTCCAGTTAACAGATTTCTTCATCTCAAAGAATAAAATACACTACTTAGCAGTTTCCTCAATATATCAATTAGAGGTAGGCCATTTCCAAAACCCACTGCTGGTTCTCCTTTGTACAACCCCTCCGATCATTTAAAATGTACACAAGGTTGTTTGTAGATGGAAATAGACATGCTCAGTAGTAAACACTATTCATTTCGGATAAAAACACAAACCCAGAAGCAGAAATCTGATTTACTCAAGCAACATTAAGTGAGAAAATGATGAACTTCTAACTCGGCCTTAAGAGTAGTTTCAAAACAAATATTGAGGGTAATTTGTCCTAAATTTCAGAAGGTAATTAAATAAAAAATCAGGAAGGATTAACCAAAACCTACAAAAATAAAATAAAATAAAATAAAATTGTTACTCATCAATTTAAAGAATTGGACATAATGACAAAACCTGTTATTGAAAGGAATAGAAGGTAGAACAACGTGCTCTTGTTATTTTCTGCTTTTCATTTTTACAGGATTACCTACTATTTTATTGTATAAAATGTAAGACAAAAAAAGAAAAATAAATATCATAATTTATGTAAATGAAATCTCCTAATTAACTTCCCGATATTTTCATAATTATAGATTATGAAAATTATATTTCTATAACTAAAACCTACTAAAAGTAAAGAATTTCAACACTTCCTCTCAAGTTGGATCATATAGATGACAATCTTCAATTTGCCAATAATATCATCAAAATGTCGTTAAGGAAGTCTTGTGAATATATATGTTGTTTGCTCTTTTGTGGGAACATAGTTCATACAACTAATATCATCTTCGACATGTTTTGTTTTGTCATATTGAACTGGATTGAGGGATATATTGATGGTTGCTTTATTATCACAGTAAAGCTTAATTGGAGATTTTATTTCAATCTTAAATTTTTTTAACAACTTTCTTAACCATAAAGCTTCACAAATCTCCTATGCAACTACTCTAGACTCAGATTTAACATTACTCTTGGCAACTATATTTTGCTTATTGCTTCTCCAAGTTATTAAATTTTCGAGAACAAATGTACCAATACCCTATAGTGGATATTCTATCTTTTACTAACCAACCTAATCTACATCAATAAAGACTCCTATTTCTTTGGTTCCCTTTTTCTTAAAGAACAATCCTATGCCTGAGAACTCTTTGAGATATCTGAGAATTTTATAAACCGCTTCCAAGTGAGTTTCTTTTTAAGAGTGCATGTGTTGACTTGCTATACTAATTGGAAATGCAATATTAGGTCTGGTGTGAGACAGATAGATTGGTTTTTCTATTAGTCATTGATATCTATTTTGTCCATTGGTTTCCTCGTATCTTTATTCTTTTTTCCTGTTTCTATTGGGTTGTCACTTGGCTTGCACCCATGTATGTCAATTACGGTGAGAAGATCGATAATGTATTTCCAAAGAGAATCACTAATTCCAAATTTTGATCTTGCAACTTCCATCCCTAAGAAGTACCCTATTTTCCCAACTCCTTTACTTCAAATTCTGTGGCTAGAATTTTCTTCAATCTACCGATTTCTTCTAGATTGTTATCAGTCATGATTATATTATCAACATACACTATCAAAATTATTTTTCTTCCATTTACAGGGTCAGAAAAATATCGTATGATATGATTGTCCTTGTTGATACCCTTGTTTGCTCATCATTTTTGCAAATCTATCAAACTAATGGGCGACTATTTAAGGCCATTAAGAGACTTTTTCAATTTACACATAGTATTGTCCCTTGTACAAAACCCCGAAGGCATAATCACGAAGACTTCTTCTTCAAGTTCTCCATTTAGGAATGCATTTTATTACGTCTAGTTAATAAAGTGGTCAATCAAAATTTTCTACTAGGGATAAAAGGGCCTTGATTTTTGTTTCAATATAGTCAATCCCGTAAGTTTATCTTAACCCTTTTGCAACAAGACGAGTTTTGTACCTTTCTATTGTTCTATCAATCTTGTATTTTATTGTAAAGATCCACTTACAACCAACTAGTGTCTTTCCTTTTGGTAGTTCTGTTATGTCGCACATTCCATTCTTTTCAATTGCCTTGATATCTTCTATAACAATTTTTTTCCATTTTGGGATTTTCAAAGCTTCATAAATATTCTTTAGCATCTTTGTTTTGTCAAGATTAGTGGTAAAAGCACGAAATCCAGAAGATAAGTTTTTATTTGAAACAAATATGGAAATAGGATGGAACTAAGGGAATTCAGAGTTATCTAGATTCACTATAGGCTTATTGATATTTGGATCTATCACTGGTACTAACTCTTTTGGTGCTTTAAGTGTGAAAGTCTCCCTACCTTTTAATTTTGACCTTTGTGAATAAGTAATTGTCTCTTTGATATTTTGTTTCTCTATTTCTTCCCCCGAATTCAAATTACTCTTTTTCGATGGAAAAGTAGTAGACGAAGGTGTGTTTGACTCAGATTCTCTGCCTAAGTTATTATTCTAATAATGAGTAATAGGTGAAGAGGGGTCAGGAAGAGTGAGATCAAATGCGAGGTCAAAATCAAAAGTGTCAAAAGTTATTTCCTCTTTTGTACTATTCCTCCCTGACGAGAGGACTTTGAGTGGAAGGAAATGTTTTCAAAGAATGTAACATTAAGACTAACAAAATCCTGTTAGTGGTAGGATCATAACACTTGAACCCCTTTTGAATAGGAAAGTACTCAAGAAAAACATATTTGATGGATTTTGGATAAAGTTTGGATCTGGTTTTTTGAATGGTCTTATACAAATGTAGTACCACAAAACACACTCATAGTCAGGTTCAACTGAAGATGAGGTATGGGAAAGAAGGTTTTTAATTTTTGAAGTAGAGCTTCAAAAGAAAGAACATGACTGGACATACGATTAATGAGACACGCGAAGGTCAAAATATCATCTCCTTAAAATTTTTTTGGCATATTAAAGGTGAAAATTAAAGCTCGAGAAACTTCAAGAAGATGTCTATTCTTTCGTTCAGCTTCCCCATTTTATTGAGTGTCAACATAAGAACTTTGGTGGATTATCCTATGCTTTTGAAGGTAATCTTGTAAGGTACGATTAAAGTACTCTATACCATTATCAATGCAAAATAATAAAAATGTTTCAAACCTCAGTTTTTTCTTTTAATAGGTAGACCCAACATACGCGCATATGATCATCAATAAAGGTGATAAATCATTTACTTTGAGTACGATTAGGGGTATGTGAAGGACTGTGGGTTATGGTAAACAGTTTGGTAGGTTTATATGGAACTTATCGAAACGAAGTACGCTAGTGTTTTGTAAACTCACAAATCTCACACTGAAAATTAGATGTTTTATTATTCATAATAGGGAAGGAAATAATAGTTTTAAATACTGAAAGTTGAGATGTCCTATTCTATAATGCATAATAAAATTTCGTTATCCCTAGAAACAGAATCACAAATAATAATTTGACAATATTGACTCTTTTTTGTAACACTCTCTAGCATTGTCAATCGTCATTCCTAGTGATAAGCTCTAAAATATACAATAAGGAAAAAATAAATGGGAGGTTTTTGTCAATTGACTAATGAAAATTATTAAATTATAGGATAGGTTTAAGACATGAAGCACAAAATTAAGTGTTACAAAAATTGAGATACGAATACTCCCATTTCCTGCAACGTCTGAGCGATATACATCTGTAATTCTAACTTTAAAATTTCCAACACATAGAGAGTAAGGAGTAAATAATTGATAAGCATCAGTCATATAATCTACGAGATTTTTGTTTGAGAAGTGGTTACAAGAGCACTTAAGTGGCTACATTTGTAGGCTAAAGATGCATTTTTGGATGTTTGACTAGAACTTTGAAGGATAGAAAAAAGTTGTATGTGTGATAACTTTGAGATTTTTTTTGTCTGTGTTTTCAATCTACAAGTTTTCCATGAAAAACAAGTATCTTTAATGCCTTCGAATTTCACAAAAAATGCACTTTCGTTGTGAATTTGGGCTTGGCCCAGTCTAATTTCCATGAGGCCCATTATCTGTATATGACCCAACTGTAGTTTTAACTTGGTTAGAGTGGCTCAGCCCATAATCCATTCCAACCTATTTGTTTTCAGTTGGCTCGTTAGAACCACTTAATCCAACAGATCCATTTGAGCTTCCCACCCATTTAGCCCAACTTTTAAGGGTTGATTTCTCAGCCAACTCTTCATGAGATAGAGATTGAGACCCCTCAAGAGGTGAAGAGATGAGAGGAGGAATGAGCATTACCTAGCACTGATGGGCTTCACGTTGTACCTCTAAAAAGACCTCATGGACTAACAATAATGGGCAACGATTGAGGATCCTCCCACAGACATCGCCAAGCTCTCAGTTCAAACTAGTAAGAAACTCAAACAATATCTCATTTTCCAATCTTTTTCGATAATGTATGATATTGTTTGTACACTCTCATTCTTCTTTATAACTCAGATCAAGTACTTGCCATAATGATATCATTTTCATGTAGTAATTAGTGACATCTTTCTCTCCTTGTTTAAATTGTCAGAGTTGGATTTTTAGGTCAAAGATGTAGGCTAAATCCTCATCATTAGACCAATTTGTTCAACTTGTCATACATCTTTTGCTATGAGTAAAAAGAGATAAGTTTTACCAATGAAGGGTATTATAGAGTGGATAAACTAGGTTGTAATCATTTAATTTTTCCGATGAGGTAACCCATTTATGTATTCCATCAATTAATAATTTAAATGATTGAGATATTTTTTGAAATTTCTCCCATTTAATTTTTATACTGAGAGTTATGAAAATGGGCAATCATTTGAATTCATAATGGGAAGGGTTTTTTTTTAGGCTATAGGATATGCCATTAGAAACTAGTTTAATAAAAACCATGCTTTGATACCATATTGAAAGGAATAAAATATAGAACAATATCTTCTCTATTATTTTATTTTTTTTCATTTCTACAAGATTACCTACTATTTTATAATGCAAAATGTGGGACAAAAAAGGGAAAATAAACATCTTAATTTAAGTAAATGAAATCTCTTAATCAAATTCCTAATATTATTCATGAAAATCATATTTCCATAAGTAAAACATGCCGAAAATAAGGAATTTCAACACCTGTCATATCTCATATGTTTAAGAGCAAAAGCACTAGTCAACAGCAATTGTTGAGCTTATTACCCATTCATATAATTTACAGAACTAAACTACTAATATGGGTATTGAATATTGATCATACTCAAAACAACATATGATGACAAGAGAGAAATTTATTATTGACCCTTAAGATTTACGATAATTTGTGGTTCTTGGAGAGGATATGAGCCATAGTCGAAGAGGTTGTAGGTACTGATATCATTTGGTTAAGATGATATGATTGACTTCAAAAACAAAAAGCACATAAAAAGCCAACCAAACTAATTTCAAGGATAGCTGCATGGCAACAAGTATCGATTAAAAGGATACGAAAAAAACAGAGATGAACAATTCTAGATTTCTATCAAAAAGAAAATTAAGACCTCGTTGTTCCTCTGGCAACTTTAAAACCCAGAAGACGAGATTTGCTTGACGCTCCCAAAAATCTTCAGATAACCCACCGAAAAGCAAGAATGATGAATAGTAGAATGAAGTCATATGGCTATATACGGAACCTTTATTTAGATATTTATAAACCAATGTCTACATATATGTACACATGTCTATATAAATAAGTGATTTGAATCTGTCAAATTATTTCTTATCAAGAATAATCAGCAAAAATCAGGGGAAAACTCAGTGATTAGTATTTAATTCAAAAAATCAAATAATATCTAACAAATGACAAACGCACAGAAAAAAAGGAGAGAGAGAGAGAGAATAATTCCGAAAATCCATTTGAAATTTGACGAGAGAAATGAAAGTATGTAAATTCTGTTGAGAAAAAGACACCACTTTATAATTAATTTTTCAAACCAACCCAATTGCTCTCTCTCTCTCTCTCAAAATGCGGACCTTATCGATTTATCTTATCGTTCTTTTCTAGCAGAGAGGGAAAGGTGAACATATATGACAAATAAGATAGCATGTGACAGACCTTGTGAGGGTCCATAAAGGTCATCCTCTGATTGGTCCGATTGGAAACCCTAATGGGCTTCAAGAAACTGCAGATATCTAAGTCCAACTTCATCATCATCATCATCATGATCTTTAACTCCTCTTCATCATGATGATAACGACAATCATCGTCTTGTTCTGAATGTTCAGATGTTTGCTCAACGACGTCGTTTGAAGGAATGACATGGTCTTGGTTTTTACAGTCGGATGAAGTGTTAGAAGTTGAAGTTACAGAAGAGGAGAAACGTTGAAACCAAAGAAGAATATCATCCATTGGATAACACGCGCCGCAGTGAATCTTATTCCCACTATAACAGACGTCTCAAGTAGTGGTGTTCTCTCTCTCTCTCTCTCTCTCTCTCTCTTTCTTTCTTTTTCTCGGTCTCACACTGTAATCTGTGTTGTTTGTTTGACTGTTTTATAATCTGCCCATTTTTACATTTCTTCTTCAGGATTTTTTTTTTAAAATTCGCTGGATGCTATACGTGTTATTGTAGACAATATGATTCCCACTTCTTGCATATATATATATATATAAATATATATTGTCGACATATCTATTATTTCTTATAATAAATATTAACTGTAGTTTTGGATTAATAATTATTTTATAATATATTTTTATTTTTATTTTTAAAAATTTATATTTATTTTAAAAATAACATTTAAATTTTATATTTTTATAATAATTTAATCATATTATATAATAAATAATTATTTTATTTTTATTAAATTTGTTTAATACTTTTATTTACGATCAAAAAATAAAATAATATTAAAATTAAATTATTATAAAAATAATACACAATTTAAATATTATTTTTACTCTCTCCATGTTTTTTCTAAAAAGAGAAAAGTAAAAGAAAATTACATACGTCGTCATCACAGAAAGAAATCCGTTCTGTCAGCCGTTACTAACTCAATTTATAAATCGGACACGCGGAATAAAAAATCATTACATATTTATTATTGATTGGGTAAGGTTAAATCCACCCAAAGAAACGTTGTTTCCACGCTCCTTGACTTACGTTGTTATGTCCTTGACATTTTTACCACCACGAGTCATGATTATTTTGATGTGTCTTCTAACACTGTGCAATTCTCTCTCTCTCTCTCTCTTTTTTGTTTTTTTTGTTTTTTCCATTTTTTCTTATGTAATAATATTCAATGTGACACCCTTTGTGAGTAATGATGCCGTGAATATAAAGTTAATAATATTTATTTTAAAAATAATATTTAAATTATATATTTATTTTTTAATAATTTAATCTTTTGTTATAAAAAATAATCTTAATTTTTTTATATTTTTATTCGATTTCTTTATTTAAATAACATCTATTATTAATGTAATTGAAAAAATTAAAAAATTAAATAAAAAATTATATTTATTTTGACGGTTAATTTTTCTTAACGATAAAATTAAATTATTAAAAAAAATCTATAAATACAAATATTATTTCTATTTTACTCTATCTCTAATTAATATATGACAAGGAAAGTAAGATTACTAGATTAACAATGGTCCAAAATCACTCAAGGTGAGGTTAAATCCACGTAAAGAAAAGTTGTTTCCAGGCTCCTTAATTTAAGTTGTTATATCTTTGACATTTTTGCCTTCGTGCGTATTTGCTAACTATATATATATATATATATATATATATATTCAAAATAATGCGTTGAACTTTGCCTGGCAAGGGTACGATCTTCTAAAAGAGTGCAACCCCGTCTTTGTTTTTGTGGTGATCTGTATTGAATGATGATGTCTTAGGCATAATATTAGAATGAGACTATATGTTAGCTCGATTTAAATGTTGAAAAATGTTAGGTTAATTTTTTAGAAGATAGGGAGGAAGGAGGATAACAGGAGAGGTAAATTGTTATATATTTCTTGTTTTGTTTTCTTCAAATATTATGGTTAGGGATGAACACGGGGATGGGCGGGGACAGATTTTAATATAATTGTCCCCTAATCGAATTATAAAATCTGTCTTTGAAACAGCCCGAAAATCGTTGCAGTTCAATGACGGTTTTTTACTCATAGATAGCAGTTTGGGACAGTTATTAAAAAAGAACCGAAAAAAAACCGTTTTTTTTTCAAAATCCTATTCAATTGAGCTCCTTTTGACTATGCAATCCACTTAAAACAAATGGTTGATATTGAACTTGTTATCTCACTTTGTTATTTACATTTGTTATTTTGAGTTTACGATAAAAAATTTAACATTTAATAATATATATTTCTATGAATCTAGATAAGATTAAATACATATAAATAAGAAACACAAGATATAAATAAAATATTATAAACTAATACAAATATTGAAAACTAATTAAATAAATTTAAGAAAACTTCAAATACAATAAATCAAAACTTCTTTCTTCTAATTATTCATCAACAACACGGGTATCTTGCAAAAATCAAACATATAAAATCACTTTTATAAACCAAAATAATAAATTGATTAATCAATAATGTAAATTTTTTACCTCAACATCATCTTCTGCAATATTAATAGTTGAAGCGGATGAACCAAGAGATAACATATCTGAATAAATTATAAAATATTTGAATACACAATTAAATAATTAATATATAGTACATAAAACAAGTGTTAATAAAATATAATATATACAAGTATTAAATATATATACTTATACCTTGTTTATGAATATTAACCCATAACCAATCTTGAGTACACATCAAAGCTTCCAATGTGTTTTCTTTGAGTCTACTATGATGTTTGCTCACTACTTTACCACTTGTGCTAAATGCAGATTCTGAAGCAATTGTGGTGACCGGAATAGCCAAGATATCTCTAGCCATGTCATACATTATTGGATACTAATGTTTGTTACACTTCCACCAAGACAATATATCAAACTCTTCATCTGAAATTTCTACATCAACCTACTCTAAATAAGTCTAACTCAGATTTCAAAGATCCAGTTTTATTTTGCATTAATTTCCATTGTTTATACTCATTTATACCACTAGGGTTAAGAACACTAGTACCTTTTGAACTTTGAGATGTATTGGAACGTGTTGAAAATTCCATTTGTCGACTCTCTTCTAAAATTCATTTATTTTGGTACATATTTATCAAATCATAACACTTTCTTCTCACCTTTTCAATTTCAAAAATGACATTCTCTCCATATATTCTTGGAAAATAGAATTCGAGATAATTCATCTTAAATCTAGAATCCAAAACAACTCCTATAGCTATGATAATATTAACTTCTTGCCAATACTTATCAAATTTTACAAGCATGTTTGAAGCCACTCCCTTGACCAAATCATCCTCATCATTAATCCAATTATATAATGACAATTTGATGTCACAAATATGAGGAAATAATATGTTTATGGTGGGATAGTTGGAACCAGAAATCAATTCAGTAACCTTGTAAAATACTTCTAACTTATCACAAATTGTACTTGCCATTTTCCAATCCAATGCATCAAGAAGACTATTATAATTCTTATCCAATTGTTTTAAACGAGGAAACATTTTCTCATAAAATAATGCATTTTTAAGCATTAAAAAAGTAGAATTCCAACGAGTTTGACAATCAAGAGATAAATTCTTACAAGAAGACTTTATCTCTTGAGATGCAATTCTTTTAAATTTTTCCTCCATCTTTTGTGTTGCTGTCCAATATGCAACACTATCTCTAACTTTAACAATGCATTAAGAAATTAGATTTAACCCATCTTTCACTACCAAGTTTAATATGTGAGCAGCACAACGCATGTGAAAAATATCTCCATACAATAAAATTGAAGTTCTATCTAATGAATCTAATAGATCAGGTAGCATTGAATCATTAGTAGAACAATTATCTATGTTCCAATCCAAAAAGCAACTCTTTAATTCTTGACCAATAACTGCAGCATTATGTGGAGTAGGAACATATATAAACCTACAAAAAATTATAAAGTAACAATAAAATTGTTATATACAATCATTTAATATATCAAATTTCTAAAAACATATTTAATAAGAATTGTATAAATTTCAACAATAAACTTAAAAAATTACCTTATTATTTTACTATGTAAATACCAATTGTCATCAATGAAATGACAAGTTACAGCCATGAATCCTTTGTTCTGATTTCCAGACTTCCACATATCACTCGTGATTGCAACACGACTTTTGTTGTTCTCCAACATATCCATCATTTTTTTTCTCAGCATCATAAATCTTTATAATGTCTCTCTTAACTGTCGCCCGAGAAATAGGCTTCCATATTGGTTGTAATGAATGTGAATACTCTCTAAATCCATGATTCTCAACAATACTAAGAGGATACTCGTGTAGAATTATCATCTTTGCACATTTATCACGAGAAACTTGAGAATCAAAATTCCAATGTCCTAATTCAATTCTATCCCTTTTCTTGTTAGGATTTAACAATGATTGACCGATACCCCTTTCTTGTCGTTTGAATGGACAACCTTTTGTATATGCTTTCAAATGAGATGTCTCATTCCTTGTATCACCTCCTAACCGTTTTTCTCAATAATTACATATTGCCTTCCATATCCCATTAATTTTCTTCCTATCAAAATGAACCCATGCTTCAGACTTTAATTTAGCCTTCCCATCTTCTTCCTCACTACATTCATTTGATGGTTGACTTTGTGTATTTTCAGGTGAAGAGGTTGATGTAAGGAGAGGAACATTTGTATGTTGATTGGCACTTGAAGTTCCACCACTTATTACCTCCACATTAAGTTCAATGTCATTTACTCCTTGAGATGATTGTGGTGAAATATTCTGAAAAAATAACTTTTAAAGTTTAAATTCATATAAAAAAATATACATATACTTTCTATTATCTCACGTTACCTTTTCAACATATTCACTTGTCATGATATTTAAAGTCTATGTCTTCTTCACAAATCTCTAACTCTACAAGACATGATAAAAAAATATCATCATACTATATTCCATATTCAATATGAGTCGATAATAAGATTTTACCATAAACACTATGAATCGATAAAAGAGTAGCACTAATCTCAAAACAAGGAGGTCTATACACAAAATAGAGTAGTCACTTTATTTCATATACATTATGAATCGATAATACATTATCCAGATGACTTCAGGCATTTAAATATGTTATGCCGAAACTGTTCTGAGTCTCTTGACTAAATCTATCAAAGCACAAATCAAATAAGATTTTACCATGATCACTTAAAATGATAGAAATTTGTGTGACAAAAACAGAGTAGCCAATAGCCATGTTTCATAATAAGAAGGTCCATACACAAAACAGAATAGTCAATTTATTTCATATACACTATGAATCAATAATACATTGTCCAGTTTTGCTCAAGAAATAGAGTAGCAAAAATATCATAGCATTGAGATCAGCCATGTATCAACCATACACAAAATAGAGTAACCATGTATCAGCCAGACAGCCACCAAGAGATCTGCTTCATACGAGAAAAGGAAACACTTACTTGATGAGACCACGAAGAAGAAGGGATAGCAAGCTAGCGACAAGCGTACAACCAAGAGCGGCAGAGATGACTGGAATTGTGAATGGAGACGGCTGGCACTATGAATGGCGACGGCTGGCGCTGTAAATGGCAACGACTGGCACTATGAATGGTGACGAGATGGAGGGAATGGCGACGACATAGTGCAGGAACTGGCGACTGGCGAAGATGCAATGACTAGTGATGACTGGCGAAGATCGGCAAAGATGCAGCGAATAGTGACTGGCGATTGCGGCTGTGGCTGGCGACGACACGGTGCTGTGAGAGAACTAGGAAGATCTACAAATGGAAGAAAAATGAGAGAAATTGAGAGTGAGATTAAGAAAAAATAGAGGCGTGGAGAGAGTAAGTAATCTGATAAATTAGGTTTATATATTAGGTTAAAAACAAGTAAATCCTAATTAATATATAATTTATTTAAATAAATATAATTAATTTTAGGTATGGGCAGGTACGGTTTTGAGTATAACCGTAACCGAACCATACCCACTCCTTTATGTTCGGTTTTTACTCGAAATCGAACCCCTCCTCGAAATTAAATGGTTAAAAACTGAACCATCGGTGCGGTTATCTGCGGATAACCAAACCCGCAGTTTTTTTCCCATCCCTAACTATGGTTATATATAGCCTTACATGTAACTAATTTCTGACATCCCTTAACAGAATCACAGTTCTTCTGTACGGCTTGATTGGGATCTCTTTTTGTGTGTTGCATGCGCTTGTTGGTGGCAACATGTATTGCCTACGTATTGTGCCGTTTGTGGTCTCCTTCCCCAACGTTTCACACCCATGTGCTGCGCCAAGTAGCTCAAGCAAATTATGCTCCTATCATTCCATCCTCCCTTTAGAATCCTTGTCCTCAAGGATAAAGCTGAGATATAACGGGGTGAGGTAGTCTTGAATAGACCTTGGAGAAAGCCCATGGATACAAAGAATGAGAGATCAATTAGGTCTGGCCATTCATAAGGACACCCGTAAACACCATCATTCCCATCTAAAGTACGTAGCGATGACTCAACAAATTCAGCTTCTGCATATGCTATGGACAAGGTAGCAGAACCCATATTTGCCTTTGCTTCAATATCTTCAGTTCCAATATTTTGAATCCAGATAGTTAGTTTCTGTACTTCCTCGCCACTGAAACTCACAACGAGCTTTGTGTTTTGATAGTAAGTGAATGATGGTGATACCAACATGGCTCTTAACTATTAGAGAATCAACATCAATTAATTTCAGATTCTTCCTCTAAGCAACCCTTGTATTAGAACTCGCAACCTCCAATGTAGGAACACCGAAGAGCCTTTTTGGATCACAAACACCCCTCTACTTGAGGATCTTTGCTGCAATAGGCATTGTGGGCTTGATAGGATGATTGATAATGTGGATAAAGGCATCAAGGTAGTTCATGGAATTAGCCTCATCAGGTTTTGTGCCTTTTTTATTATACTAGTAGCCACCTCTACTGAAATAGTAAGGAGGGAATTTGGGTATCCTTTATGTTGACTCATAGCATTAGCCACCCCATAGTTTTTCACACGAGCCTTCACTCGGGTCAAAGGATCCATTTCATGCTGCGTGTTACTGGTAAGAGTGTTTTTATTGCTTGAGAATTTGTGTGACATTTCCACACTCGCAGCAAGGTAGGTGAAAGAGTTAACTATGTGGTAATAGGAAGCTGTGAGAGTGTCTCCTTTATCTTTCAATGTTAGGGAAACAATGAGATCATAATAGGGGTAATTCAAACTTGCATTGACTTTAGTAAAGTTTCCAGAGGTAGTATACAAGGTGAGGTTAGTTCCATTTGTAAGGCCATTGTTCTCAACCATGCCTAAGAAGTTGACTTTGGAATTTGTAATCCAACCAATGTTAGTACTAATTCCAGCATACTCATGTAGGTATTGGAGTTCCATTTTACCATATCTTTGATCAGTACATAACCTAGTCTTAATCTTGTCGGGTGTATTAACATGAATACTCAATTTCTCTTAGGAAGCATCGTCCCAGACATGCTCAATCTTTGGCCAGGCTCTACTTTGTAGGGTTTCAATAGTGAAATGGTGATTAATTGCTGCAACAACTGGAGCAGCAACTTTTAACTTAGTCTGTCCATTGTTCCCATTACCGAGCATGAATTGTCTACTGAGGTTACTCTTTTCAATCACTTCATTATATAACCTTCCATCTCTTAGACTCCCATTGATGCTATCAGCAATAGATACTAGCTTCTGAGTATCCTCTTCATCCACCCCATGATGAGTATAAGTTCTTCCATAGGAACCCTTCATTTTTCCAACCCAATTCCCTTTAGAAATAGTGGCTAAGACTCCTAATCTAGTAGGAAGTCCCTTTGCATACTCTAAGACCAAACCCTCATCAACCTCAAAATCTTCTTGATTGAGATTTGGGAGGGTCAACTCAGCCAAAGAACTCAGGACCAAAACTAAGTCAATTTTGGTGCATATGTCTCCAATAGAGAGACGTTTGGGGTGGTTTGAGAGCTAGGTAGTACTTCTTTCAACTTCCTTTAAGGTTGGGCCAAACTGATCCTTTGACTGTTCTTTCTTTTTGCAAGGGTTAGGCATCCCATTTTTTCAAGTGACCTATGTAATTCAGCCATACATCTCAACTGCGTCTCAACCCAACTTTTTAACTTTTCTTTACTGGCCAACTGTGATTTAGCTTCAGTAAAAAGCTGTTCAGTTTGGTGCCACTGAGAATTAGTTATTTCAAGACTTCTTGTGCAACTTGTTAGATCCTTTGCAAGGTTGTATTTCTCTGATTTTAGTTGTTGAAACTCTTCTAATGAGAATTTTTTAGATGCAGTCTTAGAGCCATATCCCAACGCTAGATTCCCATCAACAGGAACCTTGGGGTCAGAAGTAGAGCTAGTCATAAGGCTACCACCATTTCGATAACCTTCACTTGATGAATCCTTCTGGACATTCTTGCTCTCAGGTAGTGAAACCTTGTCAATACAACCAGAGTTAACAAGTATAGTCAGAGCTAACACTTCTGGGGGTACCTCCTTAATGGAAGGAAAATGGACCTAATGACCAAGGAACATAAGCTAGAAATGTCTTCTTTAAAGCCGAGGAAATAAAGGTTCACTAAGAACACCCTCATCTCAGCCTAATTCTTTTCATTAATTTCCCTCCAAGTGTTTAAATATTACACATCGAAGAAATTATGGTACTGAGGTTACCTCTATGCAGTGTTACCTTAGCTTTAATCATAGGCTTTAAGAGTGAAGAGATATTAGGAAGGTAGGGTGAGATGGGGATCTCCTTAGCTTCAGAGAAAACTTTGGATGTTTCCAAGTTCTAATCGTTGCTGGGGTTTTTGCATCACATTCAACTGACTCTAGAACGACAAGGGTTCCTTCTAGAACAACCTCAAGACTTTGATCAGACGTCATAACCACAGATGAATTACCAGAGGTAGCCATAATCGATACAAGAGCGTATCATTTTTGTTTAATCCTACAGTGCCATCGTTTCCAGATCTTACCGGGATCGAACATACAACTTCCTCGGCCCTTATTTCCAACAGTTCTCCATCCACCTTTACGAGCACCTCCACCAAAAGCTATAAGACACCTACGCAATTTCACGCGACTGGCATCCCAACGAACTAAGCGCCTCACCCGATAGGGTTTCATACGGGTAACCTTATCATATAGAGCGGCCATTTCTTCGTGGGTCAGGTTTAGAGGCTCATCTAAGGACTTAAGATCAATCCCATTACAAGGAAGCATAGTGGAAGGTGGAAGACTATCTCTACGATATAAACTATCTTCGTGGGTTGGTATGTGAGCTGATTTTGTGAGTCCAACTGGTGGCGATCCATAGAGTGATCCACCAAGCCTCACCTTGGATGTATAAGTCTTCATTCCCTCTTCTTGTAACCTAGAAACGCAGTTCTTACTAGCTCTGATTTCTATGGGTTAGGGTTCTCTCATCGCGAGGGAACCAGTGGGTTGAGTTACAAATATCTCGTAGATCTCAAGTGAGGCATGAGGGTGTGGTTTAGGTGAAGGTGATGATTGGTGTTTGAACGTTTCTGAAGACGCAGAGAACATTTGAACTGCGTTCTTAATGTTATAAATCTCAAATTGAACAATTGTTACTGGGTATGGATTTGATTCAGATCTGGGTATGAGCTTTGGATTTAGATGTGTGTTGTGGGATGTGCGAAGAGCTCGCAGCTCGATCAACACCATCTGTATATCAACAATTACTCATTCAAATCTGGACCTATATTGTGCCAAAATCTCAGATACTTCGTGGAAGAACTCGGCGTCGAAGTGGTTGTCCATGGCTGGAACTGGCTCTGATACTATTGTTAGGGTAATTTTTTAGAAGATAGGGAGGAAGGAGAAGAACACAAAGAATGAGAGGTAAATTGTTATATATTTCTTGGTTTTCCTTCTTCAAATACTATGGCTTATATAGCCTTACATGTAACTAATTCCTGACATCCCTTAACAGAATCACAATTCTTCTGCACCTTTTGATTGGGGTCCCTTTTCGTGTGTTGCCTGCGCTTGTTAGTGGCAATGTGTGTTGCCTACGTATTGTACTGTTTGTGGTCCCCTCCCCCAGCATCTCGCGCCCATGTGCTGCGCCAAGCAGTTCGAGCAAATTATGCTCGTATCAAAAACTTTTGTAAGAAAATGTCTGAGAGCGTGGATAGAACTAGATTGAAAATTTATGGGTAATTTAAATTAGTATTTGTATATTAATTATTAACTTTGTTATTAATTCAAATTAAAGTATTAGAACAATAAAAAAATTAAAACTAAATAGATTGTTGTAACAATAATAGCAATGGAAGAATATATGACATCCTTCGGAGTAAGTTTTTGGTATGATCACATATAATTTTTTAACTTTTCACTTGATCTCTATTAAAAAAATAAAAACAAAATGGTATATAAATGAGTTATATTAACTCTAATTAAAATCTTAGTTGAAAAAAATAGGAATAAACTTAAGTAAAGTTACAAAGGTTTAGAAAGAAAGATAAGTAAAGAAAAACCCATAAAAATGTGAGTAAAAATGCACGGAGTGAGCATGGTTAGGGTAAGGCTATAGATATTGCAACTTTTGATTTAATATATTTTAGTTCTATAACTTTTTAAGTAAGTCTTATTGATCTTATAATTAAAAAAATTTGGTTCAAAAGATAATTTTTTACATTAAATTTTTAAATGCAATCACGTGAACTGCACGTGTATAATAAAATGGATGGAAATTTTGATATTTCAAATAAATTGAACAAAAAAATTAAAAACAATGTTAACCTAGCTCAACGTCACCCCTAACTTAACCAAAAAAATCAACTATGTTTTTTCTCGTTCAATTCCTTTAACAAAGGTTCAATCTCATGAACTAAAGATGAAGATGAAGATGATGTAGCCAAAGATGAGGATGATTTCTCTGAACTAGACATGAGAAAATTGAAAATGCTTTATCCAAAAGTGATTGTTAAGGATATGATTTTATCCATATACATTGAATCAAAATCTAGGATTAAAGATGGGTGGTGTATTATTCTTGCAATGAAAGCTATATCATCTTTAGAGTTGCGTGTGAAAAAAATGGTTGTTATGCATCAAATTTCAATTGTCTCTATGAGAAAAACTATAATAAATAAATAACTTCAATAAAACAATAAAGAGTTTATGGTTTAGTAGTTCAAAAATTGAATTTCTAATCCCTAACCCCATACACTAACACTAAGAGTAGCTACGGATAGATGCCAGGGAAAGTGGAGTCAAGGGGTTAGGGATTTGATTTTTTTGGTTGGGTTAGGGGTGAGCTAGGTTCAGTTAGCGTTGCTTTTAATTTTTATTTTGTTCAATTTATTTGAAATACCAAAATTTCCCTTTGTTTACTATACATGTGTAGGTCATATGATTTGCATTTAAACATTTAGTGTAAAAAATTACCTTTTGGACCAATTTTTTTAATTATAGGATCAATGAGATTTATCTAAAAAATTATATGACTAAAGTGTATTAAATCTAAAGTTATAGGACTTGTAGAACCCCTAATCCCCTTTAATATAATAGTCTAGGAGAATTAGTAGATGAGATAACGGTAAAGATGAGAGGAATTATTTGTTTTTAGATACTTCTATATAGTAATATTCTTTTTATGTTAATTTATTATGACCATCATAGTAACATAATCCAAAGCAACCAATATTATTTAAAAAAAATTTATTAAGTTTCTTTTTATTATCTTTATAAAAAAATAGTTTTTATAATTAGGTTTGTTAAAATATTACAGGTTTTATAAGGTAACTTTTTTCATTATTTAAAATAAATTAAAAACAAAAATATAATGTAGGGTAATAAGGATCAATGACAATAGGAGGTGGAGTTTAAAAGCAAAATTTTATATATCTCATATGATGTGATGTAGTATTATTGATACCTATTTTTTCCAACACTAGTGATTGGATGCACGTCTACTTCTTGTGTATCTGATAACAGAGTACACACCGTTAGGACCTTCGATTACCACGAGGTGTGGTAGCATTTGGCCTTCTAATGTTTAAGTAAGTTCAGGTAGTGAGAAGAAGAGATTAAAGTCTCTTCTTGTGATGTAGAGAGATATATAGAGATATTTAGGGAGATAATATAGATCTAAGTGTCTTTTGTTATGAGAATAATTTTTTAGAAGAAGTTATTTTTAATGGTGAGCATTGGTGAATGTTTATAGGAGAAAATATACCTATTGATGACCCTTACTCATAATGATAGACTTATCTTTAAATATCAGAGTTTTATCTGCTTAATTATCTCATTGTCGAATAATTAAGAGTTGAATGCTGGTCGTTTATCTTGTTAGATATTTAACTGATATTGATGCCTATTTTTTGAGTTAGTGATTGCTAGACTGGTTTGCTAGTTAGTTGCTAACTATAACCTCTTATATTACATAACATGACGTGAACTATCTTACACTCAACATCAGCCCTCCAGACATGCAAGGCCTGGGTACTAATTGGTGCAAAAATATAAGTACATAATATCGTAGTTTTATAATAAAGTGATAAGAAGAATATTGTCCTCAAGGATTGATGACTTATTTTTGAAAAATACCAAAATTAAACTAATCTCAATTTCATCTAGAAAAATCACTAAGGTTTTTATAATTGGAATTTAAAATAAAATAAATTTAAAGAAAATATGCAAAAGAAAATAAAGATGTTCAAAGATCAAATTAATGAGAAGAAAACTTCTAGGAAATCGATTTCACCTAATCCCTCATTATGCCTCATTCATCTAGCTAATTGAATTTTGTTAGCAATCTTCAAAACAGTATCCAAAAGCCTCTTTCAATAATCAATTGGAAATATTCTTGTTCATTAATTTACACAAGAGTATGTAATTTAATAAAGCAAAAAAGCATTAAGATCAATAATTTTCCAACTACATAGGTTCATACAAGTATTTTGATTTCTATATTTACCTATGCCAAAATATTCTAGATCTATCCTATAATTCCCTCTTTTGATAGTAAATCATAAGATTAAAATCATCTAATTAATGGCCAATTAATTAGAAACATTAAACTCAAAATAAATCAGACAAACCTGAAGAGAAATAATTCAAATTAATATAAAAAATCAAGCATAGTTTGGAATTAAATTACATTTTTTTCTAGAATAAAGAAAAATTAGTTCATGCTAAAAATTAAATTTAACATAAATAAATTCACCATAATTTTCTGAGAGGAATTGAAAGAAAATTGAATCGTAAAAAGAATTTGCTTTCATGGCTTGTCCCGCATTTTCTTTTTCTTTTCTTTTTTCTCGGCTGCACAGAATCTCTTTTTTTTTCTCTTTTTGTGCCAGCTAGTATATATGAATTTAAGATTTTCTTATGAGATAATATGTAAGGTCACTGTAGAAATGCTTCGATCCGGACGAAAGGTTGTTGTAAGTCCCATTTTAGTAGTGATTTCGTTGAGGGAAATGTAAAACCTTATACCTGCCGATGGTTTTAATGGACGACATATTATCATAAAAGCTAAAGAAAGTCATAAATATTATATGAAAAGATAGAACAAGAAAAATATTATTAAGCATTCCATGTATAACTTAGCATGTTCTTTTGACTTAGGCCCATGATTGTAGTACAATAATCTTGATAGTTGATTAGAGATAGTAATATTAAAGATTAAGATTCTTTATTAACATTTAAGGATATTATATTTTAATTTTGTTTTAAAGAATTTTAGTTTAAAATTCATTTAGTTTAATTTGAACTTTTATTAAAAAAAATTCTAATTCTAATTTTGCATCATCATCATCAAGGGAATCACCTTATATTTTCATTTCATCAAAATCATTATCTTCTTCTACCAAGAAGAACAAAAATATCATCAGTGGTGATGAACTCACTATTGAATTTTTTTCAAAATCAATTGATCATTGGAAGATCCCTAATATCCACAAAAATCAAATTTATAAAACAAAGGTGATAAATATTTTCAAAACCGATTACACTATTAAAACAGTGGAAAGAAACATGCAATTATTTTCACCTTTTGAAACTATTGAATTATTTTCAAAAGAATTATTACAAAAACATATTGATAAACATTTCAATTATGTTCATATAGGATTAGTCCAAGTAAGATTAAAACCCTTGACCAGAGATGTTCTAAACACATTAATCCTAGCTGTTCTTAGGGACACTAGATTTATCAATTTTTAGGATTCTTTATTATGAATTGCTGAGACGAGTCTTTATTTAGGACCGATATCATTCAACTACTTTCCTAATTTCATAGCCTCTTTAAGTGACCCAAATATTATGAAGTTACTTACATTACAAATCCAAACCCAAAACTATAGGATGGTCTCAGGATCAATTCTAGTAGCCCTTATTTTCAGAGTGCATTATAAAGCTATGGTTAGTGTGATCGACATAGGACATAGTCACCATTCAAAAAAGGGAGAGACATTTCTCCTAGTAACAGAGCTTTCTAGTTCTAACAAAGTCATTCCAAAACCCATTGACTGGAACCAAATTGTTTTACCAGAAAAATGGTTATTGGGTGTAACCCTACCTAAGTCTAAACCTCAAGAACTTGATCAAAACACTGAGCTTAGGAGTATCACCTAATTCTATAACGGTAGTGTCAAATTATGTTTTGACAAAGCTACTAGTTTGAGGTATTCTCCTGCTTCCACAACAGATATCTTTGATTTGTTGTCTCAAAACATACCATTATTATCTAGGCATAGACATTCTACCTCAAAATTACTTAGACCTAATCTTAAAAGCATAGTTTTTGGGACACCAATACCTAAACCAGTCTACACTATTGACAAAACTTCTGAGATGAGCGATTCACCTCAGTTATCACCAAAGTCATCACCAATCCATTCTACGGCCCCATCATACAATATGGCCAAAGAACATGAATCATATGGCTTAGACAAAGAGTTTGAATTACTAGACATAGAAACTCTACATTTATATATGGAACTCCCAACTAAAAACCATATCAAGACTTGGTTTATTACATCATACTCTAAAACTCATCAAGAGAGCTTCAAGAGGAAACATCACCGGTATGTTAACCAGTACCAACAAAACATAAAATTCTTTGAATGGCTTGAAACATATATCACTAACAAATGTGGTGTATGGCGATTCCATTCTTAAAAACCCAAATCTGTTGAACTAGTTAAATCAATTAGAATGGTCAACATAGAAAATAAATCACCCATATGGAAGACCCCATATGGTGCAATAGAGGCTGAAAATCCTCCATTAAGACCTATTAATTTTCCATATGAAAATTCCACGGTTGATGCCTATCCACTTAAGGACCTTAGTTCTGATCTAGACACCAACCTCAAAAACATTATTACTCAAAACAACTTTACCAATATTAGCATAAGTACCTCAGGTAAACAACTCACTAGGATAGAGAAGAATCAAAAGACTGATCTTCCCTCAACATCCTATAAAGTTATGGATAGTAAAGTTTAAAACCCTATTTCCAAACCTTTCTAGGTCTCCAGACTAGGCCAGGAAGAATTATTATCAACAATAGAGCTAGTTAGAGGCATTTACAAGTCTAAACTTGAACAACAAAGCTCAAAATCAAAATTAGGTGTTGTCCCTGAATCACTTCCGACACCTAAAACCGCACAAAATCAAAATTAAAGTATTAGTGTTCTCAACAATCAAGAATCTACTACCTCTGATGAGGAAGCCTTTAAAGATCCGACTCCTCAAATTCAAAAATTAGTTTGGCAATAACCTATACCAGTTAGGTACCCATATGACATTAGTACCCAACCAAACCCGGTTATCCAGCCAAAATATAATGTGTGGTCTATCTATGAATGGAATATAAATGGTATGAACGAATACCAAATATTAAATACATTACAGTAAATGACTATGGCATCAAATTCTTATAACATTCAATCTGAAGCAATGGACAGAACAATTATTGAACTATTAATAACTGGCTTCTCTAGCCAACTAAAAGGATGGTGGGATCACCATCTATTAAAACAACAATAGTTAGTCTACACATTACTCTTTACTATATCACATCATTTTATGGGAGACTCTTCCCATCTAAAAGACAAAAATGTTAATCTTCTCTCTAACTTACATTGTGAGAAGATGAGTGATTTTCAAAACTATAAAACTAATTTTCTTAGTAGAGTTATGCTAAGAGAAGATTCTAATCAATCATTCTGGAAAGAGAAGTTCTTAGCAGAACTTCCTCCCCTTTTAGGTGATAAAACCAGAAAAAAAAATCTGTGAGACTTATGGGAACCACATCATCCCTTATGATCAACTAACCTACAATGAATTGATCACTCAAAAACAAGTTCTTCAAGTCTATGAGGATTTGAAGATCCAAAAACAAATGAAAGATGAGCTTAAAATCTCCGAAAGGGAAATTGGATCATTTTGCAAACAATTTGATAACTCTCTTCCTACTATCAAACACTACGATGGAAGCTGCAGCAAAGACACATCAAAACCCTATAAGAAACCTTATAAGACATTTTCAAAATATAGAAAACCTTCTTATCAAAAACCCCAGAAGAATTTTTATAAAAAACCTTTAATAAAAATTCTAAAAATCAAAACAAACCCTTTAAAAAATTTAAAGCGTTTTCCTATTACAAATGCTGTAAGAAAGACCATACGGCTAATTATTGCAAGATGTCTAAAAAACTTCATGAACTAAACCTCGAAGAAGATACCTTAAACAAAATTTCTGCCTTAATGATAGATGAATCATCATCATTTGAGTTTGAACCTTGGACTGAAGACTCTAATGACTTAAACCCACGGATAGACGAGTTAGCATCCTTTGACTCTAAAACACATTATCACAAAAAGATCAATGTATTAACTAAGGAAGAAGACCAACTTCAAGAAAAAATCCTTAGGATAAACGACTCTGATCTTACCAAATTATATATGGACCATTTGACCAACACCCTGGAGAAAACCCAACCAAAACATTCTGAACTTCCATCAATTAGCACAGGCTATTACAACCTCATTACTATATTGGAGCAAAAGGATATATCCTTGAAGCCACAAATTCAAATACAAGATTTTTAGGCTGAAATCAAAACCATCAAGCTGGAGATCAAACAACTTAAAAAAAATTATCAAAACATTAAAAAATTAATTTCTTATTAGAAGCCTAATGATCATGAAACCACACCAAGTGATTCGGAAGAAGAACTCGAAAAAATTGGTGAATCAAATCTAAAAGAATTAGAGAACATGGAAATAATTCCATAAGATATTCTCTATCTTCTTAGAAATATTACTATAAGGAAATATAAGATCATAATCACTCTTGTGCTTTCTGATAACTCAAAACTTGAAACTATAATCCTATTTGACACAGGCACTAATCTCAATTGCATTAACCAAGGAATTGTTTCATGACAATTCCACAAAGAAACCACTGAGAAACTCCACTCAGCCAACAATGCAAAAATAAACATCATTGGCAAAACTGAGCTTAGGGTTCTCAACAAAACATTTCTCATCAAGATTCCATTCATCATGGTATCTGATGTTAGCCACCAAGTCATACTAGGAACACCTTTTATGGATGTTATCAGTCCATACCTTGTAAGACATGATAAAATCACTTTTAGCCACAAAGGATCAACACTTAATTTTCTCTCTGTGGATGAACCTAAAACTGGAAATCTCAATATCATCAAAAAATAACTTCATCCATTATTATGAGATATCCACTCTTACCAAAGAAAGAGATAATAATCTTCTTCACCAAAAATTCTAGAAATTCTTATCTCTACTCAAAGCCGAGGAAGATTCTATATCTTCTAGATACAAGGAAGACTTCCTAGAAGAAATTAAGAATTTAAACACTGGTAATATAACTCCATAAACATTATAGAATAATTTCCAACAAATTTTACCAAAAGGTAAAAAGAAATTAAAAAATATAACATATTGCAGATGCAACAAGAAAAATCATTTCTTAGAAGATTGTCAAATCTCAATAGGACTTGAGAAACTAAAACTTGGTAGTAGAACATTTCAACAAGCTACATATCTTCTTACCATAAATTTGGAAACTCATCAACAAATCACCCATCTAAAAAGTGTAGATACCCACTTGCTAACAATTGTAGAAATCAAAACCAGTCCCATTAGATATCAAGGAATATTAAAACAAATCCAAAATGATAAGGAATAAACAATCCAAATCATTAATGGTCATTGGGATAATTGTAAAAATAATTCCATTCCCTTGTATGCAAACAAACATTATCCATCATTTGGTGCATAACAAGATTTCAATCTTATCTAAACAAAAAGGTTTTTTAAAAAATTGATCATATAGCAGCAATTTTACAACACCATGCATCAATAATTATTACCAAATGTATTTTTGCCCAACGGAAACTTTTATTAAACATCTTTGATTTTATTCTTGAACTTATTAGCAGAGATGCCAACCTATATCCAAAATTCCTAACCAAGGAAACTCTTCAAAACAGGTATAACAATGAGTATTTACGTTGATATGTAAAGTCGATTTTTGGAAAAACGGACTTATAATGAATTTAAAGTCAGTTCGGTGTAGAACCTATGCTATCCACGTAGAACGTAGCGTCGATTGATGTGTCAAACTAATGCTACACGTAGAACGTAATGTTGGTTGACATGGTGAACTAACGCTACATCTTAGGACGTAGCGTCGGTTGACGTGGTGAACTGAAGCTATGTCCTACATGTATTTTTTAAATTAAAAAATGCAGTTTACAATTGAATTTTTTTTAGGTACAATATTTTTTGTAGGTCAATTATTATTTTATTTGATTCTTTAAAATTTAAATAAAATAATAATTGACAAAAAAAATTTGTCGGTTAATTTTTTCTTTTTTTTGAGACAATTGGTTTTAAAAATTATATAATTTTGTGTATTTGTTTGGATATTATTTAATTTTTTTATGCTACATTTATATATATATATATATATATATAAGAGTTCAAATAAAATAATAATTGACAAAAAAAAATTTCAATTTTAAATTGCGTGGATAGCGTCCCCCAAAACCGAGCTCACACTCCACTCTTTCTTAATTTCTGACCACCTCCGACCACCATTTCCAACGCCGTTTTGTGGGTTATATTCCTCTTCTCATTATCTTTCAGATCCCCTATATTTTTGAGCGAAATACTCAAATTGATTATACCCATTTTCTCACTTATTCTCACTTACAAAACACCCATTTCTTCTTCATTTCCTTCATTTAGTCACTTCATTTACTCTTGTAAGTATTTCTATTATTGTTTTTACTTATTATTCAGTTTACTTTATTTTTTGTATAAATTTTGATCTATGCAATTTAAACACTTTTAATGTTGATATTTATTTAATTTAATCACGTCCAATATTGATATTTATTCAATTATATTAACTATTATATTTATATATTATTATATAATTTGGGATGTTATTTTATAAAATTTTCTATTTTTTTAAGGCTTGATCTATGCTTGTTTTGTCTTCAAGCTGGATTTAAAGTGCTAGATGTACATGTATTTTAATTGTCAAGAGATTGTTATTTCTTTTTTTTTTCAATAGATCACACTTTTAAACTCAAAAGTAGCAACAAAAAATATAATATTTTTAAAATTTATAATTATAAAAATAATATTATTTATGTTTAAATTATATATTTTTATTATTTTTATATTGAATATCTAATTAATTCAAGTTAAAAAACAACTTCAATATTATGTTATTTGTTTTTGATAAAATTTTAGATGTTATGTTATATAATTTTAAAAAATATTTATTTTTCTTTCCAAATGATTGCATGCTTTAATTATTTGATGTCTCGCTTTGTAGGGCATGTTACTCTTTTTTTTAGCGAAAGGATGTTACTTGTTTATAGACATTTGGATTCATTGTCTGTCGTATAATTTTGAGTCATGATATATTGATCTGTATGTTTATTGTGTCTTGAGGACAATTTCGCAAATTTTGTATTATGCTTGTTATTATATGTTTGGCTTATTTTCTATGAAAATAATATCTGCATGTTGTGGGTTTGAGGGACTATAATATTTACCGTACATGGATAAATTTATTTACATATAAATAATTATATTTTATTAAGTAAAAGTAATACAATTGTAAAATGATAAATGTTTTGTATTATGTATGTTTTGGTGTATATTCTAATAATTAGGGAATTTATATATAATAATATTTGAAATATATTCATCGGATACATAATTAATTAATATGCTTAATTAATATCATTAATAGAAAATGGACAAATCTTGGATGTCAAAGTGTAGAATTGAGCAAGAGTTTATTTCTAGAGTTGAAAGTTTCATAGAATTTGCTTGTAGAAATAGTAATACTGAAACTAGTATGATTCGATCCCCATGTGTTAAATGTAAAAATGAGCGATTTTATGAAGGGTTAAGTATCACCTTATCCATAGTGGTATTCTTTTGAGCTATAAATGTTGGTATTATCATGGAGAAAATATTTATAATACTTATAGGGAAGAGATAAATAAGAATGTGAGTGGATTACATACATCTTATCATAATGTACAGACAAAAATATGTTTCATGGTGTTGAAGATGAACTATGTGAGGATGATCCTGAAACCTTTAAAAAACTTCTAGAAGATGCCAAAAAACCCTTGTATCCAAAATGCAAAAAATACACTAAAATGTCAGGATTGGTTCATTTGTACAATGTGAAGACAACACATGGTTTTTTGACAAGGGATTCACAGAATTACTAAATCTACTAGTTGATATGTTTCTTGAGGGTATTGAATTGCCATCTTCAATGTATGAAGTGAAGAAATCTCCTTGTCGATTTGGCATGGAATATCATAAGATTCATGCTTGTCCAAATGATTGCATTCTTTATAGAAAAGAATATGAGACATTAGATGATTGTCCGATGTGTAAAGAATCAAGATGGAAGCATGGTACAAATGGGACAACACATAAGAAAGGCATGCCTGTAAAGGTTCTTTGGTACTTTCCTCCGATTCCTCGCTTTCAAAGGTTGTTCAAAAGTAAAGAGACATCAAAGATGTTGACTTGGCATTCAGATAATCGATTTGATGATGGGGTGCTACGTCATCCTTATGATTCTCCAAATTGGAAAGTAGTAGATAATTTATCTCATCAATATGCATCTAATCCATGCAATCTTCGTCTTTCCATTACTGCTGATGGAATCAATCCGCATAGTTCCCTTAGTAGTAGATATAGTTGTTGGCCAGTAATTATGGTAATATACAACCTTCCTCCTTGATTGTGTATGAAAAAAAATTCATGATGTTAACATTATTGATCTCAGGACTGAAAAAATCTGGTGTTGATATTGATGTATATTTGCAGCCTCTGATAGATGATTTAAAGACGTTGTGGAATGATGGTGTAAATGTTTATGATGCACATAAAGAAGAACACTTTAACTTGAGGGGGGGACCTTTTATGGACAATTAATGATTTTCCTACCTATGAAAACTTATCAGGACATGCAACAAAAGGTTACAAGGTATGCCCATATGTAGTAATGGAACTTCTACAACTTATCTTGTTCACGGATGAAAGATGTCTTATAGAAGATATAGAAGATTTTTCCCATCTGGAAAAAGTTTAGATACCAAAAGAAACTGTTCGATGGTGAAGAAGATCATGATCATACAACCCGACCTTTGCGAGGTGTTGAGATATTAAGGAAATTGAATGGTATGGCATTCAAACGATATGGAAAGATGAAAAAAAACTCACTAAGGTAGGGAAACGAAAGAGGTCAACTAATGAAATGAGTGAAAATGAAAAAGAGTTTGAACCAACTTACCATGGTTGTTGGAATAAAAAATCAATATTTTGGGAATTACCAGATTGGAAAGACCTACACATTTGTCGCATCTTAGATGTCATGAACATTGAGAAAAATGTATGTGAGAGCTTGATTGGTACTTTACTTAATATACTTGAAAAAAAGGATGGAATTAAAGCAAGACTGGATTTAAAGAAAATAGGCATATGACTTGAATTGGCACCAAGGGTGGAAAATGATAAGAATTGAACATACTTGCCACCATCATCATATACAATGTCAACAAAAGAGAAGGATGTGTTTTTTAAATGTTTGGAGGGTGTGAAAGTTCTTGATGGTTACTCATCCAACTTAAGAAATTTTGTGTCTATCACCGATAAGAAACTTTATGGATTGAAATCCATGCATTATATCTTAATGTGATTATTACGATTCTTTATTAGATCAACTCTTCCAAAACATGTTCTATTATCAAGAATTCATATTTGTTCATTCTTCCATACAATATGCAAGAAATCTATATCAATTGGCGAGTTAAACTCTTTACAGAAAGATGTTGTTGAGACTTTGTGTCTAATTGAAAAATGTTTTCCTCCTTCTTTCTTCGATATAATGATTCACTTGTGTGTTCATTTAGTTCGAGAGGTTCAATTATATGGTCATACTCACTTAAGATAGATGTAACCTTTTGAGAGATATATGCAAGTCCTTAAAGGATAAGTAAGTCTTAGAAATTGACCTGAAGGATGCATGGTGGAACGCTACATTGCTGAAGAGGCCATTGATTTTTGTTTTGAATACTTTAGTGGTTGCACTGAAATTGGGAATCTTATGCACAAGTTTTTCTTAGAACGTCACATGATCCAAGTAGGTAACCCTATGCTTGGTGGAAGTAAGAAATTGTTTATTGATCACACTCGATGGGAAAAAGCACACCGAATCATTTTGGTAAATAATAATGAGGCAAAACCGTATATAGAGTAAGTGATGTTTAACCTTTCCATTTATGCAAAAATCATTTTTTATTTAACTATTTATGATGATATATACTTCATATATCTTTAATAACATTACAGGATGCATTTAAACTTATTGAAGATCGATCCTCATTATAAAAAAAATGAGGAGAAAAATGGTTGTATGATGAACATAAGCGAGAGCTTATTAATTGGTTTTCCTGTAGTGTAAGTGTCCTGAAACAAAAATTCATGCATGTATGTTCCTAGATCTATGCAATATTTTAAAACTTTGCTCTAAACACATTTCATGTTTTTGTATACATATATTCGAGATGAACTCAAGAAATCCAATCATAATATAATAGAAAGTTTACAATGGCTTGCATATGGGACAAAATTTGATGTTAAATTATTTTCTAGTTTCACAATAAATGGATTGAGGTTTACGACTCAAGATAGGGACAAAGTCTGAGTAAATCAGTATAATGGTGTGAAGATGGTTGCACAAACTATGCAATTTTTCAGTTCAAAAGATGGTAATCCTGTACTTTCTGATATAACATATTATGGTATAGTACAAGAGATTTGGGAATTGGATTATGAGGACTTCCATGAAACAATTGTCTTGTGTGATTGGGTCGAAGATGTTATCAATGTTGGATATAAAATAGATGATTTTGGATTTACCCTTATAAATTTATCCAAGATAAGTCACACTGATGATCCTTTCACGTTAGCACTTCGTGCAAAAAAGTATTTTATGTGAGCTATCAAATTGACACAAGATGGTTTGTTGTGTTAATGCCTCCATAAAAAGATTTTACCATTGTGATACTTTAAAAGATGATGACCCTATGCTTGATACATTAACCAATATTAGTAATTTCTCAAACAAATTGCCTAATGTATATGATGATCTAGTTAATGATGATGATTCTTCATCATGGGTTCGAAGTGATTGTGAAGGAATATATGTATACGATCAACAACCTAATTAAACATAACATATGTTCTATATTGTTGTAATAACTCTTATATATATATGTATGTTCCAAAAATTGTTAATTAATTTATATTTCTTCATTGTTTGTAAATATTTCATGGATCCTTGGGTAACAAAGTTTGTAGATCCAAATGATCCATTGGGGCATTTGAAAAGAATGGGTTTGGCGAATATACCTGATGCTCCACTTAACCCAGATGATAGAGTACCTGTACTATTTGATGCTACTGGAAATCCAATAGGGGAAAATGGCCAACAATTGAAATCCTCTATTGGTAGACTTTTGAAGTCCAGTATACCAATCAATATAAATGATTGGTCTCAGGTTGACGATGTAGAAAAGTTCAAAATATGGATAACCATTTGTGTAAATCTCTTATATTTTATAATCAATTAGATATATTATATCTTTTTTGTATTATATCTAATCTTTTGTAGTGTGTTTTTATAGAATCGTTACAAAGTCGATGACAATTGGAAGAGCAAGTGTTATAAGATTACAAATAAGGTGTGGAAGGAATACAAGACTTCTAGATTGGCAAGAAATTATGTGTTTTCATATTTGGAACCACTTGATGAGGTAGAGCTGTAAAAAAATCCCTGAAGGACACCCCTGGATTACATCTCAAGTTTGAAAAGACTTCGTAGATTATAGACGTACGGATGAATTTCAAATTATTAGGAAAGAACATCAGAATATACAAATGCATAACATTCTTCCTAATCGTACTGGGAGGTCTTCAAATCCTTAAGTCAGATATAGAATGGTATTATTAATTTGTGTTAATTTATATTTATTTTCCTCAATTTAATTTCATATCATGGTTAATAAATTTTTCATAAGTTAAGTAGGAAGCTGAATTGGGTAGATCGGTTACCCGAACTGAATTGTACATAGAAACAAAGACTCCTAAAACGAAGAAGTCAAGACCAATGACTAAGTGAGGAGAAGAACAACTAAATAAGTTGGTTAGTAATTTCAGTTGATACAAAGTCGTAATGATTTTTAATAATTAATGTAATAATGCATGATATGTTTGTGTGCTTTATTATTTGTAGAGAGTTGTTCAAGAACAAATATCCAGGGGTGAAATAATCGAAGAGCCTGGGAGAGATGCTCTATATCATGCATTCAGATGTGACCATCCTGGTCGTGTTAGGAGAGGTAGCCAATACGATGGTTATATGGAGTATTTTAACATTAAAAAAAGCCTCAGATGGTCAGTAAGGAGAAGTACACTTAAATTGAAGAAGAACTCAACTTCTTTAAGGCCTCAATGTTAAGTGAGATTGCCATTATAAAAGAATATCAATCACAACACATGTCAGGCTTGGCATCATTTTACAACCAAGGCATTCCATATTGGCCAAGCATGCAACCATCCATGCCAAGCATGCCACCATCCATGACAGACATGCCACCATCCATGCCACACATGCCACCAACGTAATCTCATTGTGCTCAAACTATATCCAATATAGGATATAGTCATCCTATTGGTCCTCCCTATAAGCTAGGAATGCATATGCAATCAAGTAGTGGTTCATTTTTCCCAATACAATCTGCACATTCTTATCATCAATCAAACCACGATGAACGTTTTGGTGAGAATGTACATCCAATAGCTACCCCACATGGGAGTCCTCCTCTATTTGATGAATCATATGTGGTAAGATTTTAATTTCTGGTGTATATAATCTATTATTTTAATTTCTTAATATATGTTTTATTTTTTATATATAACACTTAAATTTTTTATAGAATATGAAATTTTTGTTGAAACATCCTTCGTCAACGGACTTTATTGCTATTGGAACGGTACAAAAATTTAGCGATGATCGGATGATTCATAATCAATATTAGTCTAATCATTGGTGAATAGTAATTGATCAATCATTGCTTCATGATTGTCCACTACCTATGCCTTCTGATGCTACCATAGTCCAAGAGGCAGTTGGACAATATGTGGCTTGGCCGTCGATTCAAGTTGTTCTAAATTTTGACGTGGTACTATTTTTTAACTTAAAAGATAACACATGTTTACTACTATTATTTAATTATATCTTTTATTGTTATTAACATAGATAATACTTTTTAGCCTATTATACCAAAAATCTTAAATGCGGCACATTTAAGAGATACAAAGCAAGTATCTCGTGCTAAATTTATGTCTAATGGCCAATCATCGCACATTAAGTCATTCACGAAGAAGCCTTAGTAAAAGTATAGTTATGATTATGCTTTAAACTTCAGTAGAAATCTTGGTGCTTTGATGACTATTGTTGTGAGGGCATCTAGAATAAATGATGGATGGATTGTTCCACTTCCTATAGAAATTTCTGGTGTAGACCTCAGCCAAACTTATATATCGATCGAGTACATATTGCAACTATTTCAATATCAAATGATCGATTTAAGTATAATTCAAGTGTGGACAAGGTGAGACCTCAATCTATTTAATTTTCTTTCATTTATGTAGAACATATATAATTATATTTATATTATCTAATTACTTATATATATATATATATATATATATCTTTTATATAGGACGTGTTATTATCGACTTTAACATAATCACTCATCACATTTAGTAACGTTCTATGATTCTTCATATGTCAATCAATATCAAGAGAAGGAAGTTAGCATATGAGCTAAATAATTATGTGATAGGGCATTAATGCTTAATATAAATTAAAAGTTGATAATCCTTTGGCCACTAAGGTTTGAACAAGGCCAAGATCATTGGATGTTGGTAATCATTGATCTGTTCGATAATCATGCTTGGTATTGTGACTCAGCTTCCATAGAACTGAGTAAAGATACAAAAGCAGTTGTTGAAATGTAAAAGTTATAGCTAGCTATTGGTTTCTTCTATTATTTTTTGTAATATTTAATAAAAAAACTAATCATTTTAAACCTTGATAGGGCATGGAAGTTTTGGAACAAGTTTAGGGGCATTTCCCTTAAAAAATCTCATAATCTTATATGGACAAAAGTTATGGTATGTACAAGCGAATATTAATAATTTTATTAATTGAATAATTGAATAATAAAGATGTTCGAATATGGAAAATCATGTACATTTTTTTTGTAGGTTCCACAACAAAATAATGGAGTCATGTGTGGTTATTATGTCATGAAGTTTATGAGTGAAATCATCACAAATATCAAAATTCCAATTGATGATGGGGTAATATCTTTTACCCATATACAGAAAAGTTTTTAACATATTTGAGTTATTTTTTATAAATACATTAAATTACATTCTTATTTTGATTTTAAATACATGTAGTTCTTTGGTTGGAATAAGACGGGCTACGACCAACAAATTTTTGATAATTTATGAGAGGAATGGGTAGAACACATGGTTCAAATTATATCATCACAAGAAGAATGAGGAGAATATTCTGATGATCTTGAATAGCATATGACAACATAATGATAATTTTTTTAATGATTTAATTTCTCTATTCCTATGTCTGAAGTCCCTTGTTTGATGGATGTTTTGTTTGATGGATGGTTATGTGCTCATGTATTTAGGGGAATGCATTGTTTTATGGACCTGTTTTTGGCCCAAACTTCATCTCATCTCTCTTGCCTAATTTCCTTATGACAACATCATGGTAGCACTTTATTAATCATTTGTCTATAAATATGAAGTTATATGGAATCTCTGTTGGTATTTTTAATGCTATAATGAGCTCTAATATGAAGTCAAGTGTAACTCATATTTTGTTACTTGGCTTGAATGAGTTTTGGTGCCCATGAACGTATTACAAAATTGTTCCATATGTTTAAGGGCACCAAAACTCATACAAGCCAAGTAACACATCAGAGTTACACTTGATTTCATGTTTAGAGCTCATTATAGCATTAAAAATACCAGCAGAGATTACAGATAACTTCATATTTATAGACAAATGATTAATAAACTGCTAATATGAGTTCGAAGGGTTATATCACTCTCATGTCGCTGTGGTAATCTATTTTTGATGGTAATATTTATAATGATTTAATTTTTCCATTCGTATGTCTCTAAAGTTTAGACTGTTTTTTGATGGATTTTTACGTGCTCATGTATGTAGGGGAATGAATTGTTATATAGATCAGCTATTTTTTGTCCAGCTTCCTTGTCACAATGTTGGTGATTCTAAGCCAACCAAGCTTGCTCGCACAATCCAATTACACTTTGACCACATTATTTTATTTTTAATTTAAGTTAACTATATATATATGTATTGTATATACATTATTTGTTTTGTAATAAATTTAATTATCAAGTAATTAATGATATTTAAATTTTAATTATTTGTATTATTATTTATATTTTGGTTTTTTATGCTATATATATATTGAATACAAGGTGGAGTGAAAAATGAGAATAAAAATAAAAAAAAATCATTACACGTAAAGTGAAATAAACAACATATGACAACATATGACAACCTCCAAATCATTGGAGAACCATTATCATCCGATTCCGAAACTCTAGTCTCCAAAGTAAGGACAAGGTAAAATAAGAAGAACCATCTTCCAAAATCATCATTTTGAAACCTGGAACTAGAAAACTTTCCATTTCAGAAAAAGAGGCAATGTCTTCTATCAATATCATCCCTACACTAGGCAAAATGGAGATTGTTCTCAACTCAATTTCAAAACCATCATTTGAGTAATTTTCATAATCAGACTCTCAAATGGTCATAATTGTTAAAAAAAGGATTTTATGAAAATAATCCTTATTTAATGGTTCAAAAACTTTTTGGCAAGAGGTTTTATTTAAGTCCTTCAACTCCTTCCAAAACACTAGAATATTAAGTTTCTTGGACATAATGTGTCTATTGGAACCATTATTCCCATCGAACAATCTTTGTAATTTATTACCAAGTTTCCTGACAAGATCCTAGACACAACCTAACTTCAGAGATTCCTAGGGAGCCTAAATTATGTTCTTAACTTCTGTCCAAACATTAAGAGGTTGGAAAAACCACTTCATAATAGGCTTAAAAAACCTACCGAGCATTGGATAGAGCAACATACAAAGATTGTACAAACAATAAAAACACAAGTTCAAAATATTCCTTATTTACATCTTGCGGATCCAACACTTCTCAAGATAGTAGAAATTGATGCAGCGAAGTTGGTTTCAGAGGAATCCTTAAACAAGTCCAATACAATAAAGAACTTATTTTTCAATTCATCTATGGCTATTGGAATGATTATCAAAAAAATTATTCCACTGTTAGAAAGGAAGTATTAGCAACAGTACTTTGCATTTCAAAATTTCAATTGGATTTATTAAATCAATTCTTTTACTAAGAATTTATTATAAATCTATAAAAGAAATTTTACAAAAAGATGTCCAAAATATTACATCAAAACATATTTTTGCTAGATGGGAAGCATTATTAAGGGTTTTTGATTTTGATATTGAATTTATCAGAGGAGAAACCATTTCATTACCAGACTTTCTAACCTGAGAGTTTCTTTCAAACAGGTCATAATGAGTAGAAAGAAGAAAGAAAAGGAGAAGAAGGAGATTGTTAGGCATCATATGATAGTCTCCATAGCATTGGAACAACATTATCATCCGAGTCCGAGGCCTCAACCCCAAAAGGTAAGGACATGGTAAAATAGGAAAAACTATCTTACAAAACTATTATTTCAAACCCTGGAACTAGAAAACCTTTCATTTCAAAAATAGGGGCAACATCTTCTATCAATATCATCCATACACTAGGGAAGAAGGAGATTGTTCCCAAATATATTTCAAAATCATCATCTGAGTATTTTCCAAAATCAGAATCTCAGATGATCATAACTATTGAAAAAAGATTTTATGATAAGAATCCTTATTTAACGGTTCAAAAACTTTTTGGCAAAAGTTTTATTACAAGTCTTCAGCCCCATCCAAAACACGAGAATACTGTCAAAGTATTTTGGAAATAATTGGTAGTGTGAAATTCAAACATCTTCTCTACCATAACCAAACTGAAGCCCAGTATTATACTTCCAAAATCTACAAAGTCATCACTCCAGTAGATTGGGGAAATGACTTATTAAAACTCCTGACCTTTCCAGTCAGTATTTCCAAATCCCTACCACATTATGAAACCTACAATTATTGGGATTATTATTAGGAATGATTCAATGCCTTTCTCATTCAAAACAAGGATAATCAACACTTGTGGTTATTATTTTTATCCAAAAATCCATTAACGCATCAACATTTCCATCATGGTTTGTAAATTGGAGGAAATCATTTGGTTCTGTTCCTACAATCCTAATACCTATGGTAAAGGAAAGCTATGAAACATTTACCAAAAATTTAAAATCTACACCAAAGGAAAAGAGGTTCCCTCCTATGTGTATCTTTGAATCAAAATTCTACCTTCCATGGGTATGTCAATGGGTCTTAAAACCTGTTACATCAAAGTTAATAACCATTATCCGCTAATTTTTGGTTAAATGGTGGTTGTCATTTACGATCTTTAAAACCATATTAAAACTAGCCATTGAGCAATGGCTAATTAAAAGAGGACAAAGAGAACTGAGGGTAGAAGAACTACAAAAAACTTCGCTTTTCTTAGCCCAACGAGCACACACCAATGTCCTCATTTCATAACCAAAACCCAAGAAGAACTCTTGGAAATTATGAAAAAATTATCACATGGATCTCCCAAACAAACCTCAGGAAAAAAGGAAGATTCAGATGAGACTCAATCAACAGATGAAACAGTCTCCCCATCATCACCAGTCTCCAATGCTTCATCAGCCAATCTAATAGACGTAGAAGCTGCTAGTGAAGAAGAAGAAGTTGATCACCTTAGAGAGTATGATACTTGCTATATTATACATATATACATATATACATATATACATATACATATATATATATATCAACTTCCACGGTTCTCCATTATTTGTTTCTTTTTTTCCTTTATATATATATAAAATCCTTTTAATTCCTTTTATATATATTTAAACATCTTAATTTAAATTTTATTTAAATAAATCTTCATTTAAATTTGAGAGTCCTTAGATGATATGCTTCTAAAATTTTGGATCTTCATTATCTTCAAATCTATAATAAAATTTAAATAATAATAATGAAGTCTAAAATAAATAAAAATAAATAAAATTAGACTAAAGTTTAAAGTTTAGAAGTGATAAATTATGCCAAATTATGAAAGTCATCAAACACTCCCAAACTTAGAACTTTGTTTGTCCTCAAATAAAAAGAAAATAAAAGAAAAGACAATTGTAGACAGTGTCAACAAGACCCCATAGATAATTACCATCACTTACCAAGCCATGATATGAATTTAGATTTCATCACTAATAATTTACTCCTTTTTCATCAAAGATAGCAAGAAAATCAATCAAAATTCCACAATTTGTCAAGAAAGAGTTAAGCATTTACTTCAACCTAAAGCTAGGTCCTTTAGTATGGGTGTGAAATAGTCAATTTAAATCCAAACCACTGGAAAATTCAAATAAAAGTAGAACAACTGAAATAAAAAGAATTCTCTCAAAACTAACTCCATAAGTCCAATTTTCAGAAATCCTCTCCACTAATGTAATCAAATACCAAAATCAGAGATTAAAAGGTCTTTAAGCAGGGTTGTAATGACAGCTCATAGGGTGAGAGCTAAGAAAAAAATGGATATGAAAAATCAAAGCAAACTGGGAAAATACTTGGTAGAAAGAAACAATAAAATGAATATCCATAAGATTCACACCATAGCTCTTTCTCGACAATATGCTCATACTGATGACAATAATGTTGTCATACTCAATAAGTAGAGTTCTTGTTTTTCCTTTTTATTTTTTATTTTATTCCTTTTTTTTAAGATGTGGTTGCTTTGATACTCACAGTTTTTACAAATTTCAACCACTTTAACCATTTTTTCAATTCTTGCCTTTCACTTTCTTTTTTTTCACTATTTGATCAAACAGAGCAAACATAATGTGGATTATTTAATTTGAACCTACTTTTAAATGAAAATTTTCTCCAAATTATTTTTTCAAAATTTAAGGTAAGTTCATGGTTTTTCAAGCTTAAAATGAGAATGTTTTATGTAGTTAAAAAAGAAAATAAAAGCTTATGTAAAATAAGGCTCAAGGAGGTTGACTATGGGAATATACCATGCAATTATGGTGTGATAATTAAGACGGTTAGGAAAGCTTTTTGGTTGTGACAAAAAAATTGCCTGGATCATTTCACTAATATTTGGTATCAACTAGAATTTTTCCTCAAGGATCCATCAACGGATTCTAGAGCAAAATAAGATTGAACTTTTTTGACCTACTTAATTCAACTCCTTCTCTTCATAGGAAAAATGGAGTAGAGAAAAATTTACTATATGCTCATTTATTTTCATGGAAAAATATTTAAATCAAAGTACCCACAAAACTCTTACTAACATCATAGCAGATTTTTTAATTTTTTCTCAAAACCATCCTCAATCACAAATTTCATAGTCATAGTGAATTCAATCATACTCAAATACATGCTTGATAAGATAATCTAACAACTCAAGACTATAGGAGTTGACACCCCTAAACTTAAACTAAACAATGCCCTCATTGTAATTTAAAAGTTTGACATATTAAAGAAATGAAAGGAACTTCCCTAGTTTTATGGTGGATCCACATTAGTTTGTAATGTTTAGCTTTTTATTCCTGCAAAATAAACTAGCATCAAAATCCAAATTATTCAAATAAAAAATAAAAAATAAAATAAAATAAGAGAAATAATAAAAGAACATTTTATGGGTTGCCTCTCATAAGCGCTTGTTTTATAGTCTACATCTAGCCTTTTTAATCTTCATCAATTAGGATTTCAAAAAGGAATAAATGCAGAATTCCTCTCCATTTGTTCTCTATAATAGTGTTTCAATCTCTGACTGTTAACTTTGAATATATTCCCTACCTTTTTCTTCAATTCTATTGCTCCAAAAGTGGAAACTTTGTCAATTGTATAAGGACATGCCCATTTTGATCTTAACTTACCTAGGAAGAGTTTTAGTCATGAATTGAAAAGAAAAACCTATTGTCCTTGAGCAAAATCACGCATAAGAATATGTTTGTCATGCCAATTCTTTGTAAGTTCTTTGTAGATTTTTGCATTTTCATAAGCACCATTCCGAAACTCATCCATCTCATTCAAATCAAATTAAACTTCTTTATAACCAAATGAGATTTATGCTCCAAATCAACAGGGAGATGACATGCTTTTCCAACCGAAAAGTCATCCATGAGAATTTCTATTATATCTTCCACCATATCAGAAAAACTTTCCATCATGTAATGTTGAAATTTTGTTGGGGCATTGTACAATCGAAAGGGAATCCTTCTAAAAGCAAATGTTCTGTAGGGGCATGTGAATGTAGTTATATCTCGAATAACCATCTAAGAAGCAATAATAAGAATATCTAGCCAATCAATCTAACATTTGATCAATGAATGGAAGTGGAAAATGATCCTTCCTTGTTGCTTCGTTCAACTTGCGATAATCCATACATATATGCCAACCCATGACTATTCTTGTAGGAATAACTCATTGTTGTCATTTTTCACCACCATCATTCCACCTTTTTTTGGTACAACATGCATTGGACTTACCCTTGAGGTATCTTAAATAGCATAAATAATTTAAGCATTGTAAAGCTTCAAAATTTAGGCTCTCACATCTTCCTTCATTGCTAGATTTAATCTTCTTTGGGGTTCAATTGATGGTTTGTAAGGTTCCTCCATTATAATCTTATGCATGCAAATGTATGGACTTATACCTTTTATATCAGAGATAGTCCATCCCAAGGCTGTTCTATGCTCCCTTAACAAATGCAACAACTTTTCCTCTTCTTTGGGTGTAAGTGATGCCACAAATATCACTAGAAAGGTGTAACTATCACCCAAGAATGCATAGCGAAGATGCTCAGGTAATTGCTTCAACTTTGGGATTGTAGTTTGTTGCAATTTTTTGTAGAGATTATAGAATCCGTGTTTGCTACCATTGCCTCCAGCCTTTCCATTTCTTTGCTAAATGATGTAACATGCTAAAATGATCGTTCTAGGTGATTGGCTAGAATATCTTCTTGAAAGGCTTCTGCTTCACATTGTTCAATGATATCTACTCGAAAGTAAGTGCTTGGATTTTCTAGAAATCTTATGGCTTCATAGATGTTGAACGTAACATTTTCTTTGTTTGCTCTCAATGTTAACTCACCCTTTTGAACATCCATTAAAGCCCTTCTCGTAGCCAAGAATTGTTGGCCAAGAATTAGTGGGACATCTTGGTCTTCATGCATATCTAACACTATAAAATCAGTAGGAAAAATAAATTTATCCACCTTTACCAATACATCTTTTATGATTCCTTATGGATACTTGATGGATCAGTCTGCTAGTTGCAAAGAAATTTTTGTTTGTTTCATCTATCCAAGTCCCAATTTCCTACAAATAGACAGTGGCATAAGATTAATGATAGTACCAAGATCACATAAAATTTATCAAAAATGAATTTCCAGTAGTGCAAGGAAAAGTGAAACTCCCTTCATTAGAACTGTCATACTTGGGTCTGCAACATATTCTACACTCTGTGGAATTCTTTCGGTTGTTAAAGATGAAATTTGATGAGATAGAGAAGCTACTTGAGTTGAAAGGGTAACAAATGGCTCCAATCCATGAATCCGACAACTTTATTAGCCATAGATCTTTCAGTTGGCCATTGATAGTTATTTGAGGCCATTTTTTTCAAAAGAGAAGTAGCACCTTCAAATGCCTTTGACATCAAAGTTTCATCAGAAGTAGCATCAACTATAGTTCTTGTTTGCCTATTTAACCCATTATAGAACATCTGAACTTGCAAAAAATCTAGAAAACCATGTTGAGGGCAACGCCAAATCAAATCTTTATACCATTCCCATGCTTCATAGAGTGTCTCAAAATCATTTTGTCTAAATTGACCAATCTCACTCTTGAGTTGGGCTATTTTTGTAGGTGGAAAGAATTTAGTAAGAAACTTTTCTACCATGTCTTTCCAACTAGTGATGCTTCCAGGTTGTAGAGATTATAACCAACCTTTGGCCTTATCCCTCAATAAGAAAGGAAACAATCTCAATCTAATGGTGTCTTCAGTGACACCATTCATCTTTACAGTGCCACAAATCTCCAAAAACATTACCAAATCAATATTGGGATCATCAAGTAATGATCTGCTAAATTGGGCTTGTTGCACTATACTGATCAACGCAGGTTTGAGCTCAAACTTATTGTCATTAATGGTTTGACGTCTTACACCTGCATAATTGTCATTCAGAATTGGCCTTACATAATACTTTAAGGTGCGTGAGTGTGTAGTTTGTTCTTCTTCAGCCATGGCTAGTACTTTCTTATTTCTTTGTGATCTAAAGGTTCTTTCAATCTTTGGATCAAAGGAATAATGTTTCGAGTTCTAGCATGGTGTATCCAACGTCAAAAACATACTTAGAGAAAAATAAAAATAAAATATAATTCTAAATTAAAACCAAGATTACTTTGTATTAATATTGGCAAAAATAATAAAAAATTAATCGCCGGCAATGGTGCCAAAAACTTAATCGATGTAAAACTGCAAGTGCATAGTATCATAGTTTTATAATAAAGTGACAAGAAAAGTATCATCCTCAGGAATTGGTAACTTATTTTTGAAAAAAACCAAAATTAGACTAATCTTATTTTTATCTAGAAAAACAACTAAGATTGTTATAATTGGAATTTAAAATAAAATTAATAGGGAAAAAACTTCTAGGAAATCGATTTCACCTAATCCCTCACTATGCTTTACTCATCTAACTAACTGAATTTAATTCTCTCTGTTTGTAAGAATCTTTAAAAAAGATCTAAATGCCTCTTTCGATAGTCAATTGGAAATATTCTCGTTTATTAATTTACACAAGAGTATGCAATTTAATAAAGCAAAAAAACATTAATACCAATGATTTTCAAACTACATAGGTTCATATATGTCTTTTGATTTATATATTTACCTATGTCGAAATATTCTAAATCTATCATATAATTCCCTCTTTCGATAGTAAATCATGAGATTAAAATCATCTAATTAATGGCTAGTTAATTAGAAGCATTAAACTTGGAATAAATCAGACAAACATCAAGAGAAATAATTCAAATTAACATAAAAAATTAAGCATGGTTTAGAATTAAATTGCATATTTTTCTTAGAATAAAGAAAAATTAGTTCATGCTAAAAATTAAATTTAACATAAACGAATTTACCATAATTTTCTAAGAGGAATTGAAAGAAAATGAATCGTAAAAATAATCTGCTTTTGTGTCTTCTCCCGCTTTTTCTTTTTCTTTTCTTTTTTCTAGGCCACACATAATCTCTTTTTTTTTTCTTTCTCTTAAGCATCGTCTCACCTTTTGCTTCCGTTGTTTCTTTCTTTTTATCTATGTTCATTCCTCTCTTTATATATATATATATATATATTTAAAAGCATCTTAATTTAAATTTGATTTGCTTTTAAAATTTTGGATTTTTATTATCTTCAAATCTACAATAAAATTTAAATAATAATAATGAAGTCTAAAATCAATAAAATTAGACTAAAATTTAAAGTTGAGAAGTGATAAATTATGCCAAATTATGCAAGTCATCAGGTACATAGGCTAGGTGGTCTATTTTTCCATTTTATCATTACTTGGTTCACTATTTTTTGAACCTCATAAGTGGTGTCAAGTCCACTCTTCTTTTGTTATTACTTGCTGGTATGATGAATTTCTCATTTTTTTGGGGCACCAAAAATGTAGGTGGCTATGTCTTATTGCCGATGGTTTTTATGGATTCTCAATTAGAATCACGATTACAGAGTTGTGTTTACATCAAAACCACTACTTAATGGGTTAAATTTCCCTTTTTTGGAAGGAAGACATGGATTTCAAAAGTGGACTTATGAGCACATGGGATACTTAAGAGCTTAATGAAGGATAGAATGATTAAGGAATGAGACCAAGCCTTGTTGTCAGGATCGAGCATGCATAGATCAAAATGGGTCATATAAGGTGGTTATATAGTTGAAAGCCAGTGGATGATCAAGATCTGACCGGCCATAGGATGTTTGGTTTTCCATGGAATGTCCGACCACTCATAAAGTGTTCAGATATGGTCCAACCACTCATGGAATGTCCATCCATTATGTGTCCAACCATGGTCTGACCACTCATGGTGTGTTAGGCCATGGTCCAACCACTCATGAAGTGTCCAACCATGGTACATATGGCTTAGGTTCATGGTTGATGGTCAAGTCTGCATCGAGTTGCATGATGGTTCTTGACCATCCCAACGATGTAATTGTATTTGCAATGACGATTATGAAATCCTTATAGGATTTATCGATAACATAACCACCCTTTTCTAGGTGGACTACATAAGACTGAGGGTTCTAATACTACTCTTGTAGATATCCTCCCTCTTTAACATTTAGGCTTTTCTTTGTTGTAATTATTTTTATAATTTGTGCACTTATGTCCCTTGTTAGAGCAAAGTATCATCGGTGCATAGAGGTCTGAACTTTTTTGAGTGATCTAGATAATGGGAGATCATGTCCTGATCACCTCAAGTTTTGGTAGGACTAATATCCTGATCTACTTAATAAATTCTATGCTTGATTTGTGCCCTAACTTTGTCCAAATGCAGATATATGGGTGCTTCCCCTGTAACTTCATCATGGTTGTCCTATTCCAAATATTCAAAGTTCTTAGAGCTTGTAAACTATAACATGCCTAATAGAGTTTTCAGGGCCTAGTGGTCTACTACGTGCTTGGATCATGATGTTAGAGTTCAAGTCTTAGTATGGACCTTTTGGACATATGTATATGCCATGTTTCTTTGTTATTTTTGTACTTTTGAGTTATGTACTTGTGATTATATACTTGTGTTACATCTATATGCTTGTTTACATTTTGGTGAGGTCCATATCTAATCTTCTATTTCAAGATGGTGGGCACTTAGAGCAAGTGCAGTTGCTGAGTATAAATATTCTGATGATTATACTTCGGACACATTGGACGTGTGGGCTCACTGTTTAGAAACTACAAATTGGTGATTCTAGAAGGTTTATCCTAACAAAATCCTTTCCACCATCTTTCCAAATTTGAAAGAAAAGGACTTATGCCATAGTGTGATTAATTCTAGTTAGGAAGAGAAGGGCCACAATGGATTTGGTAGTGATGGTCTGCAGGCGATCGGGAGGAAGTTGACACAGAAGATGAAGCTTTTTAGAGCATGACTAGATTTAGAGATCAATAGGCTACCATTTTGTGTTCTTTGATTTTAATTCCCACAAAAGTGCATGTACTTGGTGGCTTTATTTTCTAGCATTCGACTTAGTTTTTGTATGGAGTTTACATACATACATACATACATACATACATACATATATACATACATACATATATACATACGTACATACATACATACGTTTTATTGCTTCATCATCTTTGCACCTTTGAATTATGTATTTTACTTTTATATTTTAGTAGCAAATATTTTTGTGAGGTCCATAAGTGATCTCGTCTATTTTGGGATGAAGGGTGCTTCTTGAGCACATCTCTTGTTGGAATATTTGATCCACTACGTTGGTATGCGATGATGTGTACTTGTTAGGGAGTGAGTCCATAGTAATCCAAATGGTTGCATGATCATGCACATATAGCTTAACTAGCCATATACCTTATGTCCCACCATATATGCTATGTCTAACCATGCTTTCCTTGTTCGGCCACATATGTGCCATGTTAGGCCACATGTGCCATATCTAGCCATGTGTGCCATGTCGGGCAATATGTGTCATGTCCAACCATGTGCTATTCAATGGGATCATATTGGCCTACTTTTTCATATGTCCATTAGCTGTACTGGTCACTTTCAGTTTGACTGTGTACCCATTAGGCTTGTGCCTAGACTTTGTTTCTTTTGTATATTTTTTTTCATTTTGTCTAATTAAGGGTGGTTTGATTAAACTAAGGTATTCCTAGTATACTAGCCCTTTTGTTTGGTGTGCTTGAGTTTATCAACTCATCCAAGCATTTGGTCTTAAGATTTAGAAAAATTTTGTAGTCCTTGGGGGATTATTCCATCCTGTCATGAGTGTTATTGCACTCTATTCGTGGTTAGCGATGTTTTATCAATGGTAAGATCAGAGACTCAGGGTCAAAAAAGTTATAGCAATTCCTAGACCTGAGGCATAGTTGTTATCTTTTCAAAGGTCAATCATGGCCCATAGAAGTGGTGCACAAAAGTTATAGTATCTCCTAAACTTGGGGTATAGTTTCAAAGGTCAAGCATGGTCCATAGGGTATAAAAGTTGTAACAACTCCTAAATCGTGGATGTAGTTGTTAACTTTAAAAGGTCAAGCATGACCGGTAGAGGTGAGGCACACAATTTGTAGTAACTTCTGAACTCGGAGCGTAGTTGCTACCTATCTATATGTCAAGCATGTCTTGTAGAGGTCGGGTGCAGAGTTGTAGCAACTTTTGAATCTTGGGCATAGTTACTACCTTTTTTAAAAGTCAAGTATGGTTTGTAGAGGTAGGGCACAAAATTTGAAGTAACTCTTGACTTCGAGGATACTAGCGTGTGACTTTTCATAGTCCATACCTCTTAGTCCCTTTGTATTTTTTACTTCCCCCCCCATATTTACCCAATTTCACGAATGTCAAACAAGCTAGGCCTAAATACATGCAAACACAATTTCTATTAAAATAAAAGTGTACTTGAAGCAATGTCTGTGCTTTTATCATAGTGTGGTGTTGTTTCTATCCTATGTTGTTCCTTATGAGTGGCATAATGTTCCATTTTCTACTCTTTCAAGATAATTATTATCTCTAGATACGTTGGTAAAGATGATATGTGGCAATAGATGCCCATGGCCTTGTATAAGAATGAATTTTGGAAACTCTATTACAGGGCCTTCTTGGTCCATACTCACCTTTTGGGTGTATGTCTCTTAGGCATCATGTGGACTTATGTAATCTTAGAGGAGTTGGAACATTTTTTTGGACCTTCAATATGTGATTGGACTTGACATGTTACTTCATTGAGTTAGTGTTCAAATTTGATTGGTTATGTTGATCTTACCATGTGTTCTCATATAGGACTTGGGCGGATTTCTGAAGTGCACTCTTTGGACATTCTCACAAAACTCCTTTTGAAATTATTCATGGGAGGTGTGCACCCTTGGATGATATGTGATGGTTGTACACCTTACAACCCAATTTATTGTCAGGTGCAATTTTAGGTTGCACACTTTATTTCAATGCACGAATGTTCTGGACATATCATGTATGTCCTTGTCTCTGATCCATAAATATCTTTATTTGTAGGCTTATTTTTAAACTAGACCATGGTCTCATCTATTTGTGAGATCGTGGGCCTTTGAAGCTTCAATGTAGACCATGCAGCCTGTGAGGTGATGGTCTAGATTATGCAACTTGTGAATAGGTACTATGGCACTCTAGGCATTGGAAAATGTAGTAGTGAGTCCTTATTGATGAAAAATGGTTACAGATCTTATAGACTATGGAGGTGATGAGTGCTTAAAAAGCACTAAAATTATCAGAATTTTATGTACTTTAATTGATTAAAAAGATTTATATTTATATGATTTTATCATATTTTTATATAAATTTATCTTTTCGGAATTACAGGTATTTTTATTGTTTTTCAAATATTTTTGCTTAAAAAATAACTTAAAGACTCGAAGAAAAATACTGGAGGCAATACATCACAAATATATTGAGAAAATAAATGAGGAAAAGTAAAAAAAGATGGAAAAATTGGACCAAATGGGTCAAAAAGGACGAAATCGCACATGTAGTTGCCCAACCGTACCAAGCAACCCGTGCAGCACACCTAGGCACGCCCATCCGCGCCCCACATGCCGAATTCGCATGAACCACTGCCTGCATCAATACTTACGTCAATGATGACATCATCATCCACCTAATACGCGTTTTCCCACTTTTTCATCCTCTTCTTATCTATAAATACCCTCATCTCCTCTACACCAAAACACACCTAAAAACACCAAAAACATCTTCTTATCTCTTTCTTTCTCCCTATATTCTTAGTTTTGTTAGTTTTAGAGTTCTTATTTTTTTTAGAAGAACTAGTTATGTTTTTGTAAATTATTAGTTTTTTGATTCATTAAATAGAAATGCAAATCCGTTTGGAGGTTTTCTAGCAACAGAATTAGCATTAAAGTGTTTTAAGTTTTTATAGTTATTTTTTATGTTTTATTCTTATATGTTATATTTAATTTGTCTGTGATTAAATTTAATATTGCTAGCTGTTTGTAAATATGATATAATAATAACATTGTTATGCTTGTGAAATATTAAATAGGTAAAAATCTCTAAAATGAATTGGTTTTGTTTTTATTCAAGATTTTATATTAAGAATGTTAGAGAGAAATATATTATTTTCCATTACAAACTTAAATCTGAAAATTAGATTTTAAGGTTTAATTATCCGGTTTGATTTAGAGTAATGCTCTTTTATTTGTTGGTACAATCGTTCGGTAGTTAGAGTGAAGCTCTATTTCAAAAGTTTTTATAAGAATTATTATCTAAAAATGTATTGACAACATGTTTTCAGTAATGGTTTTAAAACTTGAAAGTTAGTACTTGGATAATTAGATTCTTAGGTTTAATTTGGACACCTTAAATAAAGTTTAAAATATCTAACCCCACCAAAGGTGACATTTAAATGGTTCATTTTCAATCTCTTAGAAAAAAGGAATTAATTTAATTAACCAAATTAGTTATCGACCCCATACATAGGTGTTAATTGATTTGTTTAATTAACAAAGAATATCTAACCCTACCAAATGTGGTATTCATATAAAAAATAGAGAATCAATAAATATCAATTTATATATTTAATAACGTAAATAATATGAGCAAGCATAATTAACTTAGTTATTATATCCATAAATACTCCACTATTATAAATGATAAAATTTGCATATTGAATCTACATCTATGTTTATTTTTATGTTATTAGATTAGAAAACACACAAAACCCAAACTATCGTGACAAGATGTTTATGATTTAATTTTGTTTTTAAAAGTTTGAATAATAAACTAAAAACCACATATATTCCTTCATTAGATCTACCTTGGGAGTATACTTATCATTTTCTATGAAATGATTTGTGCACTTGCGAGATTTTTATAAATATAAAACAAAAGTATTGGTAGGATCAACGATGCTGGTTTTGCTTATCAGGAGGCAATCCGAAATAGTCTAGAATGTGTTCTTCATGATATCAAGGTGGACATATGGTCTCATACCTTAAAGCTTTCCAATTACTTAAAGGGATTTTTATACCATCATAGGTGATGATTTATGTGGCGACCATTAGTTGTTGAGGCCACATAGTTTGGACAAAGTCTTTTTAATGCAGGCCTTGAGATGGTCACATGGATCTTGATGGACCAAAGATACTTGAGGTGGTCCCAACTGTCTCATGATGGATGGTTAAAGAAACACTTCCTAGGAATCCATAGGTGGATGTCTTTGAACTTTATAAGTGAACTTTGTATTGCAGATAATGGCCCTAGTTCCCATCGTGGTAGGTCATGTCATTGGTCAAACTAAGCATGGGTACATGTTAGATCTTGTTCACTGTGGGCATTGGAAGATGCCATGTGGACATTCTTTTGGATGAGAAATGAACCAAGGACAAGTGGCCATGTAAGGCATTCTCAAGATGGCTTGGGATGCTATCCTCATCATTTTGAGTGTTAGAACTAATTCATTACTTTATTTTTTTGAAGAGCGATCTGTGATGATGATGATTGAAACAATAGATAATATCTTTCCATACCAAGTAAATATATAAATTATGCTAGGCTTCAAGGTGCAATAACAATCCAAGGATTTCTTGATCACGGTGAGCTAGAAGGATCAACACCTGACTATGTCACTATAATCATAAAGGTCCATTAAACCTTTAAACTTCTTAAGGTAATTTAGTAGGTCCTTGTTACCATCATAAGAGCTCACACTGGGCATCTTGAATTTATCTGTGGATGGGATAGCTATAAATTTTGGAGTGAATGAAGGCTCACTATAAACAACCAGCATCTGGAGTCTACCCCTATTTAGTCTTTACTATATCTCTTGTAATTGGATAGCTAACTAATCGATGGTGGCATAAAGGACTATAGGTACGTTTGTGGGTTGATTGTCCCTATGATAGCTATTGGATACTAAGGTTGCATTATTTCTATGGATGGCATAGATATAATGGTCCTACCTAAGGTCTTCAAGGCACTCATGTAGGTCAGGATGAATGGGCCCCAAATGGACCAAGATGGATAGATTGAAGGATAGAATCTGAGCCTCTATGAGTGGACGACTTTGGACTATATGAGCCAAAGTTTTTTTTTTCGAATTTGGACTATGGGTATTGGAAATTACTCCAAGGAAATCTTCTAATTTAGGGGCTTATAACAATGGTAGATATTCCAAGATAGTCTGGAGCACATTCTCGATTTTGTTTAGGTGAACTTCCATCTGTGCCCTTTTTCGATGTTTCGCTAGAACCTATTATGGCTGGGGCGATGCGGGGTTGGAAATCTATATAAGTGGTTGCATAACTTGTTGGACATGAGGTGGGACCTCATTGTTTCTCGTAAAAGCTTGGCTTTCCAAATCAAGAGGTTGATTCATCTTAAAAGAACATAATAGTATGGCCTTTATAGACCATGTAGAGTGAGCTTCTTCTAAAGCAATTTTTTCTGAACTTTTTAAGGTCTTTTCTTCAAAGATCACCTAGTTTAAAACACTAGAGAACACTTTAAATAGTTTTTTCTCTAATTGTAATTCAACTATTAGAGCACACTCGTTCCCACAGACACTACCAAATATAGATACTAACTTTTGTTAACACTAGTGTTGGATGCACCTTTGCTTCCTCTATACCTGAGAATAGAAAACACACTGTTAAGACATTGGATCATTATAGGGTATGGTGACCTTTAGCCCTATGATGCTTAAGTAAGTTTAGGTAGTAAGAAAAAGGAGAAGACTAGTGTCTCTCCTTGTGATGCGGAAAGATGTAGAGAGATATTTGAGGAAAGAGTATAGATCTTAATGTTTGTAATTATTAGAAAAAGTTCTCAAAAGAAGTTATCTTTATTGGTGACCTGTGGTAAATATTTATAAGAGGAAAAATACTTAATGGTGACCCTTATCCATGTTAATAGATTTATCTTTAAATGTAAGAGCTTTATCTTCTTAATTATCTCATTATCGAATAACTAAGATCTTAAGTGTCGGTAGTTTATCTTGTTAAATATTTAATTGATATTGATACTTATCTACTGACTTAGCACTAAATGGACTAACCTATGAGTCACTTGCTGACTAAGATCACTTATATTACGCCACATAACGTGAACTATTTTACACCCAACATATAATAGTGCTCAATTTAAATGAGGTATTGTCGGAAATATTATAGTATTTTGGAATAAAAACATCTCTCTCTTTTTAAGTTTAAAAGTGAAGTAATTATATAAACAAGAGAAATGAAAACAATCTTGTTCTTTGATTCTTCTTCTTTCTTAATAAACTTTCCTTTTGACCTATTTTTAGTACTATCAATTATGATATTGTATCTTCTAATATCACGGATTAGAAATTTTATGATGCATATTTATAATAAAAGGAAAAAAGGTGCCATAAGTCCTACTATTATGTTATAAAATGTATATTATTCTTACAATTATTATGTAGTGGTATAATTTAATAAAATTTGTTAATTTAATTTAATTATTACATAGATATTAGAATTAGATATTAGAATCAATCTAATTAATAAATTAGGTGATACACGTATGGATGATTGTGTTAAAATTTTAATATATTAATATAAATTAAATTAAATTGGTTAATTTTTATAAATTATAAGAAACAATATGTTTGACATAAAAAATTTAGAATAAATTATTAGGACCTGTTTTGGTTAGATAACTTAAAAATTATTTTTAAATTATAACTTAAAAACAAATTTTTATAGTTTATAAAAATAATAAGATGTTTGGAACGTATTTAAAAAAATTATTTTTAAAAACAAAAAAAATATGATTGTGCTGTTGTTTGGTCAAATTATTTTAAAATCTTATTTTGATTGTATTTATTTTAATATTAAATTTTGTTTCTAAAAATAAAAATAAAAAAAAACTGTTTTTGATTTATTTGATGAGATAAGCTCTTATTTTAAAAAACAAAATGCGAAAATGTTCCCATCCTTAAATCAATTAGACAAAACTAATTAAAATGAATACTTACCTGGACACTTGAGTTCTTGGCATAGCTGTAGAGATCATCTCCACTTTTCATTGGATATGCTTCTGAATGTTCAGCTGGATATTTCGAGCTTTCTTCTGACGCCATCTGTTTTTCTAAATTTTCTGAATTTCTTCTCAAATTATGGGAGGGTGGTGGAACGTCAGATCGTACGTGAACCAATCGTTCCCGAGGCTTCAGATTTGTAATTTTTGACAGTGAAGAAGTTGTGGATGATATAATATATATAGGATTTGATATCACTCTTATTTAAGTTTTAAATAAGAAAAAAAAATTAAATATTTATATTTAAATTTTAATTAAATTTATACATATTTTTAAAAAATTTAAAATATATGATTTAATTCTTAATTTTATAATTTTATCTATAAATTTTGAATTTTTTAAATCATATGTATTTTATTAATTAAATTAAGATATATATACAAAATTTTAAAAATTTCAAAATTAAATTATAAAAATTAAATAATTAAATAAAGACATTATTATATTATCAATTGAATTATATAGGACTAATAGGTTTATACTTTCTAAGCAATTATCATTATAAATTTGATATTGTAAATAGGACTAACGATCTCATAGATCATTCTATTTATACATTTAGAAATCTTAAGTAATTTATTCATCTTTTACATCAATTTAGTTTATATACATGCACACATAAAACATATAGAAAAATATTACAAAAGGTATATTTAGATTAAACGGGATCACATATTCCCTAATATTTATTCTAAAAGTGATTATAAATGTATTATACTTATTTTAAAAATGATATTCAAGTCTTATACTTATTTTTTGTAACAATTTAACCTTATTATTATGAAAAAATGACTACATAAATATAAATAATAATTTTTGTGCTTTTATTTATTTTTTATTTTTATTTAATTTATTTAGTTACACTTTATTTAAGTTATAACAGTTTTTGTTTAAGGTAATTGAAAAAATTTAAGAAAAAAATTAAATAAAAATTACCTTTATTTTTATACAATCATTTTTTTATAACAAAAGAACTAAATTGTTACAAAAAATAAATACATAAATTTAAATGTTATTTTTGTACTAAGTAATGGACCTTGAGTTATTTTTCTCAAAATAAATATAGAAAGATGTCATTTAATGCCTTAAATTTATATAAATGTTAAAAAATAGAGAAATTAATATTTTAATCATGTATTGAATATAATACAAATACTTTTTTTACTTCATATAACTTGCTCGTGAGGATGGTGTGAGAAGAATAGTAATTTCAAGTTGAAAAAAAAAATCTAATCAAATGTACGAATAGGTTAAATATCTTAAGTTATGATTATCTTGAAAAAACTAGGATATGAAAGTTTGTAAATGTTAGTTGATTTTAATGAGAGGTAAAAAAAAAGTGTAACCTGCTTAGTAGTTGATTGAAAATCTTGCTATAGGTAGAGTTGTAATCACCGTTAAAGATATGATGAATTTTAATACAAAGTTGAATTTGAAATATTGCATAAATGTTGAAAATGTAAGACAAGACAAATGTATCAAATTCAACGAGAATCTAATCATGTTTGGTGATAATAATATAATGTTAAATGAGTGCTATATAGGTGAAATAAACTCAAATATGATTATTGTTAAGAAATTTAGATCAAATATTATAATCACAAATTCTCTCTCCCAATATCCTCTTTAGTAGAATATTAAATAACAGAGATAGATAATACACAACACAAGAATTATAGTAGAAACTCAAAATTGGAGAAAAATCACTTTCGTTTTCAGAAGACAACTAGAGAAAAAATTCATTATGTGGAAAATTGTTACAACCACACTCTCAATGATTTTCTCATACACTCAAAAGACAAGAATAATTACAAGCCCAAGAGAATTTTCCCACAAAATTCTCACTCAAAAACTTCTCATATAAGTTTTTCTCTATTTTTGGGATTATCAACAATGAAGAAATGAAGCCATATTTATAGCTTTCAAGTTCCCATTTCATATGCCAAATATTTCTTCATTCAATAAAATTAAGCTACCTAATTTTCTTATTCTTTATTTAAACAAGGTTAGGCACCTCTATCTTTGACAATATGATAAGTCATTTTTCATGAATATTTTTCTAAATTAAGCTCCTATATTGACTAACAAACCTAATATTATTTTTAATTAATCACAATAACTATCTCTTAGTTCAAGTTCAACATGGTGTGTGCACCATACTTGTAAAATGAGGTCAAATGAGTAAATTTGATGTAGTATATGATGTTGGTAGACTTTTTAGCCAATAGTGAAACCTATTGTAGATATGGCAAAAACAAAAACAATAAAAAGAAATTGATTTAGCAAATAAAACGTCAAAATGCTTCGTAAGCTGTTTAATTCTAATTAAATTAGAATTCAATTAGAATAATATAAATGGGTGTGCGTGTGCATGTGCATGATTAATTAAGTATTTTTTTTTCTTTTAATAAAAAACCTCATTCTTGTATTATTAACATTGTAATATAATTTTTACCTACTTAAGTTTTCTCTTTTATGATTGCATAAGTAATCATGATATGAGTTTTATTACTCAATAGATACATAGATTAAATCCTATATTATCACTTAAAATATCACTCGAACTTATACCCTTATGTGTATCAGTCCAACAGCAGAGCCAATTGGACTGACCCATGTGGGTAATTAAAATACAACAATGTATAATAAGTAATGATAATAATATGTTTGGATCTCTTATATATATTTGCATGAAAAAATATAATGTAAATCTAAAAATAAGTTAGTTGTAATTTAATAGTTATCATTGTTTGATTTATATATCTAATATTTAAATTTCAAATTATCTTTTGTTTCTTTAGACTATTATTTAAGATTTTTAATAATCAATTTATATTTATATAATTAGTTATGTTAGCTTTAGAAATAGAACTTAGTATTCTAATTATTTTAGAGTTTAATTATGAATTGAAATATCATTTTCTCTCTATTGTATTTCTTCTTTCTTTCCTAAATTTCTATTTGTAAGATCCCTAAATCTAGTTTGTCTAAAAACTTTCCCCTTCAGTCTATATTTTCACTCCTTTTGTCTAATTCTCTATCTATTCTAAGTTAATTTGATATTAGAGGGAAAAAAAAATTTTGTTTCTTATACGAAATCATACATCCTTAATTTTTTTTTAAAAAAAAGAAAGAAAAGAAAATCAAAATCTAGAACAGAGAAGTTTTTGATAACCGCTAGCCACCATCAGTCACTGTAACTTTGGCACCATCGTCAATTGTCATCATTCCTAGAAAAGACCCGACATATAGGACCAAAATTTCGTCGCCGTCTAACCTCTGCAGTCAGCATCCCCATCATATGTCGCCGGCCATCACAACAATAGAACAATCCCAAAACTATTCAGCACACCGACCACTATTCTTGACGTCCCCTTGCTACCACCGGCATGTGTACACTCACTGGCCGCCGATTAGTCTAAATCAGTCCACCCTATGACTTATTTTTACTAGAAAACAGTCCCACTCGCAACCACATGTTCAGCCAAATATTTCATGACATATCACATGCCACTGCCATTACACTATCGTTGGCTTGCCCACCATCTATCTCATGATGACAAGATATTAAGACCCTGACCTACATCATTCTAGACCTCCACTAATAGCCAATGTTGGTCAACCATAAAAAATAACAATGTTTGAAAAAAAAAATCATAGTTTACACCAAACTTTTTTGTTTCGTAGATTGTCTAATTTAATCTTATTATTACGAATATTTAAGTGCTTCAATAATAACATGTTGCACTCAAATCACAAATAAAAAAAATATAATTTATTGGAACATTAAGACAAAAAATGAATTTTAAAATTAAATAAAATGTTAAAATTAAAGTAAAAAATGACCACTTTTATTCAACAAATAACATCTACGTATAAACAAAAAAAGAAACTAGAAATTGTCAATAAGTTTTGTATGACCCAAAAACTTGATCAAACCCTCTAGCCTATGTTGGTTTCTAATCGCAACAAATTTAGTTGTAACCAAGCAAGAAGAGAATGTTAAAACTTGTTTGGAGATTTTCATCAGGATAAAACCCTCAGTGACAGTTTGTCCACCAGCGATGATGCCTCATAAAAACGTTTCCTTAGCCATCATTACTTTTGATTGTAGTTTTACATGTATAATTGAGTTCTCAAACTTCACTAAAAGCAAAAAAAAAAAAAAAAAAAAGAATTTTTCTCACCATTCAAGTCAAGCTTACAAATTCAAATAATGTTGTTTTCCTTATTTCATAGTAATGTCAATATAGCCCACCATAGGTACTTATTATATTGTTTGAAGTTTCAATTATTAATCTATGGTTCTACAATTCGGTCTTTTGCTACCCTTTTTAGGATATTGTCATAATGTATTTTACTTACGAGCCTTTGTTCTATTTTTACAGTTTTTGAAATTAACGTGAGCGATTTCTAAACCAACGTTCCAATGAGTTTCTCGCTAATCAGATACGTTCACGAATCAACTGCAAAACGGTTAGCAAAAAAAATAACAAGTGCACGTGTGTGTTCTAGAGTGGATTTAACAATGAATAATTTTAACTAGATGATTCAAAATATATGTCACTTAAATCAAATTAACTAAAAAATTCTAGAACAAAAAGATTAAGCACAAGTTCACTAAAAATTAACTTATTTAAGATTTAATAATTAAATCAAAGAATCATGATCGCTCAAGTAATTATTATCCAAGATACTAATCACAAAATATGCTATATGAACACAAAAAATATGAAATAAATAGGGTAAAAATATAGGAGTAAAAACAAGCAAATCAATCACAATTTCTTATAATATATTGATTAATTTTCCACTAGTCAAATTAACTTAGAAACTGATTTGCCCTGCTCTTTGCATCAATATCTTTAAATGTGTATAATATCACCTTGTTTTTTTCACTTGCCGAATAACCCAATAAAATGGTTTTCAACACCAAATAAAAAAATATATATTATTACCTTTGACCAAGCTCTTAGCTGCTGCACCCCTCCAAAGAATAGCACTTAGTACAGCTGCTTCTGATATATGTATTCTCTTAATAGTTTTCGGCAGCACTTGATACAGTGGAGATGCTTTAACTATTTATTGAACAATGTTTGGTTTGTCACTTGATAATGTAGGAATCTTGATTACTTTTGTGAATAGTAATTGCTTCATTATTCCGAACAGGAAATAGAACAGTACTTTTTCGGGTACTGTTAGGGTATTAAAACAGTAACCTTGTTGGCACTGTTTGTTATTTTGATGTTTAAACATGCCTAAATATGGGCCTGATTTGAATAGTAATGGACACGCAGGCTCGATAATAAATAGTAATGGACACGCAGGTCAAATAATAGAAAATGGCACGCAGGCCTATTATTAATCTAAGTTTGGACATGCAGGTCCAATAATAAATTAAAGTGAACACGCAGGCCCAATAATAATGGATTCATTTAGAAGTCCAAAAGTTTAAATCTACAGTTGAGGTCTCTAAATCTATTAGGTCCTCGTCTGAGTTTTGTGATGGAGTTACTATTTTATCGGGTGATTGGGTTTCATCCGAGTCAGGTAGCTCTTCTTTCTGGGGCTGAGATGATTGCCCAGATGATAGTTGTTTTATAATTTCCAAGAGTTCCTCCTGGGTTTTTTCTTGAGCTATTAAGGCATTGGTGTGTGCCTTTTGTGCTAGTAATAGTGAAGAAGCTTGTAAATCCTTCACCAAGGGTTCTTTATGGCCCTTTTGTGTTAGCCATTTTTCAACAGCTGGTAATAATAGAGTTTTAGGGATCGTGAATGACAACCACCATTTGATCTGAAATGAACCGGTAATAGTTAATACCTCTGATAACACAGGGTTTAAGACCCATTGACATACCCAGGGGAGGTAAAATTTTGAACAAAAAATACACAATGGAGGGAATCTTGCTTCCTCTGTGGATGGTTTGTAATGTGACTGGAAAGATTCATAACTCTCTTTCACAGGTGATATTAGAATAGACGAAAGGTTCCCGAATAATCTCCACCATTCTGAAAACCAAGATGGAAATCAAGATGGATTAATAGTTTTACTAACAAAGAAAAACAACCAAGAATTTTAGTTATTTTTATTTTGAATAAAGATTGCATTCGACCATGCCTGCTGATAATCCCAATAATTATACGATGTACAATGTGGGATGGAATGTGTTGTGCTGACCGGAAAAGTCAACTATTTTGACAATTCATTTGCCCAGTCTATTGGAGATATGATTTTATGTAGTTTGGCAATTGAAAACTCCACTTATGATGTTTTAGGATAGTGGAAATGTTTGAATTCCACACTTCCAGTAATTTCCAAAATACTCTGATAGTATTGAGGGGTTTTTGAAGATAATGATAACCTGTAAAAAATCCCTTTTCTAAAATAATTTTGAATGGTCGAGTAAGGGTTTTTGTCGAAAAATGGTTTTTCGAGAATAGTTACCATCTGAGTTGGTTGTTTCTTAAAATACTTAGATGTGATTTTTGTAGTGGGAATAAATTCCCTATCTCTTTTGGAGGAAAATAAGTTGAATATGTGATTCTTCTTTCTGGAATAGAAATTGTTCCAGATGATTTTTGTGAAAATGATTTTGATGCGGATGGAAAAATTTACAGATTTGATGAATGAGTTGGTTCCCCAATTTCTGGGATGCAATGAAATGCAGTTCTGATCTTCTCAGAATCCATGTTTTGCAACCATTGTTGGATGCGATTATTTAATTCTAAGTCCTCAGGGGTTAGTTGAGGTGATGATTCTCCTAATGTTGATTGGGAGGGTAATGGTTGGTTACGGGTGGCCTAAGACCAGGTCATAATAGGTTTAGCCAATGATAGGCTGGTGATGGTAAGGGTTGGAGGTTTACTCTTTTCCTTTCCTTTCCTTTCTTTTTCTTGCTCATCTTGATACCTGTTTTGAAGAAATTTTCTAGTTAGAAAATCTAGTAATGAATTATTCTTTCGTCTGATAAATTCAATATCAAAATAAAAAATACTTAATAATGCTTGCCATATGGCAAAAATTTGTTTTGATGCAATGTTTTTAACATCTTTTAATAATTTGTTTTTGCAGATTTGCAATCAATTCTTAGTAAAAATCTTTGATTTAATAAATCTGATTGAAATTTAGAAATACAGAGTACTATGGATAGTACTTCTTTTTTGACAATGGAATAATTCTTTTGACAATCATTCTAGTGGCCAGAGGCAAATTGAACAATTTGCTCGTTGTTACCTTGGACTTGTTTTAATATCCCACCATAGCCAAGTTCACTAGCATCGGTTTCTACTATCTTGAGGAGTATTGGATCCGCAAGATGTAAACAGGGAATGTTAAAACACATCTTAAAAATATTAAATTATTATAAAAAATAATTTCTTAAAACACATCTTAAAAATATTAAAACATATCTAAAAATATTTAATTAATAATTACATAAATTTATTAAAAGTTTAAATAAATATTTTAGCATCATAAATAATTTTAGATTTATAAATATGTGTTATTAAATACATAAATGTAATCATATGTATCGCAGTTATAAAAGATATACCTAAAGTACGACTATCTGGAACTCGAGTATTTGTTTGACTTTTCTTGATAGACTTGATAGTATGCCTAAAAACAAGTTTACAGGTAAATATTTTACCCACGAAAATAGCCAACACTTATAGTCCTTACAAACTTCTCCTTTGACATTTTTGTGACAAAATTTCTCACTCAATACACGAAACTTATAAAAATATAATAAAAATATAATGCTGTCCCAAACTCCATAGTGAAACTATCTTATGGTCTGTTAAATCCATCTTTGATGCAACTTGACAAGCTTGTAAGTAACTGAAATGATATAAACAAAGCATGTGATAATTTGGCATGAAAGCCTCATTGTATATTAGTTCAGTTTACATAGAAATAAGTAAAGTGTAAAGAATAGTTATGTAGTATGCATTCATACCAATTAAACTTAATTAAATATGTTTTCCCCCTATATACATAACAAAATAAAAACATGGAAGTAAAACACATTAGTCTCTACCCTTTTTTGACATACGAGAGGGACAAATCATTAGATAAAACAATAAAGCTAAACTCCTCCTAAAGATATAGAAATGTAAAAGCAGAGTATTGTAGAAGTACAATGTGCTTTAAACTCTTCCTAAGTTCTATGACTCTTTAACTTAGAAACCAATTAAAAAGGTAATAAATAAAAATCTAATTTATTTTTTGAAATTTTCATAAATAGCCACATAAGGTATTGAACTCATTTAATAACAAAAGAGCACACAACCAATTGAGAAATCAATTTTTTTAACTCATATTTTGATTATTTATCATATAAATAAGAAAGTAGAGTAGAAGAGACACATAAGCACACTTCGTATATTGACATTTACTTAAAAGCAATGTATATATTTAAACTCTACAAATATACCAATTAATTCATTTATGATAAATAAATAAAGACTCAAAAAAAAAACTATCACTAATTATGTAAAGTTATAATCGAGTCTTCAATCTCACAAAATAAAATATATCTACCAAAAGAGGACTAAATTTTTATTTTATAAATGAGGCATATGATATAATTTTATTTTATTTTTTAAAAGATATATTGGCTCTTTCTTTTTATGCATTCTAAGTACAATTTTATAAGCAATTGCTCTTTTCCCAATCGACATCTGTATAACTATTTATTTCATAAGTAGTGTCAGTAGTAAAATATAGACCATAATTACTTTTTCTTAAGATATACTTGATGATTCTCTTTACATTCTCTAAGTGTGATTCCTTAGGGTTAGCTTGATAACTAGCACACTTATCAACACTAAAACATATGTTAGGCCTACTTGTAGTGAGGTAAAGTAAATTATCTATCATACTTCTATAAAGGGTTTGATCAATACTTTTACCTTGAGTGTCCTTTGTAATTTTTGTGCTAGTACCTAAAGGAGTCCTTAATGACGTGCTAATTTCAAGACCAAACCTTTTAACAAATTTACTGGCTTACTTGGTCTGAGAAATAAATATATTATTATGAGATTGTTTGATTTGTAAACTAAGAAAGAAAGTAATTTCATCTACCACAGACATTTCAAATTCATTTGTCATAACATGTACATAATCATCCACTAGTGTACTAGATGTGGATCCAAAAACTATGTCATTCATATAAATTTGAGCAATAAAGATCTCATCACTACTCCTTTTAATGAATAGAGTCTTATTAACTCCCCCTCGAATAAATCCCTTATTCAATAGATAGTTGGTAAGTCTCTCATATCATGCTCGAGGAGATTGTTTCAAACCATAAAGAGCTTTTTTGAGTTTGTAAACATGATTTGAAAATTTTGGATCAACAAATCCTTGTGGTTGTTCCACGTATACCTCCTCAGTCAAAAATCCATTCAAAAAGGTAGACTTAACATCCATTTGATATAATTTGAATTTCATATGACAACAATGGCAAGTAAAATCCTAATTGACACTAGTTTAGCTACAGGTGAAAATGTTTTATCAAAGATAACTCCTTCTACTTGCATGCAACCTTGAGCTACCAACTTTTCCTTATTTCTAACAACAATGTCATGCTTATTAGATTTATTTTTGAACACCCATTTTGTTCTAATAACATTTTTTTAGGCTTAGGTACTAATATCCACACATGATTTCTTTTAAATTGAGCTAACTCATCCTGCATAGAATTTATCCAAAATTCATCCCTAAGGGCTTCATTCACATTTTTGGCTCAAATTGAGAAATATAGCATAAATGGGTTACCTTATTTATTTATCTTCTTCTTATTACCATGCTTGCATTAGGATCTCCAATTATATTATTAATAGAATGATTTTTTGAAGTTTGGATTGGATTTATCATTGATGAGATTGATGCTTCTTCCTTCTTTTCTTCTCTTTCCTCTAACTCCTCTTCTTTTGTTCAAATTGTGTCACTGTTCAGTGTTAATTGAGGTGTTGTAAAATTTTCATTACCAAATTTTCACTTGTAATCTACTTACCTGCATCATCTATAACAACATTTATGGATTCCATAATAATATTAGTTCTACAGTTGAAGACTATAAGCTCTATTGTTTATGGAATAACCAAGAAATATACCTTCATCACTTAGTGAATCAAAATTTCCCAAGTGTTCTCAATCCCTAAGTATGTAGCATTTGCTTCCGAAAATATGCATGAATTTTAGATTGGTTTTTTTACCTCTCCATATCTCATAAGGAGTTTGGTTTGTACCTGAGTGAAGATATACACGATTTATAATGTAACATGCGATGTTTATAGCTTCAGCCCAAAGCCTTTTGGAGACTCTCTTGGTATGCAGTATTACTCTTGCTATCTCTTGAAGTATCCTATTTTTCCTTTCAACTACTCCATTTTTTTAAGGTGTGATGAGAGTAGAGAATTCATGAAAGATACTATGTTCTTTACAGAAGTCAACATACTTGGTATTTTCAAACTCTTTTCCATGGTCTGTTTTCAGTCCCTTGATGGTTACTATTTTGTCACCTGCTTCAACCTACACTTTTGTACAAAAGCATATGACTTATCTTTAAGAAAGTCTACCCAAGTTTAGCGAGGAAACTAATCTACTACAACTATGATATATTTCTTACCTCTAATACTTTTTGTTCTTATAGGACCCATGAGATCAATATGTATCAATTCCAATACTCTATTTGTATTAATACTCTTGATCTTCTTGTGCGAGATCCTAGTTTGTTTACCCAATTGGCATGGTTCACATACAAGTGTTTCCATTTTTTTTCCATTTTTAGGAAAATGGTAAACCACACAGCATCTTAGTTTTACTTAATCTAACCAGATCTTTAAAATTCATATGACCTAGCTTTTTGTGCCATAAGGTAGTTGAGTCATTTCTAGCTAGGTCACATGTTACTATAGGTGATGTATCAATACAATAATAATTGTCATATGGTCTGATTCCCTTAATCATACATTTATCCTTTTGATATGTTACAATACAGTGATTGTTTGTAATTTGCACATTACAATCACTGTCACATATTTGACTTATGCTAATTAAGTTTTCCTTGAGTCCTTTAAATACAAAACTTCATCATGTTTAAGGATACCCAATATTTGAATAGAGCCTTTTCCAACAATTTTAGATGTTTTACCATCACCCAAAGTAACTATCCCTTCATTGTATTCCTTATAGGTTTTAAATAAAGAACGGTTCCTAGTCATGTATAACTCATGTGGAATGTGTACAAACATTAACTATGGTAAGAAAATTTCGATGATCATCATATGTGGTGATAATAAAAGGACTACCCTATATGTCATAACGTATTAGATCAAAAGGTGATGCAAAAAAAAACGATGGTGAAAAGGGAAAGATAAACATTTTTGTTTGGCAAGAGGAAAAATTATACAATCATAATCTTTGTTCTTAGAAATAGGAAGAGAAATATCAGTATTTTGAAACAATGAAATTCTTAAAAAAGAAAGATGACCTAGCCTATAATGCCATAGATCTGTAAGTACATCAGTGGAAGAATTATTTGAAGAATGTGTAACAGAAAAACTAGAGACAACATTGGTTGCTGCTTTTTGTAAGATATAGAGTTCGTCCTTTTGTTTACCCAGTCCAATCATTGTCCAATTGATGAGGTCTTGAATAAAACAATGATTGAATAGAAAAATGATACCACATTTCATAGAAGAGGTAAGTTTGCTCATTGATAAAAGGTTGAACTAAAAATTAGGGACATAGAACACATCAGTTAGAACAAAGGAATAAGAGAATTTTATAGTTCTAACATGAGTAACAGGAACAGAATTCCCATTGGGAAGATTAATAGATAGATTTGCTACAGTAGTAACATTAGTAAGAATAGACACAGAGTGTACCATATGATTTGTTTCTCCCATGTCAATGATCCATTCATTGGATTGTGTGTGTGTATGTAAATGGCTACTAAGGGAAAAATAGAAGTATCAGAAAGATGTTGGTTGGAATTGGTAAGATTTACACTTGCTATTTGATGGTTTATACCAGAGGAATTTGAAGATTGAGAAGAATTAAGGTACTTTAGCAATTGTTGGTATTGAGCCTGAGATATTGTAAGTTGTGAAGTCTTATGTGAAATTGATTATGTGGATGTATTGGAAATCATTGTTCCTTGAATAGTAGCTTGGTTTACAACATGATTGGATTAATTTGGAGCATTTTTCCATTTGGATATGTATCCTGCTGGATAGCCATGCAATTTGTAGCACACATCAGCTGAATGTCCAACTATACAATAGTGACTACATATAGGCCCACACAATTTATAGCATGTATTAGCAATATGCCCCAAAACACCACAATGAGTGCATTTAGGTTTTTCCTTTATTGCTACATTTTTAGTACTCACATTTGTAGAGGATTTTTCGACTTTAGATAAGTAAACTGTTGGATTTAAGGAAGATGATGATTGTGAGGAGACGATCTGCTTCTATTTCTTTTCTTGCAAAACCAAAGCAAATACTTTATTGATGGGAGGCATTGGATCCATGAATAAGATCTGACCTTGGACCTATGACAAATTATCGTTGAGTCCCATTATAAATTGTAGAATGCATTCCTTCTATTGATACTCTGAAAAATATTTGAAACCTCCACATATATATTTTCCACAATTACATTGAGAAATTTTCTTATAATTGGATAGTTCATCCCAAAAACCGTTTAGTTTAGTAAAATAATGATTAATAGACATATGCTCCTGGTTGAGATATGATAAAACCTTTTGTAATTGAAAAATATGAGGGCCATTAGCTTGTGAGTATTGATGTCCATGTCATAATTAGCTGCTGGTTCACAACTTCCCTTGCAGACACTCTAAGCTCCTAGACGATACATCGTTGACTCTAGCATAGTAGTTGGTTACAAAATAATGCACCTAGAATGCTTTATTTTGTGATGAAGTTTCTATGGTCTTTCATTATCTTTGTATTATACGTATTACTAGCTATATGCTTTTATTTTAGATTGCTCACTCTAATTGTTTCTCTTAAAGAAAATAAATGGTTCATTTATGATGCTTTTCCTCTATAGTTTTTGTCTCTTTTCTTGTTTTTCTTGTGCTTTCTCTTCAAACAAACACTTATAGTTTTAAAAATCTTCATGATATCTAAGCATAGGTTTTCTTTTTACAATCAAGAAATGAATTAATCAAGTCCGATTGGTCATTTGTGAGGTCGTACGGTATTAAACTATGTATAAAATCAGCTAGTTAGTTAATTAGTAGTTAGTTTTCCAATTTGTATATAAGGCAGCCTCCTCTGCCTTCCTCTTTAATTCAGTTTTCTATTTTTCGATTTCTTTTAGCAATAAACAATTCAATCCTTTATTCAAAATCTTGCTTCGTTTACATCTTCTTGAAGCTGTATGTTCTTGAAACGGTATAAAAGTCATAATTAGATTTTTAATGGTTTCCGTTTATGCAAATCCTTCTTCTTCGATTCCTTCCGCTTAAGAAGAAATCAACAATCCCTATCATCTACAAAATGGTGATAATTTTAGAATTCCTTTGATTTCTCAACTCTTGGCACACACAGCCAAGAACAAAGCAAGTTTTGTTGATGGTTCCATTACCAAACCTTTAAGTTCTGCAAAACCAAATTTCTTTAACTTGGTCTCGCTGCAATATGGTTTTAACTAACCAAACTAACTAGTTGATTTTATACATAGTTTAATATCGTACGACCTGACAAATGACCAATCAGACTTGATTAATTCATTTCTTGATTGTAAAAAGAAAACCTATGTTTAGATATCATGAAAATTTTTAAAACTGTAAGTGTTTGTTTGAAGAGAAAGTACAAGAAAAACAAGAAAAGAGACAAAAACTATAGAGGAAAAGCATCATAAGTGAACCATTTATTTTCATTAAGAGAAACAATTACAGTTAGCAATCTAAAATAAAAGCATATAGCTAGTAATACGTATAATACAAAGATAATGAAAGACCATAGAAACTTCATCACAAAGTAAAGCATTCTAGTTGCATTATTTTGAAACCAACTACTATGCTAGAGTCAACGATATATCATCTAGGAGCTTAGAGTGTCTGCAAGGGAAGTTGTGAACCAGCAGCTAATTATGACATGGACATCAATCTTTTCCTCAACAGTATTTACAAATAATAAAATGCGCTTAAGGAAAAAATTATTTTTCATTTTTTTTAATGATGTTTTAAAATATCTTATTACATTTAGTATGAAATAAATGGGTTGGTACAAAAAAAATGCCCAAACAAGAAAGGATTCTATTGTCGGGACTACCAGGTTCTAGGGCTTTAAGAAAACTCTAATTATCATTTATAGAATTTGTTCATCATATTACTATACTATAAAAAAAACATATATCTTTATTTTTATTCTTATTTATATTTGATAAATAAGATTTCTAATATCAATTATATTTTAATTTTAATTAATTTGTTTTAAATTTATCATTTTTATTTGATAAATTTAAATTCCAGATATCATTTATACTCTATATAGATATAACATCCGGTGTCCTTCGCACCATTTATATGAACCCAATGGACTTTATTTGTGTTGGAAATATGAATTTTAATAAAAACAAATTGTAGTCTTTTAAGTCTTGTCCCACATTGCTATTTTACATCACTTAGGAGATGTATAAATAGAAAATGATTGGTTATTGGTTTTGGTTCCCAAAGGGCACCCACTTTTGTGAAATGGGAGAAAACTGAGGCAAATGTGATACTACACATGTGCCGTCGTCGTCCGTCCGACCGTACCGAGCGTGGCATTTCATTTTTTTGAAAAAAATATTTTTGATTCAAATTATTTTTTCACTTAGAAAATCGTCGTTACTTTTTTATTTAGAAAATAATAGTTTATTTTTTACTCAGAATTGGCCATTATTTTTTTACTCATAAATTGACCGTTATTTTTCTTCTCAAAAATATCTATTACTTTTTCACTCTGAAATAATCGTTACTCTTTCTACCCATACATAACCATTATTTATCATAATTATCACACTTTTTCTCAAACCTATAAATAGAATGCCTCAGCTCTCAGTTTAGACACATCAATTGGAAATAGCTCTTACTAAAGAAAAGAAAAAAAAAGCTCTTAGAAAGAAAAGAAGAAGATAATAAATTGTTTTGAGTTTTTCGAGCAACATAAATTTTATAGGTGTAACATTACAGTTTTCATCAGTGCAGTGAAGCTTCGAGATAAAAAACAACGATTCTGGACTGTTTTATCCTTGGGACGACGAGGCTGTGTTTGCTTGCACAAGTTTGGGTAGAGCCACAAAACGTCTTAAAAAGAGCGATCTAATCTACGACTTAATTCAAACAGTTCATTTCAATATATCAATAATATTGTTCTTACATTATTTTCACATATTTGTTTCATAAGTTTGGATTGATTAATCACAGGAGACACCAACCTAGATATTAGTATTTGTGAAGTGATTTGGTGGTGGATCATTAGTTAAGTTTTTTTTTTTACTACTAGCCAACTTAATTATAAGTTTTCGTGATACTTGTTTTTTATATATATATTTTTATATATTTAATAATACTTATATTTGAAGAATTAGATAAGGAGGGTGATAAAAATATATCAACTTAATTAGGATGTTCTGATGCATTTGTTAAGACCTGTCAACTACAGCTTCCATTAAAAAAAAAAAACATCCGAGACACTAGTCTTCTTGCTATGTGTTTTCCTTCCATAGCTTCCTCGATCCCAAAGAATTAAATAAAGGCCATCAACAAGGAATCAAAGGCCAAAAATATATTCAAACAAGAAAAAATATAAAGAAAGTTATAACTAAAAGACATAGAAAAAGGAAAATGAAAGGAAATTAAAATAAATAAAAGGTTTCAACTAGGTTAAATATGCTCAATATCAATATCAAGAAAACTAATTGGTAAATCATCTACAACGGCACCAAAATTTTGTTTCTATTCTACTTGCAAGTAAATAGATCGCTTACAAGTGCATGGTACGTATTTAGAAACATGATTTTATACTCATGATCGATACATTGTTAGTTCTAACCAGTACGAAAATGGAATTGGTTTTATCCTATACTATTGAATGTTGCTTTATATAGAATAAACTAAAAGAAAACAAATTAAAATTGTTTGGAAAGCAAGGACAAAGTTCGGAAAGCAAGGAAATCTCTATGGTTGTCAATTTCTAGAGCTCATTAAGCCTAAGCATGCAAAATTGAATATATATAACATGGAATTGTAGTTAGCCTTTACATCATAAATATATTAAAGATTGTTACTCATGAATGTTAGCCGAATTCTCTAAGTTAATTGTAACCCATATTCCTATGGTCATTGTAATTTTAATATTAAAGAACTAACCTAGATTCCTATGGTCATTGTAATTTTAATACTAAAGCACTAGTCATTGCAATTTTAATACTAAAACACTAACCCAGATACCTATGGTCATTAGGATTCTAAAAGTCATTAAGCACAAGGATTCAATTAGGCAACACAATCATGCATGTATACCATTATACTTCACATGTCATTCTATTCATAGCATTACACATACATCATTCTCCGAAATGCATATACATATTACTAAATCAATATGTAATGGTAAAATAATTAAAAGCATTAAGTAATAACATAACAAACAACAAAAAATAGGCAATTTATTGTACTAAAACCAAATTCAAGCATTTCAATGTACATGAATGGGTTCCATTGGAACTTAAGAAACTATTCCATTAAACTAATAAATAGCATCATTCTAGATAAAAGAAATATTAAAAATATAAATAAAGAATCAAAGAACAAGGGGAAAAAAATCTATAAGGAAATCTCGTTGCTCCAAGCTCCATGTCATTTGCTTTACTCTCTCTCTCTCTCTCCTTCTCTCTATAACGGTCTCCAAGTCTCTTGAGAGCTTCCATGATGTGTATCAAGGGTCCAATGTTACACTTGCCGAGTAAAAATCAAGGACCTTATTGTTCTTTCAAAGCCATGGTGCACTTAGCTCAAGAGGGATGCATTTAGTCCAAGAAGGCTTCAAGAAAAATCCATGGCTACACTTGAATGAGTTATTGGATGCATAGTTGTTTCTATTCTAGGAAAATGTATGACTTTTGAGGTTGTTTGGTTATACATGGAGCTACATCTCAATTAAAATGTTATAAAAGATTAATTACATGTAGATTTTTAGTATTAAATAAATATTTTATTTGTAATAATATATTTTTTAATTTTCAGTGCATATTTTGATATATCATTGTATGCATCAATAATATTTAACATACATATGAACAAAAATAATATAAATAAATTGTGTGTAAAATTGTTAAATTAGAAGCATTTTTGTTTGCTTATTTGGTAAACATTAATTAGTTGCATACATACATTATAATAATATATATTATATAAAATATTTCTTAAATCAATATGGTGTACTCTAAAAATATTTTATATATTTAAATTTAACTTATGATAATAAAATGTTAGTGTCAAATATTATAAAAATTAATATAAAAAGAGAAACATGATAAGAAACTAAAACTAAAGCTTTTAAGGTTTTTCATTCGTATTGTCAAAGTTTATCATATTTTATTTAACTCTAAATTTTAATTTTATCTAATATTGTATTATTTCACCTTTTGTTTTAATAACTTTTGATTTTATTTGAAATTTTTTAATAAGAAAATTTAATATTTTTTAATAGTTTTTCATTCATTTTTATCACTACTACAAAATCGGCTCATTTCAACGGTTTAAGAAAACTGATGCAATAAGCCCAAACAAAAAAAAATTGTATTCGTTAGTCATTTATTTTTTAACAATATGTATTTTTAAATATACTCTTAAACTTAAAATCGTAAATCATATATTATTCTTTATATTTTAATATATTTCTTTTAGTTTTAATTTTTAACATGATATTAATACTTATTAGGTTATTATAATTGCATCTTTTTATTAATGTTAGTTAATTTTTATTATAAGTTATAATGAGTTAACTCTATATCTCTCTTATAATATGACATGAAAATTATTTTTAATAGAGATGAATCCACCATAACTCTTAGCCTTTTATTAGCTAGGTCTATATCATGATATATTTTTTACTCCTAAATATTTAAATATAATTATCTATTTTGTATAATAAAAATTACCCTAACCAAGATATCTATTGTCATTAGGATTCTAAAAGTCATTAAGCACAAGGATTCAATTAGGCAACATAATCTTGTATACCATCATACTTCATATGTCATTCTATTAATGGAATTATACATACATAATTCTCCTAAATGCATATACATATTATTACTAAATCAACCTATAAAGTGGTCAAATAATTAGAAGCATTAAGCGAGAACAGACCAAACAAAAAAAATAGGCAATTTATTGTATTAAAACGAGAGTAAATATCTCCAATGGAAAATTGCTTCTTGCATGAAGGTAATCCTTCAATTTGAACATCAAATTTTTGGTATAATTGAATTCAACTCATTTTCTATTATGTTAAGATGTATGTCGAGAATATCTAATAAGAATTCCAAGTATTTTTATGTAACATAAAGAATGTATCTACTGCACCATCTGCAAAGTGCCATGTGTATTAATCCATGTTGTGCCAAGTGCCATAAGCCAAGTGTCATGTGTGTTATGTAAAGTGTTATGCTTATTTGCTTACATCTTTTGTATTTAAACATAATGATAATAAAGAAAAGGGCAAAGAATTATGGACTAATAAAAACCTTCTTACAATCATTTTTGTTCTTCTTTGAATGAGACATATTAATTGGCATCAAAGCTCGAACAAATGGAAACAAATAGATAACGAATTGAAAATCTTGAAACTGGTGTGGGAGGTTGCAAGACAGCTTCTCACAATTGGAATTAGGAATCAATGATAAGCTACACCAGCTTGAGAAAACCATCAACAGGATCTCAGATGTCTTGCTACTACTTTCCTTCAAAAATTGCAAGTGACCACCATGGAAGTCAGTCTTCCAATGGTCGAATTCGCGAGTCGAGAGATGATACTCAAGAAAACAGTGAAGGAGGAAGGCCACCATTTATTTCTAAGTTGGCCAAATTAGAATTTCCTCGATAATCAGGAGATGACCCCACCGAATGGCTTGTTAGAGTGGAGCAGTTCTTTGAATATCAAAGCACACTAAAAGTGCAAAAGTTTTCATTAGCTTCCTTTCATCTTGAAGGTAAGGCAAACCAATAGTGGTAGTGGCTGCATCGTGCTTACAAAGAGGAAGGCATGGAGGTTACATGGGAATTTTTTGTGGAGGATCTATGGGCTCAATTTGGTCCTACAGATTCTGAACACTCTGATGAAGCTCAATCAAAAATAAAAACAAATTGGCTCTGTGAGGGACTACGAGGATGAATTCAAAAGGTTAGGAAAGTAGGTACATAGATGGTCACAAAAGGCTTTAGTTGGGACATTTATGGGATGACTTAAGGCATAAATAGAAGATGATATTCGTATGTTTAAGCCTAAAACATTGAAAAAAGCTATTAGCTTAGCTTAAATGCGAGATGATCAACTAAGCTACCAACAAAAACTTAGTAAACCATATGTTTGAGCTTCAACTGAACCAGTGTCCATAACAACCTTTAAACCATCAAGTGGAGCAATTAACATGGGATAAAATACAACAAAAAGGGCTTCAGGAATTTGCTTCAAATATGACCAAAAATTTACACCGGGTCATAAATGTTGAGGCCCTCGACTTCTGGTGTTAGAAGGAAATAATGATGGTCAAAAAATGATGAGCTCAAGATATCCCTTCATGCTCTTGGTGGATGGTCTACCAATTAAACTGTGAGAGTAAAGGCAGTAATCGATACTCATGAATTGATTGTCCTCATTGATAATGATTCAACCGAAAATTTCATTAGTGAAAAAGCAACTAACATCCTTCCACTTCCAGTGCGACCTTCAGAACCTTTTAACGTGAAGATAGAAAATATTGGCTCGTTGACATGCAAAGGGAGATTTGAGGATGTTTTGATCTTGATCCAAGTTATTTCATTTATCCTCACACTATATGCCTTACTATTAAATGGCTTGGATGTGGTGCTAAAAGTCCAATGGTTGGAGCAGTTGGGAACAATGTCATGTAATTGGAAGAAATTGACTATGGAATTCACATGATAGAAACAAATTCATAAGCTACATGGAATTGAAAATAGAGCAATAGAATACGCATCATTGAAATATGTTTCTAAAGATGTGAGACATAGGGGTGTAGCCTTTGCTATATATGTCTTCAATCCTTTATAGACTAATCCTTACAGAAGACTCAACATGACATTCAACAATTACTATAGGACTTTGAAGATATATTCCAAGAACCTAAGCACTTACCTCCCATCCGAGAGGTAAACCATCATATTACTTTGAAAAAAGAAATTGAGCCCATTAATGTTATTCCATACAAGTATGCTTATTTTCAAAAAGATGAAATTGAAAAGAAAGTTCATGAAATGTTGAAATCAAGGCTTATACAACCTAACACTAGTCCTTTCTCTTCCCCTGTCTTGTTGGTTAAGAAAAAATATGGTACACAGTGATTTTGTATTGATTATATAGCACTCAATAAAGTGAACATCAAGGATAGATTCTTCATTGCAACTGTTGATGACATGCTTGATGAGCTTTATGGATCTTCCTATTTCACAAAAAATGATTTGAAAGTACGGTTTCATCAAGCATGAGTACACCATCCAAATGTGCATAAAACTGCATTTTGTATCCATAATGGTCATTATGAATATTTGATTATGCCATTTAGCCTTTATAATACCCCTTCTACATTTCAAGCTATTATGAATTTCATATTTCATTCTTATCTTTGAAAATTTGCTTTAGTTTTCTTCGATGACATATTGGTATATAGCCTCGATTGGAAGACACATCTTAATCATTTTAAAACAACTTTTGAAATATTAAGGCAGTATAATTTTTTTCATAAATTGAGCAAATGTATATTTAGGCAATAAGAGTTGGAATATCTTGGTCATATTATTACACCACAAAGGTATAAGGATGGATCAAGGCAAGGTTAGAGCGATACTTGACTGGCCTAAACCTACTAACATTTCTGAGCTACATGGATTTTTAGGCCTTATAGGATACTATAGGAAGTTTTTTCATGATTATGGCATCATAGCTCGACCTCTAACTGATCTCCTTAAAAAGGGAAACTTTGGGTGGCCAAATGAAGCTAATGATTCCTTTCAAAGACTCAAATAGGCCATAACTACTACACCAACTCTTGCCATGCCAAAATTTAAAGAGCCATTTGTCATTGACACATATGCTTTAGGAGACGGTATAGGAGTAGTCCTTTCTCAGTAGGATAGGCACATTGCATTCATGAGTAGATCATTAGGCTTCTCTAAGCGATTGTGGTCTACCTATGCTAAGGAGATGCTGGCCATTGTTCATACCATTTAGACTTGGCGACCATATTTGATAGGTCATAAATTCTATATTCAAACAAACCAAAGAACTCTCAAATACTTTCTTGAACAGCGCATCACAACACCAGAGCAACAAAAGTAGGTCTCTAAGCTATTGGATTATGACTATGAAATCACATATAAGCTAGGAAAAAAAATAATGTAGCTCATGATCTATCTTGACTTATAGATAGTCATACTCTTGACACAATGGTCATGGCGCAAGCTCAAATATGGGAGGCTATTAAGTCTGAAGCAAAGTCTGATCTTACATGCAAACAATTAGAAAAAATGTCCATAACAAACTAGGTTCTCCCTACTTATGGAAAAATGACATGATATTCTACAAGGATAGAATGGTACTTGCTCCTAAATCACCAGCCATTCATTAATCATCGCAAGAGTTTCATGACTCTAATTTGGGAGGACATTCTAGTGTACTTCGAACTTATAAGCAAGTGGCTCAATGATTCTATTGGACTTCAATGTACAATACTATATAGAAATATGTAACTTTTTGTCAAGTACGCCAACAAGTCAAAACATTAACTTTATCACCTTATGGTCTTTTTCAACCTTTACTTATCCCTTGTCAGATTTAGGATGACATAACGATGGATTTCATTAACAATCTCCCTTCTTCAATGTCAAAAATGCTATCTTGGTTATCATGGGCTGACTTAGTAAATCTTCTCATTTCATGGTGTTGTCCTACCCATACATAACCAAGATGATTGTTGAAAGGTTTGTTGAAGGAATGGTGAAACTTCACGACATTCCATGGTCAATTATTAGTGGTCATGACCCAATCTTTATTATCCATTTTGGGCAGGCGTTCTTTAAGCTTTCTTGGACTAAGTTAAAGATGAGCTCAATATACCACCCTTAAATGAATGGCCAATCAAAAGTTGTGAATAGATGTGTGGAACAATACCTTCATTGCTTCATTCATCAACATCCTCATAAATGGTCCTTCTTTCTTCTATGGGCTGAGTTATGGTATAACACTACTATCTATTATCATGCCTCCATCAGAATGACACCTTTTGAGGCACTCTATGGATGTCTTCCTCTTACAATTCCGCGTTATAATGAAGGTACATGTTCTATTAATGATGTAGATCGACAATTGGTTTCCAGAGATGCATTACTTAAACAACTTAAGGAAAATTTTCCTGTTGTAAACAATTATATGAAACAACAGGTAGATGCAAACATTCTGTGTTTAAAAGGCCCTATCAAAAACTTGTGAGCTGCTATTATGGACCCTATAAGGTTGAGGAACGGATTGACCATGTTGCTTATAAGTTGAAATTACCCTCCAGTTCTCATCCAGTTTTCCATGTGTCCATGCTCAAGAAATACATTAGTGAAGGTCAAGATTCCAATTCCAACTTGCCACCAAATCGAAGGCGAATTTAGACTCACAATGGGTGAAGAAAGGGTCCAAGTTCATAAAAGAAAGCCTTTTTAAGTGGAAAAACTTGTCTAAAGAAGAGGCCACATGGGAGGATTCTCAACAAATAAAGGAATGGTTCTTAAACCTTGAGGACAAGGTTCATTGAAAAGGGGAGGATAATGTTCCGTCAAGACGTACGTCAATGTCTAAGAATAATTCCAAATATTTTATGTAACATAAATCATGTATCTATTGCACCATATGCCAAGTGTCATGTGTGTTAGTGTATGTGTTATGTTGTTTTGATTACATCTTTTGTATTTAAGAAAAATGATAATAAAGAAAAAGGTAGAGAATTATGAACTAACAAAAACCTTCTTAGAGTAATTTTTGTTATTATTTGATTGGGACCTATTATTTTCATCATACATCTTTTTTAATTTCTTATAATCTTCATCAAATCAAAAAAATTCTCTCCTAACTAATTCCAAAATAAGTTATACTGATTAAGAGAAAAAAGAAGAAACACCACTTAACTCTCAAAATCTCTCATCGTGGAGACAATAAACTTTAGATTTTCTACTGTAATTGGTTTTAATTTCTTCTGATTTGGATCCTTATAATCGGACATCTTTATTTCACATCTTCGTCGTGGGCTACTTTTTTATTGTTATTTGATTTTTGTGATCCATTGACTTTGGACTCTTGCTGATGGGTATACTTTAAATAATAATGTTAATCTACTCATAAAGCTCATTTTCTTTACGTCAAGTGTGAAGTGAATTAATTCATTAATATTGCTTGACAAAAACTTCAAAAACATTTGGTTTTTGGAGTTACTTGCAATTCAAGAGCCAAATGGCCAGGGTGTTTTTTGTCTATTACTTAAGAAGTTTGTGATGACAAGTTGAGGGCTAGAAGTTAGAAAATGAATTTTCTATGTTGGAATGCCAGAGGGCTTGGGAACCAGATAGCATTTAGAGCTCTAAAAAGGAAAAATGATCAGCAAGCTTCCAACCTAGTTTTTCTCATGGAAACTAGGCTTAATAAAGGTGACGATGATAGGATAAAAAGAGATTTTGGGTTTGATGGTGTTTTGGAGGTTCCTCACATTAAGAAGCCTCGTGAGGTGAGCTTATTATCACGTCCAGCTCAGAATCTCCCGCGAAATCCAAAATAAATGGTGCTTGCCTAAAGGATCTAGACTATTCTACATGGAAAATTCTAGAGTTGCCTAGAGATGTCTAGAAAGGGCTAGAGTTGGACGGACTCAACTCAAGCTTGAAGACCCTAGAATGTTCTAGAGCACATTGGAGAGTGCTAGAATGGGCTAGAATATTCTAGAGCATGCCGGATGGTTCAGGAAGGATGTAGAAGCCGCTGGAAGCTTACAGAACATCCCAGAACGTGCATGAAAGAGCTAGACAAACCTAGAAGACTCTAGAGTTGGCTAGAAGGTCATAGAGCCTTGTGGCACATTGTACATAAATCTAGAACACCCTTGTATATTCTAGAGCTAGAAGAATCTAGAAAGTGGTGGCTTATTCTTAAGCTTAGAACCACACTATAAATAGACCAATTGGTCTTCATTTGTTTTCATCCTTGGAAATCCTTGGGAATTCTTAGCATCTTGTAACATAAACTCTCTCTAGAGAAATACAAAGCATTCTTTGCAAAATCTTTCTATTCTCTTTGGAGTTTCATTCGGATTCAAAGGCAGGCTTAGTGCAATGGACTGTGCTAAGTGCCGCACGATCGATACTTGAAAATTTAAGGTCGTGACATTATGCTACTGTTGAAGCAGGAGTTGGATGTGGTTATCAAAGGATTTTCCCCTGGGCATATTAACAATGGTAGAGAAAACAGGAAGACTACTCAAGTACGTCCAGATCGTGGTTTTGTTAATTCTACTTGGATTGAATCTAGACCTGTTCTTAGGGTGCAACATCTTGATGTTTCAAACTCTGATCATATGACTTTAAAATATTTTAATATTGGCTCTAGTTGAAATAAAGGACAGGGGAGGGGCAGAAAAATTTTCAGATTTGAAGAGTTTTCGATCAAGTTGTAATGGTTTGAGATGCGGTAAAGAATGCATAGGAAGACTTGACACAATAATTTGAAGTGTATGGATTGTGTCAGTAATATGATACATACTTAAATACTCATATCGATCTCATAAGATTTTGTGTAACTTATTACATAGTATCAATATGACTTACGAATACTATTTAGATAATAGTAAATTATAAAAATGCAAAATAAATAATTAATTGCTCAAGTTGCAAAACTCATCAACAACGGAAACATACGAGAAAAGACCTAAGAATCTTAATCTACAAATTTTCTATGCATGTAAATTAAAAAAAAATTCCAAAATAATAACTAATCAATTAAATCTAACCTATCATATATTCCTCGTTAAGCTCATCACACTTTATGTTAATTAGATTGTATACTACTCATTAAATTCATCAATAATAGATCACATACATAATAATTATACATCTCAGTCAAGAAACCATGCATGCCATTTTAATCAACACAAATGACTAAACGATTCTCTAAAATCTATTTAATTGTCTCTATAAATCAAGTGTTGGCTAAAAACTTAATAGCATAAAAATCAAATTAAACAATATAACTAAATTGCAATCACAATTGGGGTAAATTATTAGATCAATATATGTAGAAAATTAAGTTCATAAGATTCATAGATTAATAATTTAACTACTCATATTTAAGTTCATAAAGCTCATATTTTTCACGAAGAAAGACATTAAAATTGAAAAGGAAATGAGAAGGATAGGAAATACACTCAATCTCTTGATTCTTCTCAAAATTGTGTATTTTTAATATTTTATTGAACTTTTTTTTCTTTCTATTTTCTCTTCATGGTTGTGTGAATGCTAATTGTATTTTACTCTTGCCAAATTAGGGTTAATTAAGGTTGAAATGAATTAATATGGGCTATTAGATCGACTCCAACAAGATCTAATGGTTTAGGATGCAATTAGGATTAAAAATTGATTTGTTGTTGCACAATTCAACCAGAAAAACAAAGCAGGCCATGGCATAGAAAAGTGTCCACTATGGCATGAGGTTTACTAATCACCGATGGAAGTAAGCGTGTTACGGCACAGAAAAGTGTTCATTATGGCATAGCTCTTTGATCACTAGTGGAAGTAGATGCGCTGCTGCATAGAAATGTTCTCGTCATAGCATGGAGAATATTGAATGCATACTGGGCAAAATGCGACATGGCACAAAAAAGAGCATGCCATGGCATAAGTTGATTTTTCCTCCTTTTGTCTCGTTTTCATTCCGTTTACTATTGTTCCACCTACGTTAAAATAATTAAACAAAAATGAATCATTTTCATGATATTTAGCACAAAACAAAGCAAATAGTTTGTTTAGAAGTAATGAAATAACTCTACTTTCATAGAGTTATCACAACTTCATGTCTTTAGAGCAAAATGTTTTTGCTAGAATTAAAGATGTGCTTATGCTCTTAACCAATGGAATTAGAATGTTATTGGCCATATACAGGTTTAGAATATAATCTTAAAGATGTTAGAAAACTTGAATAAAAATTCATTCTTTTAATTTTCTGTTACCTCTAATTTCGATTCATTTTTATTTTTGAATTAAAGATTTTCTTCTATTTTTGAATTAAAGATTTTCTTCTATTTTTTTCCTTTCCGTTTATGAATTAATTCTTCTAGCTCTGTTTTTGTTTCTCATGGGTATATAAATACCCATTCATTGAGGAAGGAAAAGTAGAGAAGATAAAGCTGAGAAAGAGAAGAAAAAGAAAGAAATAGAGAAGAAAAAGAAAGAAATAGAGAAGAAAAAGAGGTTGAGAAAGAAAAGGAAAAGGAAAAGGAAAAGGAAAAGAAGAAAGATAAAAGAAAAAAAAAGGAAAGAGAAAAGAGGAAGAAAAATAAAATGAAAGAGAGAGAGAGAGAGAAAAGGTAATATATATATATATATATATATATATATATATATTTATTTATTATTATTATTATTATTATTATTATTTGGTTGTATATTTTCTATCTAGAGTTAGGTTATTTCGATAAAGTTCAAAAACTTTAAAGTTTATAGAATAATAAACTATGGTGTAAGTTTATTATTATTTAATCATTGTATCTTGTGAGAAATTTCTGTTGTTATTAAACACTCACGGTAAGTGAAAAAATTATCTTAAGGACACTATGTGATACACAAGTCTCAATGTTTTCTCCTATTTAATTTATATATTATTTAAATTTTATATTTATATATATTTCTAATTTTAATAAAATAATTTTATTTTTAAATTTTTTGTTTGTGCATTACTTCCAACAAAAAAAGCCAAGCCTATAGACAATGAGAGTTTTAATCTAGAAGATGATAAAAAAATTGAGAGAGATTAATTCTTTATTGAATGAGATGAAATGATGTGTCCATGTATTATTTTCAATAATCTTAAGATAATTTTCTACCCTTACTTTTTGGACAAACAAATACAAAACAATTTAATAAATATTTTGAGACAAACATATTATTTATAATATGTTATATTTATCTATTCTATTATATATCTATTATAATTACTATTCAATTTTTACATCTTTATTAATTCCTTTCATCATATATTTATTATTAATTTTTATTAATTTTGCTCTTATATTAAATTACTTACACTTTCTTTTATTTGATTTCATTGCTTTCTGTATTGTTGTTATTATTAATTATTTAATATAATTGTAATGTTTTTAGAGAAGAAAATTTTAAGAAGTCAAGCTTCTAAGGGATTTTCTTTAACTGTAAAAGGACTGGGTATAAAGCCCCAGACTGTAGGTTTCCAAAAAGAAACAGAAACCATGAGGCAAACATGGTTGATGAAATCACTCATGATATCTCTGACATTGATTTATGTGTAGTCATTTCTGAGGTAAACTTGGTGGGATCAAACCCAAAGAAGTGGTGGATTGAAACTGGTGCAACAAGGTACGTATGCTCAGATAAGAGGCTATTCACTACTTTTAAAGCAGTGAAAGATGGAGATAAGCTCTTCATGGGAAATTCTACCACATCAGCCATTCAAGGCCAAGCCCAAGTCAAACTGAAGATGACCTCTTGGAAGGAGCTTACATTAAAAAAATGTACTCTATGTGCCAGACATCCATAAGAGTCTTGTTTCTAACTCATTGCTAAACAAGCATGGCTTTCGGATGGTGTTTGAATCTAATAAGGCCATTGTGAACAAAAAATGGATGTTTTTCGAAAAGGGATATGTATCTGATGGGCTATTTAAGCTCAATGTAATGACTATAAAATCTAAGAATATTAATAAAATTAATTCTTTTGCTTATTTGCTTGAGTCTTCCAACTTGTGGCATGGTAGACTAGGTAATGTTAATTCTGATACATTGTGTAGACTAATTAACATAGAACATATACTTGCATTCCAAATAGATTCAAAGCATAAGTGTGAGACTTGTGTTGAGGCAAAAATGACTAGGTCATTATTTTATTCGATTGAAAGGAACACTAAACCCCTTGAATTAATCCATAGTAATCTATGTGATTTGAAATTTCTTCAAACGAGGGGTGACAATAAAAATTTTATTACTTTTTTGATAATAGCACGAAATATTTCTATATGTGTTTTCTTAAAAGAAAAGATGAAGCTATAGAGAAATTTATTCTTTATAAAATAGAAGTTGAGAATCAACTTAACAAGAAGATCAAGGTACTACATAGTGATTGTGCTAGTGAATATAAGGCATCATTTGGTGAATTTTGTGAACAACATAGAGTTATTCATGAAACCACAGTGCCTTATTCACCTTAGCAAAATGAAGTTGTTGAACATAAAAATCATACCTTGAAAAAAATGATGAATGTAATGCTATTAAGTTCTAGGTTACCATAGAACTTGTGGGGGGAGGCTATTTTGTCAACTAACTACCTTTTAAATAAGGTATCCTGAAAAAAGACATATAAGGCAACGTATGAATTATTTAAAGGAAGGGCACCTTCCTATGAATACTTACGAGTGTGGAGGTGTCTTGCAAAAGTGGTTGTACCTATACCTAAGAAGGTGAAGATAGGTCCAAAAACAATATATTGCATCTTTATTGGATATGCACATAATAATATTGCTTATCAGTTTCTTGTGCATGTGTCAAAGATCCCAAACATACATAAGAACACGATAATGGAATCAAGCAATACATCATTCTTTGAACATGTATTTCCAGGTAATTCTTAAGAAGAATCAAGTTCGTCTGAATGAACGTATGAGTATGAATGAAGATAATCAAAACAAAGAACCTGAACAAAAGGTTGAGGATGAGATTGAGGTTGAACTAAAACGTAGCAAGTGGGTTAGGAAAGAAACGTCTTATGGTTCATAATTTTTCACCTACTTGCTAGAAAGTTAACCTCAAACCTATGAAGAGGTTGTGAATTCTTCTGAAGGACCTCAATGGCAAGAAGCCATAAATAGTGAAATTGAGTCCATTATACAAAATCACACTTGGAAACTAGTTGATTTACCTCCTAGTAGTAAAACACTAGGGTCTAAGTAGATTTTCACAAGAAAAAATAAATTAAATGGATCAATTGATAAGTACAGGGCCAAGCTTGTAATTAAGGGATACAAACAACAACGTGACCTTGATTACTTTGATACTTATTCTCCTTTGACGAGAATAACATTTATAAGGATGATAATTACTATCGCAGCTCTACGAAATCTTGAAATACATCAAATGGATGTAAAGACATCCTTTCGAAATGGAGAGTTAGATGAAGAAATCTACATGGACCAACCTAAGGGTTTTTCATGCCTAAGGAAAGAAGGAAAGGTCTGTAAATTGGTGAAGTCTTTATATGACTTGAAACAAGCACCAAAAAAATTTGATAATGTCATGAGGACAAATGGCTTTAAAATCAAAGAATGTGACAAATGTGTATATGTCAAGGACAAAGAAGATAGTTATGTTATGTTGTGTCTTTACGTTATTGACATGCTAATTGTGGGTAGTAATGATCAAATTATCAAATCTACTAAGTCTATATTGAATTCAAGATTTGATACGAAAGACATGGGGCCTGCTGATGTAATTCTAGGAATTAAGATATCAAGGATATCAAGCGGTCTCATTCCAAGTCAATGTCATTATGTTGACAAAATACTTGCGAAATTCAACAAGGGTAATTCTAGAATTGTGAGAACACTAGTAGATGTAAATCTACACCTATCTAAGAATAAAAGGTGAGAGTGTGTCTCAACTAGAATGTTCTAAAGTGATAGGAAGTCTTATGTACTGGATGAGTTGTACGATACTAGACATAACTTATGTTGTAAGCAGACTAAGTAGATATACTAGTAATCCAGGATATGATAACTGGAAAGGTATTACAAGAATACTTAAATACTTAAGATATATAGTTAATGATGGACTACACTACATAAGATATCTAACTGTATTAGAAGGATACAATGTTGCAAATTGGATATCTGATATGAAAGACTCAAAGTCTACTAGTGGATATGTATTCATGCTAAGTAGTGCTATTGTTTAATAGACATCCTCTAAACAGATGTGCATTGCTAAATCTGTGATGAAATCTGAGTTCATTGCTTTGGATAAATTTGGCAAAGAAGCCGAATGGTTACATAATTTTGTAGAGGATATTCTTAAATGGGTGAAGCTTGTACCTACAATATGCATTCATTGTGATAATCAATCTACTATTGGTAGGCATATAGCAATATGTATAATGGTAAGTCTCGACATATCCGTCTTAGACATAATACCATTAGACAACTACTCTCAACTGGGGTTATCTCTATTGACTATGTGAAGTCAAAGGATAAAATAACTGATCCCTGAACTAAAGAGTTAAATTGAGAGTTACTTGATAAGTCATCGAGAGGAATGGGACTGAAACCCATGAATGAATAAGTATTTGTAAAGGAAACCCAACCTTTTTGTTTGGAGATCCCAAGATCTACGTTCAAAGGGACAACCTCATTGTAAAGACTTAGTGAGATCACTGTGAGGGTTTACCCTTAAGTCCATTCCTATGATGAAAAAAGTGATACCCATAAGATACAAGATAAGTTAAAGCTTTTAATGATTCTTATGAAGAGAATACCGAGTGGAGTATGCGGGTTACTCTTTATGGATTACTTTTAAAGATAAGAGATCACCTATGTGAAGGAGGAATGCAGCCGTTTTGAAAGAGAATTGTATAGGGCTCAATTCTTTAAAGACTCTTACAAAACCAGGCATATCTTCATGGCCAAAACGAACATAACAGTGAGAACTGAATTGTGTCAGAAAAGATTCTTGTGTGAAGTATATTATCACTTACATAAATATCAGAACAGTTCAAAGACATCGCATCTACTACTCAATCAATAAGGTAAGTATACCTTCACAAAAGAAGGTTCAAAGGGTAACCCCAACCTATCCTATGTAGTTTTCGATCCGTTGAACTATATTTTTGTGTCAAAATTTGATTTAAAATCTATGTTAATTTTTATTCATGTGGGGGATTGTTAGAAAAATTGAATAAAATTCCTTCTTTTAATTTTCCGTTACCTTTGATTTCGATTCATTTTTGTTTCTGTATTAAAGATTTTCTTCCTTTTTTCTCATGTTTGTTTTTGAAATTTTTCATTCTACTTTCGTTCTTTTTCAATTCATTTTCGTTTTGAAATTAAAGATTTTCTTCCATTTTTTTTCTTTCTGTTTCTGAATTAATTCTTCCAACTCTGGTTCTGTTTCTCATGGGTATATAAATACTCGTTTATTGAGAAAGAAAAAGTATAGAAGATCAGAGCTAAGAAAGAGAAGAAGAAGAAGAAGAAGAAAGAAAGAAAGAAACAGAGAAGAAGAAGAGGCTGAGAAAGAAAAGGAAAAGAAGAACGAAAAAATAAAGACAAAAGAAAAAGAGAGAAGAAAAAAAGGGAGGGAGAGATGGAAAAAAAGTAATATATATATATATATTGTTGTTATTATTATTATTATTATTATTTGGTTGTATATTTTCTATCTAGAGTTAGGTTCTTGCGATAAAGTTCAAATATTTTAAAGTTAATAGAATAATAAATTACGGTATAAGTTTATTATTATTTGATTGTTATATCGTGTAAGATAAATTTTCATCATTCTCAGACATCCACGATGAGCGAAAAAATTATCTTAAGAAAACTGTGTGATACATAGGTTTCGATTTTTTTTCTCCTATTTAATTTATATATTATTTAAATTTTTTATTTATATATATATTTCTAATTTTAATAAAATAATTTTATCCTTAAATCTTTTAAAAAAATTGAGAGAGATCAATTCTTTATTGAGCGGGATGAGATGATGTGGCGGCAAAGATCTAGACAAGACTGGTTGAAACATGGTGATAGAGATTCTTGATTCCTTCATGAAAAAGCGAAGCAAAGACAAGGGAGGAATACAGTGGTGGGATTGCAATGAGCATGATGAATGGATTAAGATTATGTGGAAATTCAATAGATTTTTCAGGGATATTATAGGGATTTGTTGTCGTTTGAAGGATTTGGAAATTTACAACCTTTAAATGATTGTATGGATAGGAAGGGTAGAGGAAATGAACTTGATTCTTATAATGCCATTTTTGAGGAAGATGTGAAAGAAGCTGTTTTTAGGATGCACACAACAAAAGCTCCTAGTGTGGATGGCATGTCGACCATATTTTATCAAAATCTATGGTCGCTAGTTGGAATTAAGGTAACACATACTTATCTTGGCATCTTAAATGACAATATGAGTTTGTAAGGTTTCAATCAGATGATCATATCCTTGATTCCTAAATGCAAAACTCCTAAAAAGTCACAGTTTATAGACCTATTAGTCTTTGGAATGTGTTGCATAAGATCATTGCAAAGTGCATCACAAATATGTTTAAGAGCGTATTGCCTAAGGTCATTGCTGATTGTCAAAGTGCTTTTGTGCTAGGAAGATCAATTGTGAATAATAATACCATTGTTTTGTTATTATTGATTAAAAATAATATTAGGTTTGTTAGTCAAAATAGGAGGTGCCTAATTTAGAAGAAAATTCATGGAAGGTGGCTTACCATATTGTCAAAGATGGAGGTGCCTAACCTTGTTTGAATAAATAATAGGAAAATTAGGTAGCCTAATTTTTTTGAATGAAGAAATGTTTGGCATATGAAATGAGAACTTGAAGGCTATAAATATGGCTTCATTTCTTCATTGATAATTATCCCAAAATTAGAGAAAAGCTTGTATGAGAAGTTCTTGAGTGAGAGAATTTTGTGGGAAAATTCTCTTGAGCTTGTAATTGCTCTTGTCTTTTGGGTGTGTGAGAAAATTACTGAGAGTGTGGTTGTAACAATTTTCCACAGTGAATTTTTCGCTGGTTGTCTTTTGACAACGAAAGTGGTTTTTCTCTAATTTAGAGTTTCCACTATAATTCTTGTGTTGTGTATTATCTATTTCTCTATTATTTGATATTCTCCAAAGGAAGATCTTGGGAGGGAGAATTTGTGATTATACCATTTTATCCAAATTTCCTAACATGCTTGTGAAACTATTCGTACTATTAAGCGATCAATTATGTCATATGTCTATCATATGACATAATTGCGCATGTTTGTTGTATTAAAATTTTTATTTCAATTTTATAAAAGATTTAACATAAAATTATATTTATCCTACCTTCACTTAATTTTAAAGTGAGTGTACGACTCCTTTTAAAATAAATGATTAATTAAAAAATAGAAAAAAAATAACACATAAGCTAACATGTGAAAAAACTTTATAAGCATTAATATATAACAAAATTTGTTGTAAAAGTGAAATAAATATAACGTGGTTGATAATACTGTCCGTTTTAATCAAACTTTCACAACAGAAAAAACAAATCACAAATACAACAATATAGAGTTTTATATATGAAAATATTTTTACAATAAAGTGTACTTAAGTTTTATCACTACTCATAATTTATTAGAAATAAAATTCATGTTTATATTAAAAAAATATAAATAAATTATTTGCCTCATGTATTATATTTAATATTAATAACTATTAATGGATATAAAATAATTATTCAAATCATACTATAAAAAATAAATATAATAAAATTATAAGAACTTTAAAAATATTCATTTTATAGACATTTTGTTTACTTTATTATCATAAGAATAATTTAGACAAACTCATGAGAAAAAATAATTAAAATATTTTTTTTCATCTTTGATAATACATATCTAGATTTTGAAACGATGAAAATTATAAAATTTTATTGGTTTCAAGGGATGAAAATGACATGAATTATAGAATAAATTATTTCATTTGGTCAAGCGATTATTATCATTTCTTCTTATTATCTCTTCATTGCTTCATTAATACTTAAGATTATGTTAATTTAATAAAAAATTTAATTTTAAACTTAATTTTTTTAAAAATAGATTATAACTTTCTTTTAAGTATCACACATAAGTAATGATAAAAAAAAATATTTCACATATACCTTTTAAAATTAAGAACTCTAATAAAATAGATTTCAAGATTATAATCCTTACTTAAATTTGCTACAAAAAAAATTAAGATTAAATACAATTAAATAGTTATTTGTCATTGATGTATATGTACCAGACTTGTGTATAATTATCTAATAATTTTTTTTTACATATTAACTTTATATATACAATACTAAAAGTGCAAAAGATATGAGGAAAAAAAGTAACATTTTTATTAAAATTGAGTTTAAATTTGTTATTATTTTATTTAGGTAAATTATAATCACAAATTAAAATGTTTACATATTTATGATAAAAATGAGTAACTTTTCAATTATTTTTTAAAGTTTTTTTTTAAATTATGTACCAATGGACGGTTAAGGCAAAAGAGGGACAAAATTGAATAAAAGTAGTTGATTACCCCCCTTCAACATTAAATGCTTAGGAAATGAAATCCCGGATTTTATCACCCACCACATGACATATTCATCGATAAAGTTGTAAATACTGAAATCATAGATGATATATTCATTGTATGTAGTCGACATTATTTGCACATTGTAGTATCGTTTGAGTACAGAGGTGATATGTATATATATATATATATACATACTATTTTGGAGAGAAAAACTCAAACATACAAGCTTGAATCAATGTTAAAAATGGAAAATAATAAAACTTAATAATTCTGGTGGACCAAAATATACAAGTCAATCTCTAATAACATGTATTAGTGAGATATCGCTTTCTGCTATTCTAAGGTGCTCTCCTTTTTGCTGAGCTGTGATCCAGGCTAGCTATTAGATAGTATAGTGAATACTATTTTTTTAAAAATCATCTGATTTTTATTATTAATCCAAACTGATAGAAAACATTTAAACAATTGGCTACTACATGGTGAAAAATATGATAACATGATTCGCAACCTAATGAATATGATAGACCATGTGAATAAAAATGAATAATTTGTAATTATGTTTGTTTGGACATCTGGACCGGGGCAAAGACCGGACCTTACAAACTATCCAAGATAGTCTAGCTCAGGACGGAAGATGAAATACCCAAGACATCCCACCCATGAGATAGACCGAGCACAATGAGCTCGAGCCATTCAAATACCGAGCCAAGGAAAGCCCGGGCCTGTAATGATCGAACCCAATGGAAGTCCAAGCCTTTTCAAGACCGAGCCTTAAGGTCTAGTTGAGCACGGTTCAACTCGACCTGGATCTTTGACACATTGTACTTTAAGTTAATCATGCTCAAACATATTGTACTATGCTCTACTTACATGTACACATTGTATATCTGATACTTGTACTATAAAGGTGCTATAAATATATAGACCCTTCATGAGGATCCACCAATTCAACCCTTTGTATTAATCTCTCTCTAAGCCACTTTAGTTTCAACATTTTGGCGCCCACCGTGGGGCCCAGATTCTCAGGTCAATCCCAAGTTTCTAACCCCGTATCATATAGAGACTCACCTCGCTCATTGAGAGAAATTAGGAAGGTCCATTGTGTACTACTCTCAACCCGAAAATCATGGCAATAACTCGGTTTGAAAGATGATCAAATTCGACTGATCCAACGATGGCTACTTAGAGAGACACACCACCAGGCACCAATTGAGCTAGGGTAGAAGATAACACCCTATATCAGGAGTTATCTCGTCAACTCCTTGAGCTAAGAAAAGAACTCGACGAAACCCAAAGAGAAAACAAAGCCCTCCGGTCTCAGGTAGAGGGAAGGATCTTGGAAAATCTTATTGTCCCACTAACCTCCGGAGAGGCAGTGGGACACGGTCAGTCCGAGCCCCGACATACCGAGCATGAGGTTGAAAGAAATCCCTTTTCCAGCTCAGCTTGTCCCGATGAAGAGCAATGGATTGAAGAAAAGAGAAGTTGGGAAACGAGACTGTAAGCCCTAGAGGATAACAACAGGAGACAGGTAGAGGCCTTGAAAGCACCAAGCGAGAGATAGGAAAAGGGAAAAGCCCTTTACGAGGTAGATAGAGATTGCAAACAATTGTACATCTCACCATTCTTAGATACAATCGAAAATGATGAACCCCCACCCAAGTTCAATGCTCCAAAATGCCCAAACTATTTTGGGACAAAAGATCCAATAACACACGTTCAACACTTCAAAACATCCATGGTACCCATAAGTCTCACTGATGAGTGCTCAAAAAGCACTAAAATTACCATGATTTTATGCACATTAATTGACTAAAAAATATATATATTTATATGTTTTATCATATATTTATATAAATATATCTTTTTCGGAATCACGGGTATTTTTATTTTTTTTCAGGTATTTTCGCTTAAAAACGTAACTTGAAGACTCAAAGAAGAATACTGGAAGCAAAACATCACAAATATATCAATAAATAAATGGGGAAAGGTCAACAAATATGGAAAAATTGGACAAAATGGGTCAAAAAGGAGAAAATCGCGCCCGGAGCAGCCCATCCCGCGCGCGCCAGTGCCCAGCCGCACCGAGCCGCGCACGCAGCACGGCCCACGTCTGCGCGCATCCGCACGCGCCTTCCTCCAGTTCCGCGCGCAACGCAGTGTGCTGCTGTTGCCTTCCGTGCGTGCCCCAACTGCCCTCCGCGCGCGCCGACACCATTTCACCCCATTTTTCACGTGCAGCCGCCCCCATGACGTCATGTTGACGTCATCAATGACCTCACCATTTGCACTACGCGTTTTCACCATTTTTTAACATTTTTTCACCCACTCTTTCTCTATATTCTCACCTATAAACACCCCCCTTCTCTTCACTTCATACACACCTCAAAACACACTTCTCTCTTCTTTCTTTCTCTCCATTTCTTAGTTTTTAGGTTTTTTAGTTTTTCTTATGTTTTAGCTAGTTTCTCTTAATTTTAGAGTTCTTCCCTTTTTGGGAAGAACTAGTTATGTTTTTGTAATTTATTAGCTTTTTGATTCAATAAATGGGAGTGCAAATTCCGTTTGGAGGTTTTCTAGCAACGGGAATGGCATCGAAGTACTGTAAGGATTTTATTTTCTTTGCAGTTATTTTTTTATGTTTTATTCTTATATGTTATATTTAATTTGTCTGTGATTATATTTAACTGTGCTAGCTATTTGTAAACATGATATAATAATAACGTTGTTATGCTTGCGAAATATTAAATAGGTAAAAATCTCTAAAATGAATTGAGTTTATTTTTATTCAAGATTTTATATTAAGAATGTTAGAGAGAAATATATTATTTTTCATTACAAACTTAAATATGAAAAATAGATTTTAAGGTTTAGTTACCCGGTCTGATTTAGAGTAGTGCTCTTTTATTTGTTGGTACAATCGCCCGGTAGTTAGAGTGAAGCTCTATTTCAAAATATTTTATAAGAATTATTATCTGAAAATGTATTGACAACACGTTTTCAGTAGTGGTTTTAAAACTTGAAAGTTAGTACTCGGATAACTAAATTCTTAGGTTTAATTTGGACACCTTGAATAAAGTTTAAACTGTCTAACCCCACCAAAGGTGGCATTTAAATGGTTCATTTTCAATCTCTTAGAAAAAAGAATTAATTTAATTAACCAAATTAGTTATCAACCCCATCCATAGGTGTTAATTGATTTGTTTAGTTAACAAATAATATCTAACCCCACCAAAGGTGGTATTCATACAAAAAAGGGAGAATCAATAAATATAAATTCATATCTTTAATAACCTAGATAATATGAGCAAGCATAATTAACTTAATTATTATATCCATAAATACTCCACTATTATAAATGATAAAATTTGCATAAATATTTATTGAATCTATGTTTATTTTTATGTTAGTAGATTAAAAACACAAAACCCAAAATATCGTGACAGGATGTTTAGGATTTAATTTCGTTTTTAAAAGTTTGAATAATAAATTAAAAACCACATACATTCCTTCCTTAGATCGACCTTGGGAGTATACTTATCATTTTCTATGAAATGATTCGTGCACTTGCGAGAGTTTTATAAATATAAAACCAAAGTATTGGCAGGATCGGCGATGCCGGTTTTCGCTCATCAAGTTTTTGGCACCGTTAACGGGGATGGCATCAAAGTTTTTAGCAATCCCGATTCTGCTCATCAAGTTTTTGGCGCCGTTGCCGGGTATGGCATCAAATTTTTTAGCAATCCCGATTCTGCTCATCACTCACCCAGTCAAAAAGAGACGCTATGATGTGTATACTATTCGTCGCCACTTTATACGAGGGCACATAAAAGTGGTTCAACAACCTACCGCATAGGTCCATATCCTCTTTCCCACAGTTCGCTAAACTATTCATTACCAACTATGCCTGCAATAAACCTTTGTCAAAAGAAATGCACCACCTCTTTTGAATTATACAAGAGGAAAAGGAACCCATTTAAGCGTACATGAGGCGATTCAGAGAAGAAAAATTAAAAACCGCTAACTACCCTAGCTCTATCACTATAGAGGCTTTTAGGTGAGGCTTGCTAAAAGATTCCGCCCTATTTGTGGAACTAACCAAATCGGTGTCGCGCACCTTGGAGGAAGCTTATAAGGAGGCCATAAAGTTTGTCAACTTAGAGAGGGAGCTCAGCCTAACCAAAGAACGCCGAGTATGGGGTGAAGTAGTCCTGACCCTAAACAGATAAAAAAGGAGGATAAGCCCAGATCAAGCGTACCAAAGTTACAAAAACAAATGATTTGCTTCTCTCGAGAAAAATGTGCAAAACAAACACTGGCCAATCAACAGAAACTGGGCAGTAAATAAAGGATGGTCATGAAACATGGAAACTTGGGGAAGGGAATTATCCCCTTTCAAGGGTCCTTCTTTAAAAGTTGATTTAATTGAGGTCGTAAAAAGGATGGAGAAGGAGTCCGAGACCAAGTGGCCACCCAAAATGTATTCTCTAGATAGAGACATATCTAAGTGGTATACCTTCCACAAAGATATAGGCCACAATACAAAAGACTATAGAAACTTGAAAAAGGAGTTGGAGATATTATTGGCTAGAGGATATTTCAAGGACCTCGTCATAGAGAACGATGATAAAAGAGGCTACCAAGGAGAATAAATAATATTCCAACCACTATACTTGCCTAGTGGCTAGCAACCCCATAATGAACCCGACGTTAAAATGATCCACACCATACATGGAGGACCTAGAGTCAATGGATAAAGCGAGACCCCCCACAAAAATAAATTTCACATAGAATGATGAAACTTCATCCCATCACGAAGACCCACTGATGATAACCTTGAGGATCGAGTCTTGTGACGTCTGACGAATATGATTGACACTGAGAGTTTGGTAGATCTCCTTTTTCAAACCACATTCAGGGCCCTAGGGCTAGGAGACGCGACATTATCCAAGGAGAGCTTCCCCTCGTAGGATTTAACAATAGCACTACCTACGCAAAAGGAACAGTGATCCTACCTTTCATGATAAAAGAGGTAATAATAATGACCAATTTTGTCATCATTGATGCCCCGGCTCATTATAATGCCATCATGGGGAGACCTTGGATACATAAGATGAGAGAGGTCCCATCCACCTTCCACTAGGTAGTCAAGTTCCATACGCCTAAAGGCCCCGAAGAGGTAAGAGGAGATCAGGAGAATGCCAGGAGTTGTTATAATTCCACAATGAAAGGAAATGCTCCCAAATAGCAATTATCGAGAGGTCTCCATCCAAAGAGACCAAGAAATAAAAGCATAACCAAGGAAAATTTTTATGAATAAGGTAAAGGACTGTCCAACAGACGGGGAGGGGAAGAACCACCTTGTAAAAATAGGTGACGGCCTAACAACAGAGCTGAAGGAGCAACTCTCATTATTCCTCAAAGCCAACATAGATGTCTCTGCATGGACCCCTACGGACATGTCAAGAATTGATTCACAAGTAATAACTCACCAGTTAAACATCGACATAGAAGCTAAACCCGTCCAATAGAAGAAAAGGAAATTTCCTAGAGAAAAAAATAAGGCAATCAAATGTCATGTAGCTGCCCTCAAAGAGGTTGGGGTCATCCAGGAAGTCAAGTATCCCTCATGGCTCTCAAATATGGTGATCAGCTGGTAGATACCTCTTGCGGGTTTGGATTGTTGAGTTTCTCATATGCATACTCAAGATATCATCAAATCAAAATGCATCCTGAGGATGAGGAAAAACCTCTTTCATAACAGAGGAAGGAACATTTTGCTACATAAGAATGCCGTTCAGATTGAAAAATGTAGGTGCAATGTATCGGCACCTCATGAACAGAATGTTCGACAAGCAGTTGGTAGGAACTTGGAAGCATACATGGATGACATGGTGATCAAGTCAGTTCAACCCTTAAACCATATCAAAGACCTGCATGAGATATTCAAGGTGATACGAAGATATGGAATGAAGCTTAACCCTAAAAAGTGAATTTTTGGTATGGATGTAGGAAAATTCTTGTGATACCTCATATCAACAAGAGGAATCGAGGCCAATCCTCACAAAACACAGGCATTGGTAAACATGAAACCACCCAATAGTCTCAGAGGTATACAACAATTAAATGGAAGGATAGGGGCATTGGGAAGATTCATAGCTAAATGCACAGACAAGTGTATGTCTTTCTTTAAAATGTTGAGAAGGAACAAGACTATCTTTTGGAATGAATATTGTAGCACGACCTTTGAGGAAATCAAAAAATACCTTAGTAAGCCCCCTATCCTAGTAAGCCCCCTATCAGGAGAGGTTCTTTATCTATACCTAGCTTTCACACCCCAAACATGCAGTGTCGTGCTCATAGCAGAAAGAGACAAAATCCTGCACCTTATCTACTATGTTAGCCAAATTTTAACCGAGGCCCAAATAAAATATCTGACCATAGATAAACTTGTTTTTGCCCTCAAGATCACTACGATAAAACTTAGGCACTACTTTGGCTCACGCACCATTGTAGTACTTACCTCACACCCTCTCAAAAACGTGCTTACAAAGCCAAAGGTTGCAGGAAGGCTGGCCTAAATAGCCATGGAATTAGGGGAGTATGACATTAAATACATGGCTAGAACGGCCATCAAAGGGCAGGCTATAGCCGAATTTGTGGTTGAATTTACTGATTACCACGAGGCCATTAGCAGAACAAAAACTAAGGAGGTGTGGATAGTCGACCAAAGGAATCCACCGACCTGGCAGGTATATGTGGTCGGAGCATACAATTTCAATGGTGTAGGATTGGGGGTGGTTATAAGGGATGAAAAGGACAATTGCTTTGAATATACTGTTAGGCTTGATTTTCAGGCAACTAATAACATCACAGAGTATGAGGCTGCCATATTCGGAGTCATGACTACGAAATATTTAGGGGCAGATAAAATTGCACTACATAGTGACTCCTGACTCGTGGTCAATCAGTTTCTAGGAACATTTGAAGCATGAGATGGAAAGATGAAGAAGTACTTAGAAAGACTAAAATGAGAATGCATAAAATTCTCGACGTGTAAGATCAAACATATAGCACAAAATGAGAACAGTCATGCCGATGCCTTGGCCACCTTGGTATCGATAAGGGAGACCAAACACGATCGGGTGGTATCAGTAACGGTGTTGGAAAAAGCATCTCTAGAAGAGGTAGAAAAGAGAATTGGATGCGTGGACAACCCATCTACAACATGGTTCACCTCGATCTATAATTTCTTAGATAGAGGTGACCTACCCGAGGATAGCACAATTGCAAAGCATATAGAATCTAAAGCAGGCCAGTACATGATTGAATCAGGAAAATTGTACCGTAAAATGCCACTCGGCTCAAGTCTCCTATGCATAGCCATAGAGGGAGCTAAAAGAATAATGTATGAAGCGCATGAAAGAGATTGTGGCTCGCATTCTGGGGGTCAAAGATTATCCCAGGGAATTATGAGACAAGGTTATTACTAGCCCACTATTCTTGCCGATTGCGTTAAATATGCTCAAAGGTGTAACTAATGCCAAAGATTTAGTCCCTTAACCCATATGCCCCCTAATACTATGAGGGGAGTAGTGAGTCCCTAATCATTCCACAAGTGGGGACTAGATATAGTAGGTCTTCTGCCCATAGGCATGCGCCAGAAAAAGTTCCTCCTTGTTGCCACCAATTATTTTTCAAAGTGGATGGAAGCAGAAACCCTAGCAAGGATACAAGAGGAGGAGATAATCAATTTCATATGGAGATCCATAGTTTGTCAATTCAGCTTCCTTAAAGAGCTCGTTATGGACAACGGGCGCCAATTTACTGGTCGAAAGATCAAAGCATTCGCTCTCAAATACAATATCAAGATATGCCATTCAACACCCTACTACCCCTAGGCTAATTGTCAATCAGAGTCCTCCAAAAAATTAATCATCAACCTATTAAATAAAAGGTTAGAAATAACCAAAGGGAGATGGGTGGGGAAATTTCCAAGCACATTGTGGGTCATCAGAACAAGCCCCCGAGGAAGCACCAATAAGACCCTTTTCTCCCTAGTATATGGAACCAAGGCAGTAATACCAACCGAAGTCACAATCCCCACCCATAGATCGATCCTAACAGAGGAGAAAAACGAGGTGAGAAGAGCAACCAAACTCACCCTAGCCGAGGAAAAAAGAGACAAATCTTTAAGAAAGTGATCAAACAAAAAAGAGAAATATTACAATACTACAACAAAACTGTGCACTTTAAAAAACTTTCTCGGGGTGATTGGGTTCTCAAGAAGGCTTTCCCTAACAAAAAAGAATGGATGGCTGGAAAAATGGATGCAAATTGGGAGGGGACTTATCAAATAATTGAAATAAAACCAGGAGGGGCCTACTTATTGAAAAGCATTGAAGGCATAGAGGAAGTCATAAGCTGCAATGCCAGACACTTGAAAAGATACTATTTCGAAAAATGTGTATTAACCTACACATATTTTTCTTTCTTTTGTAACAGCTACCCACATATATCTATGAAATTAAAGACTTCATCATTCACTCAAGCTCTCCCCTTTACACTGGGCATCGGGGACTCATCGCCTAGATCTATAAATCTGGTAGAGCACCCCAGAAATGAAAGAATCTGAGTTACTCATCTCGAGCAGGAACCAGGTCGGCTCTCTGCTCATCATCTAGATCTATAAATCTGGAGGAACACCTAATAAGCAAAACAATCCAAGTTACCGACCTCTTTCAGGAACCAGGTGGGCTCTCTGCTCATCACCTAGATCTATAAATCTGGTGGAGCACCTAATAAACGAAAGAATCTGAGTTACCCACCTCGGTCAAGAACTAGGTTGGCTCTCTGCTCATCACTTAGATCAATAAATCTGGTGGAGCACTCAATAAACAAAAGAATTCGAGTTATTCACCTCGGTTAGAAACGAGGTCAGCCTTTAAAAATAAATAAATAAAATAATTCACAATACACCTAGACTGCATTACATAAAATCACAATACAACAAATGTCCGTTAATCATAAATACATCAGTCACTACATGCTTCTCACATGGTTCATTATTGTTAAACAAGGGTCAGTCAGCACATAAATTTAAACACTCCTCAAGCGTTTGGACACAAATCCAGTATCTGGATCATCAATCTCTTCAACCAAAGGCAAAAGTTCGACCTGAATCTCAACAACCTTCTCATAAACATAAGTCGTAGGTTCAGGGTACGTCATCATCATTGAAAGCAACCCACACTCCAGATCTTTAATAACTTCCATGACCTTAAGAAAAACACTTTCAGACCGTGTCATATAAAAATTTGCCCAATACGACTCTCTACCAACAAGACTAGCCGTACTGGTCAGGGTTTCCTTTTCATGAGATTGAATTTGAATTACTTGCTCCCTACAAGCAACGACCTCACACTTTGTCTCTTTTTCAATAACTTCAAGCCTCAAAACTTTAGCTTTAAGCAACCTAACCTCCTTCTCAAGCCTACCACTTGCAACATGAAAAGCTCGAACTAAACATCTATTGGTTTGATCAGAATCCATAAATACACGGCCCAAATAGCTGGAATAATTGGAGTAAATTCCCAAATACATTAATGGGATTGGTATTCTCCAACTCTTTTTATAAGGAAGGAAAATTAAATATAAAAATACATATATATCTATATTTTATTAAATGACAAAAGGTAGGTCAACATCATAAATACACATTAAAGAGACAAAATTACTTTATTTATTAAAAATAAATCCATGAGTATACAAAAGGTAGGCCAACAGAGAAAAATTCAAGGATTAGCTCTCCCTTCCTCAGCACCCTCTAGGCCTTCCTCACCACTAGAGGAGCCCAACCTTCTCCCTCATCCTCAACTGATGGAGCTTGATTATAGATCAGAATAACAGGGATATCCAAAATATGATAATAATACTCGTCTAAACCCTTCTTCCTAGCCTTTATCTTGAAATTTTCCATTGCTATCTTATATGTTCGCTCAACACTAGACTTCAACTTCTGAGCCATAGCATCCATCTCAGATTTTGCTTGGAGTTGTACTTATTCAACAGAAACATCAGCCTATATCTGCACATCCCTTAACCCCTCCTCAACTCTCTCCAAGGCTTCCTCAAGTTCAGTCACACATCGGGCATACATATTAACCTCAAACGCAGCCCTCTTCAATTTCTCCTCCTTATCTATCGCCCCGTTCTCCCATTTCTTTGTTTTCACCAACAATGCAATATATTTTGAGCGTGAGCCTATTTATCCTTCACGAGCTCGGACTTTAAATAGGCAATGTTGTGAGCTCGATCAAAGTCAAAAAGAAGCATCAACTACCAACAAAGATAAAAGTTAAAACGAGTTAAAATCAAGCTCATACTATCCCTCATATAACCAACACAACACAATTACACACCTGACACATCTGATAATGAATAACTGATGAGAAGAATCGGGATCGCCAAAAACTTTGATGCCATCCCCGCAACGGAGTCATCCCCGGAAACGGCGCCAAAAACTTGATGAGCGAAAACCGGCATCGCCGATTCTGCCAATACTTTGGTTTTAATATTTATAAAACTCTCGCAAGTGCACGAATCATTTCGTAGAAAATGATAAGTATACTCCCAAGGTCGATCTAAGGAAGGAATGTATGTGGTTTTTAATTTATTATTCAAACTTTTAAAAACGAAATTAAATCCTAAACATCCTGTCACGATATTTTGGGTTTTTTGTGTTTTAATCTACTTACATAAAAATAAACATAGATTCAATAAATATTTATGCAAATTTTATCATTTATAATAGTGGAGTATTTATGGATATAATAACTAAGTTAATTATGCTTGCTCATATTATTTAGGTTATTAAAGATATGAATTGATATTTATTGATTCTCCCTTTTTTGTATGAATACCACCTTTGGTGGGGTTAGATATTCTTTGTTAACTAAACAAATCAATTAACACCTATGGGTGGGGTTGATAACTAATTTGGTTAATTAAATTAATTCTTTTTTCTAAGGGATTGAAAATGAACCATTTAAATGCCACCTTTGGTGGGGTTAGACAGTTTAAACTTTATTCAAGGTGTCCAAATTAAACCTAAGAATTTAGTTATCCGAGTACTAACTTTCAAGTTTTAAAACTACTACTAAAAACGTGTTGTCAATACATTTTCAGATAATAATTCTTATAAAAACTTTTGAAATAGAGCTTTACTCTAATTACCGGGCGATTGTACCAACAAATAAAAGAGCACTACTCTAAATCAGACCGGATAACTAAACCTTAAAATCTATTTTCAGATTTAAGTTTGTAATGAAAAATAATATATTTCTCTCTAACATTCTTAATATAAAATCTTGAATAAAAATAAAATCAATTCATTTTAGAGATTTTTACCTATTTAATATTTCGCAAGCATAACAACGTTATTATTATATCATGTTTACAAATAGCTAGCACAGTTAAATTTAATCACAGACAAATTAAATATAACATATAAGAATAAAGCATAAAAAAATAACTGCAAAGAAAATAAAATCCTTACAGTACTTCGATGCTATTCCCGTTGCTAGAAAACCTCCAAGCGGAATTTGCACTCCCATTTATTGAATCAAAAAGCTAATAAATTACAAAAACATAACTAGTTCTTCCCAAAAAGGGAAGAACTCTAAAACTAAGAGAAACTAGCTAAAACATAAGAGAAACTAGCTAAAACATAAGAAAAACTAAAAAAAACTAAAAAACTAAGAAATGGAGAGAAAGAAAGAAGAGAGAAGTGTGTTTTGAGGTGTGTTTTGAAGTGAATGGAATAGGGGTATTTATAGGTGAGGATGGAGAGAAAAAATGAGTAAAAAATGTTAAAAAATGTAAAAACGCGTAATGGACATGGTCAGGGCATTGATGACGTCAGCATGATGTCATGGGGGCGGCTGCACGTGAAAAATGGGGCGAGAACGCGTTGGGCGCGCGGAGCTCTTGGGGCTTCGTAGCTGGCGTGTGTGCGCTGCAGAGCGCGTAGCGTGGGGCGCGTGGGTACAAGGCTGTGGGGCGTTGAGAGCGCCGGGCACCGGGGTGCGATTTCCATCTTTTTGACATTTTTAACCTTTTCGACCCATTTTGTCCAATTTTTCCATGTTTGTTGACCTTTTCCCACTTATTTATTAATATATTTGTGATGTATTGCTTCAAGTATTCCTCTTTGAGTCTTTAAATTGCGTTTTTAAGCCAAAATACCTGAAAAACAATAAAAATACCCGTGATTCCGAAAAAGACAAATTTATATAAATATTTGATAAAACATATAAATATATATATTTTTAATCAATTAATATGCATAAAATGATGGTAATTTTAGTGCTTTTTGAGCACTCATCACAACCCCAACCACTTCTTGCTAGTCCCTTAGAAGCGATAAAAACTAAAAATTAAACTATCCTAAATTACTTCCGTGGATTGACACGGTTGCATTTAGCCTATGCAACAAGCCTTTAAACCCCTAGGTTGCCCTAGTGGACGAGTTTGAGTCTCGTGAGGGTTTTCAGTAATGATACCCACAAACATTGAACTAAATGTAAAAATCAAAAGAAACAATAAAAATAAACAACTTAAAAATTAAATTTACAACAAAATCACAAATTAACAACATCTCACAAAAATGTCTCATACTTTTTAATCTCCTTTAAGATCATAATTAAAATCTCAAGCATAAGTTATTTTAATCTCTTTAAACAATCATGATTTATTATAATAATTAGTCAAAAATCATTTTCATATTTCATGTCAAAAATGTATCAATTTAATTTCACCCAATTTCAGTGTCATGAATCAGAATTCGCTTCGACTCTATTCCTCACAAATCAATACTCTCGAAACACTAAATCCTATGGGTTCAAACACTTATACTAATTTATATGCGAAAGAGTTGATGTATAGAAATGAACTAATATGTTCACATATGTATAAAGAATAAAGGCTCAAAGTGTTATTTTAACATTGATCTCATGAAAGGAATCAAATGTATAAATTATAAAGATATCATATATAAAAATTATGTTCATGCATAAATCAAAATCATTAAGAAAGAATTTCAAGATATATGCCTTTTACAAATGAAGAGAGTGCAATGACTTTTTAGGGAATTATTTCCTATATCTTTCTTTTGTAATTAACCTTTACTCACAACTTTGTAGGCAATGTGGGTTATAGTATGTAGATTATACTATATATTCTTTATCTCTCTATTTTTTCCTGAAGATATTTCTCAATATATGTATTTTAGAGAGTCAACCCATGTACAGATTGTATATTTTCATTTTTTTTTGAATTTTGGTGAGTGGTTAATTTTGTGGCTTTTCTGTTTGATCTTGGTTTAGGTAACCCCAGATATGTCCTTTTTTTGTAGCAGTCATGCATGAATGAGATATAAGCATATACTATCAATTTCTACTCAAATCATTTAATCTAAGCAAAAATAATAATAATAAATATATGATACTCTATTAAGATGAGAAAAAATTCATACATTCCTTGCATGAATCCATATATATATGGTCCATATAGCGATCAAGGTATTTGGGTGCTAAGCCACGATTCAAGACGACCCTATATACATCAACAGTGAGGTCTTCCACAATAGTTTCCTCCCCTAGACTCCTTCAAAGGTTTGCCAGATTCTTTGGACCCGACAAAGGGAGTAGAAGACTCATGCTGCTCACGCAAGGGTGAAAAAAAAGGACAAACATTCAAAGGCTTCGGGTCATGAATAGCCTCATTAGCACTAGCCTTCTTCTTTCTCTTCTTCAGGGAAGAAGTACTACCTTCATGAGAGGTTTTCCCCCTTTTCTTACTCAACAAGGAGTCCTCACCAGGAGCAGGAGTGGCACCGGTGGGTGACTTTGTTCCCTCAAGCGCAACCCTACTCTTCATACAAGAAAAAAGTTGATCAGCGGTTAAATCCATATGAGCTAAAAAATCCATATTAGCAAGCCATTCAAAAATTAAAAAAATCCACACGAGTTGAAAAATAAAAATAAGAGGACGGGGCAAAATTTTATAGAGCAGAAACAAAAAAAAGAGAGTAATGGTCACTATAATCCAGCACCGGCTCGAACCCGACTCTAAAATTTAAAGAAGGTGTTCTATGTGTAAAGGTAGCTCGGGCTTTAGGAGGAGCTCAGGGTTTGCAATTCACCCTAAGAGGAGGCTCTACAGTGCCATGCCTTATTAACCTGCACGCAACAAAACATTGAGTATTCAGAAGAGTCCTCCAATGGTCTTCTCGGGAAGATAGTTTTGGATATCAGCCAACCTCTTTTTTGCATCAAGACTTAAGGTCGTGATTAGAGAAGCCATATTCCTATTAACGACCTAAGTATCATTCCAAACACTCCTAACCAACCTCGTGTCATTTATAGGTGACTTCTATCGACCCGACACATAGAAAAAGTAATCCTTCCAATTTTCTCATTTTCAGGAAGAGATACATTCACCCCGTAATCCTGTTTAACTGACATGTACACCCTCCTCGGGTCTGTGGGGTTTTGTTTTAAGACATACGCCTCATTAAACTTAGCTATTTTGAGGTCCACCCTAAATTCTTGACATATTAGCGTCAGAAAAAGAAGATAACTCCACCCATTAGGCATCAATTTCTCTGGTGCAAGCTGCATCCTCACCAAAATCTTCTGATAAGAGGATATAGAGGAAACCTTACTCCCAAAAACAGAGATTTCTCATGAAAAATAGTCTACCTAGTTGGAGGTTCATCGCTATCATAAGTACTCTCTAGAGGAATCATTATCTGAATATTGGAGGGGATGTTATAGATCCTTCTTCTTCTCTATTCATCTTGGGCCAACAATGCACAAGTTTTAGGAATGGTCGTCCAGCCCTTGATGCGACCTATCGGTTCGCCAGACCCTTTATTCCTGTTTTTTTCCTCCATGTCCTAGATACTAAAATCTGGGTTTGAGGCACACTCAATCTCACATTAGGAATGGTCTAAGAGTGGTGGGTAGAGGTAGAGGGCTGTGGTGAAGATTGACTCATTGCATTAGAAGAACCCGAACAAGAGGACCCTGAGTCCCCACTTGTACTAGCATACTGGTGACTCTATCATGAGCCCGAGCCAGAAGTTAATGTCTCTTCTCTTTGGATTCTAACAATAGCTACAAAAATATAAAGACAAAATAGTAGTTGATGGTAAGATACGAGAAATAGAGATTACCTAGAGACGACATGAAAATTAAAAAAAATGTTCCTTTTAAAACTAACCTGAAAAGAAAATGGTAAATCATTAGGAAACTCAACGCTTCAAAGCCGAACCAAGAGTATGATAACGTGAGATGAATTCTTACCATTGAACTAAAATTCTTCCACAAATGCGAGATGAAATGAAAGAGCATTTTTTCTTCATTATTTCTCAATTTTATAGGTGAACAATGATAAAGTCCCAACCCAAGCAGCCCTTTTATATAGGTGTAATGGATTTCTCTCTCGAATAAAATGACATGCATTTATTGTGGAAAATCAAGCGGTTTATATCTTGCGCTCGGTATCTACTCTTCCACCTCAAACCGAACCCGAGTTGAAAGAGTAAGTGGACTTGATGTTTGAACATCTAGACCGACCTAAAGACCGAACCTTACAAACTATCGAAGACAGTCCAACCCATGACAGAAGATGAAGTACCCAAGACATCCCACCCATGAGATAGAATGAGCTCCATGGGCTAGAGCCATTCAAATACCGAGCCAAGAAGAGCTTGAGCCTATCAAGACCGAGCCTTAAGGTCTCATCGAGCACTGTTCAACCCAATTTAGATCTCTAACACATTGTACTTTACACTAATCATGCTCTCCTAACATATTGTACTATGCCCTACTTACATGTACACATTGTATAGCTGACACTTCTATTATAAAATGGCGATAAATATATTGTCCCTTCATGAGGATACACCAATTCAACTATTTGTATTAACCTCTCTCTAATCTCTCTCTAAGTTACTTTAGTCTCAACAATGTTAATTTATTTAATTGGTTTTATCAAAAATATGAGAAAAATTAATTTTTTTTCTTTCGGTATTTACTGCGTATTTTTTGGGCCATTATTGTTATCCATGATTTTTTCAAATGAATCTATTGAGTTATATATTACAGTTGAATTTGGTGAATATTTGATTTCACCTTTAGTTCTAAAAATTATTTATTAATTTTAATTTTTTTGTAGTTAATATGATTGATTAGATGTATCGATGAATATCATTATTTTCAGAAAGCTCTCCAACAAAGGTTAAAATATGGAAACTAATGATATTAACAATAAATCTAATAAATATATAATAATTAAAATTAATGGTAAAAATGTTAAGTAATTAAAATTTAAAATTAATTAATAACTTTTAAAATTAAAAGAGATAAATAACAAATAATCAAATATTTATTATTAAATTTAAGTAATTCAACAATCACATATAGTTTGAGTATATTCATTAGTTAAAATTATTCGTCTCAAGATACTAACCCTTGTTAATATACACAAATATAAAAATAAAATAAGCTTTAATGATTTTCGCTTTGGTTAATGGGTTATGCACATTATAACTGAGTAGAATAATAATATTAACCATGGAGTAAAGTCACTAGGATGTCTTTCCACATTTCATTATGCAAGGAAACTTATGGTATAAAACTTGATCATTTTTTCCTTTTTTCAGTTAAATATTTACTAATATGTTTGCAACAATAAAACTGTAATTCCCTATTTTTTCTTTTTCCAGTTAAATATTTACTAATCTGTTTGCAACAATAAAATTGTAATTCCCTTCTCCTTCTTCTCCTTCTTCTCCTTCTTCTCCTCCTCCTCCTCCTCCTCCTCCTTCTTCTTCTTCTTCTTCTTCTTGACTTCTTCTTCTTGACTTCTTCTTCTTCTTCTTCTTGATTTTTATGAATATTTTTATAAATTGACGTCATTGATATAAATATATTGTTTTCAAAATATCTAAAATTTTCAATATTGACATAGATGTCAAAACATATTTTAATTTCTCAATATTTTCATAACTTGTGATATAATTTTCAAAAACTTCAATAAATTAAAAATATATATATCACCAAATGTATCTCGAACATGAATGGAAAATGATAAGAAGACAATTCTGAGGTAGGCAATGCAATTCGTTGTGTGTTGTGGTGATATCTATAAATGCTCCTTTGATGGGATTCTACTTTTTTTAAGTGTGAAAGACGGAAAAAAAGATTCTAGAAGATAACCTCAATGAAGTCTGTGATTCCCACTTGAATGGGAGAATCTTTGCCAAAAGATCATGAGGCTAGGCTTTTACTAGATAATAATGGAGAACGACTGCCGTTAGTATTTTAAAAGGTGGCACAAGTTTCAGATTATTGCAAACTCGATTCAAATTAAAGAGACATAAATAGATGAAATATTAGGATATTTCATTACATTTTGGTGGAAACATCATTAAAATCAAATTATTCATATTAAAATATCAATAAATTTTGGTGGAAAGATCAAAATGGTTATATCAATATTGGTTGTAGCTATGTCTTAGTGTTCCATACATCGTTGAAAATATTGGATAAATTGGTGACAAACTTAAGCGCAGGTAAGTATACATCGTTATGTATAAGTGATAAATAATTTAAAAACACGACAATACCCCTAAGGATTGGATTATTAAATGTCTGTGCATCAAACTATAGTCCCACTAACACAATTTTAGCTAATGTAAATTAGTGGATAAAATAAACAAAACATAATATAAACATTTTATTTACACTAACATGATCCAAAAAAAATCCACACTAATTGCTTTGTATAAAAGGATAATAGAAATCCATTTTTTCCAAAACTTTTCACATATAAATCAATTTATTATCCCAAGTAATTATTGCAATAATACTTTATCAAATGACCTACACTAGCATGAATTCTTTTCTCAAGTAATCTACATGCTTTATAGTGGCTAAATTAATCACACTTTTAAACCAATCAATTTGCACACTACACACTAAGCTCATATTTATGTATCTCATATACAATAATCGTACATCTCTTCCTATAAAATATGCATATTAATTAATCTTGAATAATAATTAACTGAATTTCTTAAACATCACCTAATTATTTGACTATATTAAAAGTTGAAAAATAGATTAAATAAAATATCAAATATCAAAATCACAAAGGAATGAATAGATAAACTAATTCATTATATAAAAAAATTGAGTTCAAGAGGATCCGAACAGTAAGTTTAGTGAATCCAAATCGTATTAAATTAAATCAAAAAACAATGATATAAAAATAAGAAAATAATAAAATACAAGGTAGATATGAGATACAACCAATCTCTTGATGAATCTCGACAAAAAAACCTTTAATATTTTATTATTTTTTTATTTTCTCTCTCTAAACCTGTTGACTCTATCTTTAATAATGTTGGTTAGGTGTAGAGCATTTTGAATAGGTTGAATGAGGTTGTTATGTGAGTTAAATATGAAATTGTTTTTGTATAACTTTAGAACAATCTTGAACGCTCATTTTTCTTGCTATCAAGTTAAACTAAAACTAAGACACCTAACTTAACAAGACATGGATGGATAATAAATAGACAAGTAGCAAGCATGCATATATATATATGTTAGACAAATATTAGAGTCGCTCAAAGATCGCATATGTCACACAAAAATGAAATTCACATCACCATTGATCAACATGGCATTCAATCAAGTGTAAACTAAGTTTTTAATGAAATGTTTCGTGTGTGTTCCATTTCATATAATCTCGTCTTGTCATTAAATAGCCTCATGCAAACAAATAATGAAGTTAAAGTTTAAGCATACGTGACAAACTTCATAAATCTATTTTTCACGCCTTTATTCACTAATGTACACATTTCCTACTCTTGAGATTAGCAAGTCTTTTATTTGTAATGTAAGGCTAAGGCATGGGTGATAAATTAGAAATATTTAGGCTCAAATTCATACCTTAGTTTACAATTTGTAACTAATGAAGCACTTTTTTGTTTCATCTAGTGCATCCAAAAGTTGATTCTTTCTTTCTTTATTTTCACGCTTTATTTTCTTTTTCTTAAGATACAATATCCATAAACTTATTTTTTTTATTTTTTTCTACTATTTTTATTTTTTAATTACTTTTTTATAAGTTCTTGAAAAACACTCATATCTCATGATTTTATTGTACATAAACATAATTATAATAGATAAATTTAATTATAGCATGTTTATATCATTATTTATGCAAATCTAACTCTTCGGAATCACGAGTATGTTTTTTTGTATTTTGGGTGTGTTTAACTCCAAAATAGATAAAGTTTTAAACACAAAAAGAACAATACTTGAAGCACTTATTTTGTACCTTAGGAGCTTAAAAGAATAAGACATGTAAGCCTTACATTAAGAACCATCCATTTCATAAGATGTACAAGGCACAATTCAAGAAAGGCAAAGTGTGCCATACTAAAGAAATTAGTGTGTTGTGATGCACACTATTCAGGATGAATTACTAGTCATGTTGAGATTTCTGTACCTTAGCTTGAAATATTATGTGCTGCAATGAGAATCTCTCATGTTGAATTTGTGTAGCACGCAAGCATAGGTTTGGCCTTAGGCCCTGTACATGACTTTTCCTATAAATATAACATAATATTTTCTAGGCTATTGAACTTATCATTGGTAATTTAGGTAGCCGTATTTTAGTATAGAATTTATATTATTTTTAAAATTCATTCCACCACTATATACAAATACAAAAAGAGAACCTCCTAATTTTGAAGAATATCCAAGGATTCGAAGAAGCTAGTGAAAACTTGTTCAAAGATCTGGAATCCTCTTTAAAAATTAGAGGTATTTTTAATTGTTGTAAAATATATTTCTATATTCTATTGACTTTTGTAGTTAAATTGACTTTTGTTGATTTAACTTTGATTGGCTAATTATGTAATGTAAGATTTTAGTCTTTACTTCCAATGATTGGAAGAACAATTTTGTGATTCAAAAAACTAAAAATTTCAGATTTATTTCTTATTCATAATCTTCATATCTTTAATCATAAATTCAAGATAGGCCAAGTCTTAATGAATTAGGCCAAGAAAATCTTAGAATTAGGCTTTAGACACATCATCTCTAATGAATAAGAGTCTATTTTAATTTCATTGTTTGTATTAAATTAAATAGTTGAAAAATAACTTTAATTATAAATTAATGATCGATCAATTCTTGATTTATAATTAAAGAATATATCTACTTTAAGTTTATCAATTTATTAATTCCAAGCCTGATAAAATGAGTTATTAATTAATCTAAGATTTCGATTCATATATACATCTTCAGTTTACCAACTAAGCAATTTCAACCCCAATCAAGAAAGAATTGAATAATTGAATATTATTAGGAACTCATCATGATCACAGGGAGTACATTTATTTAAAAAAAGGAAAAATTAGTAAATCTAGTTTATATTTAAATTACTTAATTCATTATGTTCATGAAGGATTATGCTTGCAAAAATCTCATATTTATCCATTATCTTAGGTTCGAGGATGGCTTAATTTAATGATTTAATTTATTTCTTTCATTTACCTTCTTTACTTTATTACTTTAATTTATTCTTCATTTACTTGCTTTCTTTATATAAAATAATTTAGAATTTTTCTACGATCAACAAATTGTTAGTGTTTAGGATTTGTTTTTCTTAACTACAATATTAATTAATTAATTTTTTTAAAACCACTGCAATTCCTTAAAAGACCAAGATTGGGAGTATATTTATTGTTTATTATAAGTAACTTTTGCACTTGTGAGTTTTATAAATATAAAATATGTGCATCAATTTTTTGGCTTATTTGTCGGGATTGGCATTTTAAATTGTCTATTTGTTTTCTTTTTAGTTATTTTCCAAGATTAATCATTTGCACTTTTATTTTCTCTATACAATTGGAGAAGGTGACTAGAAATTATGAATTAAAAAATATTAATTTTTCAAGTTGCCATCCTTTCATGGAATTCCTAATGAAGATCCTATGTCCTTCATTAGATATTTTTACTCAACTGTGTATAAATTCTCTTTACATTGGCTTATTGAGGACAAGTTAAAAATGCAGTGTTTTCCATAAATCCTTAAAGATACTGCTAAAATTTGACTAATGACTCTCACACTAAGTTCTCTAATAACTTGGCAAGGAGTCTATAATAAATTCATAGAAGATACTATTCCCATTAGAAAACTTCATATTTAAGAACAAAAATTATTGCATTCTTTCCAATGGGAGGAGAAATATTCCATGAAACCTAAGATAGGTTCAAATTACTTCTTACTCAATGTCCACACCATAGTTTCTCACAGCGCCTACAAAATCAATTTTTCTATGATGGATTGACACCATAATCGTCACACAAATTGTGTAATGAATACACAAGTATACGTATCGCAACAAGTAATATAATGATAAGAAAAGATCGTTCCCAAGAAGATTATTTTATTAGAAACTTATTTTTAAAACTAGAAAAAATTAAAATAACTTAAAGTAAATAGTAATAATTAATTAAATCATATTTGGTAACTAAGAAAATATATGAGAAAATATCTAGGAATACTTAATCCCCCAAATTTTTAAACATGTGAACAACTAAAATTCCTCTAATATAATTATCAATTAATTACATGATCAATTAAATCTAACATAGCATATATTCCTTTCTCCAATAAACTACACACCATATAGTAATTAATTTAATCACACTCTCATGCCAATTAAATTATATACTACTTATTAAGTTCATCAATTTTAGAACAAATAAATATCTTATAATATATAATTATTTATTATAAAATTATCTTATACATAAAATATAATCTAAATACCGTCAACAGATAGTTTGATTAAATAATTAATATATATGTTCAGATTTCAATATATATATATACACACACGTGCATTTGTTGTAATAAAATTTTCATAATCTTTTTTATTTCAATTTTTATTTCAATTATATAAAAGTTATAGCATAAAATTATATTTATCCTACATTCACTTAATTTTAAAGTGAGTGTACGAGTCCCTCTAAAATAAATGATTAATTAAAAAATAGAAAAAAAGAACAACACAAAAACTCACATATGAGAAAACTTTATAAGCAACAATATATAATAAAATTTGTTATGAAAGTGAAATAAATATCAACCTTGTTGATAATATTGTTCGTTTCAATCAAACTTTATAAGAGAAAAAACAAATCACAAATACGAAAACATAGAGTTCTATATATGAAAATATTTTTACATTAAAACGTACTTAAGTTTTACTACTACTTATAATTTATTAGAAATAAAGTTCATGTTTCTATTAAATAAATATAAATAAATTATGTGCCTAATGTATTATATTTAATATTAATGAATATAAAATAAATATTCAAATCATATTATAAAAAATAAATATAATAAAACTACGAGAATATTAAAAATATCCATTTTATAGATATTTTGTTTAATTTATTATCATAAGAATAATTTAAAAAAACTCATTAGAAAAAATAATTAAAATATTTTTCTCTCATCTTTGATGATACATATCTAGATTTTGAAACTCTAATGGATGAAAATTATAAAATTTTATTGGTTTCAAGGGATGACGATGACATGAATTATAAAATAAATTATTTCAATTAGTCAAGCGATTATTGTCATTTCTTCTTATTATCTCTTTATTGCTTCATTAATACTTAAGATTATGTTAATTTAATAAAACTTTTAAATTTTAAACTTAATTTTTTTTAAAAATAAATTGTAACTTTCTTTTAACTATCACACACATAAGTATGTATAAAAAAAAATATTTTACATATACTTTTTAAAATTAAGAACTCTAATAAAATAAATTTTAAGATTATAATCCTTACTTAAATTTACAACCAAAAAATTAAGATTAAATACAATTACATAGTTAGTCATCAATGATGTATACGTAAAAGACTTAGTGTATAATTATCTAACAAAATGATTTTTTTTTTTACATATTCACTTTATATACAATATAAATTGCACAAGATATGAGGGAAAAAATAACATTTTTGCTAAAATAGTTATTGGTCAAATTTGGCATTATTTATTTTATGTAAATTATAATCACAAATCAAAATGCTGACATATTTATGATAAAAATGAGCAACTTTTCAATTTTTTTTTAATTTTTTTTTTAAATTATGTACTAATGGACGGTTAAAGGCAAAAGAGGGACAAAATTGAATAAAAGTAGTTGAAGTTGCACTTACCCCCCTCAACATTAAATGTAGAGGAAATGAAATCCCGGATTTTATCACCCACCACATGACATATTCATCAATAAAGTTTTAAATACTCAGATGATATATTCATTGTATGTAGTTGACATCATTTACACATTGTAGTATCATTTGAGTAGAGAGGTGATATATATATATATATATATATAATACTATTTTGGAAAGAAAAATTCAAACATACAAGCTTGAATCCATGTTAAAAATGGAAAAATAATAAAACCTAATAATTCTGGTGGACCAAAATATAAAAGTCAATCTCTAATAACATGTATTAGCTAGTGAGATTTCGCTTTCTGCTATTCTAAGGTGTGCTCCTTTTTGTCTGAGCTGTGATCCAGGCTAGCTAGTAGCTAGTATAGTAAATACTATTTTTTTTTTAAATCATCTGATTTTTATTATTAATCCAAACTGATCATAGAAAACATTTAAACAATTGACTACTACATGGTTAAAAATATGATAACATGATTCGCAACGTAATGAATATGATAGACCATGTGAATAAAAATAAATAATTTGTAATTATGTTAATTTACTTAATTTTTTTTATCAAAAATATGACAAAAATTAAATTTTTTTTTTTTGGTATTTACTGCATATTTTTTGGGTCATTATTGTTATCCATGATTTTTGCAAATGAATCTATTGAGTTATATATTACGGTTGAATTTGGTGAATATTTGATTTCACCTTTAGTTTTAAAAATTATTTAGTGATTTTAAATTTTAAATTAATAGTATCTATTTCTTTTATTTAAATTTGTCTCATGATACTGACCCTTGTTAATATACACAAATATAAACATAAAATAAGCTTTAATGATTTTCGCATTGGTTAATGGGTTATGCACATTATAACTGAGTATAATAATAATCTTAACCATGGAGTAAAGTCATTAGGATGTCTTAATTTCCACATTTTATTATGCAAGGAAACTTATGGTGTAAAACTTGATCAATTTTTCCTTTTGCCAGTTAAATATTCACTAATCTGTTTGCAACAATAAAACTGTAATTCCCTTCTTCTTCTTCTTCTTTTTCTTCTTTTTTTTATGATTATAAATGAATAGAAAAACCTACTTGGTTTGATTTTTAAGGTATTTTCCAAAAGTTTATTAGAATAGAAGAAAAAAGTACCTATATAGTTCATGTCCATTCGGATAAAAATATTATGATATTTTATGAATATTTTTATAAAGTGACATCACTGATATAAATATATTGTTTTCAAAATATCTAGAAAATTTTCAATATTGACTTACATGTCAAAAAATATTATAATTTCTCAATATTTTCATAACTTAGTGATATAATTTTCAAAAACTTCAATAAATTAAACATATATATATTACCAAACGTATATCGAACATGAATGGAAAATGATAAGAAAACAATCTCGAGATAGGCAATGCAATTCGTTGTGTGTGATTGCGATCTCTATAAATGATCATATGATGGGGTTTTACTTTTTTGTGTGAAAGACGAAAAAAAAAGAGAAAAGATTCTAGAAGATAACCCCAATGAGGTATGTAATCCCCACTTGAATGGGAGAATCTTCGCCAAAAGATCATGAGGCTAGGCTTTTACTATATAACAATGGAGAACGACTACCATTAGTATATTATAAGTTGGTCAGATTATTGCAAACTTGAGTCAAATTAAAGAGACACAAATAGATGAAATATTACGATATTTCATTGTATTTTGGTGGAAATATCATTAAAATCAAAGTATTCATATTAAAATATCAATAAATTTTGGTGGAAAGATCGAAATAGTTATGTTAATATTAGTTGTAGCTATGTCTTAGTGTTCCAAAAATGGTTTAAAATATTGGATATATTGGTGACACACTTGAGCGCAGGTAAGTATACATCGCTATGTATAAGTGATAAATAATTTAAAAACACGAGAGTATTCCCAAATATTGGATTATTAAATGTCTGTGTATTGAACTATAGTCCCACTAACACAATTTTGACTGATGTAAATTAATAGATAAAATAAACAAAAAATAATATAAACATTTTATTTACACTAACGTGATCCAAAAAATCCACACTAACTACTATGTATAAAAGGATCATAGTAATCCATTTTTTTCAAAAAATTTCACATATAAATCAATTTATTATCCCAAGTAATTATTGCAATGATACTTTATCAAATGATCTACACTACCATGAATTCCTTTCTCAAGTAATCTACATGTTTTATAGTGGCTAAATTAATCACATTATCATGCCAATTAATTTACACACTACACATTGAGCTAATATTTATGTATCTCATATACAATAATCGTACATCTCTACCTATAAACTATACATATTAATTAATCTTGACTGATAATTAAATGGATTTCTTAAACATCACGTAATTATCTGACTATATTAAAAGTAGTAAAAATAGATTAAATAAAATATCAAATATCAAAATCACAAAGGAATGAACAGATAAACTAATTCATTATATGAAAAAATTGAGTTCAAAAAAATCCAAACAACAAGTTTAGTGAATTCAAACCTTATTAAATTAAATCCAAAAACAATGATATAATACAAGAAAATAATAAAACACAAGGTAGATATGAGATACAACCAATCTCTTGATGAATTTTGACAACAAAACCTTTAATATTTTATTATTCTTTTATTTTCTCTCTCTAAACTTGTTGACTCTATCTCTAATAATGTTGGTTAGGTGTAGAGAGTTTTGAATAGGTTGAATGGGGTTGTTACGTGAGTTAAATATGAAAAACTTTGTGTATAACTTCAAAATAGTGTCGAACACTCATTAAAATATGATGTGATGGCAAAGAATAACAATTAGATGTAACAACAAAGCTGATGTGGAATTTTTATGTTGCTCGATTGATCGAGAATCTCCAAAAACGATTCCAAAAAGTTGATTCAACTGCCTTCTGTCAATCTCGATCAAAGTGAGATTGATCGAGCTTTCTAAATACACCCCTCGATCATACTTTGTGTATCTACTTATATTAGAAAAATCCATAAGAACTCCCAAAAATTCCCTATTCCCATAACCTAAATAAATTAAAATTTAATATTTTCATCCATAATTTTATCTTTTATTGATCAAAACAAGACAAACATCAAGCTTAAAAGACATTAATAACTCTATTTTCACATAAGATATCCCTATGCTTTACATTTTTCTTGCTCTCAAGTTAAACTAAAATGAAGACACCCAACTTAATAAGACATGGATGGATAATAAATAGACAAGTATTAATCATGCACATATACATGTTAGACAAATATTAGAGTCGCTCAAAGATCGCATATGTCACACAAAAATAAAATTCACATCACCATTGATCAACATAGCATTCAATCAAGTGTAAACTAAGTTTTTAATGAAATGTTTCATGTGTGTTCCATTTCATATAATCTCATCATGTCATTAAATAGGCTCATGCAAACAAATAATGAAGTTAAAGTTTAATCATACGTGACAAACTTCATAAATCTATTTTTCACGCCTTTATCCACTAATGTACACAATTCCTAATCTTGAGATTAGTAGATTTTTTATTTGTAATGTAAGGCTAGGATATGGTGATGAATTATAAATATTTAGGCTCAAATTCATACCTTAGTTTACAATTTGTAACTAATGAAGCACTTTTTTGTTTCATCTAGTGCACCCGAAAGTTGATTCTTTCTTTCTTTATTTTAATGCTTTCTTTTCTTTTTCTTAAGATACAACATCCATAAACTTATTTTTTTCTACTATTTTTATTTTTAATTATTTTTTGATAAATGCTTGAAAAACACTCATATTTTAGGATTTTATTGTACATAAACATAATTATAATAGATAGATTTAATTATAGCATGTTTATATCATTATGTATGCAAATCTAACTGTTTGGAATCATGGGTATATTTTGTTGTATTTTAGGTGTTTTAACTCCAAAATAAATAAATTTGTTAACACACAAAGAACAACACTTGGAACACTTATATGTGGAAAATGAATTATTTACAGTTATTTTTTATATTTTATTCTTATATGTTATGTTTAATTTGTCTGTGATTAAATTTACCATGGCTGGCTATTTGTAAATATGATATAATAATAACGTTGTTATGCTTGCGAAATATTAAATAGGTAAAACATTTCTATAAAATAAATTGATTTTGTTTTTATTCAAGATTTTATATTAAGGATGTTAGAGAGAAACATATTATTTTTCATTACAAACTTAAATTTGGAAATTAAATTCTAAGACTTAATTATCCTGTCTGATTTAGAGTAGTGTTATTTTATTTATTGGTACAATATCTTGGTAGTTAGGGTAAAACTCTATTTCAAAAGTTTTATAATAACTATTATTCAAAAATGTGTTGAGAACATATTTTCAATAATAGTTTTAAAATTTGAAAGTTAGTACTCGGATAATTAAATTTTTATATTTAATTTGGATAACTTGAATAAAATCTAATTAATTGACTATACATAAAGCTGTGATTAGATGGTTTGCTATTTTCTTATAAATAAAGCTGAAATTTAATACTTAACTAATTAATATGCCCCATTTAAGGATATTAATTAATTAATATTAAATAAAAGAATTTAGATCCTAACTAAGGACACTTTTATACCAAAAAGAGAAAATCAACAGATATCAATTTATATTTTTAATAACCTAAATAATATGAGCAATCATAATTAACTTAATTATTATATTCATAAATACTCCACTATTATGAATGATAAAAATTTGCATTATTGTTTATTGAATCTATATCTATGTTTATTTTTTTATGTCATTAGATTAGGAAACAAAAATCAAAATATCGTGACAAGATATTTAAGATTTAATTTCGTTTTTAAAAGTTTGAGTAATAAATTAAAAACCACAAATATATTCCTTCATTAGATCGACCTTGGGAGTATACTTTTCATTTTCTATTAAACGATTCATGCACTTGCGAGAGTTTTACAAATATAAAATTAAAGTATCTACAAGATTGGTATTGCTAACCCGATGTCGATCTTATTGTTATTCATCAATTATGCTAGTTGATAAGATCTACCCTATTTTAGAATCTATTTGATCATCCCCTGAGACGAAATCATAAATAGTATTTAGCTTGAGAAATGATTTAGGTCTTAATGCCTTTCAAACTAACCATTGTTTATATATTTAGTTCCATATTTAAGCCTAATTAGGAACCATGCATATCATTAAGCCACATGTTAAGCTTAACTAATAAACATTATGTTTACCCTTACACCTTTAGCTTAAATGAAAAAATGCAATCACGTGTTATGCCATAGAGTGAGGTTGAATATAATACATCCTATTTAAAAAAGAAAACATCACGACACAATTACCCCTCTAAATAAAAAAAATAAAATTGAAAATAAGTTTGGGTTGTTGTGAAGTTACAAAAAAGGTGTTGCATAAAAGAATGAAAAGAAATGATAAGATAAGGTGCACTAAAACATCAAATGAAGGTTCAATTGTAGCTAAACATTACATGATCAATAAAATGAAATCTTAAGTGTGAAAAAATCCTAAATGTATCCATTTATCTACCATCATCTAAGCCTGACCTTACTAACATGTAAAACCCTTTTGATCTTTAGTTAAATGCATATTTACATGAGTGGAGAGGGTGTGAAAAATATACTTATGTAACTTGCTCTAAGACTTAGTTTATTAGTATGCTCATACAAATTGATTTCATGAATGCATTTGATGACATCATGTGCAACACACACGAATCAATTCATTAGCTAGATAAACTTAGCTTTGATGAATATGTAAACATTCTTGTCATTGAGTTGTATAACTTTAAGAGATAGTTTTTGGTGAACACGCATATACTACTAGATATATGTTTATGAATGTGCTACCCATATCTTTTTAGCTAGATAGACTTAGCTTTGATTGAGAGCAATCAAATAATTTGGTTTGGGGGTGTGATAACTCTATGAAAGTAGAATTATTTATCCATTTTTAAACCATTTATTTTTCTTTTTATGTGAAAAAATATAATGAAAAAGCTTAATTTATATATAGTTAATTTATATATAATTATATCAATGTAGGTGAAACAACTATAAACGAGGTGAAAACAAGTCAAAAAAAGAAGGAAAAACAACTCATGTTGTGGCAAGGAATGAAATGATGCCACGGTGTGCATTGAGAAAAAAATGCAACAAGGACCATGCCATGACGTGCAAAAAGGGCATTGTGGCATGCAATCTGTGGCTGGAAAATTACTGGAGGCTTGGCCCCAGTGTGCAAGAAATATGGCCACGATGCATATTGAAATTTGGTATAATATAGCGATAAACCTTATCTCCTCATTTTAATCTCAACACTTAGATCTTTTAGACTTTGATCCATAGTCCATATTAGGTCATTTCTCCTATTAATTAACCCTAATGTAGCACAAATTAAACACACAAGTAAGAAACAAAAACCTAGTAGCTGTTAAGAAGAGAGAAAAAGTTCAAGAATATTAAAGAAAACATAATTTTGTGAATAATTCAAGAGAAGATTAATGCTACAAATTAAGAGATTCAGTGTATATTATCTTTTTCTTCTTCTTCTTCTTTATCAATTTTTATGTTTTTCTTTATAAAAAATCTAGGCTTTATGAACTTAATTATGTCTAGTTAATTTATTAATTTAGGGGTCTTATGAACCCAATTTTCTACATGTATTGATATAATATTTTACCACAATTATGATTACAATTCAATTATGTTATTTAATATGATTTTTATGCTACTAATTATTTAGCCAACAATTGATATGTATAGACAATTAAATAGATTTCAGAAAATTATTTAATTGTTTGTCTTGATTAAATAACATGCATAGTTTCTAGGCAATGATGTGTAGTTCTTATATGTATGATCTATAATTGATGATTATAATGAGTAGTATACAATCCAATTGGTATGAGAGTGAGATTAAATCAATTAGTAATATAATCTGTAGTTTACTTAAAAGATAAATACATATTAGGTTAAATTTAGTTGATCTTGTAATTAGTTGGTAATTATTTTGGAGAAAATTTTATTGATTCACATGCTTAAGAAATTGAAAGATTAAAGATTTTTAAATCGTTCTCATATACCTTCGTAGTTATTAAAATTTTACTTTGAGTAATTAGTTGTCATTTATTTTCAGGTTTTATAATTTTATATTGTCCAAATAATATTTATAATAATTATATTGATATTTAATTATAAATTATATAACTCTCTACATGATTGATATCAGTACTCAAGTATATTATATTATCCATTGGATATACACTTTGGTTAGTTAAAAAAAAATACAACATTTTCATTTTAGTGTAATTATAATTAAATAAATTGTAGCATTAATAAAAGGAGTTGCTACAATTGTGAAAGTTAGGCTATAAAATAATGAATAGATGAACCGACAGGGCAATCTATATATAGTAAACATTTCTAGAGAACGTTGAATTAAGGATAAAGTATGTTTGAAAAAAAAAAGTGTATTTTGGTATGTTAATAATAAAGTATGATAGTATAAATTTATATCGATTTTGAAAGTACCAATGAGGTTCGTATGAAAGATTAGATCCGATTTTTAAAGATAAAATTGGTAATTGTAAAACGTTATTTTTTTTACTAAAAACTAATTTAAAAATATTTTTTAAGGAAACACATAATTTATGGTTTAAAATATTAAGTAAATAAAATATATCATTAAACATAGTTATGGTAAGAAGATTGATTAGGGTGTATTTTATTTATAAAAAATAATTTTTAAATATCTGTTTTCTTATTTTCGGTAAAAAAAAATAATTAATTTTTTACAAAATATCAATTTTAACCTTAAAAATTTAACATAAATACTCGAAATCGATCTTATTTATGTTTTTAAAAGTGATAAAATACTTATATTTTCTTAATTACCAAATAACTAAGGGATTAAATTGGAATGAAAAGCTATTTCCTTGAATTAGTAATATATATATATATATATATTTATGCGACAGTCATGCAACGCTAGCTAGCTGTATTGAAAGGCAAAACTAAGAACAAAATAGGTGTCAGAGGCGGAACTCTGCTACCTTCAACAAGCTTTCTCACATTATATCCGCGTAAATTTAATGCTCCTAACTAATTAACTCCTCCTCACAACTGTCATCAAACTTCAATCTAATTTGGACCCCATGCATGCATCGAACACTGTACTGGATCGACTCTCTTCTAATGTGTGTGTATATATAAACTCACCCTCGATCTTGCCATAAAGTTGCTCACACTCTCACTTATCAGTACGTAAGTATTCTGTAGCTATAGCTAGATTTTATAAAGCAAGCTCGTACGTAAACAATGGTGAATGAGTTAAAAAGAATGTGGGTGGTGTGTAGTTTTGTGGTGTTGGAATTGAGCTTATTATTGTTGATAATGAATGGGGCTAAAGCACAACAACAAGTCCCTTGTTATTTCATATTTGGGGATTCTTTGGTTGATAATGGAAATAATAATCAGCTTCAGTCATTGGCTAGAGCTGATTATCTTCCTTATGGTATTGACTTTGGTGGACCAACTGGAAGGTTTTCTAATGGCAAAACCACCGTTGATGTTGTAGGTAAATTACTTCTCACTCTTAAATTTTGTTTTCTTCAATATTAATTCTTATAATTTTCTTTTGGGATTAATAATGTTTAATTATTCATGCGCGCAATTAGTTATTTCAAAATTTATAGATTAATTAATTCATGTTATTTTTTTATTAATATAATTATAGTAGATAAAACTAGATCATCATCTATTAATATAATTATAGTAGATAAATAGCTTCTTCTTCTTCTTTTTTTTTTTACTGCAATTATGGTTGAAGTAGTTACAAAATTAAATACAATTAAATTTTAATTGTTACAAAACTTTCACAAATTATAATTGTTTTTATCTAAGTAACCCGAATTGTTCACTTAGTGTATTTGATGATAAGATTTATTCATCATATTTTAAGTAATAAATTCGAAACACATCGATTATTATTTAATTTTAAAAAAAAAATTATCAAAAAATGATATATAATTGGAAGTATAATTAACGGTATACATCTCTCTTAATAAGGAAAACAATTGTGTATCAAGTGCTGTGTCTCAAGTCTCAACATAGTAAAAAACAAATAGTAATTTCCTTGTTCAATTTTTTTAGTTTTATTGAATTTTAAGGACCATAATATTAATTGGACAAGAATTAAGGAATAATAGTTTTTGAGTAGTCATAGTTAATATTAAAGTAATATTTTTATTTTTTTAAAAAAATATTAGTGTATTAATAGATTTTTTAAGTAAAATTTTAATTTATACTACTGGCGTTAGTATTTTGTGTTCTGAATCATATATAACAATATATATATATAATTAGTATTTATCTGATAATTAAAAAAAAATATTTTAATATAACTTTCAATATATTATTACATACTTTGTTTTTATTTTATTTTTTTCGATCCCTCGGTAAATTAATGATGAACAAGAAAAAAAGCAGATGCGATTGAGCAGACCTATTGATTGCCTTTTAAATTTTCAATATAAGTTGGTCTGGTGACTCTTGTCCTCTCTTAATTAATTACCCTCATTCACTTTTCACATCTACACTTCACTTAAAAAGTAAAAAGAGTAGTTGTTAAATATTTAATATTTTACTTACCGTCTTGAGTTATGTGTACGTGGAGCTTTTATTATACAGCATGTGATATGTTATCTTGTATTCAATCTCTAATTTAAAGCAATAGGTCGCAAAAGGAATTGAAAAAATTATTAGTAAATAATAAATCTTTGGTATATAAAAATATAATATTTATTTATTTTTTTTTCAAAAGTTTTTAGAAAATGATTTATATATATATATATATATGCGTCCGTATAGAGTGATTCGTATGTATATTATCTGGTGTGATATTAATATAGATTGAAAGTAACATTTTGATGAAAAAAACTCATATAACATTTATTAATAAATAATAAATATGGTAACTTTTATAATAATAATAATAATAATAATAATAATGTATATTAATTATATTTTAATATCATTATTATTAAATAAATTAAATATTCTTATAAAAATAATAATTTATATTATTACAATATTTGCATAAACAATCAATAATTTATTTACTAATAAACAAATTTTTAATATAATCAAACATAAAAAGAAAATAAATATGGTAGAGATATTTTCGCAATTTTTACTTTTATTTTAAAGTGCATTAAATGTAAACATTGTTGACAATTTTATCCTTTGGTAGATGCTTTTTTTTCCAACGGGGTATTATATATTGTCTGTTTGAAATTTTTGTATTGAATCATATAAATTAATAAACACCACAATATTCTTGTAAATCTAATTACAAGAGAGCTATCTTCTCAAAGTTAAATCGAAATCTATAATGATTTCTTCCCCAATTAATTCTACTATTTTTATACTTTGCGTTAACATCATGAGAGAAATTCGTGTATTACTTACTACACTCGTTATAAAATAGAAAAACATATATTTTGTGCGAGTAGGACAACAACAAATCACGTATATATAATAGTTTTCTTAGCAAAATCATGTATTATAATTTTTATTTTCCTAGCTTGGGAGTCTTTGTTGAACCCAAATTCACAATTTTATTTAAGTTAAATGAATTTTAAATACAATTCCGTACTAAATTTTAACACGTATCAATTATAAGAAAGTGAATTTTGAGAAAAAAATCATAACCATTAAAATAAATAGTAATATAAACATAGATTATTTCAACTTGATTCGTAAATACTTTCATATATAAAAATATTCATGCAAATTGTTAAGTCTCACGTTGGTTAAGAGTAAGGCAACAGTGTTGTTTATAAGTCTGGGTAACCCTCTAACTCACAAGCTGACTTTTGGATTAAGAGTTAAGTCTGTGTTTCTAAATTGGTATAAAAACTAGGCTCTCGGCTTCTTTGTATTCTCATCGACCCTCGTGCCATAAATCCAGATTCTAACCGATGTGGAGGGGGATGTTAAATCGCGTTGGTTAAGAAGTAAAACAATGATCGCATAAGTCCGGATAACATACAATTCATGGTGATTTTTGGGTTAAGAGTTAGGCTTAGATTTCTAAATCAAATCATGTAATTCTAATTTTAAATCTACAGCTGAGCAATTGGGTTTTGAAGATTACATTCCTCCATATGCAACTGCAAGTGGTCAAGACATACTCAAAGGAGTGAATTATGCTTCTGCTGCTGCCGGAATTAGAGAAGAAACCGGTCGTCAATTGGTAAGCTGATCATACATATTATATACAGTTTCACTACTTATATTCATGATCAATTTGTTAGAATCATGCATACACTATCTATTCATGATCTCACTTTAAAAAACTTTTTGATTTATAGGGAGGTCGAATTACTTTTAGTGGGCAAGTCAATAACTACAAAAACACAGTTTCACAATTGGTGAATTTGCTAGGAGATGAGAATCAAGCTGCTAGCTATTTAAGCAAATGTATATACTCAATCGGATTGGGCAGTAACGATTATCTTAACAACTATTTCATGCCTACCTTTTACACAACCGGCAACAGATATACACCTGAGCAATATGCTGATTCACTCATTCAAGATTATTCTCAACAACTTAAGGTCAGTTTTTCTTATCCCTACTAACAAAATCCAGTCCGACATTTAAATATCATGTACATGTTGTTACTTAATTGAATTAGTCCAAAAATAACACGTGAGTTATACTGCACGTATGTTATATCCACGCAATTTACATAATGTACATTCATTTATATATATAGATATCTACGTATATACAAACTATAAAGTAGGTTAACATGTTATTTTTAGATTAATTTGATTATTTACTATTTATACTCGCTATTACGGGGCTTTAAATCAACAGAGTTAATCGTATTTATGAAATTAACAATAAGATGTTTAATTCTAGTATTGTTTGTTGTTGTAGATTATGTACAACTACGGAGCAAGAAAGGTTGTGTTATTTGGAGTGGGTCAGATAGGCTGCAGCCCAAATGAGTTGGCCCAAAATAGCCGAGATGGTTCGTCATGTGTGGAGAAGATCAACTCTGCAAATCAGATATTCAATGAAAGACTTAAAGGTCTTGTGGATCAATTCAACAATAATTTTGCAGATGCAAGATTTATCTACATAGACTCGTATGGAATTTTCCAGGACATACTAGAGAGTCCTTCAACTTATGGTATGTATTAAAACTTATAAAACTAATGCATGCTCATTACAAATATCACAATGTAAATAATCATGGTTTTAAATTGCAATTTTGAGGCTTACAATGAGAATAGTCTTAATAAGCCACATCCATCATATTTGAGGCTTATGTCTTTTTCAGTTAAAGCTTAGGTACGCAATTAGGTGTTACACAGTAAGGTTATTGCTATGTTTATATTATTATTTTTTCATACTACAAATTGATATTAGGATAAGAATTAGTTTTTAGAAGGTAAAACAATCGATAAAAATAAGTATACATTTCTTCCTATTAATATTCTTAAAATTATATTTTAACTTATTTTCGTAACCATTTTAATATTAAGTTATAATTATGTTATTATATGTATTTTTATTTTATGAATTTTATCTTATTAATATTTGCTTCTTCATTGTTAGTAATAATTAAGTTAGGTTCCTGACTAACATGATGTACACATAATTATCTCAAGGCTCTTAAAACGAGACATTTACACCTCGTCTCATGGAATAAAAAAACATCAAGATGTAAAGCAACCTTTTAAAACCTTTCTGTAAATATATGTAAAGCTAATGTGTTGATAATTGCAGGATTTAGGGTAGTAAATGCAGGGTGTTGTGGGATAGGGAGAAACAATGGACAAATAACTTGTCTACCATTTCAACCACCTTGTCCAAACAGAAGAGAGTATTTGTTTTGGGATGCATTTCATCCAACTGAGGCAGGCAATGCGGTAATAGGGAGGAGAGCCTACAATGCTCAGCGTCCAACTGATGCTTACCCGATTGATATTCGCCGCCTTGCCTTGCTCTAGATGTATGGCTTCAAATATTGACTCTCGTGGCATGTATTTCCTGTGTTATTTTTGTTCTTAATGTTGTTGCAATTGTTCTTAAATTAAAATGTGTAATACAATTTTCTCAAATTTGAAGTCTTCCATAAAGATTGTTTTTAAAATTTTAAGCTTTGGAAAATTCATCAGAAGGAACTACAAGCTCTGGCATTTTGAGATACCAATTATAGATGTAGATCAAGGTGTGCTCTTTTTTTTTTAGATGCAAAATACAATAAACATGAAAATAACCAATAACTAGGATGTAATTCACAGAATTTCACAACTACATGTACATCAATAATGCATATCATAGCTAATTAAAGAATCATGTGCTTGTACCTTTCTAAATAAATTTTAAAATTTATAAAAAGAAGCTGAAAATAAAATATAAAATATCCTAGAATAATGCCGGAGTTTTTAATTCTTAGTAAATGGACATGATTCAATTTGTGTAAAGTTGGGGTAGGTAATTCAAAATCAAGGAAATTTAACTTTGTATGCTTCTACATATAACGAAGCAGACACATGCAAAGGTTCTTTTTGTTCTGAAAGTTTATAAATTATGGACCTGATTAATCTAGAGGTAAAGTGAATAAGTTATTTTTAATTTTTACGAATTTATAATGTAATAACCTAAACAAACCGGTCAGGCATGCAATTGCGTGTAAGTATAAAGTGTAGAGATAAAATAATAACATACGATATTTTTAGGTGGAAACAACCACGCCACAACCATGACCTAAGAGGAAAACTTCTGATCCACCGAACCACCTAACTTTCCACTATGAAAATCAAATGTTCAAGTACAAACTCGATCTTATACTACCCTCCTTAGGATACTGCCCCAATGTACTTTACTTACGAGATCCTACTCTATTTTCACAATTTTCAATATTAGCGTGAGCATTTTTCAGACTAACATTCTAATAAGCTTCCCGCCAATCAGATACATTTCTGAATTAACTACAAAATAGTTAGCACAAAAAACACAAGTGCCCGTGTGTGTTCTAGAACGGATTTAATAATGAATAATCGTAACTAGATGATTTAAAACATATGTCACTTAAATCAAATCAACTAGGAAATCCTGTAGCAAAAAGATCAAGTACAAGTTCAATAAAAATAGTTTATTTAAAGATTAATAATCAAATCCAATAACTAAGATATAACAAAATAATTATTTGATCTAACAATTTAAGAACAAAAATAAAAAAGAAGCCATAAGAACATATTATCAAAATATCATAAAATAATTAGACTTATTAATCAATCAAACATAACCACAAATATTTTATAGATTAATTAAATAAAGAAACCTAAAGAATTATGATCTTATATTTGTAAAATAAGATAGAGAAATTAAGAAGAATAGAATAATATTCTTATGTAGTTAAATATAATAATGAGCAATAAGTTTTATTTATAGGAAAAATTAAAACTCTTAATCCTATGTAATTGATAAATATCTTTTCTATTACAAATAGGATTACTAATACTCATTAATTAAGATAACTCATATATGATTGATATATATCTTTTCTATTACAAATAGGATTAGTAATACTCACTAATTAAAAAGACTCTTATTTAAAGAGAGTTCTTTTAAAATAGATTTTATGCTATCTTTTATGCTAAAGATTTCAACTATAATTTAGAGTATATCTTATCTAATATCTTTTAAAAATAGATTTTATGTTATCTTTTATGCTAAAGATTTTTACTATAATTTAGAGTATATTTTATCTAATATTTTAGCATATCTTATTCCATATTTTAGCACTAAAAATAATTTCAGATTTATAAGCATGTGCTATTAAATACATAAATGTAATTCTATGTGTTGTAGTTATCAAAGATATACCTCAAGTATAATTATCTGAAACTCGAGCATTTGTTTGGCTTTTCTTGATAGACTTGATAGCAGTCCTAAAAACAAATTTATAGATAAATATTTTGTCCACCAAAATAGCCAACACTCATAGTCCTTACATGTTCGAATTTATATTGTAGTTCTTAATTTTTATTTTTGTTTTAATAACTAGTAGTTAATAGAGGATTGCTAATGACTCGTTTTGTATTCTATTTTCAAAATGAAGTTTCTTAACTTAATATTGTTTGGTAAGTGATAATTAATTATGTTTTCAGTTTACATTTTAGTTGGAAATGAGTTTAATTTTCTAGCGTACATTTGAAACTTCTTAAAAAATGCAACTTGCTCAACTTGTTTTTACCTATCAAATTTCAAAATTTCCAAAATCAAACTTTCAGCCATACTCTAAGATCTTGTAAGTGTTGGCTCAAATAAGGTGTTTCCTTGCACCCTAACGTTGATATAAGGTGATCACATTGTGAGCTTGAAGTTTACAGCACATGATTGGATAGTGTATATGTTTTCTGTAAGATACATAGGAGATTGTTTTCTAATGTAAGACGGTATACGTTATTTAGTTTGCTTTAAAATGTTGTAGTATAATTAATATTATATTCTTAATAATATTATAGATATGAAATATGTTATTTTCTTACGAGACTAAAGTACTATTTATTTGATTTTTTAATATTATTAAAATTTGATAATTAACATAAGGATTCTTACTTAAATAACATACTTGGTGGTCAAGTATGATTCTTGTTAAAGTATTATACTTACTAATCAAGTAAATCACACACACATATATATATATATATATATATATATATATATATATATATATATATATATATTGCCCATTTCTCCAAATTGAGAGATCATTATCATAAATTGAGAAACCACAATATTGAAGCAACGTTCATTAATCAAGCAATCTATTATTCATCTTTGTTTTCTCTTTTAATTATCTAATATTGGTATGCAATTTGAAATTTTTCTTCACAAGAATTTTTTTTTGTATTCTTGATTATTAGTGGATTTTTCTCTATATGCCATGACTAGTAGAGTAGTCTTTTTACATTGAAAGATTGAATCACTTAAATCTTTATGTATCATTTTATTCCTTGTTGTCTATCATTTTGATGTAACCCATTATTATTTATTTAGGCAATCCAATTTGGTTCTTGGCTTTCGCTTTCGCATTTGTCAATTTATAACAAATTGGTATCATAACTTCAGGTTCATTTGTTATTTTTTTTAGGACTAATCAATTTTGCTCATTTGGATTTTTTCTGTTGAGCTTTTGGTTATTGATTTGTTTCCATATTATGGGATTGTGCTCCTATTAATTTAATTTGAATTTTTTGTCATGACGATAAAATATGTAATTGATAAATTCAATAGCAAGAATGATTTTATTCTTTAGAATTTAAAGATGTGTTCTCTATTAGCTAAGGAATGCCTCATAAAGGTACTTGAAGACAAGGATAAATTGTCAAAAAAAATTGACTAATGAAGAAAAAAATGCATTAATAGAAAATGCTCTCATTTCAATTCAATTGTCCTTATTTGATGAAGTTTTGCATGAGGTTGGTGATGAGAAATTCTTAGCTAGTTTAAGACTTAAATTGGAAAGTTTGTATATAACTAAGTCTTTGACTTATCGGTTATATTTGAAACAATGCTTGTACACATTTAGAATTTTAGAAGATATTTCTTTGCACAACCGCCTTGATAAATTTACTAAAATTATTCATGATCTGAGAAACATTGGTGCTAAAATTGATGATGAGGATCAAGCATTGGTTCTTTTATGTTCTTTGCCTCTTTCTTTTGAACATTTTGTTGATACCTTGCTATATGGATGATACAATATTTATTTGGATGATGTTAGAGTATTTTTGAATTCTAGAAAGTTGAATAAGAAGGTGTTAATTGTAAGTAATAATGATAGTAGCTGATAAGAGCTAAATTATTGCATTTTTGTTATGATTTAAATGTTGATATTTGTGTGAAAATTGTGTTTATTTGATTATTTAATCCACAAATGTCATTTCATGGGTATTTCGTGTTTAAAGTGCAATTTCAGGTAAAATCATGATTTTGGAGAAGTTAGGGACAAAGTACAATGATCGGGATTGAATCAAATAAAAAGAAAACAAAATTTCAAAATTTGGAATTTCGTCGCCGGCGAGAATATTCTCGCCGCCGGCGAAAACCTTACGGAGAAAATGTTGAAAATCTTCCCGAGAGCACAGATTTTGGCAAAGAAATTTCGATGCCGGCCAAGTACATCTCGCCGCCGACCAAATACATCTCGCCGCCGGCCAAGTGCATCTCGTCGCCGGCCACAATAATCCCGCCGCCGACGAGATTTATCGGAACCGAAATCATAAGTTTTCCAGAAATCTCGCCGCGGCGAAAATAACTTCGCCGCCGGCGAGTTTCGTTCGAAAACATTTTTTTATGTTGTTTTGTTCCAAAATTGCCCTCCAAAACCCTAGATCTATATATACATTATGATGGAGAAGGAGGGGACGGCAGAAAGCAGAGTTCAAAGGCATTTTTGGAGAAGAGAAGGAAATTTTGGAGAAACTTGAAGGATCTTCACCATTGTTGCTACCAAGCCTTCATCTTCTAGAGTTTTTCATCTCTTCTCCTTAGTTTTTATATTCTGCAGTTTATTGATATTTGTTATTCATGGATTCAATTGAAATAATGTTTGTTCTTATTTTCGTTATGAACTAATTCGTTTTTGCTAAGGCTATGATGTAGTTGAATCATGAAAATCTGATTTATTTTGTTATGGTTATATGAATTCATTGTTTTCAAGTCGAGTATTTATTTCCATGCTTAATGCTTTTAAATTACGATCAAGATTTAGATGATTTGTTGCATTATATTGAGACCGAGAGGAGATGTGTAATGAATGCTTCTTGTGATAAATACCGTATGTTGAATGTGAGTTTGACACCTAATGCATGATGTATGTGGTTATTCCAGAAATTCCATAAATCGTAATGTGCTTATTTGTGATTAAATCTTCATAGAAATATAGTCGGTTTTTATAGATAAGTAATTCTAATATAACTTGAGAAAGAGTATTAGATAAGTTTGGGTTTTTCAACCATCACTTTTAACTTTGATTCTCATATAACATAACTTGAAATCGGATTGAATTGATTTAGCGAAATCAAATGCCTTAGCGTTTTTAATCATTTGTGAACAACATTAAATTTTGTTATTTGCATTTAGTTTTAAGTTAATTTACTTTTTAAACAAATTCAAAAATTCGGTTTTCAAATAAAATTAGGATTAGTCAATTTCGGTACTTAGTAACACCATTCCTTGTGGGTTCGATATCCGTACTTTTGTACACTTTATTACTTGAACGATTCGTACACTTGCGAAAATACGCATCAAGTTTTTGGCGCCGTTGCCGGGGAATGGTTTGATTTTATTAATATCGATACTACCTGATCTTAGTTTTAATTTGAAGTTAATTTGCTTTATCTTTCTTTCATTTTTTTTAATTTTGTTTATTTTGCTGTTTTATTTTATTTATCATAAAAAAAAGAAAAAAAAAGTAACCTTGTGTTGTTTGTGTGTTAGTTGATTTTCTGGTTGTAGGATTATTGTATGAGACGAACAATAAGCCTTAACCAATTTCCATTTGATCCAGAGATTGATAGAACATTTAGGCGTCTAAACCGAGAGAGAAGGCGTTCAACCTCACCTCCTAATAGACAATCAACTATGGATCCACCATTTGTTGAGGGAGGTGGAAATCATAGAGCTTTGAGGGATTATGCTTTGCCTAATGTTGCTGGAACTACTTCGGGTATAAGGAGGCCAATTGTTCAAGCAAATAACTTTGAGATAAAACCATCCTTTATCCAAATGGTTCAATCAAATCAGTTTGGGGGAATGTCAAAGGATGATCCAAATGCACATATTGCTTACTTTCTGGAGGTGAGTGATCTTTACAAGATAAATGGTGTGTCTAAAGATGCTATAAGATTGAGGGTTTTTCCTTTTTCACTTCGGGATAAAGCCAAGGAGTGGCTAAACTCATTACCACCGGGATCAATTACAACATGGAATGAATTGGTTCAGAAATTCTTGTCCAAGTTCTTTCCTCCGCTAAGACAAAGAAAATTGAGAAATGAAATCACATCTTTTACACAATATGACCAAGAATCATTGTATGAAGCTTGGGAAAGATTCAAAGAAATGTTGAGGAAGTGCCCACATCATGGTATACCAATTTGGCTGCAAGTCTCTACATTTTATAATGGGTTGGTTTCAAACTATCATGCAATGATTGATGCTGCAGCTGGAGGGTGTTTAATGGGAAAAACACCAGAGGATGCTCATGAGTTATTAGAGATTATGGCTGAAAACAACAATCAGTGTCATTCAAAGCGGGTAATTGCAAAAAGACCAGCAACAGTACATGAAATTGATTCAGTGAATGCTTTGTCGGCTCAAGTTGCTGCTCTTTCAAGAAAGATGGATTCTTTGTCATCCAAATTTGAATCCAAACCAACTGTACAATGTGATTTATGTGGTGGAAATCATGCTAGTATTGAGTGCCAAGCTGGAAATCCATTTGCTTCACCAAATGCTGAGCAAGCAAATTATGTTTCAAATTTCCAAAAACCTCAAAATAACCCATATTCAAACACCTACAATCCAGGTTGGAGAAATCATCCAAATTTGTCATGGGGAAATAACCAAGGGGGATTCAAACAGCCATCATCTTCCTACCAACCCCAAGAGAAGAAACAAATAGATTTGGAAGTAATTTTGGGAAAGTTCATTGAGGAGACAAGAACAAATTTCAGAAATCAAGAGGCAATCAATAGGGACATCCAAAACCAACTAGGGCAGCTTTCAAAGCAGATTGCAGAAAGATCTCAAGGATCATTGCCTAGTGACACAATAAATCCCAAAGAGCATGTAAAGGCTATCACATTGAGAAGCGGTAAAGAACTTGAATGGCAAGGGAAATCAGAGAAAATGATGGAAAAATCTAAAGAAAAGCCATCAACATCCCAAGATGTTCAACCTTCCCCAAATGCGAAATATGAGCCTCCTATCCCATATCCTCAAAGATTGAATAAGAAAAAGCTTGATAATCAATTTGATAAATTTTTGGATATTTTTAAGAAATTGCATATTAACATTCCTTTTGCAGAGATGTTGGAACAAATGCCCAAGTATGCAAAATTCATGAAGGAAATTCTATCAAAGAAGAGGAAGTTGGGAGATTATGAAACTGTCATGCTAAATGAGGAGTGCAGTGCAGTTCTTCAAAGAAAACTGCCACAGAAATTGAAAGACCCAGGAAGTTTTACTATACCTTGTACTATAGGAAGTTGCAATTTTGATAAAGTCCTATGTGATTTAGGAGCAAGCATTAATTTGATGCCACTTTCTATTTTCAGAAAACTAGGCCTGGGAGAAGTAAAACCCACTTCAATCTCTCTACAATTAGCGGATCGATCGGTGAAATATCCTCGAGGGGTAATTGAGGATGTTTTAATTAAAGTTGACAAACTTATTTTCCCTGTAGATTTCATGGTGCTTGACATGGAGGAAGATAGAGAGGTACTGTTGATATTGAGGAGACCGTTCCTTGCAACTGGAAGAACATTGATTGATGTTCAGCAAGGAAAGCTCATTCTACGGGTGCAAGATGAACAAGTGACTTTTGATGTTTTTGAAGCAATGAAATTTCCAAGTGAGGTACATTCTTATTTTCAAATTAACACTCTTGACAAGTTAATCTCGGAAACTTTTGAGGAGAGAACTCCATTGCTACCACTAGAAGCTTGCCTTGTGAAATCTGCAATAAATGAGATGGATGAAATGAGGAATGATGCTTATGAGAATGACCGAATATACAAGGACAAGATGAAGGTTTGGCATGATAAGCACATTTTGAGGCAAAACTTTGAGGTGGGACAGAAAGTGCTGCTTTATAAATCCCGTCTCATACTTTTTCCAAGAAAACTAAAATCTCGTTGGTCAGGACCTTTTCTAGTAACCAAGGTGTTTCCTTATGGAACAATTGAGATCAATCATGAAACAAAGGGAACTTTCAAGGTAAATGGACAACAATTGAGGCCATATTTTGACGGAGAATTCAACAAGCAGAAAGATAACATAAAAGTCTAGCTAATGACTATAACTTAAAGCGCTTAATGGGAGGCAACCCATCAGATTTGTTTTCTTATCTTTTATCTCATTTTATTTTAGAAATTTTAAATTCTGCACTTCATTTTATGATAATTTTATTTTTAATTAAATTTGCTTATTTTATTTGTCTTGCAGGTAAAAAAAATAAAAAAAGCCATATATAGTTTTTCTTTCTTACATTGAGGACAATGTAAGGTTTTGGTTGGGGGTGCGGTAAATGGTAAATCTTTTCTTCCCTTCATTTTTATTAGTTTTGTTTGTGTGTTTATTTGTGTTTAATTTTGATTTTCCATTTATTTTTCTGCATTTTGATTTAATTTCTTTTATTTTTATTTTTTATTTTATTTGCATTTTACTTATTTTAATTTGCACATTGATGATAATAATGTGATTGTGATAACAAGTAGCTTTTAGAAGACATTAAATTTTGCTTCGGTTTAAAGATAATTTCAAATGTTGATTTTACCTAGTTGGCGACTCTTTTGGTATGTGGTATGATTTGGTTGATTAGTCTAAATGCTTAGAGAAGTCTTATTTGCGAATTTTTCATGGACATTTTTGTGATCTCAACAAACTCTAGAACTTATTTGAAAACCTCTTGAGGCGAAATAATTTGGAATTGCACTGTTTAGGATAGGATATAGGCCATTTTTGGATCGATTGTGCTATTTTAAGCCTACCTTGTTATCTTTATATCACTAGTTACCTCATTGAGCCGATTTAAATATATTGTTAGCCTTATTTTTCTTTCTTTTTGCCTTCTATAACCTACCTTTTATTTAGCCAATATATATATATATATATATAATTCCTACCTTATTTGTTAAGAGCACTTAATTTTGAACACAAACTTTTCAAGAGAAATTGGAGTAAGGATGGAATAAAAAAAAAGACATCTTCCACATATATTGGAAGAAATTGGTTGGGGGTTATGTTTAAAAAAACAACGAAGAAAAGAAAAGAAAAAAAAAGAAAAGAAAAGAAAAAGAGAAAAAAGGGCCTTCACACTCTAGTAAATAAAAGAGTGTTAGTAATGGATGTACTGAGGTGAAAGATCGAGGAAGAATTTTGTTTATCTTTGGAAAAATGGGTTATGATCGGAAGAAACAATTTGGGTTAAATGGTGTTACTCTTTTACTTAATTGGTTGTGTTTAATATAATAAGTGTTATTATTTGTATTTTGACACTTCCCATTCTTTCTTAACCAAATACCTAAGCCTAACATTACAAGCCTAATAAAGTCCTATTGATCCGAAGTGGTGTATTTTTCTTCATTAGTGGAGAGAGTTTTGAAGAGTGAGCCTATGGAGTTTGAGATTTCACTTTTTTGTTTGTGGATGTTCTGCATAATATTATCTGGGCATTATGGCTATTGGTTTGTGGTTTGATGGATGTTTAAGAGTCAATAACAAAAGTGAAATTGGCATTTGAGATTTCTTAAAACTTAGGTGACATTTAATTATTCTATATGTTGGGTGTTATTTACAATTTTTGAGACATTTGTGCAAATTATTTTTTATGTTATGTTATTGTTTTAAGTTAGGATAGTTATAGGTAAGATGTTTGTGGGTGTCATCACTGGAAGCCCTCACGAGACTACAACTCATCCTACTAGGGCCGCCTAGGGGTTTAAAGGCTTATTGCATACGCTTAATGTAATTTTGTAAATAGAATAAAATTTTTCTTCGAAGTTTCTCTTAATGTCTCCTTTGAATTTATTAAATAGATCGCTTTTCATGCTAGAGACTAACAAGAAGTTGGTTGGGGGTTGTTGATAAGAGCTAAATTATTGCATTTTTGTTATGATTTAAATGTTTATATTTGTGTGAAAATTGTGTTTATTTGATTATTTAATCCACAAATGTCATTTCACGGGTATTTCGTGTTTAAAGTGCAATTTCAGGTAAAATCATGATTTTGGAGAAGTTAGGGACAAAGTACAATGATCGGCATTGAATCAAATAAAAATAAAACAAAATTTCAAAATTTGGAATTTCGCCGCCGGCGAAAAACCTTACGGAGAAAATGTTGAAAAACTTCCGGAGCCTGATTTTGGCAAAGCAATTTCGCCGCTGGCCAAGTACATCTCGCCACCGGCCAAATACATCTCGCCGTCGGCGAGATTTAGCGGAACCGAAATCGTAAGTTTTCCAGAAATCTCGCCGCGGCGAGAATAACTTTGCCGCCGACGAGTTTCGTTCGAAAACATTTTTTTATGCTATTTTGTTCCAAAATTGCCCTCCAAAACCCTAGATCTATATATACATTATGATGGAGAAGGAGGGGACGGCAGAAAGCAGAGTTCAAAGGCATTTTTGGAGAAGAGAAGGAAATTTTGGAGAAACTTGAAGGATCTTCACCATTGTTGCTACCAAGCCTTCATCTTCTAGAGTTTTTCATCTCTTCTCCTTAGTTTTTATATTCTGCAATTTATTGATATTTGTTATTCATGGATTCAATTGAAATAATGTTTGTTCTTATTTTCGTTATGAACTAATTCGTTTTTGCTAAGGCTATGATGTAGTTGAATCATGAAAATCTGATTTCTTTTGTTATGGTTATATGAATTCATTGTTTTCAAGTCGAGTATTTATTTCCATGCTTAATGCTTTTAAATTTCTGATCAAGATTTAGATGATTTGTTGCATTATATTGAGACCGAGAGGAGATGTGTAATAAATGCTTCTTGTGATAAATATCGTATGTTGAATGCGAGTTTGACACCTAATGCATGATGTATGTGGTTATTCCAGAAATTCCATAAATCGTAATGTGCTTATTTGTGATTAAATCTTCATAGAAATATAGTTGGTTTTCATAGATAAGTAATTCTAATATAACTTGAGAAAGAGTATTAGATAAGTTTAGGTTTTTCAACCATCACTTTTAACTTTGATTCTCATATAACATAACTTGAAATCGGATTGAATTGATTTAGCGAAATCAAATGCCTTAGCGTTTTTAATCATTTGTGAACAACATTAAATTTTGTTATTTGCGTTTAGTTTTAAGTTAATTTACTTTTTAAACAAATTCAAAAATTCGGTTTTCAAATAAAATTAGGGTTAGTCAATTTCGGTACTTAGTAACACCATTCCTTATGGGTTTGATATCTGTACTTTTGTACACTTTATTACTTGAACGATTCGTACACTTGAAAAAATACGCATCAGTAGCATTGGTTGTTTCTCACAGGTAGAACTCAAGAAACAGGCTCAAGCAATAATATAGGTAAATATAGATCTAAGGAAAAGGATAAATGCAATTATTATAGTCATAAAAGGCATTGGAAATCAAATTATCTTAAACCCAAAGATAAAGTTAAGTCTACCACAACGTCATCTACTCCAAATATTGTTGCTAATGTTGTAGATAGTTATGGTTTTGATGATGATGTTGTTCCATCAATATCTACTGGTTTTCCTAAAGATGTTTGGATTCTTAATTCGAGTTGCACTTACCATATGTGCCCTAATAGGGATTGGTTTTCTACTTATCAACCTACTGATAGAGATATTGTCTTGATGAAAATAATGTATCCTGTAAGGTTTTTGGTATTGGTACAATTCTAATTAAGATACATGATGGTATTGTTAGAACTTTGGAAGATATTTGTCATGTGCTAGATTTGAAAAAAAAATATTTGAGTACTCTTGACACAAAAGGCTATCGGTATTTAGCTAAAGGTAGACTTTTAAGAGTTTATAAGAAATCTCTTGTTGTTATGAAATGATTATTGTTTTGTGGCCTTTATAAGCTTCAAGGTAGCACATATGTGAATGGTTCTTCAATTTCTTCCTCATCTTATTCAGTCTCAGATATTGCTAGCTTTTGTCCTATGAGTGAGGCATGGATGCCTACCATGAAAATACGGGATTTGTTTACTGTTCAAAAATTCAAGCATTTTAGGACCAATAATGATTTGGTATTTTAGATGAGTTTTCATGCTGAGTCCTATCAAAGAAAAGGCATAGTGAAACATCGCACTATATGCAGTTTACCACATCAAAATTAAGTTGCGGAATGTTTGAGTTTGACTCTTTTGGAAATGGCGTATTGCATGCTTTTACAGGCTATTTTGGGTAAATTTTTATAGACTAAAACATATAATGCCTTTTATTTGGTGAATTGGTATTTCTCGACTGCCTTTGTGTTGAATACTTTGTTTAAGAAAAAAGGAGTATGTTTTGATAGTTAAAGACAACGATGCCAATGAACAAGTGGAGCTTGAGAATGGATCTACTAATATAGTGGAAGTGATAACTTTTGTTCAGTCTTTAGTAGAAAAGTTAGATTATGAATTCTACTAATCATTTAGTAGTGGAGAAACTAAATCATCCATATTGTATTATCTTTAGTAAAAGGCAATTATGGGACCCTTATTAACTTCATATTGGTTCATTTGTTTCTTTGTTTCTCTTTAGCTATGACATTTCATATGCTAATTCCATTAGAAATTTGATGTATGTTATGATTTGTACTTGTCCTAATATTTCACATGTAGTTGGTGTTGCCATTTCTTTTATGGGAAACTTTTGCAAGAATCCTTTGGTAGATGTGAATGGAATTTGATTGGCACTTTGAATTTTGGCTTAAGTTTTAGGATTTTTAACACTAGCTATGGTGTTATTGATTACATGGACTTCGTTTGTGTTAGAAATTTTATTAAAACATTGTTCCAAATTATGCTATTAGTTGAGAGACTTCTTTACAATCTAGAGGTAAAGTATATGATAACAACAAAAGCAATGAACATTTTTTTTTATTTAGATGTTTGGTTTGTAATTTGGGTTTACAGTAGAATATTTCTTTTGTATTTCATGATTGCTAGAGTTTGATACATTTGATTTATAATATGTATCTTGAGAAGACCAAACACTTTGGTATCAAAAATTACTTTGTTGGGGAAATTATGTCTTACAGTGATATTATTATCAAGAAGATAGCCACTTGGAAGATTCGATCAATTGTGTTAACCATTCATATTCATGTTGACAAGGTGAAGCACTACTTTGACTTGCTTGGTATTCGCAGTAGGTAATTTCCTTCGAGTCTTTGGGACAACAGACATTTTGTATTTTAGAGGATTCCTATTTAAAGAACTTGATTCCATTTTAAGCTAATGTAGAGATTTTTTATTTAGTTTGCTTCAAAATATTGTAATATAATTATGATTATATTCCTAATAATATTATAGATATGGAATGTGTTGTTTCCTTATGAGATTATGATACTATTTATTTGGTTTCCTAATTAAAGATTCATAATATTATTAGGACTTGACAATCAATACAAAATTCTTAATCAAGTAATATATGGTCTAATATGATTCTTGTTGAAATAATATACTTACTAGTCAAGTAAATTATACACACACAAATATATATATATATATATATATATATATTGGAATTCTCTCCAACTTGAGATATCAATACCATAAATTGAGAAACCATAATATTGAAGCAACATTCGTTAATTAAGGCATCTTTTATTCATCTTTGTTTTCTCTTTGATCATCTACAATTGTATGCAATTTGGATCTTTTCTTCAAAATATTTATTGTCATATTTGTGCTTTAGATTGCTACATTTGTTGAGAGAGATTTGAGTATATTTGGGGTTAGTTTTGAGTGACTTTTAGATATTGGTGTTTGTAATCTCTATTTAATTATTAATGGATTTTTCTCGGTATTTCATCGCTAATGGAGTATGCTCTTTACATTGAAAGGTTGAATCACTTTAATCTTTATGTGCTATTTATTTTCTTGCTGTCTATTATTTTGACATCCTATTATTATTTTTTTTTGGCAATCCAAATTGGTTCATGATTTTTACTTCCACATTCACTCACTAATTTATAACAATATATAATGTACATAAAGCATGCATGGTATTAGGCATATTTTCTTATGCAATTTGTATCTTAAAGTGTGATGAGAGATTGTGCGGTGAGTAAGTGCCTTGTTTTGAGAATTTTCATAGTTTCTTAGAGGATAATATTGAGAAGATTGTGGTCAAGATGGTGTAACTATTTTTGGTGGCTAATTATAGTGAAAACGTATTGGTAGAAGTGTCTCCCTCTCGTGGACGTATACTCTCGCATTGAAAGAGAAACCACATAAAAACTATTTGTCATGTTCTTTCTGTTTGCTTTGCACATTGCATGCTTGAATATTCTTCGACCACCTTGGTTAATTCTTACCAATCTCATTTTTATGAAAATCAAAACTCAACCTCTCTTCTATTTTTATTTTTTATAAAAAGAAAAAAATGATTAAATAGAAAAACAAAAATACAAATTGTTATAAATTAGCACTAGTGGAAGCAAAGTTCGGGTCCAATTTGATTGCACAAATATATAATTATAGGTAATAGTAAAATAATAAGCAATAAAAAAAATAAATGACACATAACGATTTAAATGGTTCAACCTTCAATGTGAAAAGTATACTTCACTAACGACGGCATACCAAGGAAAATCCATTAATAATCAAATAAAGATACAAACATTAATATTCAGAAAGCTTCACAAAATATACCAAAACCCAAATACACCTAGAAAATATCTCCCTCTAATTTACTGCTAATATACAGCAAGATAAATTAACAAACTTTCTATTTAATCAAATATTTTTATACAAATGAGAAGGAAGATAAATTAGCGACAACATCAGCACGAAACTGACGAAAGAAGCAATAAGATAACAGGTGGCAGAACTCCTCTTCTTCTCTATTTCATGTAGCCAAACAGTATCCCTAAAATAAAAAGTGAAGGTTGAACAAATAAACCAACCAACGACAACTCAATCTTGACCAAATAAAGGCGGCGAAGGCAAAAGCAGATTGTCAGTAACGATAGGACATAATGAAGACTTGGGTCGCTTAGTGGTGTGGTTTTTGAAAGCTTGGATAGAACGAGAAAGGTTTGGAATGGTTAGGAGGTAGTTTCTACTCTCTCTTTTCTATTGCACGTAGCTCTTAGTTGGAATACTTCAAAAATAGTTGAGAAAGGTAAGGAAACATTATAAAAGGAAAATAGGATAGGGCTTTAATAAGTTAATATTTTATGCCTAAAGTTTTGGGCTAACATTTAACAAATTTCCACCTTGGCTCAAAACGAAAACAAGTTCTCAAATATGAAATTCCTTGGATTACCAAATAAGCGTCATCCAAAGCCCCAAAGGGTGATCATCTTCTACAAACACCAATCAAGTCTAAATAATGCTTAAACCTCTTAAATGGAATTGGTTTGGTTAACATATCAGCTGGATTCTCTATAGTGACTATCTTATTGATAACAATAGTACCCTGAGAGACAATGTCACGAACGAAGTGATATCTGACATCAATATATTTGGTTCTTTCATGATACATAGTATTCTTGGCCAAGTGTACGTATTGCACTCTAACTATCATAAAATACAACACAAGTATCCTATTATAAACCTAAATCATAAACCAAACCTCTTATCTAAATGGCTTATTTCACTACTTCTACTACTGCCATATATTTTGTATCTATCGTAGACAAAACAACTGTAGACTATGAAGTAACTTACCAACTAATGGCACAATGAGAAATAGTGTAAACATAACCTGTCAGAAATCTTCTTCAATCCAAATCACCAGCATAATCGAAGTCCACATAACCAATAACACTGCAACTAGTATTAGAACTTCCATTATATACTAAACCAAAATTAGATGTGCCTTTCAAATACCAAAGTATCCATTTGACTGCTTGCCAATGACCCTTACCAAGATTACCCATATATCTATTGACAACACTAACTGCATGTGAAATGTCTGGATGAGTACAAACCATAGCGTACATCAAACTACCAATAGCACTAGTGTATGGAACTTGAGACATGTATTGCTCTTCTTCTTCTAACCATGGTGACAAATCCAAAGAAAGCATGAAATGAACAACTAAAGGCGTACTCACAAGTTTGACTCTTTCATACCAAAGCGTTCAATAACTTTTTCAATATAAATTTTCTAAGTCAAATAAAGCTTTCCCGCTTATCTATCCCTATAGATTTCCATGCCCAAAATTTTCTTCGCCACACCCAAATATTTTGTCTCAAACTCACCACTAAGTTAAGACTTTAATTTCTGAATCTCAAACTTATTCTTAGAAGCGATAAGCATATCATTAACATAAAGCAACAAATAGAAAGGTGAGTAATCATGGATCTTTTATGATAAACATAACTATCATACTCACTCCTAGAGTAATCATGATCAATCATAAAAAAATCAAACCGCTTATACCACTGCTTAAGGGATTGCTTTAACCCATATAAAGAATTTTTCAATAAACAAACATGATCTTCCTTACCTAGAACAACAAATCCCTCTGGTTGATGCATATATATTTGTTCCTCAAGCTCACCATGTAAAAAGGGTATCTTAAAATTAAATTGTTCTAATTCCATGTCAAACAATGCAACTATAGTAAGAAACACATAAATAGAGCTATGTTTCATAACAGGGGAAAATACTTCATTGAAGTCAATACCCTTCTTCTGACAATAACCCTTTGCAACACCACATGCCTTGAACCTTGTTACTTCAACCTCAGGTATACCTTCCTTTTTCTTAAAGACCCATTTGTTTCCAACAATCTTCTGACCCTTAAGTGGTTTTAACAATTCCCAAGTATGATTCTTATGAAGTGATTCGATCTCTTCATTCATAGCAACCAGCCATTAAACAGACTCATCACAAGTGATAGCTTCATGATAACTAGAAGGTTCATACACCTCAATACACTCTACCACAAACAATGCAAAAGAAACTAAGTCTGCATTTGCGTACCTCTGAGGGCGTTGAATCTCTCTTATTCCTTTACCCTTAGTGATACTATATGGTTTCTCATGTTGCTCTTCTGCTACAACATGAGCATAATCATCTATCTTATCCATAGATAGTTGATCTGAAGTGCCCTTTTGCACTTGACTAAGAGCTCCACTCTCAAGCTCCATCTACTCAGTAACACCGTGGTCTTTAATTACAACAATAGACTCTCTTTTCTTTTCCAACATGGAAACCTCATCAAACTTAACATCTCTTCTAATCAAAAATTTAGGTGACTTGGGTTTAACACATCATAATCTATAATCCTTCATCCCATAAGGATACCTCAAAAATATGCATTTCAATGCCCTAGGCTCAATTTTACCATCATTAACATGAGCATAAGCAAAAAACACAAAAACTTTCAAATTAGAATAATTAGTAGGAGTACTAGAGAATACCTCAAATAGAGTCTTCAACCCAATTGTAGTTAATGGAGACCAATTTACCAAATAGCATGTATGGTTACAAGCTTCAACCTAAAAGGATTTATCCAAGTCATCTTGAAAGAGCATACAACAAACTCTTTCTAAGATAGTATCATTCATACATTCTGCAACTCCATTTTGCTGTGGTGTATGACACATAGTGCAATGTCTCACTATGCCATGTCTTTCACATAACTCATTAAATTGACTTTAACAAAATTCTAAACCACTGTCAGTCTTCAAATGTTTTATTTTATTACCTATTTGATTTTTTATACAAGTCTTGAACTTTAGAAATTTTAAGAACGCATCATTCTTGTTCTTCAAAAAATACACGCAAGCATGACGGGAGAAGTCATTAATAAAAGTCAACATATATCGGGCACAACCTTTAGACACAACATAAGAAGGACCCCAAAGATCTGAATGAATATAATCAATAGTACCTTTCGTTTTATGGATAGTTGTACTGAACTTGACCTTGTGATGCTTTCCATAGACATAGTGCTCACAGAAATCAAGCCTCCCAATTTTCTAACCACCAAGAAAATTCGGTTTGCTCAAAATAGATATCCTTACCTTACTCATATGCCCTAACTATATATGCCATAATCAAGTAGTATCTAAATCTTGATATGATGAGGACGAAACTAAAACACTATCAATAACAGTACTACCCTGAAGCATATAGAGGCCACACGACAATTGTCCTTTAGTAACAACAAGTGCACCCTTACTAACTCTTAAAACTCCACCTTCAGCTACATACTTATAGCCTAATGAATCAAGAGTACTAAAAGATATCAAGTTCTTTTTCAAATCTGGAACATGGTAAACATCTTTCAAAGTCCTAACAATACCATTATGCATTTTAATTCGAACAATACCAATACCAAAAACCTTGTAGGACACATTGTTTCCCATGAAGACAACACCCTCATCAATAGACTAATAAAAAGAAAACTAGTCCCTACTGAGGCACATATGGTAAGTGCAACCCGAATCAAGAATCAAAACATCTCCAGGAGAACCAATGGATATTGATATAACATTTTCACCATTGGAGCCAAAACTATATGCAACAACAACAACATCATTAGTACCAAAAGATGTTATGTCATATTTTTCTTTACCTTTGAGTTTCAAAAAATTTACATTCTAGTGCCTTTCTTGATGAAAATAGTTGCATTTATCCTTTCATTTTCTAGATTTGGATCTAGACTTGCCTCTATTGTTGCTTGAGCCTTTTTCTTGATTTCTACCTCTCACAAATAAACCACTACTATTATCATTGTTGCTACTAGATACTATTTTCTTCAACTCTCTAAAATTCAAAGCTACTTTGACATACTTCAAAGAAATAGTGTCTCACTCATATAACATGGTATCAATAAAATGTTCAAATGAATGAGGTAAAGAACATTATTAATCTTAACCCCATCATTTTTTAGATCACGAATAATTTAGTAAATTCATCAAGGTAATTGTGTAAAAGTGTACCTTCTGACATTCTGAATGTATACAAACGTTGTTTCAAATGTAACCGACTTGTCAAAGACTTGGTCATATACAAATTCTCCAATTTAAGCCACAACCTAACGGGAGATTCCTCGTTACCAACCCCGTGTAGTACCTTATGAGACAATGATAATTGAATTGAACTGAGAACGTTTTCCATCAATGCATTTTTTTCTTCATCAATCAATTTTTTTGACAATTTATCCTTACCTTCAAGTGTCTTAACAAGCCATTCTTTAACTAATACGGCCAGTATCTTCATTCGTCAGAGACTGAAATCATTTCTACCATTGAATTTCTCAATTTCGTATTTTGCTGTCATGATAGAAAACTCAATATTAAATAAACAGAAACACAACTCAAGAAATATGAAACCAATTAGATAACCAGAAGCTCAAAATAAATCTTAAAAAAAAACTTGATTAGTTCCAATAAATAACAAAATAATTTAATACTCTGATACTAATTTGTTATAAATAAGCACTAGCAAAAACGAATTTTGGATACAATTTGATTGCACAAATATATAATTATAGGTAACAACAAAATAATAAATAGCGAGAAAAGTAAATGATACACAATGATTTAAGTGATTCAACTGAAAAATCTATTCCACTAACGATAACACACCAAGAAAAATTCACTAATAATCAAATAAAGATACAAATACCACTGTTAAGAAAACTTCACAAAATATACTAAAACTCAAATACACTTAGAAAATATCTCTATAATTTATTGATAATATACAATAAGATAAATTAACAAAATTATTATTTAATTTAATATGATATCGAAGATAAATTAGGTGCAGCATGACATCAGGCAACAGATTTCCTCTTCTTCTTTGTTTCATGCAGCGAAATAGTATCCCCAAATAACAAGTGAAGGCTAAACGGATAAACCAACAACGACAACCCAATCTCGACCAAATAAAGGCAACGAAGGCAAAAGCAGACTGTCGGTAGCGATAGGAGAGAGTGAATACTTGGGCCGCTTGGTGATGGGGTTTTGTTGAAAGGCTGGACTGAACGAGAAAGGCCTGGAACGGCTGAGAGGCAGTTTCAACTCTTTCTTCTCTGTCGCACGTAGCAAGGCAAATGGGATGGGGTTTTAATGGGTTAATATTTTGATCCAGAAGTTTTGTGCCAACGTTTAACACAAATCAAAAAGAAAATTGGTGTTTTCGGGTTAAGGATTTTAAACATAAAGAGAAAATGCAGTGAAAATGGGAGAGAGAAAAAAGTACGAGGAAATTAAAATTAAAACAATTTCCTGTATTTGGAGTTCATTAAGAGGGAAAAGCAACTGGAGAAATTGATAACTCCATGATAGCAATTTAATAAAATTATCCGATGCAAATAAAATCATATATAAATCCAATGCAGAGAAAGAAGTACGAAGAACAAAAATATATCTCTAAATTGCCTTTGAGTTTCTATGTAGTTGTTGACTGAATATGGATGTCAGGCATGAAAGAGGGTAGATATAATAAAAAATGTTTAAACAAGTACGTTAAAACAATGTTGGAACAATATTATCGTTAATTTGAAATAAACTGTTTGAGTTGAGTCATGAGTTAGGTCGTTTTTTTAAGATATTTTGCAGCTCTTTCTAAATTAGTGCAAGCAAAACAACTCCGTCATCCTGAGGATAAAATAATCCAGAATCTTTTTCTCTGTCTCAGAACTTTATTGTACTGATGAAGATATGAATACTACACCTGAAAAATTTGTTGTTCAAAAAACTAAAAAATTTAGAATTATTAAGAGAATTTTTTCTCTGAGATGTGTTTACAGATTGTTATGTCGAAACTGAGAGTTGAGGTCCTCTATTTATAGGTTTCAGAAACCAAATTGCCATTATGATAATAACGGTAATGTTTGGGGATTGAGAGCGTAATAGTCATTCTGAGTAATGAATAGTAACGGCCATTTTCTGAGTAAAGACGAGTAACGGCCATTTTATGAATAAAGACGAGTAACGACCATTTTCTGAGTAAAGACGAGTAACGACCATTTTTTGAGTAAAGACGAGTAACGACCATTTTCTGAATAAAGAAGAGTAACGACCATTTTCTGAATAAAGAAGAGTAACAACCATTTAACAGTTATATTCTGAATAAAGAAGAGTAACGGCCATTTAACAGTTATATTCTGAGTAAAAGAAAGCAACAGCCATATTTTGAGTAAAAGAAAATATATATATATATATAACAACCATTTTTTGAGTGGAAAAGTTTTTGTAAAAAAAATATTTTTCCAAAAAATAAAATGCCACCTTACGCTCACGTACTCGGACTCGGCTCGGCATGGCACGGCTGGTCTGTCGAACGAACTACGGTAGCGGCGGCGCGTGTGCGTGAGTGGTATCACATTTGCCTAGGTCCTCTCTCCTTCCACAAAAGTGGGTACCCCTTGGGGCCCAATCCCAATAACCAACTCTTTACTATTTATACATCTTTTAAGAAGTGTGAAAAGACAATATGGGACAAGGCTCTACTAATTTTTTAAAAACATTCATCTTTTTCCAACAATCCCCCACTTGTATTTTATAAAAAAAAAATTCATCGAGCAACCGATCAATTAAAAATATAAGATTGTGCATAAGCAAAAGGTGTCTATCGACTTGAACCTTTGCATAGTGTTTGATGCTTTAGAATACACTAGAGTAACTCGTAGTTTTGAATTCTATCTTTAACAATCATCACACACACAACCTTTCCAATGTATAGTTCGAAAAGCCCATGCTTTACGGCCATGCACGTGTATCCCAGTATAGTGAACACTCTAGTAAATTTTGCCCAAAAAAGTTCCATAGGAAGTGGCCACACTTCCACATTCATATAGGTGAGTCTATCAAGAGCACTCCTAAAGCTATGTACTCCACTCCACATAGAGTATAGAACTCATTAAGAGTTTAACAATTAACTCATCCTTTTCTATCGCTTCAGGACTTCATGCTTCTAACAGTATAGAATGGGATTTGAAAATAGCATGATTCATCTCATCTCATATCACTTCATGACTTGTTATTACCCTTTGAACTTATTTCTTGGGATCTCCAGTCTATAAGTTGGGTTACCATCATGAGTGACTCTTCATTCTAAAGGTATTAGTCACATTCCTTTTGAAGTTTTGAAAACCTTCTCTCTTGGTAATCATTTCCTCAAAGGATTTGCCAAATTTTCATCAGAACATACATGATCCACTCTTACAACTCCCGTAGAGAGAAATTCTCTAAGACTACTATGCTTATGATGTATCTGTCGTCTCTTGCCATTGTAGTAACGGTTCTGAATCTTTGCAATAGCCGCGGTACTATTGATATGGATCAATACAGTTGGTATCGATCTTTCCCATAAAGGGATCTCAACTAACAGACTTCTTAACCAGTCTGCTTCTTCACTAGCAGTGGTTAGTGCTATCATTTCAGACTCCATTGTAGATTGAGCCAATATTGTCTGTTTTTTAGACTTCCAAGAAACAGCTCCACCAACTATGTTAAATATATAGCCGCTAGTTGCTTTGGAATCTTCTGATAAAGTGTTCCAATCTGCATCATTGTATCCTTCTTGAACAATAGAAAACTTTTTATAATGTAATCCAAGGTATATAGTTCTCTTAAGGTATCTCATAACCCTTTCAATAGCATTCCAATGCTCTACACTAGGTCTACTAGTAAATCTACATAGTAGTCCCACAACATAAGCTATGTCTGGTCTAGTGCAATCGGTAGCATAATGTAAGGTACCAATGATGCTCGCATACTCAGTTTGTCTAACACTGTCTCCGGTGTTCTTGAACAAGTTTACACTAGGATCATAAGGAGTACATGCAGGTTTGCAGTTAAAGTATTTATATTTCTTTAAGATCTTTTCAATGTAGTGAGATTGATCTAGAGAAATTCCCTTTTCAGACATAGTAATCTTTATACCAAGGATTACACTCGCTTCTCCGAGATCTTTCATATCAAAGTTAGCACTTAACAAAGTTTTCACATTGTTCACAACATGAATATTTGATCTAAAAATAAGCATGTCATCCATATATAAACATATAATTGTGCAAATGTTATCTTCTAATTTATAATAAATGCATTTGTCACTTTCATTTATTTTGAATCCATGTGAGATAACTAGATTATCAAATTTTTCATGTCATTGCTTAGGTGCTTGTTTTAGACCATAAAGGGATTTATCTAGTTTACAAACTTTATTTTCTTGACATGGGATAACAAAACCTTCAAGTTGATCCATATAAATTTCTTATTCTAAGTCACCATTTAAGAAGGTAGTTTTAACATCCATTTGGTGTACTACTAAATCATGGATAGCAGTAAGAGAAAAAAGTACATGTATGGAAGTTATTCATGTGACTGGTGAAAAGGTATCAAAGAAATCTACATTTTCCCTTTGCCTATACCCTTTAACTACAAGACGAGCTTTATACTTTTCAATAGTACCATCGGGTTTTAATTTCTTCTTTAGTATCCATTTACATCCAATGGTTTTTCAAACAAAAGAGGTAAGTCAACTAAATGCCAAGTCTTATTATACTCAAGAGAATCCATTTCATCATTTATGGCTTCTTCCCATAAGTTGGCATCTAAAGAAGATAAGGCATCTTTAAGAGTTTGGGGATCTTCCTCTAATGTATAAACATAAAAATCAGACCCAAAATCCTTAAGGGTTCAAACTCGTTTACTTCTTCTAATTTGAGTGTTTAATTCCTTATTTTTTTCACTAGTTCTAGTTATGGGTAAACTACTAGAAGATGAGCCCCTACTATTTTTAAATTTAAAGGGAAACCTATGTTCATAGAAGTCAGCATCATTTGATTTTATAACTACGTGATCATTTAAGTCATAGAATTTATAAGTTTTACTAGTCACAACGTATCCTATGAATACACACTCATATGCTCTACTAGCAAGTTATTTCTTTTAGGATTAGGGATCCTAACATAGGCTAAACAACCCCTAGTTTTAAAATAAGTTAAATTAGGTTTCTTATTTTTCAAAATTTCATATGGTGAAATTTTATTTGTAGATTTAGGCACTATATTTAGCACATAGCAAATAATTAATAAAATTTCTCCCCACCAATGGGAAGCAGCACCAGAGTTTAATAAAATTGCAACAACTGATTTAGTAAAAGTTCTATTTTTTCTTTCAATTTTTCCATTCATTTCAAGAGAATAAAGTGCAGTTTTTTCGTGAATGATTCCATGAGTTTTATAAAAATCATTGAAGATATTGGAATCATATTCAATTCCTCTATCACTTTGAAACCTTTTTATTTTTCTATTGAGTTGATTCTCAATCTCAATCATAAATATTTTAAACATGTTAAATATTTTAAACATGTCAAACGCTTCACTTTTATTTTTTATTATATATACATAAGTGTAATCTGAACAGTCATCTATAAAAGTTATAAAATAGCGTTTTCCATTTTTTGTTAAATTTTCATCAAGTTCACATATGTCAGAATGTATTAATTCTAAAGGTTCGGATTCTCTAACTACTGATTTATGTGAAGTTTTGGTTATTTTAGCTTGACTACAAAAATCACCTTTTTCAAAATCATTCAAAGATAGTTTAGAAATTAGTTCTAAGGTACTCATGTTCTTGATTATATGTTTATTAACATGACAAAGTCTAGCATACCAAATATTAAAAAAACTCAACATATAAACAGAAGAATAGGTTTTATTGATTTCGACATTTAATTTAAACATGCCAACAGTGGCGTACCCTTTCCTAACAAATATATTATTTTTAGTTATAGTATATAAATCAACCCCTATAGTTTGAGTAAACCCATCTTTGTTAAGAAGATAGCTTGAAACTAAGTTCTTTGTCATCTCTAGAGTATGTAGGACATCCTTCAAGATGACAGTCTTTCTAGAGGTAAACTTCAATACCACCTCACTAGTACCAGCAAATTTAGTGGAGTGGGAGTCGCCCAACAATACTTTCTTATCCTCAGAATCAAAATAGGACTTGAATATGTCTCGATCATAGCGAACAAGGCGAGAAGCACCAGTGTCCACCCATCACCCCTCGGATCCACCAATAAAATTGACTTCAGATATCACAGCAATAAGTTGATCTTCGGTAAGGTTCGCCTATAGGACAGGACGATTCTTGTTCTGGTAGTTCCTAGCCAAGTGGCTAGGTCTGTTACAACTATAACACATGAATGTGTTATTCCTTAAGGAGGGTTAAGGTCCATTCTAGGGAGGATAGTTTTTGTTCCTATTTTGGTGGTTGCGGTTTTGGTTATTATTGCAATTCTCAATTTTCATATTTCTACCTTTAGGTTTCAGAATTGCAGAGGAGGATTTCTTATTGGTACTGTTGTTTGAGACTACGAGTACTTCATCTCTTTGGTCTTGTTTTCGGGCTTTTTCTTCTATTCTTAAACGGGTTATAAGACTTTCTAGAGAAAATTTCTTAATTTTATACCTAAGTGTATTCTTAAAATATTTCCACTGATTTGCCATCAATCATTTGAAACTTCATGTATCTACTGACAGTATACTTCTTAGTTCCAGCTTCCTCAGTGTCGTACTTCTTTTGAAGTGCTTCCCAAATTTCCTTATCAGACTTATCAGAGTTATAATAATCATAAAAGTCATCAGCTAAACCATTAAGAATATAATTTTTGCACAGAAAATCATTTTCCATCCAGGTGTCTAAATCCTTAGTTGCAGCTTCAGTAGGAAGGTTAGACTGTATTCGTTTTTCAGTAGTAAGAGCATAAACGACTTTTTTCATGGTTAAGGAAAATAACATTTTTTGTCTCCATCTTTTAAAGTGTAGTCCTTCAAAATGGAATGGTTTGTTGAGATCAACAGTTAGCATTTCAGTAGTCATGGCAGATAGAATAACGTCTTAAAATTGTTGAAACAAGTTTGTTAAAACAATGTTGGAACAATATTACCGTTAACCTGAAATGAACTACTTGGGTTGAGTCGCGGACTAGATCGTTCTTTTTACATTTCGTGGGTTTGCCCAAATTAGTGCAAGCAAACACAACCACGTTGTTTCCAGGATAAAATAGCCCAGAATCTTTTTCTCTGTCTCGGAACTTCACTGCACTGATGAAGACAGAAATACTACACCTGAAAAATTTAGAATTGTTGAGAGTGTTTTTTGTGAGATGTGTTTGCAAATTGTTGTGTCGAAACTAAAAGCTGAGGCCCTCTATTTATAGGTTTTAGAAACCATGTAGCTATTATGATAATAACGGTAATGTCTGGGGATGGAGAGCGTAACAATCATTCTGAGTAATAAAGAGTAACGGTCATTTTCGGAGTAATGACGAATAATAATCATTTTTTGAGTAAAGACGAGTAACGAGCATTTTTTGAATAAAAAAAATAACGACCATTTAACGGTTATATTTTGAGTAAAAGAAAACAACAATCATATTCTAAGTAAAAGAAAATAACAATTGTTTTTCTGAGAAAGAAAAAAGAAATATATATATATATATATAACAACTATTTTTTGAGTGGAAAAATTTTTATGAAAAAAAAATGTTATCTCATCTCACACACACGCACTCAGACTAGATTCGGCATAGCATGTTATGGTGGGACAAGGTTCTACTAATTTTACTATTTATATATATTTTAAAAAATATAAAAAAGCAACTTAAGAAAAAAACTTTACTAATTTTTTAATAAATATTATCTTTTTTCAACAGAAAAGGAGAGAAGAAGAAGAGAGGGGTTTGTGGTCAGCCATGGGAAGAGGTGAGAACAAGAGGAGATTGAGGAAAAGAAAAGTAGAAGAAAGGAGATTGGGAGTTGCAACAGTATGGGCCATTAAAACTAGCGAGAAGAAGAAATGTGGAGACAACAGATGTGGTACGAGGTTTGACCCGATAGCGTTTATGTGAGAATCTAAACTTTCCTCGGCTTTTTGTCGGTAGTAAGAAAGAAAATCATCAAATACAATTTTCTGCCTATTTTCCATACTATATTTTTCCGTAGTTGTTTTCCAGACAAAGGAAATCCGAAATGTATTATGTAACAATGTGTTTACTAAATGAATTTCTATATTATGCAGGAAAAAAAATGAATTTTCTATATTAATTTTGATTTTTTTCTAAAACAGGAAACATAAGAGCCTTTTGGGAATTATAATACGGTTCTTAAAAATTATTTTTAAATCATAACTTAAAAAATAATTTCCAATAATTTTTTAAAACAATTAAGTGTGATCTATGTTTTTGAAAATATTTTCAAATCCAAAAACAATAAAAATGATTATTATATTGTTTGATTAGAATCTTCTAAAATTTTATTTAAAGTTAGCTTTTTAATTAATCGGGATAAAAATAAAAATAATAATTGTTTTAAATCAGACAAAATTTATCTCAAAAAATTTATTTCACTTTTTAAACTTACCGATCATGTATCCTAATTAACTTTTTCAATTTAGCTAATTTGATACTCTTAAGATATCTTTCCAAATTAGAAAAGTTATGTAACAGATTGTTAAAATTAGTCAAATTAAAATACTAAATTAATTAAATTTAAAATTCATTATATCAAAACAATTAAAATGAAAAAATATGGTAAAAATTTATTCTAAAGAAAATTTTATATATATTAAATATGAGATAAATTTTAAATGGTGTAATAAAATCTTATGGATAAATAAAATAAAATTTACTTAATTATATTCAATAAAAAATTAACACATAAATTATAATTATGACATATATTATTGTTATTATTTTAATTAATTTTTATTTAATTAAAAATAAATAAGTAAAAGTTATGGTAATCATTGTTTCCATCGTTCAAATATTACTAATGATTAAAAAATATCTACCTTGAAGCATAAAAAATGAATGATATAAAAAGGATTAAATGGTTAACATCTATAAGAAAGAAAGAAGAAGAAAAATTAGTTTACAGCTAACCATGTTTTCACCTATTCTCAAAAATAATGAAAACATGTTTAAGGTATTCCCAATTTTTTGTTTTTTAAAATAAATTATTTTAAAAAATCATAATTTTAAAATATTAGTTAAACATTTCATTATTTTTGAAACTTTTTTTAAACATAAAAAATAGCTTTTGAATTACTTTACAAAACAAGCCCTGACTCATTATTAACTGAGTTATTGTTTTCAAAAATGAACTATAAAACAAAGACTAGTTTTAAACATAAGAAAAAAAAACACTTACGAAATTTTTTTTTATTTTTAAAAACTAACTACAAATTGAGCCCTAATTAGTCTTTTCTTTGGTTATTTTCTCAATGTAAAAAGTGCATTGGAGAGAATATTATGAGCTGTGATGGAGAGTCTGCATATTAGTCGGATAGTGTGTGTTGAGTTTTCACTCTAAGTTTGGTAACTTTGAAGAGGGCTGTGTATGAACTACTGATTGGATCTTCTTTAACGCTGAAAATGAAGTTTACTCGTTTGAACAAAAACAAAAAACAAAAATTAGACATATGCAGACTTGATAAATTCCTAAGAGACAAGTATATTCAAGTGCTAGCACTTCATGAAAATAATTGCTTATAAACATCTACATGCTATCTTTTGGATAAAAAAATTACATGGTAAAATTTGATTGATTTAAGTAAGCTTTAAAAAGTTAAATGGGTTTAATCAATATATAATCATATATATATATATATATTAATTTAAAATAAATATTAATTATTCAATTCATATATATTAAATGTCATTAATATTTAAATAATTTAAATATTATTTAATTTAATATTAAAATATGACAATTTAAATACTAATTAATCAATATTAATTATTTATGATTATGTTATTCGCCAAAACATATATATAAGTGTTTATAAACAAAAAAGATACACTTAAATGTCAGAGTTCACAATTCAGATTCTCTAAAACTTCCTTTGACTTTAACCTTTTTCTCAAAAACTGATTTAAGCATTGAGTTCAAAGAACATGACCTAACAAAAATCAAGTTCAAAGAAATTTGGTTTTTAGCTGATTAAATTAATGAAAATTCAAGAAAACTCAAAGCATTCTTCTTGTTCTTTGCTCTGTTCGTCACTTTCTTTATTCAATTATCCCCTAATAATGCGTTTAATCTGTTAAGTCACTAGGATAAGCTCCCAATATGTTCTTGACGACATCTCACCCTCCCAACAAGTCCATGACATGGCTGAAACCCAAGACTAGCGCCTTATCCTTAGCGTGCTCTAAAAGAATGGGACACCTAAAGGGTGCTTGGTTTCCCTAATTCCATATTGCTACTTCAAGCACCTCAAGGCTATACCCAAGGCTAAGTTACACCTCGATCACTGAATCTATTGAGGAGATCAGACTTCTCATCTTGTCAAAACATGAGCCTCATCGAACTTTCAAAATTGGCACCTCCTTACCTCAAGAAGTTCATATCATCCTAGACAAATTTCTAGGATAAAACATAGATGCGTTTTCTTGGAATGAGTACATGCTAGGAATAGATCTAGAGATAATGGTTCATTGCCTAGATGCATATCCAAATATCAAACCAATCAGACAAAAAAGAAGGACATATAATCAAGAAAAATATGAGGGCATGAAACAGGAGGTGGACAATCTTCTTAAGGTTGGGTACGTCACTGAAGTGTATTATCTAAACTGGTTTGCCAATGTAGTGATGGTGAAAAAGACCAACGGCCAATGATGTATTTGTGTAGACTTTACAAACCCCAACAAAGCCTATCCTAAAGAGAGCTTCCTTATGTCAAAGATTGATCAACTCGTGGATGCCATGGTTGGACACTCGACATACTCATTTATGGATGCCTACTTGGGATACAACTAGATCAAGATGTTTGAGCTTGGAAGAGAAATGACTAACTTCATGACTTATCAAGGCCTCTTCAACTACAAAGTAATGCCTTTTGGATTGAAGAATGTTGGGACCATCTACTAATATCTAGTCAAAAAAATTCCACTTGGCTCATTGGTCATACTATAGAAATCTTACAGGGATGATATGGTCACTAAGATTCAAAACTCTATTGACCATGACAAACACTTAGAACTCAGCTTCAACGTCCTCAGATAGTACAAAATGAAACTGAATCCTAATAAATGTGTTTTTGGAGTGAGATCTAGAAAGTTCCTAGGTTTTATGGTAAGCTAGAGAGGTATCGAAGTTAATATAGAGAAGATTATAACATTCTTGGACATGCATCCACCAAAGAACATTCTGGAAGTCTAAAGATTAATTAACAAATTGGTAGCACTCAACAACTTCATCTAGTGCCACTGATAAATGTCTCTCATTCTTCAAGACTGTAACGCTCCAGGTTTTCCTGAAGGATAAACTTGAAAGTGTTACTCTTTTGACTATTTTCTTGAATGGATAATTAATTAATGTAAAATTTCTTTCTTCATCTAATAACTTCAGAGGAACAATTATATTATTTTATATAAAATAGTTTTGATCACAACAATTAAAGTAGCAAAATTTAAAAGTCATAGCATTTATCACAAGGAAAATGATTTAAAAATAATTAAACTTTTTGATGGTTGGTTTGTTTAGAAACCACTCAGTAGCCACACCACCAATCGTCCCCACTTTGTCATCCAAGTCTTTATTCAAGACTTAGAAAACTTTAAAGTCCATGTGGGTGAGCTAACGCTCATTAAGTAAATTAACATGCAAAATGTACCATGATGAATTTACATGAAAAGTATGCAATTGTTTATCTTTTATCATCATATAAATTACCTCTTTTTTGTGGTTTATTTATTTTTTGTTTCTATTATTAACTTTCATTTTTATTTCTTTCCATGATAGGGCCAGTAGGCCATGGTTTTCGAAACTTGTCTCAACTATTGGATCCTTGGTAGTGTCATACTTGGGGCATGACATGAGTATGGACTAACTAAGTCGCCGTACACATATTGATGATCTTGAAAGGGCCTATCATTTCATGTGGCCACATGGAGAATCTATTTGCATACAATCATTCATTATTCATATATTTATGAAAAAAAAATCTTACCTCTTTCCATGTCTCTCATACCATATGCTTAAAATATATTTAATTTGCTAATGCTCATGTATAGTATGGTGAAATAATCCACGACTCGATACATAACTAGGGTAAGTAGATACAGCTTTCTTAAGCACTCATCCCTAACTTGCAAAAACAAAATAGTAAACACTTAACCAAACATTATAGTAGAAGCTCAAATTATATAATATTATAAAATCATACAACTTTAAACAGTAGATATTATATATCAAATAGAAAGAAAGTAAACAACAAATGCTTTCTAATCATAGTTTTATGATTTAGTATGTTGAAACATTCACACATAAGACTTATATTATACTAACTCAAAAATAGATCATGCATAACAAGTGATATAATAAGCAGACCCATATAGAGACCATATCTATATGATAATGTTCTTAGGTTTCTTAAGATAACCACTTAGCATCAAATAATCCATTAAATAATAAAACAATTATAACTTTGATAGATGATAAAACCAATGTTACCTCTATTAGTCGGGACCATTTTCCAAGCTACCTATTGTTGCTTTTACCTATTGCTTTTGTAATGACTTGATTCAACATACCAACCTCGTCTATCCTCCATAGCTAATACCATACAATGTGGTGTGATTGGTAACCATAGATCAGTTTCACAAAGTGTAGTAACTAATAACTTTAAGGGATACATAGTCTTCGAAAAATCTCAAATCGTGTATAAGAGACACACAATCAAACTATGTACGCACATAGATAAAAATTTGATTACTTAACTCACTAAATGACACACACTCAAATAGATATAAATATTTATATGAATTTTGGAAGATTTTTGGTACTAAAAACGTGAGTGAAGAGTTCAGAGGTGTAGGGGTAAATATAGAGTCTTAAATGAGGGCCTCACCAACTACCTTGCCAAGGGTGGTGGAGAGGTCCATGGAAAGATTCATAAAAGCTTCTGAAAAAATATATTTTTTCATTTCCAAAAATGTTGAGTAAATTCCATAAATATCTGCAGTTGAAATGAATTAAAAAGATAAGTGATAACTTCGGCAAGTGAGCGTACGAGTGAGCCAAAAACCACAACTCTCAACCTAGCATGCATATTACGAAAAAAAACCTCTATGATGTGCAAACATGCTTGTTATCTTTGTGGCACTACTAGTCACCTTGATAGGCAGTGTCCTAGATATGTAAGGATTTCATCTCAGAGTACTTCACCTTGATTGCCACAAAATTGTTTGTGTAATGAATACGTAAATATATGTATCGCAACAAGTAATATAATGATAAGAAAATATTGTTTCCATAGAGATAATTTTATTAGAAACTAATTTTTAAAACTAAAAAATTTAAAATCAATTTTTTTTGTGTTTTTATATTTTAAGAAATCAAATTAAAATAACTAAAAGTAACTAGCAAAAATTAGTTAAATCAAATTTGGTAACTAAAAAGATATATGAGAAAATATCTTGGAATACTTAATCCTCCAATTTTCTAAATATGTGAATCGCTAAAATCCTCCCAATATAATAACAATTAATTAAATGATCAATTGAATCTAACCTAACGTCTATTCCTCTCTTAACTAAACTACACACTATATAATAATTAATTTAATCACACTCTCATGCCAATTAAATTGCATACTACTCATTAAGTTCATCAATTATACATCACATACATAAGAATCCTACATATATGCCTAGAAACTAAGCATGTTATTTAATCAAGACAAACAATTAAATAATTCTCTCAAATCTATTTAATTATCTCTATAGATAAATTTTTGGCCAAGCAATTAATAGCATACAAATCAGATTAAATAATATAATTAAAATAAAGTCATAATTAGGGTAAAATATTATGTTATCACATAGTGAAAATTGGGTTCATAAGATCTCTAGATTAATAAATTAACTACACATAACTGTGTTCATAACGCTCATGTTTTTTCATGAAGATAGACATAAAAATTGATAAAGAAAAAAGTAGAAGAAGAAATACAATCAATCTCTTGAGTCATTCGGCGAATCAGGGAGTGACGCATGTTAAGGGAGACTGGTCAGAGTCAATGCTTGCTGAGTCAGTGACACGTAGCATCAGAATTCATTGGGTGAATTAGGGAGCGACGCGTGGCAAGGGAGACTGGTCAGAGTCAATGCTTGTTGAGTTAGTGAAACGTGATAGGACATGATTCACGGAAATGGATGGCGTGGCGTAAGGGTGGAACGTATGAGCAATGGTGTGTTGACACATGGAAATGAGGGTTGACCAATTTCTAAACTCGGATTGAACTATGTGCTGACATGTGGTGGGCATTTCGTCCTCCTCACACGCGGCATAACGTGATTTTCTATCCCTACTTATATGGCATCAGCATGGCTTGCCCAGTTAGCTCCTCTACTTACATGACATGACATGTGGTAGCTTCTGATTAGTTTTGCGTTAAAAATCCATAAAAATTCTAGAAAAATCCCAAAAAATTTCAAAAATTATATTTTCACCCCTTTTCACTAAAACGTTTATATTTTAATATTGTTTTCCATAAAAAATATTATTTATTGAATAAAATAAGTAAATATTAAGTAAAAAAGTGTGCTAATGACTCTACTTTCAAAGAGTCATCACTTCAAAGAGTCATCACACCCTCAAACTTAACTCTTTGCTTATCCTCAAGTAAAGCCAAGTATAAATAAATAAAATAACTTGGGTAGTATATTCATAAATATACTTCTATGAGTTCATGAATATTTCAAGAAAACTATCTCTCTCAAAAGTCGTAGAATCCTATGATAAGGAGGTTCACATATTCATCAATCAACGTTCTAGATGATCTTTTGGGGTTGATTTACTTTATCTCTAGGATTGCAGTTTTCACCAAATTAATCCACTCGAATCATATTATTTTCTCTTAATTTATTTTTTTTTTGTAAATTTAATTTGTCAACCAAGAACTTCTAATTTTATATACATACATCTCTTCCGAATTCCGTATAGACACAACTCGTTAAATTAATTCACTATATTTCTATGAGAATTAAATTTACCAAGATTCATTACGTTCTAAGTTCTCAAATGACCACACATATGATAAAGGTATATTCATATCCTTCATATATACATGTTATTCTATCCATGAGCAATATACACAAAAATGTCTCTTCCAAGTTTATTTGAGTGCCATAGATCAATTGATAAATTTTCCAATAATTAAAAGCATTAAGCACAAATAGAATAAACAAATTAAAAATCTAATAAATCATTCAAAAATAATTAAACTCAAGCTACACAAATTTAGATAAAATGCAACCCTAGAAAAATTAAATTACAACACTTAAGGAATATTCGCTCAAGAACACAATGGCTTCTGCGTGTTCCATAGTCCAAGTCTCCTAAAACGAACCTCAAAACCGAACCTCTGGTTTTCCCCTATTTATAACATCAAATCTCTAAAATATAATTTTCTACACGCGGGATACATAACGGTATATCAGAAATAATAAATAAATCCGCGTGGGGGACAAGAAATATTCTTCAGTGCGTCTAAAAAAAATAAGAAACATCGTGCAAAACAGCGTGCACCATTTCTGATTTCTTTTTAATTCAAACTGTGTGCCATGTGTTAGAATTTGATTGGCTGAAAGAAATAGTGGGACACGTGGCATCCTTTAATTAGTGGGAGGGAGAGCTTGCAAGTAGTTGCGCCGCACGGGATCATTGCCATCGAGGACACATGGGGCACGTGGAAAATGCTGAGACAGTGCGTCGTTTCTGTGTTTTTGTTTTCACTTGATGCGTGCCACGTGTCCGCTTTGGATTAGCTGCATGAATATTCGAGACACGTGGCTTTGTATGATTCGTTATGTGGTAAGGGCGTATGGAGTTTCTATGGACCATGTCGCACGGGACATTGACTATGTAGCAAACACGTGGGTTCCACCCTACACGCTGGCCTACGCAGTAGATGGGCCACACACGGCACTGGGCAACGTGCAACCAGAAAACTTGCATCTAATCGCTTTTTGTCGTGTTTGTATTACACGTGTTGATCATCACCATTGATAGTCTGATCTGACGGTGCACGTGGCGCGTGGACAATAGCTACGCGTTTACTTCTTTCCTGCGCAGAAAAATAAACTTTTCTTAATTGCATTTTAGCCCTCCAATTTAATTCAAATAAACTTTTAAACTTTGGTTAATTGCAATTAAACCCTTTATCTAATTTAAATTAACTTTTACACTTTTGTTAATTGTAATTTGAACCGGCTTTTAATTTAAATTATATTTTCAAACATTTTATTTGCAATTAAGTCCTTTTTCAATTCAAATTCTTTAATTTTCCTCAAAATATATTCCTTAAGAAATTAAGAAGCAATATTAAGTTATTCCATCAAAATTAACTAATAATATCAAGAAATAGTAATTATAATTAATAAAATAAACAAAAATAACTATAAAAAATACAGTTATCACATACATACAAAGGTTAAATTGTATTATTGGTATTTAAATTTGAAATAAATTTACATATGAATTTTAAAATTTTTAAAATGCTTCATCTTTAAAATTTTAAAACTTTATATATAAATATTTAAATTTTTAATCATATATTTTAATATTTAAATTTTAAAATTTTATACATAAATTTTAAATGTTTAATTAATAAATATATATATTTTAATAACTAAGTTATAATTTTTTTTTTTAAATGAGAAACTTCGAGGGTCTCGTTCCAATCGTTCTGATTTGTACGTTACAATAGCCATTTATAGAATAGCTTGACTCAGGTACACGTGTAAAGAGAAAATAACAAACAATCAAGATATATAGCTAACCACATAAATGAATCACAACCATTCATTATAGATACAATCACAACCCCAACCCTCAATATTTAATACTTTCTTTGTTGCTTTCATTTTATAAATGAATCACAACCATTCATTCTAGGTACCAATCTCTACTGATGTACTCTGTCTGCTATGGCTTATATGAAATAAACTTATATTTTTAACAAAAAGAGAAAAACAAAAAACAAAAAAAACAAAACAAAAGAAAAAGTTGTTGTATGGATGAGTAGGTACCAAAACAATGCATTTAAATTTTTATCGATCAATAATCCAAATTGTGAGATATGTAGTGTGGTATATAGAAACTTTATGCATCAAGTTTGTACAAGTTTGCATTGTTTTATTGTCTAGCACAAAGTCATTTTTACCTAAATATGACTCATTTTCTGATGAAGAAGCAATCAAGATGGGTGATTGCGTGACCAAATTTTCATATTAGTTAATGTAGTATCTTAATTATGTTTTCTCAAAACAATTTTACATAATTTCTCCTTTTTTTTGTTTAAAAAATCTTTAATATATTGTATTTTATTTTTTAAAACTTATTTCAACTTTTTTTCAAACATTCTTCGGGGAACTCTAACACTTATGGTATTTACTTAACTAGCTTCAAAGCAATAGATACGTGATTTAATCAAAATAGAGCATGATTAAGTCTTTGATATTTAGAAAAACGTTAGAGGATGTTAGGAAAAATTATCGAATTGAAACTAAAACACAATTAAAGTGAAATTGAAAATAATGAAAATAAAATGGACACAAATATTTTACGTAAAAAAACTCTCGAATAAATTGGGGTAAAAAACCACGGACAAATGTAGGAGGACTTTACTATTGTAAGATAGGAATTACAACACCTTCTCTTTAGTTACAATGAGATAACAATTCTAATCTCTATTGTAATAAGATAAATAACTCTCTTACAAAATAGGAAAAATATTATTCATAAAGAAGGAACAAAATTTTCTTTCTAAGTAGTAACTCACAAGATAATTCTCACAAAGACTTTTACTATCTTTCTTATGGATGCTCTCTAATTTATTTGCTCTTATTTTTTGCACAAATGAAACAAGCTATTTATTGGCAACATCCTTGAAGAACTTGTGGTAGCAAAGACTACATGTTCATTTCCATTTTGAATGAACAAGAAATTAGTGCTCCACATTAAATGAACAAGAAATTAGTGCTCTACATTGAATGCACAAGAAATTAGTGCTCCAATAGCATCCTTAATTAAATACCTTGCATGTTTCCTACTTCATCCATTAGCAAAATATAACATTAAACCAAGTAAGTGGTTTTACCACTAAACAAGGCCATCAATTATTACATTCTCTCACTTAAAGTCACTTACGTAATCCTTCCATCCTTCCTAACTTGCCAAATCCATGCTTCTTATGTTTCCACTAGACCACATGAGGATCTACACCATTTAAACTTATTCGTGTTGATTGGCTTGGTCATAACATCTACTAGGTTCTCGTCGGTGTGAATCTTCTACATATCCACACTACCTTCTTCCACTACTTCTCGAATAAAGTGATACTGAACCCTTATGTGCTTTGTCCGTGAATGAAAATCTGGATTCCTTGCAATGTGTAAAGCACTCTGACTATCACAAAACAGAACAATCTTTTCCTGCTTGTACCCGAGCTCCTCTAATAACCTCTGTATCCAAACTACTTCCTTGCAAGGTTGTGTGGCTGCCATATATTTTGCTTCCATTGTATATAGAGCTACAACTAATTGTAGTTTAGATACCCAGCTTACAACTCCTTCTGCAAGTGTAAACATATAACCTGTAGTAGACTTGCTTTTATTGAGATCCCTTGCAAAATATGAATCAACATAGCCTCTGACAATAAAATCTGATCCTCCGTAACATAATGTAGCATTTGAGGTTCCTTTGATGTATTTCAGAACCCTCTTCACAGTATTCCAATGCTCTCCTCTAGGATTTTCCATAAATCGACTAACTACTCCCAATGCTTGTGCAATGTCTGGTCTTGTACATATCATGGCAAACATTAAACTTTCCACTACTGATGTATACGGTACTCGAGACATCTCTCTCCTCTCGGCTTCATTGCTAGGACACATACTTAAGGATAACTTAAAATTAATAGAAAGTGGGGTAGAAATTGGCTTATTATCTTGCATATTGAAGCATCGCAAGATCTAATTGAACTAGTTCTTCTCATAAAGCCAAATCTTCCTGTTATTTTTGTCTCGATGAATCTGCATCCCTAGAATCTTGTTTACTGGTCCTAAGTCCTTCATATCAAACTCCCTAGCCAATTGTGCCTTCAATTCTTGGATTTGATCTCTATTGGGGATTGCTACCAATATGTCATCCACATACAACAACAAGATAATAAAGCTATTATCACCATCAAACCTTTTGAAGTACGTACAATGGTATAAACTAAGTCTGTTGTATCCAATGCTAATAATGAAGGAATCAAATCTCTTGTACCAACACCTCAGTGCCTGTTTGAGACTGTATAGAGATTTGTTCAACCTGCAAACCAAGTTCTCCTTTCTTGTTTCAGCAAAACCTTCTAGTTTGAGCATATAGATTTCTTCTTCAAGTTCTCCATGAAGAAATGCAGTTTTTACATCAAATTGCTCTAGATGTAAGTCAAACATAGCACACATAGCCAGGAATATTCTGATTATTGTAAGTCAAACTACTGGGGAAAATATCTTGTTGAAATCAATACCTTCTTTCTAAGCAAATCCTTTTACCACCAATCTTGCACGAAACTGTTCTACTTGATCATTGCTATCGCGTTTGATCTTGTAGACCCATTTGTTACCTATAGCTTTTCTCCCATGTGGCAATGGTACCAGTTCCCAAGTCTTGTTTTTGTGTAGAGCTTCAATTTCTTCCTGCATTGTTGCCATCCATAAAGACACATTTGAGCTACTTGTAGCTTCTTGGAAAGTTGAGGGCTCTCCGTCCTCCGTTAAAAGACAATATGCAACATTGCTCTCCGTAACATACTCTGAATGCCAAGATGGCGACCTTCTCTCACAAGTTGACCGATGAACTTCTAAAGACTAGGACTCAACTGGTTCTTGTACCTCGTGCTCTGGTGTTGCTTTAGTAGAAACTGGAGTTTCTTGTAACGGATTATTTTCCACCTGTATTGTTGTAGTTTCTAAAACCTTTTTCGATGTGCTATCGTGTCCATCTGTTTTTAGTAGTTGATCTTCTACAAAGATCACATCCCTACTCACAATGACCTTGCGGGTAGTGGGATCCCATAGGCGATACCCCTTCACTCCGTCAACATACCCCAAGAATATACACCTCCTAGATTTCGGATTCAACTTTGTTCTTTCTTGGGCATTGTACATCACATACGTAGGACTCCAAAAGAATGTAAAGTAGAGTAGTCTACTAGCTTACCAGTCCACATCTATATCGGTGTCTTTAAATCAATTGTTGTTGATGGCGACCGATTTATCAAATAACAAGCGGTTTTGGCTACTTCTGCCCAAAAAGAGTTGGATTGACTTGCAGTCCTCAGCATAGCTCTCATCCTTTCTATAAGAGTTCTATTCATCCGCTTTACCCCTCTATTTTGTTGAGGCGTGTATGTGAATGTGAACTATCGTTTAAAACCTTCTTGCTTGCAAAAAGCAAGAAACTCTCCGTCTGTGTACTCTCTTCCATTATCTGTTCTCAAGCGCTTGATCTTTTTCTTAGATTCAAGTTCCACCCGTACTTTGAAGTCTTTGGATATCAGAAATACGTCTGAATTCTTCTTGATTGGATGTACCCAACATCTCTTGGAATAATCATTAATAAAAGACACAAAATACTTTGCTCCTCCTAGGGACATTTCTGGTGACTCCCATACATCAGAATGAATCAAGTCTAGAATACATTTACTCTTGGCATCAGATCTGTTAAACTTCAATCAATGCTGCTGTTGTCTATTTTGCAGAACATAAAATCGTACAAGTATACACGGTCACAAGTAAAGATTTGTAAGTAAAGTATCGTTCCAACGGAGATTTGTTACTATAGTTTGTTGAGTACTAAAATTATATCTCTCTAATTTTATCCAAAATAATCGTTGATTGTAATAAGTTAAGAAAAAGGTTTTAAAATAAAATAAAAGAAATCTAGGATTGCAATTTTTTACTAAACTAATCCACTCAAATCGTGTTATTTTCTTTTGATTTATATTTTTTAGTACATTTAATTTGTCAACCGAAAACTTCTAATTTTATTCATACATCTCTTCCGAGCTCCGTATAAACACACCTCATTAAATTAATTCACTATATCTCTATGAGAATTAAATTCAACAAGATTCATTACGTTCTAAGTTTTCAACTGGCCACACATACAATTAGGGTATATTCCTATCCTTCATCATACATGTCATTCTATTTACGAGCAATACACACACAAATTCCTTTCTCAAGTTTATTTATGTGCCACGGATCGTTTTGATAAGATTCGTAAATAACCAAAAAGCATTAAGCACAAAATAGAACGAACAAATCGAACGTCTTATAAATCTATAAAAAAATAATTAAAATTAAAGCTTCATAAATTTAGATCAAATGCAACCCTAGAAAAATTAAATTACTTCATTACATTAAAATAAAAATTACAACACATTTAGAAAAATTAAAATAAGAAGAAAGGAAATTAAAACATCATGTAGCGAAAATATTTGGCACATGTAGAACACAACAGAAGCCAAAAATGGCTTCTGCGTGTTCCACCGTCCAGCCCCAAACACAACAAAAAATCCAAAACTAAACTCTCCAAAAAACTCCTTAACTCTATCATAATATCACCTATTTATAGCACCAAAAAAATACATCGAAAATTTAACACACGTGGAAGACAAAGAAGTGTGGGACAAATAATAAATTAAAACGCGTGGGGGGACAAAATGTATCAAAAACGCGTTCAAAATGTGAGTGGAAATGCTGCGCGTGTCTGTTTTTATTTTCCTTCCATGCTGCCATGTGTCACGATATGATTCGCTGAAACAAATAGATGGACACATGGCAGCACCTCATTTGTTTCATGGAATTGGCACACGCAGAAACTGAAGTACGGGATTGGGGCGCCAAGTAAGTGCGACAACGGCTGGAACATGGACTTGATCCTGTGCTTTTGCGTTCATTGTAACTTGCCACGTGTCGGAACATGATTTGCTTCAAAATTAAGTGGGACACGTGGCAGATTATAGTTCGTGGAATAACCGGGGGCACGTGGATGGACCGCATGGGAAAGGGCGCGCCAAGGTGGGGGACAGGTCTGCACGGCGTCAGACGGGTGGGTCCCACGCTGCACGCCGACCTACGTGGAAGGTGGGCCCCACTCGGGCACCGAGCCGCGCGATGGAGGAAATCCCTACACACAGTCTCCTTGGTCGGGTTTGAATAGCACGCGCTCATCCGAACCGTCGACGTGCGTCGACCACGGCCCAAAATGACGCGTGGATAACGCGGGTGGAATTTCTCTCCTGTGAAGAAAAATAACTTTTATTAATTATATTTTCACCCACAAATATATTTCAAATTACATTTTAAACTTTGTTTAATTGCAATACAACCCTTTGGTAATTTAAATTAAATTTTAAAGTTTTAATAATTAAAATTAAGCCCGAATTTAATTTAATTTATATTTTCAACATTTATAAATTGCAATTAAATACTCATTTATTTTGAAATTATATTTTTGGACGAAAACTTGCAATTAAATACGTTTTCGATACAAATTATTTACTTTTCATAAAAAATATAAAAAATAGTAAATACTAATTTATTCATCGAAAATTAACTAAAAACTTTAAGAACATAACAATTATAATTAATAAAATAGGTGAAAATAACTATATAAAATAAAGTTATCAACACCCCAAACTTAAGTTTTTGCTAGTCCTCGAGCAAAAGGAAGGAAATAAAACAAAGATAAATGCATTTAAAATAGTGATTTTCAAAATATTTCTTTTTAAACATTCCAAATAACATAACTCAAAGAAATAAAAGAATTTTATCTAAGTATCAAAATTAATTTAAAAATATATTACATTTTCACAATGAATTTTATTGTGTGTGTGAAATCTTTTCATATTTCATCATATGCAATCCGGATCAGTTTATACAAATATAAAATCAAACAAATTGTCATGAAATCACAAATCTCATAGTTTATTATTCATTTCTCTCTCCACTAATGTAGACAAACACAAAACACCAAATCAATATGACTTTATTAAGCTTGTAATGTATGGCTTAGGTGAAGGTAGGATAAAGATAATATTTAGCTCAATTTTTCCCAAACACAACATTTTAGGATTGTAAAAGATACCTTCTATCATGAAAATAAACACTTCCCAATTTGGGATATATCATCACATACCATCCTCTATCTCTTTTTGTTTTCATTTCTGCTTTTTTTTTCTCTTTTCTGCTTTTTTTCTCTTTTCAGAATCTGTTTTTTTTTTGTTTTCTTCTTTTCTGCTCTTTTTTTTAGTACCCTCTTTTTCTTCTTATATATCTTTAAATATTTACTAACAATTTTCACATGTTAGTGAGATAAGAAAAATAGATATATACACCCACACACATATATATATTTTTTAAGGTAGGCTTTTGAAATGAGATAAATATATATATAAACTTTGAAGCTCAAAAGGGGTATACTATGGATAATGTATGTGAAGGTAGATAGAAAGGCTCAAACGATCTAAAGATGGCCTAAATCATTTTCTTAGTTAAATGTTATCTATAATTTTGCCTCGAGAGAAAATAAAACAAATTCTAAGAACTGTAACACCACAAAAATCAATCGAATTCCATACTCACATAAACATTCTCTAAATTAGTATAGCAATTCAAAAGTCAAGACTAGTGCTCATGAATATTTATTCTTGTAAAAATGAAATATACGTAAAAATTATTCATCACTTAGACAACATTCAAAATTTTCAAAAATATATGCATCATTTTAATCGAAGAAACAAAAATAAATCACTATTCATAGCAAAATATATTCAATCAACCAAACAAACAAAAAAACATTTCACAAGCAAGAACATGCAGAAAGTATTTCAATTATGTTCAATACATATATCACCCCCAAACTTAATATACACATTGTCCTCAATGTGTTAGAGTTGAACATATGAGAGGGATTAAAGAAACTTCCTGGTTTGTTTGATTGGTTAAGCCAAAATAGCTTCATTACCTCCAATTGGCACCTACGAAAGAAAAAAAATTAACATAACAAAAAAAATCAAATACATGCGAAAATAAAAAAAAAATCAAACACATGGGTTGCCTCCCAAGAAGAGCTTGATTTATAGTCTTCAGCTTGACTTCTCAATTTGTTTTTCTTTTTATAAGTTAAGATTCGTGTGTCAAACAAAATCTCAACTTACGAGAAAATTGAAAAATAAATTAAGAAACAATAACCATAAAAAATTTATTTTTTATTTTATTTTCTTTTGTGAATTAAGATTTGTGTGTCAAACAAAATCTTAACCCACGAGAAAATTGCAAAATAAAAAAACAACAAACAATAAGGAAAAACAAAATTTATTTTTCTTTTTGTGAGGTAAGATTTGTGTGTCAAACAAAATCTCAACCCACAAGAAAATTGAAAAATAAATTAAACACGCAAAAATAATTTTTTTTTGAATTAAAATCAGATTGATTGGTATTAATATCAACAATGAAAATAGTAAAACAAATCCCCAGTAATGGCGCCAAAACCTTGTTGTCTGTTTTGTAGAACATAAAATCGTGCAAGTATACAGGGTCACAAGTAATAAAGATTTGTAAGTAAAGTATCGTTCCCACGGAGATTTGTTACTATAGTTTGTTGAGTACTAAAATTATATCTCTCTAATTTTATCCAAAATAATCGTTGATTGTAATAAGTTAAGAAAAAGGTTTTAAAATAAAATAAAAGAAATCTAGGATTGCATTTTTTCACTAAACTAATCCACTCAAATCGTGTTATTTTCTTTTGATTTATATTTTTTATTACATTTAATTTGTCAATCGAAAACTTCTAATTTTATTCATACATCTCTTCCGAGCTCCGTATAAACACACCACGTTAAATTAATTCACTATATCTCTATGAGAATTAAATTCACCAAGATTCATTACATTCTAAGTTTTCAACTGGCCACACATACAATTAGGGTATATTCCTATCCTTCATCATACATGTCATTCTATTTACGAGCAATACACACACAAATTCCTTTCTCAAGTTTATTTATGTGGCACGGATCGTTTTGATAAGATTCGTAAATAACCAAAAAGCATTAAGCACAAAATAGAACGAACAAATCGAACGTCTTATAAATCTATAAAAAAATAATTAAAATTAAAGCTTCATAAATTTAGATCAAATGCAACCCTAGAAAAATTAAATTACTTCATTAAATTAAAATAAAAATTACAACACATTTAGAAAAATTAAAAGAAGAAGAAAGGAAATTAAAACATCATGTAGCGAAAATATTTATACACGTAGAACACAACAATGTCCAAAAATGGCTTCTCATGCGTGTTCCAATCCGCCCCAAACAAACTACGTAAAATCCAAAACTAAACTCTCCAAAAAACTCTTTAACTCTATCATAATATCACCTATTTATAGAACCAAAAAAATACATCGAAAATTTAACACACGTGGAGGACAAAGAAGTGTGGGACAAATAATAAATTAAAACTTGTGAAACCATTCTCTCAGAGATGTCATGTGCTATGTTGCTCCTAAGTCTAATAACTAGATATCAAGAACTGCTTTCTGCCTCCAACTGTCGTTGTTGCCTCACTGTATAGAACTTCACCATCATCTGAGGCACTTGCCATATTCCCTTGAGCATTTGATGACTCAGGGACTCCACTCTTCTTTTTGAACCAACAATCCTTCTTGACATACCCTTTATTGCCACAGTTATAGCACTTTAAATTCTTCTTACTTCTAGATTTCGATCTACCATGATTCTGACTCCCACTGGGGCCACGTTCTGTTGATCTTTCTCTCATCATCGTCAAAGCTTCCGCTTGTTACGAACCTACATGTCTGTCTTCCTTGTTTTTACGCCTGGTTTCTTCTTCCAAAATAGCGGTAGTAATTTCGTCAAAGACTAGATAGTTTGTGAGGATGTTGTTCGTCAGGTTAATGATGAGTTGATCATACGAGTCAGGTAGACTTTGTAATAGAAGCTCTGCATATTTAGATGTCTCTATTGTGTAACCCATTGATGTAAGTTGTGAAAATAAAGTATTCAAAATGTTGATGTGGTCGATCACCAATGTGGATTCCATCATTCGAAGAGTGTACAATCTCTTCTTTAAGAAGATCTTATTGTGTAGTGACTTGGCCTCGTACAGTCTTGTTAGAGTATCCCAAATCTCCTTTGCAATCTTCTTTTTTGACACACTAGATAACACTACATCGGCTAGTGCTAAGTATAGATCGGCAATTGCATTGCCGTCCATCTCGTTCCACTTGCTATCATCAGTGATTTTTGCGGGCCTTTCTCCAATTGCTACCAAACAATTGTCTTTCCTTAAAATTGCCTTAATTTTCATTTTCACAACGAGAAATTACTCCAGTTGAACTTCTCAATATCGAACTTTATCGTAGTTGACATCTCGTTCACAATGATATGCTTCACACCCCTCAACCAATTGCTTTGATACTACTGTTAGGAAAAATTACCGGGTTAAAGCTAAAATATAACTAAAGTGAAATTGAGAATGATGAAAATAAAATGGACACAAATATTTTACGTGAAAAATCCCCCGAACAAATTGGGGTAAAAAACCACGGGCAAGTGTAGGAGGATTTCACTATTGTAAGATAGAGATTACAACACCTTCTCTCTAATTACAATGAGATAACAATTCTAATCCCTATTGTAATAGGAGAAATAACTCTCTCACAAAATAGGGAAAATATTACATACAAAGCAGGAACAAATTTTTCTTTCTAAGTAGTAACTCACAAGATAACTATCACAAAAGCTTTTACTATCTTTTTTATGGATGCTCTCTAATTTATTTGCTCTTATTTTTTGCACAAATGAAACAAGCTATTTATAGGAAACATCCTTGAAGAACTTGTGGTAGCAAAGACTCCATATTCATCTCCACTTTGAATGGACAAGAAATTGGTGCTCCACATTAAATTGACAAAAAATTAGTGCTCTACATTGAATGAACAAAAAATTAGTGTTTCACATTGAATGAACAAAAAATTAGTACTTCACATTGAATGCATAAGAAATTAGTGCTCCAATAGCATCCTTAATTAAAATACCTTCCATGTTTTCTACTTCATCCATTAACAAAATATAACATTAAATCAAGTGGTTTTACCACTAAATAAGGACATCACTTATCATAGAGAAGATCAATGATAATTATCCTTGAGTTTAATGTTATTTTTAATTTTGAAATTAATATACTATTAGAATAAACCTTATCCTTGTTTTTATAATAATTTGAGATTTGATGCTATATTTGAAAGAAATGTCAAAATTTAGTAGTATATTTATGAGAAATTTCATAGGTACGTTGTAAAAATATATATTTATCACACAATGATACGTGCTACAATTTACAAACTAGGCATATCAACAAGATAGGAAGTCTATACCATCCCTATTTAAATATTGTGAGTGACAGAATGAGATTTTTTCATGAAAAATTCTGATTTTTTATGAATATGGAGAATTCTTAATTAAATTAAATCTTTAATAGTTTAATAATATAGAGTATACTTAATTATTATACAATTAAATTTAATAAGTTTAAATTTTAAATATAATTAAATTATTTATACTATTAATTTAATAATCATTATAATAATTTATAATATATATATATATATGATGATATTAAAATTTAATAATTAAAATATTTATTTATCGGTGAAAATATTATTTCTAATGAATACTCTTTTTTATTTAAAAAATTAAATCATCAATCTCGTCTCGTTTCACTATACAATTCCCAGTAGTTTCAAAATCAAAGTTTTCCCACGAAAATGTGATTCTTACCGTGCAAATTCATATCCCTGTTACAACCTTACTAATCAGATTCCGTTCCGATCAAAAGCAATCGGGCTAAATAGTTTTTCACGCGCGTCGAGACCATGATGAATCATATCGATCTTCTGGATCAACATGTCCGTCGCAAAGCTCAACCACTACCTCAACACCATCAAGTCCAACGATCTCCGCAACCTTCTTGCCCTTCTGCTGCGTTAGTTGGATGGGAATTGGCCGGTTAAAACTGGTGGGCTCCCCTTCCATCTAACAATAGTGGTAATTACACTCTACTCTTTTTGGACCGGTGCACTTTTGTTACTTCATTTCTCTCTTTCTCCCTAAAGATCCATCAATGATTGTTGGTCTTTCGTCGTTTTCCTTTTCATGAGCTAGTTTTAAATTATTTGCTTTGATTTGGTGTATTTATAGACACGTTTTTTTTAAGGGAAAACTCATAAAATTTTGGTTATTATCTCATCCTCACTTCGTACATTTTCAAAAATAAATTAAATCTTTCATTAATTGTTTTTATTTTGATCTAATTTAAAAATAAATTCCATTTATGAAACAGATTAGTAGAATAAAATCCCATTATGTATGTATAAAGCTACTCTTTTTTAAGTCAGTTAAATTAAAAATGTGGGATATTAAAATATCTGTGAGATCTGAGTCCATCGTATTGTTGCACTTAGATATATTTTCTGCTCTTCTCTGTGCTTTTGTCTAATTTCATTCTATATGATCTTTAGCAATGGTTTCTTATAATAAAATATGGCTGGTGCTGATTTCTCTATTTATTCTACCAAGCAATTTGCAACAATATGGTGTTAATGGAGAGCCACAAGTCCCTTGTTTCTTCATTTTTGGGGACTCTTTAGCTGATTGTGGAAATAACAATCTCCTTTCCACCCTAGCCAAAGCCAATTACAGTCCATATGGGATTGACTTTGCTAAAGGTCCTACAGGAAGGTTTTGCAACGGTCGAACCAAAGTTGATATACTTGGTCTTACTCTCTTCTCTTCATTTGATCTTCAAGTTTGTTTATTTATGATGCTAGGATCATTGTTTATTACGTAATGCCTGGTGTAGTTGTGTATATCTCATTTTCTCCTGATATATGATTTTCGTTATCTTTTCTTTTGGTTTACCAAAATGCCTTTACTATATAAATTGTTATCTATAAGTAGAAGAACAGAAATAAAACAATTTTTCTTTCGAAAAGTGAAGCTAGACAGCACATTATTTTCGCCTCAGTTTTATTGTCTGGTTCTGCTTTGTTTATATAGTTGCTGCTAGCTAATGTATCATTCTAAAGGAATGCTAGTTTCTCATTACAGCTGAACTTCTGGGTTTTGATGACTACATTCCGCCTTTTGCTGCTGCTGAGAGTCTTCACATACTGAGAGGAGTTAATTATGCATCTGGATCTGCTGGACTTCTCAATGCAACCGGTAAAAAAATGGTATGTAATTTTACAATTATTTAAAGCAGTAGTTTTTATGCTAATTATTTCCATGTGATTGATAGGTTGTATCATTGGTCCGAACCTTTAATAGAATTTACAGGTTTACATAATCGAATTGATGCTAAAATAATATGTCAGTTGTAAATAATGGATTATAATCAAACCTTAAATATATGTACATATTAAGAGATGAAAATGGATCGGACTTGATCCGATCCGATCCGATGTTCAGAAGATCAAATCTGATCTGATATGTTTTGATCCGTATATTAAATGAATTTGATTAGGTATTTGATACTTAGATTAATGGATATGTATGACTCGATTTAACTTGTTTCATTTTTTTCCTTCAATTCTTCCTAAAACTCAAACATTATTTGATATGATGCATTACATATTTTAGATTGATAAATTAAAAAAAAATAAAAAAACAATATATATTTATTAAAAAAAACTTTCTTACTTATTTATAATAAATATGATTAAACTTTTATTTAATTTTTTCATTAATATTATAATCATATAAATTCCAAAAAATTGTACTACTTTTATGATAATTTTTTTTACATTATTAACTTGATCCCATTTAAAAATTTTAATTGGACATAATTTACATATTCATCCAATAAAACCGATAATATTTTCTCGTATTTATAAATAGAAATAAAATTTGAATTAATTACTCAAAAATTAGAAAAAATATATCGTTTATAATAAATATAAAAAATAAATAAATACTTATGAATATTATGAGATTTGAATTTTGGTTTAACAAATTTTAAACAATAATATATAAATTTATGAAAATTGTAAGAGAGAGAAAGTTAGATTTAAAAAATATAAAAGAGAAATTTTAAAAATGATTATTCATAATGTAAATTTTTTCCAAATAAATAGTTGTAAAATTAAAAAAGTATGTTAAGAATGTGTGTTTCTTTTAAGTTCTAAAATTATAGTTCAAAAAATATTTATATTTGGATCTAGCCTAACCCTATCAAATTCGTTGATATTTTATGTAGATCATGATCTGATTCATTCTGAAAGTGATTTGTTTTTATCTAATTAAGAATGGATTACATGGAGTAAATGTCTATGGAGTTTCGATCCAATGGATCTTTTTGCCGTCCCAATACACATAGTACATAATGTATATCCATTTATATACAAAGTGTATGTAAACAAGATATGTACATATATACATAATATGTACAAGCTAATATACTATTTTGAGGCTAATTTAATTATATATAATATATACATGCTATTTTAAGGCTAATTTGATTGCTTAGAATATGTTTATGCTATTTTGGGCTTCAAATCGTTTCCTCATCTACAAATTTTACTAATTCTCCTCCTAATTGATAGGGTGAAAACATCAGCATGGATAGACAATTGAAGAACCATAGGATTACAGTGTCACATATCGTTGACATTCTAGGAAACCGGAGTTTAGCTCAACAACATCTAAACAAGTGCATATATTCTGTTGAAATGGGCAGCAATGATTACATCAACAACTACTTTGTGCCGCAGTATTATCCCTCAAGCCACTTATACACTCCAGAGCAATATGCTGCTCTTTTAATAAAACAATATTCTCGGCAGATAGTCGTGAGTATCATCCCATACAATGATTTTGTTTTCTTCATTGAAAAGAATATCCTCTTTATTTTGTTTTATTTTTTTATTATTGTGATAGACTTTGTACATGTACGGAGCTAGGAAGGTTGCCCTGGTTGGTTTGGGAGAGATTGGTTGCACTCCGAATGCCATTTCTACGACAAATGGATCTGAATGTGTAGGTGGAATGAATGCTGCGGTCCAGCTTTTTAACAATAAGCTAAAGTCTCTGGTCTATGAACTCAATACCAATCTGACCGATGCAAAGTTTGTATATATAGGATCTTATGGAAAGGGTCCTCTTGGTAAACTATATGCGACTCTCTCTTTATTGTCTCTTCTTTTTTAACACCGCTGTTAGGTTCAATAATTGTGTGATGTCATTTCAAAGAACAAAGGAGGGATAAAACTGGATAATATTTAAATCCAATTTTTTGTCTTTCAGGATTCAAGGTTACAAATGCTGGTTGCTGTCATGAAGCTGTTGATGGTCTATGCCGTCCTTCTACAATTCTGTGCCAAAATAGGACCGAGTATTATTTCTGGGATTCGTTCCATCCAACTGAGGGCGCAAATCTAATTATTGCAAGACAGACGTACAATAATGATTATTGTAAGGCATATTGCAATTTATACAACCCTTATTTCTCAAAATAGATGTGATTTGAGATCAATCACCAAAACTTTTGATTTCTTTATATCTATGAAAAAATTGCCTTGTCTTAAATGCATCTATGGCATAGTTGTTTCAGATAATCCTTTTACTATTACTTCTTTAGTTGATCCTATTTGACATTCACATATCAAAACTTCTTGATCTGCATTGATAGGAATGTGGAATTTTACTTGTCTTTGGAGCTTAATACAAACTTATCATCTCGAACTGTTTCCAGCCAAGCTTTTTAGTATCCAGATGTAGTTAAGAAAGCTATTGAATATTGAAACAAACTATTTTTCCCCCCTCTGCATTGTTATAGGAACATGAAGACTTTTCTTAGACCAAACTTTAGCATGTTGTCTTTGTAAAGCAAAGTACACGGATAGTTGCAAAAATGCAAAGCAGTATGTTTATCTGAAACGTAATTAAGAGAAATAGTCCTTTGCAATTGCTCCTAGTTGTCTCTTCTTTGAATGGTTAGTTTTTGAGCTGACCTCTGAAAACCTCGACAAAATTAGTCATTTGAATAACATTTGGGGAAAAGACTAGTTATACTTGTGTCATTTGCATCCAATGAATTGAGTAATTATACGTTGTGGTGGTGATTCCAATTTTTATCAAATATATCATTTCAAGCTAGTTCCTACTTGTAGAAATATATATGTACAAGTGAAAATTAACTTATAGAAAGTACCATTCAGCTAAAACATAATACTTTGGCAAATTCAGAATTACTAAATGACCATCTCTATTTTTGCATCTACAGCAAAACTGGTGGGTTTTGAAGGCTATACTCCTTCTGATGCAACTGCTAGTGGTCAGGACATACTCAAAGGAATGAATTATGCATCTGGAGTGGCAGATATTATAGAAGCTACAGGCTATGTACTGGTGAGAAAAAAATATCTTCTCAATTTTATTAACACATCATTTATCAACATTCATTATCCCTTTGATTGTGTCTAACTTCTTGTCAGAAAAAAGCTAAGAACGTATAAATTTACACCTGCAGTATTTATAATGTGACATGTGGTAAAATTATATTGAAAAATGGATAAGTGATTCATTTTTTGATATAATTCTGTGATGTGGTAAAACATAAATGGTTTAGTTGCAAATTTGTCTGCCCATAGAATTTTTCTTTCTTGTCATTATCTTTTTAATTTACAATTTATCATAACATCGATGTCATGTGCTTGATTTACAGGACAAAGCAGAAAGCTGATATTCTCATTCAAGATTATTTCTCTGCAAATAAGGAGCAGTATCTTGGGCAAACTGCTGATTTCTCTAGAGACATTATATGTTTATGGAGTAAGGTTGTCACCTAGTAATGTCAAATAGTTGATTTAATAAACTGATAAGTTGAAAAACCCTGATCATTCAGCTAGCTCACCCAGCTGATGATCAACTTACGAGCTCGTCTAAAAAATGCTTTTATCTGGGTGAGCTACAACTCACCTTAGATAAGTTGAAATCAAGCTGAGCAATGTCAGTTCATTTGACACTTTCTAGTGTCACTATTGTGGTGTGTGTTTGGTTCTGTCTTTGTAAATGGGTGTTTTAAGTTTTAATCTTTTTCTATATGAAAAAGAAAAATCATTTAGTACCATTGTTATGGATTCAGGGTAATGCAAATGTTATATGATAAAGTATTTGAAAGGGGATCGGAAACTGTGTCTAAGCAAAAGAACTCTTCTATTTTGGGTGCTTTAACCCAACTCTGATTTTGCATGTTATCTTTTTAATTATGTATGAATATTTGAACTTCTCGTGCATAAATGATTCAAATGATTCTGCATGCGTAGCGCGTGAACAATGCAGTTAAAATTACTCTCAACAAGAAGCTAAAGTCTCGTCTATAAATTCAGTATCATTCTCAAAGTTGCATGGATGCTAAATTCACTTATATGTATAAACTCTTATGTAATGAGTTATGGAGATCTCACATCTTTTGATAAAAAATATTCAATCATAAATTTGCCTTTGTTCCCCTCACTTTAGCAGCAGTTTCTCTGTGTGCATTAGTTTTAATGTTACAAAACTAAAAGGCAAAAAAGAAGGATAAGATAATGATGATAATTATTATTTACTAATAATGATGTATTTATATCATTTTTCTGTTGGAAAATTGAATGAAAAAATTGAACTGTTACATTTTTTTTTTTGCAACTGTTGAATTCTTTAAATCTTTTTTCCATTTGGGTTTCTTTTTCATCTGCTATGGTTCTGTTTGCTTTAAAGGTTATTATTTTTCTTTAATTGCTTGGCTGATAGTGGCGTTATCAGATATAACTTTATATATATATGAGAACAGGGCGTTATGAGATATAACTTTATATATATGAGAACAGACAGAGGAAAAGAATAGAAGAGGAAGAAGGTAAATCAATTATCTGGAAAAAGAAAAGAGAAGAAAAAAGAGGAGAAAAAAGAAAAAAAGAGAAAAGAAATAAAAGGAGAGAAGAGAAAGAAAAAAGAAAAAAAAATTATATTTTCTATCTATAGTAAACTTCTTCGACAAAGAGTAACTTATAATAAATTATAATATAAATTTATTATTATTTAATCATTATGTTTTGATAGATAAATTTTTATAATTATCTAACACTAATGATGAACGAAAATATTATCTTAAAGATATTTTGTAACGTATAGATCTCGAATTTTTTTTCTATTTAAATTTTCTATTAAATAAATTTTGTATTTATAATATATATATGTTTGTATATTTTTAATTTTAATAAAATAATTTTATTTTTAAATTTATTTGTCTACGTATTATTTCTTATAATATTAAGATAATTTTTTTATGTATTATTTCTTTAACCCTAAACCTTAATCCATATATATAATCCTAAACCTTAAATCCCAAATCACAAATCCCTAAATCCTAAATCCCAAATCCCAAACCTTAAAAACCTAAACTCTATTTAAAAAAATAATAATTTTAATAATATATATATTTTTAAGTAATAATCATTTAAAAAAAATAATGATTTCGATAATGTATTTTGTCTAACGAAAAAATAATAATTAAATAAAATTATTTAAATTTTATTGAATATTAAGATAATTTACAATTTTTTTCATTTCATTCCAGTGTTAAATCAAATACTATAATAATATTTTCCTATCTTTTATGAGATTCTTTTATGGCTGCTTAATTTTTATGATATTATCTGTTTTCCTATCTTTTAACTAATATTGTTATTCATTGACAAACTAAAATGACTCTTTTTTAAGAACTGGTACCACCGTATTGGTCTTTTGATAGATCCAACTTAGTGCATAACTTTTGGGTAATTGTTTCATTTCTTTTATTGGCTGTTTATTAATAATCAATATTATTTTTAAAGGTTACATGATTTTTCTCATTATTATTCTATTTGAAGTTGGATGTCTTGGAGTTGTTTACTCTAATTTATGCATAAAATTATTTTACTTAAAACTTCGCATGTGACATTGAACGATTAGTTTTAATTGTTGGTTATGACATTTATCAATTTTACAGGAATTGATTTGTAACTATTTATTTCGATACTAAATATCATTAGGAAAAATCGACATTAGAGAGGTAAAATTAATATGTAAATTAATTTTCATAATTTTGATCTATGATATTATAATATATTTTTCATTGGAACTGTATATTAATCTTTTGCAGGTCAATAGAGTGGTTTGATTTTTATATATAAGAATATTAAAATTTCAACGATATTAAAAAATTTGTATCGTGAAATTTTCACAATTGATGTTTAGTACGGTATTTCAATGGAAGAATTCTGTGTATTTCACTTAAACAAATACCATATAAATTCATAATTAATGAATTGTGGTATTTTAAATTTACGAATTATTTGATTTTGTTTTTGTGAAGTATTAGAATTTTACATTTTACAAAGTTATTTGAATTTGATTTTTTAAATAAATAAATTTTGCATCAACGAAAGTTAACGAACAATGTTTTCACTAGAGTTGAATTCTTTTACCTAACAAAATAGTGAATTTTGTATTTATTAATTTCATAGTTTTAAAAAATAAATAAAATTTATATTTACCAAAGGAAATAATTTAATGAATTTTGTATTACAAAAGAAGTAAATGTTGTATTTTAAAAACAATGAATTTTGTATTATTGATTTTGAAATATTTAATTTTATAAATATATTCATTTTTGGGTTTCGTATTTATTGAATTACAAATCGTAATTGGGTTCCAAGGAAATTAAATTTTTCATTGTTGAGAAAATTAATTTTTAAGGTAGATTAATTAAATTAAATTTTCAAATTTATTATTATATTCTGAAGTTTAATTTTGGTTCTTTTTGAATATCAGTCCATCTAAAAGCATTAATTTGTTTTTGAGATGACGATAAATGTGATGGATGATATTGTCATGTTGACAATTGTTTTGTGATGTGAATATGTCGGGTCTAACTCAAAGAGTGATAAATAGAAAGTGGTGCAATTAGGCACATATGCTCAACTAATAAGTTATGCATTTTCTTCCAATCATTTTAGAATTGGGAGAATTTGTGAATGAAGACCTTTCAAACCTAATGGTGAGGCAAAGTGATCTTAAAGATGACCTTTGAAAAAGAGATAACTCTAAATAACGTACTCTACATGCTAGAGATTTGGAAGAACCTAGAGAGGTTCGTTGCTTAAAAAGCATGGATTTCTAAATGAATGTAAGAATCGTACCTTGAAAAAAATGATGAATGAAATGCTATTAAGTTTAGGGTTGTCACATAACTTGTGGGGGGAAATAATGGATTCTAAATGGATGTAAGAATACCTTGAAAGGAATGATGAATGTAATGCTATTAAGTTTAGGGTTGTCATAGAACTTGTGGGGGGAAAGCATATATTCTAGATGAATGTAAGAATCATACTTTCAAAGAAATGATGAATGCAATGCTATTAAGTTCAGGGATGTCACATAACTTGTAGAGGGAAGCTATTTTTCAACTAACTACAATTTAAATAAGGTACCCTAAAAAAAGATACATAAGACACCGTATGAGTTATTTAAAGGAAGGGTACCTTCCTATAAATATTTACGAGTGTGAGCGTATCTTGCTAAAGTATCTATACTTATACCTAACAAGATGAAGATAAGTCCAAAAACAATAGATTGCATCTTCATTGGATATGCATATTGATCGCTGCAAAACTGTAAGTGCACAATATCATAGTTTTATAATAAAATGATAAGAAGAGTATCATCCTGAGGATTGGTAACTTATTCTTGACAATTACCAAAATTATACTAATCTTAATTTTATCTAGAAAAGTCACTAAACTTGTAATTAAAATTTAAAATAAAATTAATTTAAAGAAAATATGCAAAAAGATTTCCTAAAATTATCAAATTACATCTCACATTTATCTACCGACTTATATAAAAGTTTTTTTTATGAATAGAGTATATATAATATGCTAAATGGTGGAGGAACCTAAGCAAACACTGCAAAAATTTAAGATGTGGGAAGAAAATTTCTAAGAAATCAATTTCACCTAATCCCTCACTATACATTATTCATCTAATTAATTGAATTTAAATCTCTCTGTTTGTTAGCAATCTTCAAAAAACAATATCCAAAAGCTTCTTTCGATAGTTAATTGGAAATATTCTTGTTAATTAATTTATATAAGAGTATGTAATTTAATAAAATAAGAAAGTATTAAGACTAATAATTTTAATACTACACAGGTTCATACAAGTCTTTCGATGTCTATATTTACCTATGCCAAAATATTCTAGATTTATCCTATAATTCTCTCTTTCGATAGTAAATCACAAGACTAAAATTATGTAATTACTAGCTAGTTAATTAGAAGTATTAAACTCAGAATAAATCAGACAAACATGAAGAGAAATAATTCAAATTAACATAGAAAATTAAGCATAGTTTAAAATTAAATTACATCTTTTTCATAGAATAAATAAAAATTAATATATGCTAAAAATTAAATTTAACATAAAAAAATTCACCATAATTTTCTTAGAAGAATTTAAAGAAAATTGAATAGAAAAAAGAACTTGAAATTCACCATAATTTTCTTAGAAGAATTTAAAGAAAATTGAATAGAAAAAAGAACGTGCTTTCGTGTCTTATCATGCGTTTTGCTTTCTCTTTTTCCCAATTTTTGTGCGTTTTCTCTATTTTTTCGTTTTATTCTTGCGGCCTCTCTGGTTTGGCGGCTAACTCCTTCTTTTCTTGGGTTATTTATATATATATATATATAAACTTTTTTTACCTCTTGCTCTATTTTTTTCTTTTATTATTATTATTATATATATATATAGTTATGTCTCTCTTATCTTTCCTTTTAGATTTAGATAAATCTTCATTTAAATTTGATAATCCTTGGACAATATGCTTCTAAAATTTTGGATCTTCATTATTTTCAAATCTGCAATAAAATTTAAATAATAATAATGAAGTATAAATTCAATAAAATATAAATAAAATTAGACTAAAATTAAAATTGAGAAATGATAAATTATTTCAAATTATGTAAGTCATCAAATAACCCCAAACTTAAAACTTTGTTTGTCCTCAAACAAAAAGCAAATAAAAGAAAACACAACTCTAGATAGTGTCAACAAGACCCTATAAAGAACTACCATCACTCACCAAACCATGATTTGAATTTAAATTTCATCACTAATAACTTACTCTTTTTACATCAAATATAGCAAAAACAATCAATCAAAATTCTGCAATTTGTCAAGTAAGAGTTAAACACTTATTTCAATCTAAAGCTACGTTCTTGAGTATGTGTGTGAAATAGTCAATTTAACTCCAAACCATAAGCAAATTTAGATAAAAGTAGAACAACTGAAATCAAGATAATTCTCTCAAAACATAACTCCATAAGTCCAATTTTCAAAAATCCTCTCTACTAATGTAATCAAATACCAAAATCAGAGATCAAAAGGTTTTTAATTAGGGTTGTAATGACAGGCCATATGGTGAGGGTTAAGAAAAAAATGGATATGAAAAATCAAAGCAAACTGGGAAAATACGTCGTAGAAATAAACAATAAAAAGAATATCCACGGGATTCACACCAGCTCTTTCTCAACAATATGCTCATACTAATGACAATATATTTGTCATACTTAATAAGTAGAATTATTTTTTTCCTTTTTTTTTGAACATGTGGTTGCTTTGATACTCATAGTCTTTACTAATTTCAACTTCATTAAGCATTTTTTTATTCTTGTCTTTCACTTTCTTTATTTTTTTTTACACTTTAATCAAATAGAGAAAACATAATGTGAATAATTTGAATTTTATTTTTAAATGCACATTTTACGTAAGTATTTTCTCAAAATTTAAGATAAATTCATGGTTTTTTAGGCTTAGAATGAGAATGATTTATGTAGTTAAAAGAACAAATAAAGACTTATATAAAATAAGGCTCAAAGGGTTAACTATGGGAATACACCATGAAATGATGGCGTGAGGATTAAGACAGCTGGGAAAGCTTTTTGGTTGTGAAAAAAATTTCCTAGATCATTTCTCTAATATTTGGTATTAACTAGGATTTTTCCTCAAGAATCTATCAACGGATTTTAGAGCAAAGCAAGATTGAACTTTTTTGACCTAGTTAATTTAACTCCTTCTCTTCATAGGCAAAATGAAGTAGAGAATAAATCTACTATGTGCTTAATTATTTTCAAAGACAAAGATTTAAATCAAAGTACCCATAAAACTTTGACTAACATAATAGCATATTTTGAAAAATATTTCTCAAAACCATCATCGATTGCAAATTTCAAAGTTATGGTGAATTCAATCATACTCAAATACATGCTTGATAAGATAATTCAACAACTCAAGACTATAGTAGTTGACACCTCCAAACTTAAACTAAACAATGTCCTCATTGTAATTTAAAAGTGAGACATATTAAAGAAATGAGAGGAACTTCTCTTGTTTTATGGTGGATCCCTATTAGTTTGAAATTTTTAGCTTTTTATTCCTACAAAATAAATCAACATCAAAATCCAAATTATTCAAATAGATAATAATAAAATAAGATAAAAGAAAAAAAGAAATTTTTACGGTCTGTCTCCCATAAGCGCTTGTTTTATAGTCTACAACTAGACTTTTCAATCTTGGATTTCGAAGAGGAATAAATGCACAATTCCTCTAAACGTTTTCTCTATAATAGTGCTTCAATCTCTGACCATTAACTCTGAATATATTCCCTACCTTGTCCTTCAAGTCTATTGTTCCAAAAGTGGAAACTTTGTTAATTATACAAGGTCTTGTCCATCTCGATCTTAACATACCTTGGAAGAGTTTTAGTCATGAATTGAAAATCAAAACCTACTGTCCTACAGTAAACTCACGCTTAAGAATCTATTTTACATGCCACTTCTTTGTCTGTTCTTTGTAGACTTGTGCATTTTCATACAAATCATTCTAGAACTCATCAATTTCATTCAATTGAAGAAGTCTCTTTTCCCATGCTGTCTTCAAATCAAAATTAAACTTCTTTACAATCCAATAAGCTTTATACTCTAACTCAACAAGGAGATGACATGATTTTCCAACTGAAAGTCATCTATGAAAATTTCCATTATATCTTCCACCATATCAAAAAAATTGCCATCATGTAATGTTGAAATGTTGTTGGGGCATTGTATAATCTAAGAACCATCCTTCTAAAAGAAAATGTTCCATAGGGACATGTGAATGTAGTTTTCTCCTGATCTTGGGGGGCTATGGAAATCTGGCTATACCCTAACTAACCATCTAAGAAGCAATAATAGGGATATCTGTCCAATCGATCTAACATTTGATCAATGAATGGAGGTGTAAAATGATCATTCCTGGTTGCCTTGTTCAAATTGCGATAATCCATACATACATGCCAACCCTTGACTATTTTTGTAGGAATAAGCTCATTATTGTCATTTTTCACACCGTTATTCCACCTCTTTTTGGTATAACATGCACTAGACTTACCTATGAGTTGTTTGAAATAGCAAAAATAATTCCACCATTGAAGAGTGTTGTCTCTTTTGGAGAACATAAAATCGTGCACGTATACACGGTCACAAGTTATAATATGATAAGTAAAATATCGTTCCCACGGAGATTTTTTATTAGTGTTCATTAATTACTAAAATTATCTCAACCTGATTTTATCCAAACAATTGATAATTTGATGCAGTTTGACTAACTAATTTTTATAACAGTTTGTAAGAAAATTCTAGGATTGCAGTTTCACCAAATTAATTCACTTGAATCATTTTATTTTCTCTTGATCTATTTTCTCGTATTTTCAATTGTTAACCAAGAACTCTTAATTTATCCATATATCTCTTCCGAGCTCCATATAGACACATCTCGGTAAAATAATTCACTATATTCCTATGAGAATTAAATTCAACCAGATTTATTAAGTTCTAAGTTCTCAAATAATTACACATACAATAAGAGTATATTCCTATCCCTTATATATATATGTTATTTTATCACGAGCAACACACAAAAATGCCTTTTTCCAAGTTTATTTAAGTGTTACATATCAATTAATTAATCTTTCGATAATTAAAAGCATTAAGCATAGATAAAATAAACAACTTAAAACCGTTCCATAAATCATTCAAAAATAATTAATTCAAGTTTCATAATTTAAGCTACACTGCAACCCTAGAAAAAATAAATTAGTTCATAGCAGAAATTAAAATTACAATACAACAATAATCAAACATTTCAGAGAAATAAAATTTAAAAGAAAAAGATTAGGAGAAACTCTTTCACGATTCCTCAATGAAAATAAATTTCTTCCCTTCTTTTCTTCTTCGCTGTCTTCTTTCTCTCTATTTCCTAAGAAAATAACAACATAAATAGTTAAAGAAAAGTTTCTGCTTGTTGTAGAGAACACGCAGAGAAGAAGTAAAAAAAATTAAAGCGAACTGGAAAAATGAAAAACTGAAAAACTAAAACAAAAAAAACTCCCCAATGTTTTTACTCGCATCTCTAAATATACCATCCCTACACAATTATTTTTTTTCTATCAAAATACATGTAGTGGGGAATAATAAAAGGAAAATACGGGTACAGAGAATAATAATTCAGCTAAAAGAGTGCGCCATTTCCTATGTTTTGATTTCACAAAATGTATGCCACGTGTCGCCATATTAATGGCTGGAAGAATAAGGAATCACATGGTTGCTTCGTATTCATTGGGAGGCTTCATATAGACCAAGGCTTGTATCTTGACTAAATTGGTCTCAATTCGTTGGGAAGATATAAGATATCCTAGGAATTTTCCTAACACCAAAAGCACATTTTTTAGGATTGAGTCTCACACAATACATACGTATTATGCAAAATATTTCTTCCAAGTCTTTGATATGGTTTACAGGTTGTGTTGATTAAATCACCATGTTGTCAACATATGCTTCCATATTCCTTCCTAACTGACCAACAAACATCTTATTGATAAGGCACTGATATGTAACTCTTGTATTTTTTAAACCAAAAGGCATTAAAAGGCACCCTCTTTCGTAATAAAAGATGTTTTCTCTTCATCTTCTGGATGCATTCTGATTCGATAAAAGCTAGAATATGCATCAAGAAAACTCATCAAACTAAACGTGGAAGTAGCATCGACCAATTTATCAATACTTGGTAGGGGAAAAAATTCTTTTGGGTATGCATCATTCAAATCTATGAAAGCCACACACATTTAGGGTAAATCATAACCTTTTTTACTAGCACAACATTTGATAATCAGGTTGGGTAGTTTACCTCTCTAATGATCTTTGTCTCTACCCACTTTGACTTGAGTTTTAATCACCTAGTTCTTTTCTCTTTTTTTGCTTGACAGATCTAGCCTTTAGATCAACATTCAATATGTGGGTTATAATTCCCCAGTCAATTCTAGGCATATCTGTAGGCTTCCATGCAAACATATGATAGTTTTCTTATAAGAGTTGCGCCAATTGTTCCTTAATCTCCGTTGTTAAGTTGGTGATCAATTTTAATGAATTTTCTTTCCCCTTATCTTCAACTTGTAAATCTTGAACTTCATTTGAATAAATCAATTCCACTAGGCACATACCCTCGGGTCTTTATTAACAAGACCCATAGTGTAATTACTACTTGGGAACTACCTCCTTCATTGTAGCATTATAAAAACTTCTAGACTTTTCATAGTCCCCCATCATCTCTTTTATTCCCTCATCGGTTTGGTAATTGATGACTTGGTAGAAAGTAGATAGAACTACTTTCATCTTAAATATCCATAGTCTACCCAAAATGGCATTATAATGGGCTGGGACATCAATCACCATAGGTAGTACTACTATTTAACCCCACTAGAGGTAGCTCCCTCTTCATGATGTCACATTCTGTTACACCTAGTGTTTTCATCGTTGAAAGAAAAGGATGGTTAATAGAGCTCCTAGTCTCAATAAGATTTTGCAGACATCACATGCATGACCCTACTCATAGGGTAATTAGTAAAAGGTATTTATAAAGAGATGAGGTCTCATTGTTATTGGAGAAAGTGGTTACAGTAGAATACATCCCTATATTCAAATTATAAACATGAGGTAATCCATACAAGTCTCTAGCATATCTTTTACATGCATTATTGGAGATCACATTGAGCCACGGTCCCACATGTATAGTATGAATGGTAATCACATTAGCTTCATTATGTGGCTCTATTATGTCAATTGGTGGAGTAGGTAGCCTCAAATTTTCATGTTGAGCTTGTTGATCAACTTCTCTACTAACATATCCAACGAGGCCACTTAAATACCCTCTGGACAACAAACCTTCTATTTCTTTCTTTAGATGCCTATAATCAGGCATATCGTGGCCTATATCTTTGTGAAAGGCATACTATTTGATCACTACACAAATTGTGTGTGCAATGAATATGCAAGTATATGTATTGCAACAAGTAATATAATGATAAAAACAAATTGTTTCCACCGAGATTATTTTATTAGAAACTAATTTTTCAAACTAAAAAAAATAAAAATCAATTTTTTTGTATTTTTATATTTTAAGGAAGCAAAATTAAAATAACTAAAAGTAAATAACAATAATGAATTAAATTAGATTTAGTAACTAAAAAGATATATAAGAAAAAATTTAGGAAGACTTATTCCCCTAATTTTCTAGACATGCGAATTGCTAAAATACTCCCAATATAATTATCAATTAATTACATGATCAATTGAATCTAACCTAGCATGTATTCATCTCTCAAGTAAACTACATACCATATAGTAATTAATTTAATCACACTCTCATACCAATTAAATTGCATACTAATCATTAAGTTTATCAATTATGGATTACATACATAAGAATCGTACATCTCTGCCTAGAAACTATGCATGTTATTTAATCAAGGTAAACAATTAAATAATTATTTCAAATCTATTTAATTACCTCTATAGATAAATTGTTGGCCAAACAATTAATACAATAAAAATTAGATTAAATAATATAATTAAATTATAATTATAATTGGAGTAAAGTATTAGATCATCACAAGGTGAAAATTGGGTTCATAAGATCCCTAGATTAATAAATTAATTACACATAATTGTATTTATAAAGCTCATATTTTTCATAAAGAAAGACATAAAAATTGATAAATAAAAAATTATAAGAAGAAATACAATCAATATCTTAAATTGTAGTATTAATCTCCTCTTGAATCTCCATAAAAATTGTGTTCTCTCTTGATTTTTTTTATTTTTCTCTCTTTTTAGCTCCAAAAATTGACCAAAATTATACTAATAATGACCCCATAGGGTTTATAGGGTGATTAGGGGCTTAAATATAGCTCAAGTCTCATCTAGACTATCAAATCAGCTTCAGATCAGATCAAAACAAGCAAAACTAATAGCATCATCCAATCACAGCATGACATATGGCACACAAAATTAACTGAGCAAATCAGAGCGTGATACGTGGCAGGGGAGACCGGTCAGAGTCATGCATTGCAACATGATTAGCGAAAATGGATGGCATGGTACACAGGTGGAACAAAGGGAGCAATGGCATGGTGACACGTGGTACGAAAGGTTGACCAATCTTTGAACTCAGATTGAACGTCGTGTTGACACATGCCACATAGTTCATCCTCTACACACGCAGCATAACATGATTCGTTGTCCTTACTTGCATGGAATCTGTATGGCTTGCTTAGTCAGCTCCTCTGCTTGTGTGGTAGGCCACGTGGAAGCTCTTGATTGGCTTTATGTTAAAAATCCCAAAATTTTCAAAAATTATATTTTTTACCCCTTTTCACTAAAATGTTTATATTTTAATATTTTTGGCCTCAAAAATACTATTTATTGAATAAAACAAGTAAATATTAAGTAAAAAAATGCACTAATGACTCTAATTTTGTAGAGTCATCACACCCCCAAACTTAACTCTTTGCTTGTCCTCAAGTAAAGATAAGTATAAATAAATAAAATAATATAGGAAGTGTATTCATAGACATACTTCGATTAGTACATAAATATTTCATGAAAACTATATCTCTAAAAAGTCATAAAATCCTATGATAACGAGGTTCACATATTCATCAATCAATGTTCTATCAATACAAGGATATGCAAGGTTTTTGAAAAATTGATTCGTGTGTGTGTGCTGCACATGATATCATCGAATGCACTCATGAAATCAACCTATATGAGCATGCTAATCAATTTAATCTTAGAACAAGTCTCATAAGTCTATTTTTCACATCCCTCTTCACTAATATAAATATACACTTAGCTAATAATCAATAACGATTTTACATGGTTGTAATGTAAGGCTTAGGTAAAGGATCGATAAATGAAGACACTTAGACTCTTTTAACACCTTAGCTCTTTTTTCATCATGCACTTTTTAACTACAATTGAGCTTTTATTTGATATTTTAGTGCACCTTCTTTTGTCATTCTTTTTATATTCTTTTTGTAACTTCATAACACTCCCAAACTTATTTTCAATTCTATTTTCTCCTTCTTCACAAGGATAATTGTGTTGTGAATTTTGCTTCTTCTTTTCTTAGTTATAGGGTGCATTACATTTTACCATACTCTATAGCATAACATATGATTGCATTTTTTTTCTTTTCATACAAGTTAAAGGTGAAAGGGTAAAGGTAATACTTATTAGTTAGGCATTAAGTGTGGCTTAAAGATATGAAAGGTTTTTTGTTAAACTCAAATGGGCCACTTAAGATATTAACAATGGTTAGCTTGAAAGGCTTAATCGATCCAAATAAGGCCTAAATCATTTCTCTTGCTAAATACTATTTAGGATTTCACCTTAAGGGATGATCAAATAGATTCTAAAACTTGGTAGATCTCATTGACTAGCATAACTCACTACAATTTTTCTCTCAATAAGAACACCAAAATCAATCATGAACATGTGCATAAAAATTTGAATCAATTCAATCAAAACTAGCAAGCATATCACATGATTAATGTAAATATCTTAACAAATATGTTACATTCCTTATCCTAGTCATGAAAACCAATTTTTATCATTGAGTTCATATGTTTCATATCAAGCATGCATGCATTTAGTTTCCATATATTTATCAATTTTTACCCAAATCATGATTAAAAACATCCTAAAAATAAAAATAAATTCCTTAAAAATTTAAAATGCACGGTAAAAGAAAAATGTAGAGAATGAAGTTTCCTCCCGAAACTTAAATTACAAATTGTCCCCAATGTGCACATATAAATATGAAAAGGTAAAAGAAAGGAAAACCTCCTTAATCATGGAAAACCACATCTATCGGTGAAATGATCATTTTTATTGTGCCATTGCTTTCCACATTTATTCACTTACAAAACAAAAACAATGAAAATATAAGTAAAATAATGTTGGGTTGACTCCCAACCAACGTCACATTTAACATCCTTGATTAGACGATCATATCAACTCCTAAGTTACATCCACTAAGGTTATCACAGATGTTACATTTGACAAGTGATCTTCATAATAGTGCTTCACCCTATACCCATTAACCATAAATCGTTCTTTATCTCTATTTTCTAATTCAATGGCTCCATGGTTGGTTACCTTAGTGATGATGAATGGACCTGGCCATCTACTCTTGAATTTTCCTAGAAACAATTTGAGACTTGAGTTTTACATTAACACTTTCTGACCCGGTTCAAAGATACGGTGCATAATTTTCTTATCATGCCATCTTTTGGTATTTTCTTTCTAAAACTTGGAGTTTTCATAGGCATTCCATAGTAATACATCCAATTCATTTATTTGAAGCATTCTTTTCTCACCAGCTGCATCTATGGACATATTCAATTGTTTCAATGCCCAATATGCTTTATACTCCAATTCTAATGGTAAGTGATAGGCCTTTCCATAAACTAGCTTATACGGGGTGGTACCAATCGGTGTTTTAAATGCAGTTCTATATGACCATAAAGCATCGTCCAACTTAGATGACCAATCCTTTCTAGAGATGTTCACAGTTTTCTCCAAAATTCTTTTCACTTCTTTATTGGATACCTCTACTTGCCCACTTGTTTGGGGATGGTAGGGAGTAGACACTTTATGCTTAATCGCATACTTATACAATAAGGAATCAAACACTTTATTGCAAAAGTGACTTCCTCCATCACTAATAATGATCCTAGGAGTTCCAAACCTAGCGAAAATATTTTTCTTCAAATATTTCATGACAACTTTGGCATCACATTTGTTGCTAGCAATAACTTCTACCTACTTTGACATGTAATCCACTCCTACAAGTATGTATTGGTTACCAAAGGATGGATCAAATGGTCTCATAAATTCGAAGCCCCACACATCAAACAGTTCTACTTGAAGTATACTATTCAGAGGCATCTCATCTCTTTTTTTCAATATTACCTATCCTTTGACATCTGTCATATTTCTTTACATAATTGTAAGCACCTTTAAATAGTGTGGACCAAAAATAACCAGATTGAAGTACCTTAGCTACTATTTTTGAGCTCCTAAAGTGACCTCCATAGTCTGAGCTATGGCAATGGTAAAGGATACTTTCAACTTCATCATTAGGGACACACCTTAGCAAAATATCATCACCACATTCTTTATAGAGGTAAGGTTCATCCCAAAAATATAATTTAATGTCATGGAGGAACTTCTTCTTTTGTTTCCAAGTGAGGTTCAGTGGAAGATTGTTAGCGGCAAGAAAATTTGCAATGTCTCCATAAAATAGGACTTCTGTTTGATATATAGAAAATAGTTGCTCATTTGGAAAAGATTCCCCAATCACCATAGTATCATCCATTTTTTCTTCCTTTTCTAGTCTAGATAGATGGTTTGCTACTTGATTTTTTGTTCCTTTTTTATCACGAATTTCCAAGTGAAATTCTTGTAGAAGGAGCACTCATCTTATCAATCTTGGTTTGGCATCCTTCTTCATCATGAGATACTTTATTGCAGAATGATCCGTGAAGATAGTCACTTTGGTGCCAACCAAATAAGATCTGAATTTCTCAAAGGTATATACAATGATAATGAACTCTTTCTCTGTAGTAGCATAATTCATTTGAGCCTCATTCAGTGTCTTGCTTTCATAGTATATGGCACAAAAAATTTTGTCTCTTCGTTGTCCAATAAGAGCTCCATTAGCAAAATCACTTGTGTCACACATCAGCTCAAAAGGCTTACTCCAATCCAATGTGACTAAACTGGTGTAGACACTAGTCTCTCTTTTAGCACTTGAAATGCCATTAAACATTTATCATCAAACTTGAAAGGCATGTCCTTTTCCAGAAGATTACACGAGGGTTTGGAGATTTGGGAAAAATCTTTTATGAATCAACAATAAAAACTTGCATGCCCAAGAAAACTCCTTACTCCTCATACATTAGTAAGTGGTGGTAGTTTCTCAATCACTTCTATCTTAGCTTTATCCATCTTAATACCATTAGCTGAAATTTTGTGGCCCAAGATTATACCTTCATATACATGAAATGACATTTCTCCTAATTTAAAACGAAATTTGTTTCTCCACATCTTTTTGACGCTAAGGAAAGATAGTGTAGACATTCATCAAATAAGTTTCCAAAGACCCAAAAATCATCCATGAAGATTTCTAGATGCTTCTCTACCATGTCTGAGAAAATGGCCATCATGCAACGTTGAAATGTAGCAGGTGCATTGCATAATCCAAAGGGCATTTTATTAAAAGTAAAAGTTTCATAAGGACATGTGAAAATGGTCTTTTCTTGGTCTTCAAGTGCCACAACAATTTGTTTATAACCATAGTATCCATCTAGAAGGTAAAATAAAGAATGCCTAGCTAATAGGTCAAGCATTTGATCCATGAATGAGAGAGGAAAATGATCCTTTCTTGTAGCTTTATTTACTTTACAAAAATCCATACATACTATCCATCCCATGACAGTCCTAGTAGGTATTAACTCATTGGACTCATTTTAAACCACAGTGATTCCTCCATTCTTCGGTACACATTGAATTGGACTTACCCATTCACTATCTGATATTGGGAAATAATGCCCATGTCTAGCCACTTGAAAATTTTCTTTTTCAAGACTTCTTTCATAATGGGATTTAAGCGGAGTTGTACATCCCTGGTGGCTTTAGCCCCATCCTCTAGCAAAATTTTGTGCATACATATAGATGGGCTTATGCCTTTGGTGTCGATAATAGACCAACCTATAGCTCTTTTGAAGTTCCATAACACCTTTAGTAGTGTTTCCACTTGCTCTATACTTAGATGAGTCGAGATTATGACTAAAAGTTCCTCGTTATCACCCAAAAATGTATAATGAAGATGAGAAGGTAAAGGTTTAAGCTCTAATTTGGGTGGCTCCTCAATGGATGGTTTCAACCGTGATCTCATTTCAAGATATTATACAAATGCATTTGATTCAAACATGAAAGGCGTGTCCTCCAAAAGTTCATATAGTTCACAATATCAACCTTTGATTCCATATTTTCAAAATTAAAACAATTTGAGTCATTTTCTATTGAGTTAATGTCCTTGTTCATAGCATCATGTGTTAAAGTCATAAGTGGGGGTGATTCAACAAGTTTTGTTAAGATAACGACATGAGTTTATGCACCTACATAAGTGTCATGGTATTGATTAGTATATGTGTTTACAGAATTAACAAGTATAGACTCTAAAGCATCAATAAGGCACATGTCGTAAAGCACATCCAATGGTTAGCTCATCAGTACTATCTATTCGAAAGCAATCACCAGCATTATCATCATCAGAAAATTTAATTGCTTTGAACACATTAAATGTTACTTGTTCATCTTGCACTCTTATTGTAAGCTCACATTTTTTTCACATCAATGAGTGCTTTTTCAGTTGCTAAGAAAGGACGAATAAGTCTGATAGGAATATCATGGTCCTTCTCCATATCTAGCACAATAAAGTCCACCAGAAAGATGAATTTGTCTACTTTTACCAGCAAATCTTCTACCATACCCCGGGGTCTTTTAATTGACCTGTCAACCATCTGCAATTTTACTAAAGTGGGTTTAGCTTTACCAACCCCCAATCTCTTAAAGATTGATAATGGCATGAAGTTAATGCTAGAACCCAAATCACATAGTGCCTTGTCAAAACAGATGTTCCCAATAGTGCAAGGGATGTCAAAACTACTTGGATCTTTTAGTTTTTGCGGTAGTTTTCTATTAAGGATTGGGCTATAACCTTCAGTCAAGGTTATTGTTTCATGATCTCTAAGCCTTCTTTTCTTTGATAGTATATCCTTCATGAATTTGGCATAAGATAGCATTTGTTTAAATGCCACTACAAATGGTATGTTTTTGTGCAACTTCTTGAAGACTTCCAAAAAATTTTAAAACTATGTATCTGACCTTTGCTTTTGCGTTATTTGAGAAAGAGTAATAGTGGGTTTGTATAGGTTTCTCTTTTTTTGCTAAATTATTTCCTTTCCATTACTCTCTTTATCCACTAATTCCTCCTTATCCTTTTGAGTCTCATCTCCCTCTAGAGTTTGACCACTTATCAAGGCTATATCACTACAATGCTTTTTCCCTTCTCTTCTTGTGTTTATAATTGTGTCACTTGAAAGGTTACCTTGAGGCCTTTGGCTTATAGCATGGGCAAGTTATCCTATTTGGGTCTCCAAATTTTGAATCGAAGCCTCTTGAGTGGACACTTTTGTAATTTCTGATTGGATGAAGTCATTCATCATCCCCATTAAGGTATTTGTATTGTCCTCAGTAGGTGGCCTCTTCTCTTGGGCTTGTGATTGGAGTGGTTGTTGAAAACCAGGTGATTGAAATGATTAACGTTTGAATTTATTACCACCTTGATTGTTGTTACTCCAAGAGAAATTTGGATGTTGTATCCATCTTAGATTATATGTGTTCGAGTATGGGTTATTGTTTTGATTCACATTACCCATACAACAAATGGATTCAGAATTATTTGGACAATTATCAAACAAATGAGCTCCTCTCCAATACACACATGACACTCATGAATCTTGGACATGGTTTATACTCCTTGGCGAATTTTAAGCCTTCAAAAGGTTAACCAAAATGAAACTTGAGCTGTAAGTGCTATGATATCATTTACCTTATGTATTCTAGCTACTCTTCTTGCTGCTGTTATTCTGTCCATTGGCCATTGATAATTATTGCTAGCCATCTTCTCAAGTAAATCATAAGCTTGATTGTAAGATTTGGCTAGCAATGCTACATTAGCATATGCATCGACAATAGTTCTTGTTTAAGCATTGAGGCCCATTGTAAAAATTTCCATTTGAATCTAAGAAGGAATACAATGATAAGGACACTTTCGTAGCAATTCCTTGAATCTTTCCCATGCTTCATATAAACATTCTCCTTTGTGTTGTTCATAAGAAATAATGTCATTCCTAAGCTTGGCATTCTTTGTTACTGGGAAGTATTTCATCAAGAATTTTTCCGCCAAACCATTCCAAGTTATAATGGAATCAGGTGGCAAAGATTTTAGCCAAGCTCGAGTACTGTTTCGCAAAGAGTAAGGGAACAATCTAAGTCTAAATGCCTCGTTTGTCACACCATTGAACTTTAATGAATCTACAACTTCAATAAACAATCTGAGATGAAGATGAAGATCCTCTATTGGTAACCCGCTAAATTTTTGAACTGTTTGTAGCATTTGAAACATCACTAGCTTTAGTTCAAACTCATTAGCTTGAATATTTGGCCTTGTAATACTTGGATTCATCCCTTCCAACGTAGGTATTGCATATTCATTCATAGTTCTATCACTATCATCCATCAAAACCATTTGATTGTTCAAGTTTAGCTCATTATTGTTTATATATAATAGATTAGCCTTTTTTTCTTTTTGATGACAACTTGTTTTCTAATTAATCTCAAAGTACACTTAATTTGAAGATCTAAATGTAAGATTTCAGCCTTACGAACTCTGCTCATGAAATACAGTCAAATATGTTTTTATAATACTAAAACATATATCTAAATAAAAACTAAATACAAATTAAAAAAAATAATAAAAAAACTAAATAAATTAATTAATTAAATAAAAGAAATTAAATAAATAAATAAGTTAGTAAAAGAAAATAAGTAAATTAAAATTAAAGTAAAGAAATAAAAATTAAGAAAAATAACTAAAACAACAAATAATAATAAAAAATTATTAATTTTTAATATTTATAATCCCTAGTAGGGTGTCCACGATTCGGTTTTGGGTAAAAAAAATTAACTGGATCAGACCAAACCGTTTGATTATTAAAAATATTGAACCAGATGGTTTGGTTAATGGTTTTCAACTATTTGATCCGATTAATAATACATAAATATGATACACTTAATAATATACCTTTAATTAAAATATGAGAAATTTAATCAACGATTTGTGAGAAATAATATGAAAAATTTAATATATTATTAAACAAGTTTGGTCTGGTCTAACCGGCTTAAAAATCAATACAAACCAGACCGTACCGTTTGATTCATAAAATCATTCGGTCTAGTTTGATCTTGTCCGGTTTTCTGGTTAAATCCGATTCGGTCCGGTGTTTAGACACCCCTAATCTCTGGCAATGGCGCTAAAAACTTGATCGCTACACAAATTTGGTATGCAATGAATAAAAAAGTATATGTATCGTAACAAGTAATATAATGATAAGAAAAGATCATTCCCATGAAGATTATTTTATTAAAACCTAATTTTTAAAACTAAAAAAATAAAAATCAATTTTTTTGTGTTTTTATATTTTAAGGAAGAAAAATTAAAATAACTAAAAGTAAATAACAATAATTAATTAAATCAGATATGGTAACTAAAAATATATATGAGAAAACATCTAGAAATACTTAATCCTTAAATTTTCTAAACATGTGAATTGCTAAAATCCTCCCAATATAATTATCAATGAATTACATGATCAATTGAATCTAACCTAATATGTATTCATCTCTCAAGTAAACTAAACACCATATAGTAATTACTTTAATCATACTCTCATGCCAATTAAATTGCATACTACTTATTAAGTTAATCAATTACAGATCACAAACACAAGAATCGTGCATCTCTTCCTAGAAACTACGCATGTTATTTAATCAAGGAAAACAATTAAATAATTATTTAAAATCTATATAATTACCTCTATAGATAAACTGTTGGCCAAATAATTAATAGCATAAAAATTATATTAAATAATATAATTAAATTAAAATTATAATTGGGTAAAATATTATATCTTTAAATGGTGAAAATTGGCTTTATAAGATCCCTAGATAAATAAATTAATTACACATAATTGTGTTCATAAAGCTCATATTTTTTATAAAGGAAGACATAAAAATCGATAAAGAAAAGAGTAGAAGAAGAAATAAAATTAATCTTGTGAATTGTACTGTTAATCTCCTCTTGAATTTCCACCAAAATTATGTCTCCTTTTGATTTTTTCTATATTTTTCTCTCTTTTTAGCTCCAAAAATTGACCAAAATTATGTTGATGATGACCTTTTAGGGTTTATTGGGTGATCAGGAGCTTAAATATAGCTCAGGTCTAATCTGGACAGACGGATCAGCTTCAGATTAAGGATTGAGATCAAAACAAGCAAAACAGATAGCACCCACCAATCACGACACGACACATGGCACAAGGAGTTCATTAAGTGAATTAGAGCGTGACACATGGTAGAGTAGATTGGTTAGAGTCAATGCTCGTTGAGTCAGCGAAAAATGGATGGTGTGGTGCACGGGTAGAACGAGAGGAGCAATGGTGTGGCGACACGTGGCAAGGCGGGTTGACCAATCTCTGAACACGGATTGAATACCGTGTTGACACATGGTATGTAGTTTGTCCTCCACACAGGTGGCATAATGTGATTTGTTATCCCTGCTTGCGTGGCTTGCTCAGTTAGCTCCTCTGCTTGCATGGCCGGCCACGTGGTAAATTTTGATTTTCTATGCGTTAAAAATCTAGAAAAATGTCAAAAATATATTTTTACCCCTTTTCAGTAAAAAATTTATATTTTAATATTATTGGCTACTAAAGTACTATTTATTGAATAAAACAAGTAAATATTAAGTAAAAAAGTGCGTTAACGACTATACTTTCGTAGGGTCATCGCTATTTAAATATGTCTCTAAGAGGTGCTCTCATTTTTGGTAGCCATTTAATGTTTTGTTCTTTCTCCATCCTCAATACATTTTGAGCTAAACTTATTCTCAAATGTTGACCTCTAAAAGGTGATAATGAACTCCCTCAAGGTCCACGATTTCTTGACCATTGACCTTCCCCTTTATGACTTGGGGTGAACATTTGTTTCTATTAATCATTTTATCTTGATTTTCTCTATTCGGGCTTATCCTCCTTTTCTTCTTTACTAATGCAACCTTTACAATAACATTGTTCTTTTTATCTAATTTTAACTCACTTTCTAGATTAACAAACTTTTTGGTCTCTCTATAAGCCTCTTCCATTGTGTGTGGAACGATTTTGGTTAACTCAACAAATAAACCAAAATTTCTCAACAAATCTATTTTGAAGAAATTTCCAACTTTCTTCTCTAAATATTTTCATGTATTCCTCAATTAACTTTCCATTTTCCTGGGTGATTGAGAAGATGTGATAAGACTCTTTCCTCAAGGGCTTGTTACTAGCATAGTTTATGATGAATAACTTAGCGAATTGAGAGAAGGTAGTTATGGTATGGGATGTCAAGTTATTGAACCACTTTTGAGCACTATCACATAGAATGGAAACAAAGAGCTTGCATATCATGACATTGTTTTTTTTCTCGAGTGAAGCTCACAAGGCCCATGGCCATTTTGAAATGCTAAACATAAGTTATCAGATCCTTCATTCCTTGGTAATTTGGACACTTAGGGGCATCAAATTTGGTTGGAGGTTCGTTGTTCTCTATTTCATCAGAGAAATGGGAGACAAATAGTTGTTTGCAATTCTTGTCCACATCATAGTGTGACTTACCTTTGTCTTGCCTTCTGTTTGTTTCTTTAAGGGTGTTATCTTGTTTCTTATTTGTTTCTTCTAAGGCTTGAAAGTGTGCCTCCCAGATCCTTCACTCTTCCATTAATTGTTCATTGTTAAGCCTAACTACATTAGAGGGACATATGTCGTCTGCTACATTATCAACTTAGGAAAGCTCATCTCTTACAAGAGCTGGGTGAATTACTTCAATTAGGTTATTAGCTCAACCCAAGAGGTTTTCTAGGCCTACTCATACGCATATCGCTCTGTTTTCTCTCCTAGTCTTGTCAATCTCTCTTCGCAGCTCGAAAAGTTGTCGAGCCAGATCTTGGTAAGGCTTGACCTTAGCTTGTACCTCAACTCGTGGTTTGGCTCAAGCTTTTTTAAGGATTGGTAAGGTGTTGTTCTGTGATGCCATTTTATTCGCTAGTCTTAATCTTTCTTCAGCTTGCATTTCAACCATGATGAATGTGGTATTTAGAGAGCGCGAAGTGGAGTTTCTCTCAAAACTCAGGATGAATCCTCGAGATACGAGATCCAAAGTTGAAGCTTAACCTTTAAATCATGAGCCCTACGATGGGCGCCAAAGTGTTAGGATGATCTTATTTTAAAGAGAAAGAAGTCAGAGAATTGAGTGACTTGTGTGGATCTCAAGTACATAATCTAACTTAAGATAAAACACCTTGATAAATCGAGCTGATGGTTGATCCTCAGGTACTTCAACTTATTTTGTTTAAATTAGGACACCTTATAAACATTACTTTTAACACGACCATATCTTAAGGTCTTGGGAAAAACGCATGATGGATTTGACTATTCATAGATCGGGTTAAAGGTCGAGTCTTATGTTAAAACAAAAATCATATAAGTTTTAGTTGTTTTCAAATTGTCATGCTTTTTAATCATTAGACTATTATTATTATTACGTGTTAACTGTATATTATTTTTTTTAATTTAAATAAAAATTAAATCTCAAATTTGAGATAATATAATTTAATATCTATACATAATTAAAAAGGAAATAAGAAGATTTTAGTCAATTGTTTGTAATTTTTAAATAATAATTAATATCACAAAATCCAAGAAAATATTCATATGACATACTTGAGGAATATTGTTATATATTTTGCTAAATATGGAGACCTATTTATAAAAAAAAGGATTTTATTAAAATATTAAAACATATATTATTATGTATTTTTATAAAATAATAAGAAATATTTGAAAATACAAAATAGTAAAGTTTTTTTTAATGCCCCTCACACGTGTGTGTAGCTTCGCTCATGTGTCCGGCCAAACTTAGGTTTAATAAAACACATAGATCGAAGTAAAGTGATATTTTGGAGTGAATATGTCTATTTTTTAGAGTCTATGGTAGTTTCTTCCAATAGATTCACAGTCACAAAGATGGAGAATCATTTTATTAGCGTTGTTGGATTTTGGTACATCTGAAAGGGTTGTAATGATTGGGTGTTTAAACATGTGATTTTTTTTATCGTACTACGTTTGACTCATTTATAGTTGGAAAAGTATCATGTAGCTATTGTCTATCATTTGATTGCCTTTGGCTAGTGTTTATGTTGGTGGATGTTTTTTTTTTTTTGTTTATTTGCTTTGGATTTAATATTTTATTATTATCTCGATTTTATTTTTGTTAAAATTTTAAAGTAACACTTTAATAGTATTATATTAAAAAACACATAAATATAATTTATTATTTAATTAAAAATTTTTCACGTAATTAATATTATATATATTATATTCAAAATTTATTTTTAAATAATAAATTAATTAAATAATATTAAGAATATATTTTAAGATAATTAATTAATTAATTATTTAAAAATGTTTTTAAAAATAAAATATATTAAAATAATATCTCAAAAATGTAAATAAAATGATTATCAAAAATAAAATCACGTTATTATTTGGTTAACAAACCCATTTGATTGATTATCTCAATTTGATGATAATATAATTCCCTATTATTTTATTAATAAAATTTTTAAAAGTTATGAACACTCGTTATTTTTAATTAAAACAACATGTTTTTTTATTTATGTTCCAATTTTTTAATCTTGAAAGAATTCTTTTTTAAAAAACATAGTGCTCATACTATCATAATGAACATTGGAACTTTAGACTTCTATATTTTAAAATAAATTATTGAGTCAAAAGTTTGTTGGAAAAATTATATGAAATAAATATATTGGAAAAATTACTCAAATGGTATTTAAATTTAAGTTTTTAGGATATTTTGATACTTATGCATTAATGTCCACATTTTATTTAGTACAAGGTAAAACAATTCTTTAAGTACTTTTTTTTTGTAAATTTTATTGAAATTGAATACTTTAATCCCGAAATCGAGATTATAATATATATTTTTTATAAGTATTAATTAAAAATTTTAAAAATTAAAATATTTTAAAAAAATAAATTTAATTATTTTGATGCCACTTTGTATATATGATGTACATAAAAATAAAATAAGAAAGAAAAATATATGAAAATTTTGAGCCCTTCAGCAATAATATTTTGTCACCCGTCGTAAAATTATCTTTTATATTAAAAATATCGATAAAAATATATTTTTATATCAAATTTATATCTTTTTATTATTAATATTTTTTTTAATATTATATCATATTAAACATAATTCAATATTATTTAATTAAATATTAATTAAATAAAAACATGATTATTATTTTTGCTATCATAAAAGTAAGCTAAGATGACTAATGGAATCGGAGAAGAGGTGTTTTAATTACAAAAATTTGAGTCACGTGATAATAGGAAATTGATCAAGTGAAAGAAGATTATGAGCTAAATTGTTCAACTTCTTAATAATCTTGCAAATGGATATCATATTGAATAGTGTAGCTTGTGTTATCCTTTTAAAACAACTTTCTTAACATTATTTGATTGAAAGCTAATTATCTTTCCATTAATGCTTGCATCCTAAATTTTATATCTTCTTTTATGTAAACTTCTTTGCATAATTAAAATATAATCATTGAAATAAATTTTAATTAATGTTATTTAAGTAATATTTTTATTATTATAGATTTTTAGATGTGATTGTTGTTATTAATGTTATTATTATTATTATTATTATTATTATTATTATTATTATTATTATTATTATTATTATTATTATTATTATTATTTTATTTCTCCATTCCGCGTGTTTCACCATTCACGAGATTCCTTCCGATCTTCACCTCATCTATCATATTATTCCTCCCAAAGCCTCAAATCCCACAACCGATCATTTGGATTGTTCATTCTCTCCACTCTCCCTATCCTCCTCAATTCTGATGGCTACCCCAGAAACCACCGTTACTACGACCCAAGATGCCCCGAAGTACATGTATTCGGTGTGGGCAGTTCCACCGGATGACGTGGCCGACAGAGCCAAGAAGCTCATGGAGGGTCTTCGTGCTGACTTCGGTGGGCCCCAGTTCGAACCTCACATCACTGTCGTCGGTGCCGTCAGCTTGACGGAGGATGATGCCTTGGCCAAATTCAAGTTGGCGTGTGAGAATCTCAAGCCTTACACTGTTAGTGTTGATCGCGTGGCTACTGGTACCTTCTTTTATCAGTGTGTTTACCTTCTCGTTCATTCAACCCCTGAGGTATTATTTCGAGCTCTTTTTTAAAAAAAAATTTGGAATATTATTTATTTAAATGATGATGTACGCGATGGTCACTAATTTCAACAATTTGTGGCATAAAGCTCCAAGCTTTTTTCCCCTACGTCCACGTTTAATTATTAATTTCAGGACACAATTTGTATGATCCAGAACTTGTATGGTCTGTAGGAAATTTTGTGAGTCTAGATTGTTCAGTGGCTTTTATAGTTTTATTTAATGTAATTGGGGCAGGATTGGGCTGACAGAAAATTCACATTGGATTCAAGTCACAGTTTGAAACACAGCGATACCGTTTGATCTTAAAGAAAAAGAAGAAAAATAGTTTTTTTATTTATTTTTTATAAGCCATGCTTAACAGATGCTTTTGAAGCAATCCATAAACATCTTATTGTGGTCAAAAACAGATGAGTACTAATAGCCTTGATAAGAAAGATTAAAATTTGTCCACTTTTGAAAAGGTAGAATTTAGTCATTTAAACCATAAAACAACCTGATGCATAAATGATCCAGTTATTCAGTTGATTTTATTTTTGATTCTCTTAGGGAAAAAAAATTATTCATTTTCTTACAATGTTAAAAACGTATGTTCATTTACATTGTATGAAAAATAAATATTTTTTTAAAGGGAGTTAAAAATGAAACTTCATTTATGCGATGCAATTAAACCAAAAACAAATTTGGGGATTAGACTTGAAATGGACAAAGCTAACTGATTATTTAGACTCAAATGATGATTTTAGTATTAGATATAAGAGGTCAAAAGAATGACCTATTAAATACGGGTTGGTTCGACACTTTTCTAAAGGAATCATACCTCGTACCCAAAATTTGTTCAGAATTTTAAATTAATAGTTATTTTTTAGTCAAGAGGAATTACAAGTTCTTTAGTTTTCATATTTATACCCAAAAATTGTTTAGTATGGTTCTGAAATTCACTTTGTAGGGGAGGAATGGAGTAGAGATTGGAGAGAAAAGTGTGACTAGACTGCCAAGAAGGGACTCAGGATGTTATGGGTCCAAGTGATCAATGAGGGTGTAAGGCATCAGATTTCTTTGTTTTTGAAATGTTTCCTGGTATTTGGAATATCTATCATACCCTACTAGTTCTTAAGAAGAAATGGTAAAGAGAAGGTTCACTTTACATAGAACATGAGTTACGAACCTCATTTTGCATTGTTCTGAATTGAACATACGGGCTGGGCTGCTGGTGTCACCAATATTTGGTTTGTATTTGTCTCCTCAATGTTAAATCCAGAACAGAAATGGGAAAGGGAAATATGATAAAATGATTGAAGAAGCACCTTCCATGATCCATCAACGGCATATATTACTTTTGAAATTACTATTCTCTGTTTTCTCTTAAACCTTTAAATTGGATTTTCTTGATAGAGAACCCTTCTTTCTTGTGGTTAGTTCTTTTTTGACATAGAAATGTTGATGTTATCAATTTGTTTTTGGGATTCTAGGAAGTAGGAATTAGTTGCTATTGTATCATTCTTTTTTGGCTCATGTTTAACATGAAGTCTGCTCAAATGGATTTGGTTATCCTTTCACTGTTTCAATAAGCTATGCTTGGAAAATTGATATCATGCTTTGATTTTTCTCAGGTAGTGGGAGCTAGAGAGCATTGCAATGGGCATTTTGATGTTAAGAACTCAACACGTAAGCAATTATCTCCATTTTCTTATTCCAAAGTGATTTCTTCAATCTCCCTAGTTTATCGTTTGTCTATAATACATCTTGCAAAATTATTGTGAAATTTAGACAATGAGGCGTCTTTTGAGGCTGTATTACTGGAGAACTAGTACTAACGAGATCTTGGTCATGTATGCTTAGTTTTATATAACTAAGTAGCAAGTATCAATTTTAAAATTTAAATCTGTTACGCTCATAAAAAAGTTGGCAGCATACTCTTAAATCTGTTTCTGAGACATTTCATAATTTGCAGCATGCATTTAAATACGCTAGAAACTATCATATCCTTGGGTGATTAACCATGCGATAGATATAACTCTCCTGCTACAATTTCTCTGTTTTCTTGAAACCTGAATCCTGAAATATGTCAACTATGTTCTATTGAAAGTGCCTTGAAGGTCCAAGACATTTTAAGGCTTTAAGAAAAAAAGAAAAAAACAACTTTTTTGGTTTTTGTTTTTTTTGGTTGCTGAATATCACAAAGGATGAGGATGGTGCTGTTTCTGTTGAAAGTAGGATGTAGGTCCTAAGTTTGTAGCTTTAACAAAGCACTGAAATAGTTATAATAATCTTAAATTCTCAAGTTGCTTCTTGCATGAAATTTCCTGCAGCGTATATGCCACATATGAGCCTTCTCTATGGAGATTTGGCTGAGGATGAGAAGATAAAAGCCGAAGAAAAAGCTAATAGTCTTGATGGCATAAATGGCCTGAGTTTTCCAATAAATCGTCTCGTATTGTACATATCAGACACAGATGACAAAACTTGCAGATCTTGGAGGAAGGTGGCCGAATTTAATCTTGAAGCCAAATAGCTTGCTTTTCTTCATGGTTATAGCTTGTAATAAACCCATCCTATGAACACTTGATTGCTATATTCGATTTTCCAGTGTGATTTGTGCTGTGAACTATTTATGGTTTTGCATTAACAACAGCTATGTATTTACTGTTCATTACACTCCGAGTGTGAATTCTGTGTATGGTTCTGTTTAAGCTATTATTTTCCAGCACGTTTAAGCCAAAGTTCGAGATAGTATGAAATTGAAGTCCCCCGGAAGGTATTAAATAATAAACCCTATCTTTCACACAAATCGAGGGTCCAATGCTACTTTTTGGTATCCATATTCATGGACGAAAATACCATATCAATGAAAATACAGAGATTTGAATTTTATGAAAATATTAATGATATTATTGATATTGTTGGTGGATATTTAAAAAATATTATGAAAATAGTAAAATTTATAACTATTTTTAAAATTTTGCATGAAAATTTTAAAATACAAGACATATAATAATAAACTAATTAAATTAATTTTTATTTTTTTTAAATATTATGTGATTGAAATGTCATAAAATGTATATATATATAGAATAGGGAATTGTGATTAATATAATTTATATATTAAGAAAAAATAATTATTTTTAATTTCGTGATATCTACATAAACTATAACAGAGTAATGAAAAGTGAATAATATAAATATAAAATTATTTTAAAAGCGAGAATTATGTATATCATAAATAAATAAATAAAAATAGCATGAAATGAGATAAAGATAATTGAAAAAAAATAAAAATTATGTAACTATTTTTTTACAAGAGAAAGGTTATTCACACGTGTTTAGTTGGGTTCAATCATGCGATTTCAAAAACATATTAGTGGCAAATATCATTTAAATTATTCACTTACCAATAAAAAGTTATGCAACTAATTATCTTCAAACGAATCACATTTGAATGAGTTAGGACTTTTAATTACATATATACTATTTAAGTAAATTTGAAATTTTATTGGAAACTAAAATTGAATATTTTTACATAATATTATATTAATTTATGATATAATAAATTATTTGGATGTAAATCTATATCATATTTTTGATATTTTCAAAATTTTCGTTAAAATTTTAAAATATCACAAAACAATTTCGATGGAAATACAAAAGTATTTTGAGATATTTTCACTCATGCCCATATTATAATATTTTGGTGCCAGTTACTATTGAAAAATTCATATGTTGAAACAATTGCATAAAGATCGATCGTTCTTTTGACCCAAGTAGGTAACTAGGATCTAGAAGATGGGTAGTAACTCTAAACCATAGAATCTTTTTGCGAGCTCTATTTCAACTCGGTCAAGTAGATCTTACAACGTGAATTAAGCAGGTAGCACATCGAAAGCACAAACCAACATACTTAATTCAACACACATTTAAAAAATCAAATGATACCAAAACAACAATTTGCAATAAACACATTAGTGGTAGTGTGCATCACTGGCTTCTGTACAAGTTAGCAGTATGTAGAAACATAGCAAACATCACACAACAAGTGAATCAGTCATACATACTGAAAAACTATAAAGGATTTCCAATCACTTCAATACATTATATGTGAGAACATATTCGATAAATGATAATTGTACTTTCATAGCATATAATCATAAATAATAGAACATACCACAAAAAAGAGTCTATTACATAACCAAGATAAGGAGATACTGACTTTTTAGAGACTCATACCAAAAATGTATACAGATAAAAAGAAAAAGCAATATAAATTAATCATTAAGTAAGAAGATTAATTTAATATAGCAAAAGTAATAAACATAAAGCTACATGCATGCTACATTAAAAGGAAAGAAAGCATGAGACAACATATAACAAATAAGCTTTCTAATTAGAATCTAAATCTAGTATATTGGTACATATACGATAGAAACTCATATTATACTAACACACAATCTGATAATGTAAAACAACATAAATTATGAGATAAACTCACATAGAATCCTTGCCTATGTGGTTACATCCTTGGTTTGCTTATGGCACCCACTTGACAACAGATAAATCCATTAAGTAATAAAATAGATACAATATTGACAGAAATAGAGCCATCATTACCTCTATTAGTTAGGACATTTGTCCTAATTACCTATTGCTATCCCTTGCTTATTGTCTTCGTAATGACTTGGTTTAACACATGAATTTGGATTTTCTCCAAAGCCATCACCATTCGATGTGGTGTGATTAGTAATCGTAGATTAGTAATGTGAAATGAATAAGCAAATATGAGGACCACCCTCAATCATAAACAACCAATAACCACTGTGGTAATCACTTTCATTGACGAGCAACTAATTGTCTACGTGTGATACATAATCAATCATGTACCACACACAGCTAACGATTTGAGAAAAACAACCATTCAACACAAGGCTCATCGCATATAAAAATATACATCCTAATAGCTACTAGTCAACACATGGTTCACAACCACACAAGCTCCTCACATAACATTCTCACAAATACTACCTTGAGTACTTACCACGCAAATGCACGGTTTTTCTCACACAATCACAAATTACTAATATCGAACAACACTCAAGGTAATAATGATCCATAAACAGAAAATGAGGTGTCAATTTGATAAAGTTCCACTATAATTTTTCTAGATTAAAAACGAGATGAGAGAGGGCATTTATAGAACTCACCCATGCACAATGGTCTGAGGCCTCACAGAGGATCCTCGTCAACCATCTCATCGAGGGTATGATGAGGGGTATGAGAAAGGCCTCATTGAGGTGCCAAAAAAATCTCATTTTTTGTTTCCGAAAATGTCAAATAATTTTCATAAATACCCATACCAAAAACGAAAAAAAAATATGAGCAATAACGTCAGCTCCCAAGCTAAACCTCATGCATGCTAAGAAAATCAATCCCGTGTTGTGTGTGAACATGCTTTTAATTTAATTTACCTAACTATGTGTGTGTGTGCATTACTAATTCGTAGTAACCAATCTTATGACAAAAAAATGACCATCAATGCTAATTGAGAAATAGTTAAAGTACCATTGAGCAATAGAGGAGTCATGCATAGAGAACTAGAAAGAAGAGGTGCTTAGAAGAAGAGTTATATTGTTGTAAATGCATTTACAATTTAATCACAAAAATTTCCACCTGTAATTACAGTCTACTACTGTATTTATAAAGTTCTACATTGTACTATATTACATCAAACTGTACTACTCATTGTACTACACATTACATCAAGTTATACTATATAATAGAATACAATACACAAACTTCTTATAACTAATATAACTGACTATTGTAACTATCAAATTCTTATGGGTCTATACATATTACTTTGCATATCATTGCTACGCAAGATACATGACTGACGTTAATAGTCTTTACCTGAATGTAATCATGTACCTACTTGAATACATGAGCTAGCTTTGCTGCACACACATCCCCATATGCATATCATCCAACATATTTTGCATTACCATTGTTTGTACTACGCCTAGCTCAGCAGAGGGTACAAGGCATCTCGGGATATAGAATATGTGGCTATAAGGGTAGGTCACAGTTAGAAGCTGGGGAGGGGCTAAAGAAATGCATGCCAGGGTATTGATGCCTTGTTTAGTCAGGAACTAGCTTGAGCATCAACGCCTTACCTCTGAGCCCCAAATGGATATCCTCAGATGCCTTGTGCCCTCTGTTGAGCTAGGCACAACACAAACACTCTTCATTGGGAAAATACATCGAGTTCATGATATATTGCCTTAAATCACTCCATGTCTTAAATAACCCTAAGCTTGCAAACCCTTGATAAAGATGATGCAATATAATTGGGGAAGAGGGCAAAAACTCCAGTATCGTGGAAACAAAATGACATGGAACTAACGAAGATGATTATCTTGTTTCAATGATTCTCCATCGGGATCATCTCGAACACCTCTCACTATTTAGAAGATAAGAAATTCATCGGCGGACATCTCTCACTATCGGATTAATTATTTTTTATATCGTATATGAAATTTTTTAAAACTATCTAAAAATTGTAATTTATTGCAATTATATTCATGAATTAACTATAAAAATATGTACAATTTAAGTTATAATTTCATCATTATTTATACGTTGTATGTACAATTATAATTTTAAAAATATATATTATTAGTTATGTTTTTATCATTACTCATACATTATAGCATAATTATAATAAAATAAACTTTTTAAACATTTTTATAAATGATCTAATATATTATGAATATAATAAATAATTAACCCTTCATTGTATAAGAAAATCATCTACCTTAATCGCAAATAAAGTAGGTTGAAAGAGGAATTTAGGGCAAAAATGTAAAATGCTAAGGTATAAAATGCAAACATATTACTAATTTATGTAAAAAGTGTTAATTATGTTATATATTTGTTTGAAATAATTTATAAAAATGTACAAATATTTACTTTATTGCAATTATGAACAATAGAAACATACAAAACTTTAAGTATAATTGTATCATTATCCATACGTTGTATACATAATTATAATTTGAAAAATGCACATTATTGGGCATGTTTTATCGTTACCCATATATTATGGACATAATTATAACAAAGTAAACTTTTGAAGTATTTTTATAAATTATTTCATACATTCTGAATATAAAACATAATTAACACAAATAAAAATGATGAGATTCTTAAAACTAGATATCTTATAGGTAATTTAATCTCAAAGTAGCAATACCAGCTTAATTAAACATTTAGAGTACAATGAGTCTAAAATAATATCGCACAATTTTTATTGTGATTCAACAGGGTCCACCATTCATTCAAACTCGAGCCTCGTTTTTGGCCTATATAAGTCCACTTTCACATTAGGGATCCATCTTGTATAAGCTCACCAAAAGGTTAACCTATTAGGTGGGATAATCTATCTCAATTATAAGTCTTATTTACTATGTATATTTTTCTAATATGTGGCTAGTTTGTATACCTATATATCATGAGTTTGAACTAGCCTATCTATACAAACATTGCTTTGGTTTACTATATTTATTTTGCTTTTGTTTTCTCTTGTAAATACTTTGAAATTTGAGATGTCTGGAACTGATATTGTAGCCCCTTATTATGGTATTTTCTTTATTGTTGTGTTTGGTTAGAAGGAATAAAAAGGAATCAAAACTGATTCCTTCCATTTGTGTGTTTGGTTAGGCTGAAAAAGGAGTGAGGAATGAAATCGATAAGGAATCACAATTCCTAAAGGAGAATGAATCACAATTCCTAAAGGAGAAGGAATCACAATTCCTTCTCCCCCTTTTAGGAATCATGATTTCATTCCCATCTCAATTTTTTTCCAATTTTACCCCCACTCTAAATATAACCCTATACGCAAATCCCAAATGCCAAAACCCAAAATCTTAAACGCAAAATCCTAAACCCAAAATCCCAAATCCTAAATCCCAAATCCCAAAACCCTAAACCCAAAACCCAAAATCCTAAAACCCTAAACCATAAGCCCCAAATCCCAAAACCCTAAATCTTAAACCCTAAAACCTAAATCTCTAAACCTTATGCCCTAAATCCATAAAACACTAAACCCTAAACCCCAAAACCTAAAACCCTAAACCCCAAAACCCAAAACCTTAAAACCTAAACCCTAAATCCCAAATCCCAAATCCCTAAACCTTAAATCGCAAAACCCAAACCCCAAAATCTAAAACCCTAAACCCCAAATCCCCAAATCTCTAAACCCTAAACCCTAAACCCTAAACCATAAACACTAAATCCCAAATCCTAAAACCCTAAATCCAAAATCCAAAATCCTAAATCCCAAATCCTAAAACCCTAAACCCTATTTAGAAAAATAATAATTTTAACACTAAACTTTAACCCACAAATATAACCCTAAACCCTAAACCTCAAATCCCAAATTCCTAAACCTTAAATCCCTAAATCTCAAATCCCAAATCTTAAAACCCTAAACCCTATTTAAAAAAATAATTTTAATAATATATTTATTTTTAAGTAATAATTATTTAGAAAAATAATTATTTAAATAATGTATTTTTGTGTGACGAAAAAATAATAATTAAATCATATTATTTAAACTTACTGAATATAGGTATTAAGGTAATTTACAGTTTTTTACATTCCATTTTAGTGGCAAACCAAACACTATAATACTGATTTTTTCTTTGATTCCAATGGTCAAATCAAACAACATTGTTTAATTTCCATTACATTCCATTCCATTCTCATTCTCATTCCGATTCCGATTCTATTATGTGAACCAAACGCTACCTATATGTTGTATTTCAATGTCCCTATACACCACTGCCTAATCTTATTTATATTTTCCGTAGGTAGTTTGTTATATTTAACGTTTTGTTTCTTGTTTCACATTCTATATTGTTTCTCGTTTATGATATTGGTTGGTGTTTGTTTTTGGGTCAAAGATTTTTTTGTTATTGTATGTGTTTCAAGTCTTATGTTAGGTTTTTTTTTTATATTTTTAATATTGATCTTATGTTAGCCTTGTTTATTGTTATTTGAGGTGTCACAAAACACTTAATAAGAGAAATGACAATTTGATAATTTTGGTTTCATTCAATATACTTTTTACTCTTTGTAATCGGCCCATTAAAAGCTCTAATTGACACTATGCTCTTAGCCCTTTTTTTCGGAAGGCACAGAGCCCCAGGTTTGGATATATTAAAAAATATATGCCTTTTGCCTTAAAGCTGAAGAGGAGAGAGTGTATGAGCCACCGTACTTCTAGCCGAAAAGAAGAAAATTGTTTTAGAGCCATCAACGTCTTTCTTCTTGTCTGTTGGTGAAGCCATACCATTTAATCACCCAATCCAAATTAATGCCGAGCAATCATCTCAATTTATTCCCTATTTCAAGTCTTCGATTGGTGTGTAGTCTTTTTCTTATTCACCTATTCAAGATTTGTTTTTTGGTGGTTATTTGAATATTGATGTTAATATTTTTTATTTAGATTATGTTAGTAGATTTTATTAAATATGTACTTTTGACATTAAAAAATTAAATTATTTAAATTTTATTTGGATTTTAAATACTGTTTATTATTTTGTCATTAACTATTATTATTTATTTGTTCAACTAATTTAGACTCAAACTTTACTTCCATTAATGCTAATTTACAAGAAAGTATCAGAGCTTTTGGTTATTATATTATTTATTGAGATCGATCAAGTTTTCTTTTTTAGATTTATTTTAAGCTTTTGGATATCTGATTAATTTCATATTATTTGAGTTGTACTTTTGTTTATTTATATTGGATTTTTGTCATAGCGACAAAATACGAAATTAAGAAATTTAATGGTATAAATGATTTTAACCTTTGGCGAATGAACACTTGAAGATAAGGATAAATTGTCAGATAAAGAAAAATATGTATTAATGAAAAATGCTCTCAGTTCAATTTAGTTATCCTTGTCTCATCAGGTGAAGTTGGTGATGAGAATAGATTGTGACTTAAATTGGAAAGTGTATATATGACCAAGTCTTTGAAAGTTGATTATATTTAAAAGTAGCACTTGTATACATTCAAAATATCAAAAAGTACACTTTTTGTATGATCACCTTGATAAATTTACTCAAATTATTTGTGATTTGAAAAATGTTGGTGTCAAAGTTGATGATGAGAATTAGGCTTTAGTTCTATCATGTTTTTACCTTTTTAGTTTGAACATTTTGTTGATACTATGCTATATAGATGAGACACTATTTCTTTGGTAAGTGTCAAAACAACTTTAAATTCTAGAAAGATGAAGAAAAATGTGTCTAATAGCAATAATGATAGTAGTAGTAGTTTATTTTTTAGAGGTAGAGCTCAAGAAAAAGGCTCAAATAAAGATAAAGGTAAATCTAGATCCAAATTTAGGAAAAGAAAAGTTAAATGCAACTATTGCCTTTAAATAGGGCATTGAAAAGTAATTTGTCTGAAACTTAAAGGTAAAGGGAAATATGCACCATGTCTTCTAGTACTAATGATATTGCTATTGTTGCAGATAGTTCTAGTTTCGATGGTGAGAGTGTCCTATCAGTATCATTTGGTTATCTTGGAGATGTTTGGATTTTTAATTCAGGTTGCACTTATTATATACACAAGTAAGGACTGGTTTGCTTCTTATCAATCTATTGATGAGGTGTTGTCTTGATGGGAAACAATATATCCTATAAGGTTGCTGGTATTGGTACTATTTGGGTTAAGATGCATGATGGTATTGTTAGGACTTTGAAAGATGTTTCTAATGTTCTAGATTTGAAAAAGAACATAATATCTTTCGATACTCTTGATTCACAAGGCTATAAGTATATAACTGAAGATGGAGTTTTAAGAGTTATTAAGGGTGGTCTTATTGTTATTAAAAGGCAATTATTGCATGACTTTTATATGCTTCAGGGTAACACTATCATTGGTAGTGTTTCAATTTTTTCCTCGTCAGATCAAGTTTGAAATACTACTCACTTATGGCATATATGGTTAAGGAATATGAGTGAGGTAACAATATCTATTTTGAGCAAGCGTGGTTTGCTCGATGGTCAAAAAACTTGGAAGCTTGATTTCTACAGGCACAGTGTCTATGAAAAGCATCATTGTAAAACCCCGTTATTTCAGTACAAATAATTATAATATCCAAAAAGAAATTACAAATTTTTTTTTATAATATAGGGATGTAACGAAAAAGTTTCATATGAAAAATCGGATCGAATAGAAAAAAATTAAATACCTCGCTTCTACCTTGCCACCATCACCTTGCTAACCCCTTGCTACCACCTTGCCACCATTACTAGTAAGCTCCCTAGCAAGCTCCATCAGTTGGCTAAAAAATGGTGGCTGAACCATCCATTTCTCTTACACTTCCTTCCTTTCTCCACATTCTAATATATCTTCTCCCAAAGTTGTTCAGACTTTTTCGCACATTTTGGAGGATGTTTTAGGGACGAATAAAGAGTATTCAAGTCAAGGATTCAAGGTAGGGGTTCTTATTCTAACTTTTTCAACAACATGCATTTTTTTAATAAAGTTAATGTCATGCATCATATGTTATAAATAAAAGTGGGAAATTGGATGCTATGATTTTATTAACAATGTGATAATGTTAGAAATATTTTTTAAAATAAGATACTTGTTATAAATATTTTATTATACATACATTGAAAAAATTATATATATAAAACGAGTATCAAATTTTTTTATGAAATGAACATTGAAAATGTGATATGGCATCCGAGAATCATGATACATGCATCATGAGAAATGATTTATTTGTAGGGAGTTTCTTGTATGTTGTCTTGTAGAGTATGGTACCCATGGGCTATTGGTTGCAGTAAACATGTTTTGACATACTACAGGTATGCATTTGCATCACATGTATCATGAGATGTTTTCTGTCTATGGTGCTTCATGATCGCACTTTCGGGTTATGATTATTGTTCATGGATTGTTATAGCTATGAATTATTACACTACTAGATTGTGCTAGTGGTGGATCATTGTGGTGGAGGATTTTTTTGGAGGTAGATTACCGTGGTGCTCGCACACAAGCCTTAGAGTTGGACCCCCCGTTGTGTTTGAAGCTTGCCATCTATTGAGTCTCGGATTTTTACCATGTTTTGCACATGGTCACATGTGTTATAGACCCTTAGATCGATGAAGGCCCATACAATGTGATTTAATGGATACATATGCTATTTGTATTATGGTCCTATATGGGATCAGAGGTAGGCCCGTATGTGTCTTGGATTTGGTCCGTGCATGTGCCCATGTATTTGGATGATCGGTACATATAGTGTTGCATATCATACATTGGATTTATACATCATGTTTTTATATTGGCATGCATTGGGATATCTATATTGTACTTTCCCTCCATTTTCTTAGAAGCGAGGAAGTATTGGTATAACTGGGATTTGTGATAAAAATCTCCCTACTTAGTATGATGATAATATTACAATTCATGAAATTTTATTAATAAATATCATGCATGATTATTTGTTGGAAATGTATAATATATGTAAACTGATGAGCGAAAATCGGCATCGCCGATCCTGCCAATACTTTGGTTTTATATTTATAAAACTCTCGCAAGTGCACAAATCATTTCGTAGAAAATGATAAGTATACTCCCGAGGTCGATCTAAGGAAGGAATGTATGTGGTTTTTAATTTATTATTCAAACTTTTAAAAACGAAATTAAATCCTAAACATCCTGTCACGATATTTTAGGTTTTGTGTTTTTAAGCTACTGACATAAAAATAAACATAGATTCAATAAATAGTTATGCAAATTTTATCTTTTATAATAGTGGAGTATTTATGGATATAATAACTAAGTTAATTATGCTTGCTCAAATTATTTAGGTTATTAAAGATATGAATTGATATTTATTGATTCTCCCTTTTTTGTATGAATACCACCTTTGGTGGGGTTAGATATTCTTTGTTAACTAAACAAATCAATTAACACCTATGGGTGGGGTTGATAACTAATTTGGTTAATTAAATTAATTCTTTTTTCTAAGAGATTGAAAATGAACCATTTAAATGCCACTTTTGGTGGGGTTAGACAGTTTAAACTTTATTCAAGGTGTCCAAATTAAACCTAAGAATTTAATTATCCGAGTACTAACTTTCAAGTTTTAAAACCACTACTGAAAACATGTTGTCAATACATTTTCAGATAATAATTATTATAAAAACTTTTGAAATAGAGCTTCACTCTAACTACCAGGCGATTATACCAACAAATAAAAGAGCACTACTCTAAATCAGACCGGATAACTAAACCTTAAAATCTAATTTTCAGATTTAAGTTTGTAATGAGAAATAATATATTTCTCTCTAACATTCTTAATATAAAATCTTGAATAAAAATAAAATCAATTCCTTTTAGAGATTTTTACCTATTTAACGCAAGCATAACAACGTTATTATTATATCATGTTTACAAACAGCCAACACAGTTAAATTTAATCACCAACAAATTAAATATAACATGTAAGAATAAAGCATAAAAAATAACTGTAAAGAAAATAAAATCCTTACAGAAATTCGATGCTATTCCCGTTGCTAAAAACCTTCAAGCAGAATTTGCACTCCCATTTATTGAATTGAAAAGCAAATAAATTACAAAAACATAACTAGTTCTTCTTAAAAAGAGAAAAACTCTAAAACTAAGAAAAATTAACTAAAAACTAAGAAAAACTAAAAAAAAAAAACTAAAAACTAAGAAATGGAAGAAAGAAAGAGAGAAGAGAATGTGTTTTGAGGTGTGGTATGAAATGAAGAGAAGGGGGGTATTTATAGGTGAGGATGGGGAGAAAACGTGAGTGAAAAAATGTTAAAAAATTGTGAAAACGCGGAGTGCAATTGTTGAGGTCATTAATGACGTCAGCATGACGTCATAGGGGTGGCTGCGAGCAAAAATGGGGCGAAAATAGTATGGGCGTGCCGCAGGCGGTGGCGCACAGCGCCGCTGAACAAGAATAAGCAGGTCGGGCGCACGCGACCGGGAGCAAGGCGCGGCCGAATCGAGCGCGATGAAAGCGTCTTCGCAGCGTGCGGCTTCGATAAGCGCGATTTTCTCCTTTTTGACATTTTTGACCCATTTTTTCCAATTTTTCCATATTTGTTGACCTTTCCCCATTTATTTATTAATATATTTGTGATGTATTGCTTCCAGTATTCCTTTTTGAGTCTTTAAGTTAAGTTTTTAAGCGAAAATACCTGAAAAACAAAAAAAATACCCATGATTCCGAAAAAGACAAATTTATATAAATATATATATTTTTAATCAATTAATGTGCATAAAATCATGGTAATTTTAGTGCTTTTTGAGCAAGCACTCATCACCCCGACCCCAAACTTCTTGCTAGTCCCTTAGTAAGAGAAGTGATAAAAACTAAAAATTTAACTATCCTAAATCACTTCCGTGGATTGACACGGTTGCATTTAGCCTATGCAACAAGCCTTTAAACCCCTAGGTTGCCCTAGTGGACGAGTTTGAGTCTCGTGAGGGTTTTCAGTAATGATACCCACAAACATTGAACTAAATGTAAAAATCAAAAGAAATAATAAAAAAAATCAACTCAAAAACTAAAATTATAACAAAATCAAAAATTAATTTTTAAGAATAAAAGGAAACAACTTATCACAAAAATGTCTCAAACTTTTTAATCTCCTTTAAGATCATAGTTAAAATTCTCAAGCATAAGTTATTTTAATCTCTTTAAACAATCATGATTTATTATAATAATTAGTCGAAAATCATTTTCATATTTCATATCAAAAATGTATCAATTTAATTTCACCCAATTTCAGTGTCATGAATCAGAATTCGCTTTGACTCTATTCCTCACAAGTCAATACTCTCAAAACACTGAATCCTATGGGTTCAAACACTCACTATTTTGTATGTGAAAGAGTTGATGTATAGAAATAAACTAATATGTTCGCATTTGTATAAAGAATAAAGGCTCAAAGTGTTATTTTAACATTGATCTCATGAAAGGAATCAAATGTATAAATTATAAAGATATCATATATAAAAATTATTTTTATGCATAAATCAAACTCATTAAGAAAGAATTTCAAGATATATGCCTTTTAAAAATGAAGAGAGTGCAATGATTTTTTAGGGAATTATTTCCTATATCCTTCTTTTGTAATTAGCCTTTACTCACAACTTTGTATGTAATGTGGGTTATAGTATGTAGATTATACTATATATTCTTTATCTCTCTATTTTTTTCTGAAGATATTTCTCAATATATATATTTTAGAGAGTCAACCCATGTACAGATTGTACATTTTTTTTAGATTTTGGTGAGTGGTTAATTTTTGTGGCTTTTCTGTTTGATCTTGGTTAGGTAACCCGAGATATGTCTTTTTTTTGTAGTAGTCATGCATGAATGAGATATAAGCATATACTATCAATTTCTACTCAAATCATTTAATCTAAGCAAAAATAATAAAAAAAATATACAATATTCTATTTAAGATGAGAAAAAATTCATACATTCAATGCTAATACCTATAGAGATCATCTAAAAATTTGAAAAAATAAGAAATGTGTTTGGAGTAGAAAAAATATATATTTCACTCTGAATAAAGGAAATTAGGCTCAAATTATATCTCACAAAGGTAGTCTCCACTAAAAAAAATTCATAAACACCGATTTTGGGTTTAATATAATTTCTACATCTTATAAAGAAATACTAGTTATGAAAAAAACTAACTAATTATCAAAAACTAATTACAAAATATTTCATGATATGTTTTCAAAAATTAATCTAACAGTACAAAAGACTTAACTATTTACTTAAATTTGATTTAAAGAAATGATAAATTTTTGTGAGAAAAGTTTTTTTTTTAATTCCAAAAATTACTAAATCACACAAAATAGAAATAAAACCAAACACACAAAAAAAAATGAAAATGTGAACATAAAAATAAAATAAAAAATTATTATATATATATTTTTTATTTTTTTATTTTTAAATTGTCAAAATTATTATTTTTAATTAAGCATGTTAACTTTTCACCACCACCAACCTAGAACTTACATTGTCCTCAATGTAACAACTGTAAATTAAAGATAAAGAGAAAAGAGAAGAAAGATTACATATTTCTTGAGAATGTGCAAGTAGTAATAGAAAATACAGGTGCATCCATCATATTCATCATTAAAGTGTATACAGACAGATCGCTGTGAACTTCTAACATCTCAATAAATATTTTTAGTTTTAACAATTTAAAAATTATTCACATGTAATTAAAATGAAATAAACAATAAAATGAAGTAAATAAAACAAATAAAAGAAAATTACCTAAAATAATGGGTTGCCTCCCATCCAGCGCTTAGTTTAACGTCTTAGCAAGACGTAACTTGGGGATTGCATTTTAAGTAAACTCAATGTCCCCTCATCATTGAGTCAATCAAACCTACAGGTAAGACAATGTTGTCTACTTATACTTTTTCATTCATGTCCTATTGATTTTCAAATTTCTTTCTGTACTTAAAACTAAGGGCATACTTTGACGGGTTTAGGTAACCCACATCTAGGTGCAAATCAAATAATTAAGTCATTAAAACACAATTATACCTAGATTAAACAAAGCAACTAACTCCTTAAATTTGTAATTAAAACTTTAAAATTTTGGAGATAGTTTTAGAAATTTTTTTTTTTTGGTTTTTTTTGGTTTTGTTTTGTTTTGTTTTTAAGATAAAATAGCATAATCAGTATTAACCAAGAGTGCTCATAGGAAATAATGGTGGTGCAAAGGCTCCTTAAAAACCATCCTCCTAGACAGAACAACGTTCTCAGGAAAGACTAGTGGCACAAAGGCTTCCAAGAACTAGTCTCCTAGACAGAACTCCCTTAGATCTTTACTTTTCATGCTATTAAAATCAAGGTAATTAAGTTAAGTTAAGTAAAAAAAAATTAACTTAATGAAAATCTAAGTTAATTAAGTTAAATTAAATAAAAATCTAAGTTAATTAAGTTAAGTAAAAATTTAAGTAAAAATCTAAGTTAATTAAGTTAGTAAAAACCTAAGTTAATTAAGTTAAATGAAAATTAACAAAGAAAAAAAAATTGAAAAAAAATAAATAAAAGAAATTTTTTTTATTTATTTTTTTTAAAAAATTAAAATTAAGATTTTAAATAAATAAAATAAAAAAATTAAATGAAAATTAAAAATTAAGTTTTTTTTCTTTTTTTCTTTAGTTTTCTTTATATTTATATATATATATATATTTTTAATTTTTAATTTTTTTAACGGTAATTTTATTTTACTATTCACACTATAATTTTAATTTATTTATTTTTCTTTATTTTTATTATATATATATATATATATATTTACTACTCATGAACGGTAACTTTATTTTACTATTTACTACTCATGAACGGTAAGTTTTTTTTTATTTCAAATTTCAAATTTCAAAATTATTTTACTATTCACTCTATTATTTTTATTATTATTATTTTGTTTTAATTTTAAGTTTTTTTTTGTTTTATAGTTTTTTTGTTTTTGCTTTTTTTATTTCTTATGAAATTTGAAATTTGATTATTTTTAACTCAAAATAAAAATAAAAATCACAATTATTTATAGCACAAAAAGTTTTTAAAATTTTGATAAATAATTTAAAAACGTTATTCCTTTCCCGGAAATGGCGCCAAAAACTTGATGAGCGAATTGGGATTGCCAAAAACTTTGATGTCATCCCCGGTAACGGCGCCAAAAACTTGATTAGTAAAAACCGGTATCGCCGATTCTACCAATACTTTGGTTTTATATTTATAAAACTCTCGCAAGTGCACGAATCATTTCGTAGAAACTGATAAGTATACTCCCGAGGTCGATCTAAGGAAGGAATGTATGTGGTTTTTAATTTATTATTCAAACTTTTAAAAACGAAATTAAATCCTAAACATCCTGTCACGATATTTTGGGTTTTGTGTTTTTAAGCTACTAACATAAAAATAAACATAGATTCAATAAATATTTATGCAAATTTTATCTTTTATAATAGTGGAGTATTTATGGATATAATAGCAAAGTTAATTATGTTTGCTCATATTATTTAGGTTATTAAATATATGAATTGATATTTATTGATTCTCCCTTTTTTGTATGAATACCACCTTTGGTGGGGTTAGATATTCTTTGTTAACTAAACAAATCAATTAACACCTATGGGTGGGGTTGATAACTAATTTGGTTAATTAAATTAATTCCTTTTTCTAAGAGATTGAAAATGAACCATTTAAATGCCACCTTTGGTGGGGTTGGCGATTTAAACTTTATTCAAGGTGTCCAAATTAAACCTAAGAATTTAATTATCCGAGTACTAACTTTCAAGTTTAAAAGCCACTTCTGAAAACATGTCAATACATTTTAGGATAATAATTCTTATAAACACTTTTGAAATAGAGCTTCACTCTAACTAAGGGCGATTATACCAACAAATAAAAGAGCATTACTCTAAATCGACCGATAACTAAACCTAAAATCTAATTTTCAGATTTAAGTTTGTAATGGGAAATAATATATTTCTCTCTAACATTCTTAATATAAAATCTTGAATAAAAATAAAATCAATTCATTTTAGAGATTTTCACCTATTTAATATTTCGCAAGCACAACAACGTTATTATTATATCATGTTTACAAACAGCCAGCACAGTTAAATTTAATCATAGACAAATTAAATATAACATGTAAGAATAAAGCATAAAAAATAACTGTAAAGAAAATAAAATCCTTACAGAAATTCGATGCTATTCCCGTTGCTAGAAAACCTTCAAGCGGAATTTGCACTCCCATTTATTGAATCGAAAAGCAAATAAATTACAAAAACACAACTAGTTCTTCTCAAAAAGAGAAGAACTCTAAAACTAAGAAATATTAACTAAAAACTAAGAAAAACTAAAAACTAAGAAATGGAAGAAATAAAGAGAGAAGAGAATGTGTTTTGAGGTGTGGTATGAAATGAAGAGAAGGGGGGTATTTATAGGTGAGGATGGGGAGAAAAAGTGAGTGAAAAAATGTTAAAAAATTGTGAAAAGCGAGTACCATCGTGCGAGTCATTGATGGCACGTCACGGGCGGATTCAGCGAAAAATGGGCGAAATGGTAGCGGCGTCTTGTGAACAAGAACATCACGCCGGGCGTAGCGTGGATCTGAGCAGAGCGCGCTGATCCAGCGGACGTGGAAGCGTGTAGCAGCGTGCGGCGTTCTAAGAAATGATTTTTCTTATTTTTGACATTTTTGACCTTTTGACCCATTTTGTCCAATTTTTGCATATTTGTTGACCTTTCCCCATTTATTTATTAATATATTTGTGATGTATTGCTTCCAGTATTCCTTTTTGAGTCGTTAAGTTACGTTTTTAAGCGAAAATACCTGAAAAATAATAAAAATACCCGTGATTCCGAAAAAGACAAATTTATATAAATATATGATAAAACATATAAATATATAAATTTTTAATCAATTAATGTGCATAAAATCATGGTAATTTTAGTGCTTTTTGAGCACTCATCATAAAATCCTATTAAGTGACATGTAACTCACCCCCACTCTTCCCTTTCTACTTAGCTGCATTGTTCGAGATAATCACGATGAAGTTAAGATGATTATGGATAGAGGATTTCAACGTTACAAGATTTGACTTAAAATTTTATTTCTTTTACTGGTTATTATAAATTGATTTTATAAATGTCTTGAATTTAAATTGATGACTTTAAAATGAATTTTTCATTTTAAATAAAAAATCTTAGAAGGGTACTCGATTTGTTTTATAAAATTGATTTTAAGTGTTTTCTAAATTGAATTTTTCATGATTACTCAAGAAATTTTATTTAAACATAATTTAAAAATTTACCCCATGTTATCTCACGTACCTATTTTTTTGGGGGCATGATAGTTTGGTATCAAAGCATGATTTTGATCTCTCGAAAACAAAATTTTTCTTTCTAAAAGTTGTTTTTGTCTTAACTACCTACTCATAGAATAGCCAATAAGAAACGTGTACAAACTAACAACACTAAGTAATGATTGAATTCGGGAAGAACCCAAGGAGAAAATTAAAATTTCCTACAACGAAAGATAGTAAGGGCTTATCTTCTTTACTTCAAAGGAATGAGGAATTTTTTTGTCACTAAAAGATGATTTCAAAAGAAAGGATGTGTCATCTACCTTCTAAATGGATTCGCATTAGTTGCAATTTTATTTTTTTTGGAGAAATTGAATGTTTATTGAATGATTCATGGAATTGAACCAATTGTGGGAGAAATCATCAGCATTTTCTTATTTTCGAGACATAGGATTTTTCTCAACAAATTGTGGCAGTTTCTTATTGGATGGAACAAGTTGAATTGAAAACAAGTCCATTAAAGTCTTAACCTAATGATTGGATCTTATACTTCCAATATTACCACAAGATAATTCACATTAAATTGAGTTGCAATTATGAATAAGGATTCACATTCTACTTTCTACTATGAGGCATCAAATACTTGAAGGAATTCCCCAAAGCCAAGTCAACAGTTTGGCTAACAGTCGCATGAAACAATTTTTGATAACCATGACAACGTTTTCAAGAACCATCTTTCCAATGAAGAATCAAGAAAGAAAAATTGGAGACTATAGTATCCCTTACACAATTGACTTAGAGAGATGTCAATTTTGTATCCAATAAGGAAACTCAAAAAAGGAACAACTCTATATGAGACAAAGGTGGAAATATCATATCAACCAATGAATCATTATAAAAAGAGTACTAACATATTATAGAAAGGACTTGAGCACATTGACATTCTACATGAGTAAACAAGATCTGTATATAAAATGTCTTGGAAAACTTGAAGCATCATTTGTTTTGGGAATAGTAATAGTAGCACAACATTTATAGAATTTGACAACATAATCATCAGGTCATAAGTTAATAACAATGAGCTAACAAAATGTTATATTTTCTATGGAGAAGTAAAGGAAGGATCATAAGTATGAAAAGAATTATGGTAAAGGTATCTTCAAAGGATTACAATTTCATATAGAGAAAGCAACAAACACTCTTAAGTTGAAATTCAAACTTGTTGCACAAATGATATTGGTACATGATGGAAACACTCAAATGTTAGAAAGATTACAAGTTATATTTGTAGAATAATGGAAGATAAGTATAGCTAAATGTTCATCCCCATAGCGTAATGAGTAGCTCAATTTGACGATCATAGTTGTTTTTGCAAAGCATGGTGAAGATTTATTGGAAGGAGAAATGGTGGATGGATAGATTTTCTTTAATGGAAAGTTTCATTCTCAAAAATAATATAGCAGTCCTGGATGAAGACTCTTTTAGGACAAGCAACCATGGAGGAAAACATACAAGAATTGACAATACATTCCAAAAATATGGATTATATCGTAATTTTAAGAAAAATTGATAGGCAAAATAGAATGAAAAATAACGTAGATTAACTTATGGTGAACTGCATTACATGAAGACAATGTAAGACTTAATATTTGGTGAACATTTTTACAAAATATTATACAAATGGATAGTATATCGAGGTCAACTTTACTAGATCAAGATTTGAAATTATTTTCCATATTTGTAGAATTGTTACAAGAAGCTTTGTAAATGAAATTGCTGCATAATATAAACTAATGGATAGTTCGAAAGAATTATTCAAATATTAAAGGACCTACTACGAATATGTGTCATGAGGCTTAGGAGAAATCAAATCGAACAATCGTCAAGGATTACTTTTGCCTACAACAATGACCGTATAAAACCTCCTAAGGAAACTTCTGATGTGATGAATAAAAAAGAAAGAAATCATGGGATAATCACACAAGTCAAATTCACGGTACATCGTGGTAACACAAAAATGTATAATGATTCCAAAAGGATCTACTAGTGGAAAGGAATGAAAAAAGATATTGCTCAGTTCGTAGCCAATTGCATGAAATACAAACAAGTGAAGGAAAAGCATAAGAAACCTGTGGGATCACTCCAACTACTTTTTGTATCGGAATGGAAATAGGAAAAAATAATCATGGACTTTGTACAAGAATAATCACATTCTCAATGACGATCGCATCTAATCGAGGTCCAAAGTTTACTACACATTTGGATAGATGTATACTACAAGCTTTAAATATATAGTTGTTGTATAGATGATCATATAAATATCTAGTTTGTTGGGTGGAATACTAAAATTATTCGCATAACATAAGACAACATTCAAATACCTTAAAGTCGGTACAAGAGTTATTTAGATCGTGGATAACTATCATTGAACTTCAAAATGGATGAATACATCTTTCTCAAGGTTGAGCCTTGAAAATAAGTAACTATTTCAAAATAAAAGGAAAGATTAGCACCATGCTACATCGAACCATTCAGAATTATAAAATGGATTGATAATGGAGCATCTTAGTCGAAATTACCCCTAGGATTGTCCCATATTCATAATCACATAGTTGAAACACTATCCTGGATTAGACAGAATTTCCATTATAAGAAGATGCATCATATAGAGAAGAACTAGTGGTTATTATCATTTTTTAGTTAGGAACTTGAGAAGAAGAACAATAGCATTAGTTAAAGTTTAGTAGAGATATCATGGTATGGAAGGTGCAACTTGAGAGTTATAGTTGAAAGTTTATTCGAAGTATTCCTACTTGGTTGAAGAATTATAAATTTGGAGGACGTCGTGGAAGAAATTTTCTTTAAGAGGTAAGAATATAAAATTCCATAATTTCAATATAAATAATTATAGTTCCGAAATTATAAACAAAGTTTTACAATGTAGAGATGTAACAGAAACATTTCTTATAAAAAAATAGATTGAACATAAAATTTTTTAAATACCTCGTTTCCACCTCGCCACCATTACTAGTGAGCTCTCTCGATTAGCTACAAAATGGAGGCCAAACCATCAATTTTTCTTACAGTTTTCCTTCCTTCCTTTCTCCCACACTCTTATACATCTTCTCACTAAGTTGTTTAGAATTTTTGGCACAATTTGGAGAGAATTTCGAGGATGAATACCCGAGTATTCAAGTCAAGGATTCAAGGTAGGGGTTCTTATTCTAACGTTTCAAATAGCATGCATTGTTTTTTATAAATTTAATGTTATGCATTATATGTTATGAATAAATGTGAGAAATTAGATGCCATGATATTATTAACAATGTGATCATGTTAGAAATATTGTTTAAAATGAGATGTTTTTTTATAAATATTTTATTATACATATATTGAAAAAGTTTTGTATATAAAATGAGTATCAAATGTTGTTATGAAATGAACATTGAAAATGTGATATGACATCCAAGAATTTTGATACATGCATGATGAGAATGGTTTATTTTGTGGGAGTTACCTGTATGTTGTCTTGTAGAGTACAATACCCATGAGCTACTGGTTGTAACAAAAATATTTTGACAGATTATAAGCACTCATTTGCATCGTTTGTATCATGAGAGGTTTTTTGTCTATGGTGCTTTCTGGTTGTGATTATTGATCATGGATTGTTATAGTTGTGAATTGTTACACTATTAGATTATTATAGATGTGGATTATTGTGGATGTGTACTGTTATGGATATGGATTACCTTGGTGCTCGCACACAAACCATAGAGTTGGATCCCCATTTTTATTTAGAGCTTACCATCTATTGGGTCTTGGATTTCTTACCACTACTTGCAGATGGGATTATATGTTCTGGACCTTTAGACAGGGGCCCATATGATGTGATTTGATGGGTACATATGCCATATGTATTTTGGTTGTACATGGGGTCGAAGGTAGGGCCACATAAGCCTCAGAGTTGGACCGTGTATGTGCTCATGTATTGGGATTATCAATACATATGGGTTCACATATCATGCATTGGATTTATACATCATGTTTTTATTTGTCGTGCATTAGGATACCTAGGTTGTACTTTCTCTCAGTTCTCCCAAAAGAGAGGAGGTATAGGTATACCCAGGATTTGTGATAAAAATCTCCCCACTCAGTACAATGATAATATTACCATTCATGAAAATTTATTAATAAACTTCATGCATAATTATTTGTTGAAAATGTATAATACAGTAGACTCTTACTGAGCTCCACGTAGCTCACCCCCACTCTTTCCTCTTGACCTAGCTATATTGTTTTAGATAATCACGATGAAGATAAGATGATTATGAATGGAGGATTTTGACGTTACAAGGTTTGACTTAAAACCTTATTTATTTTATTAGTTATTATAATTTACAATTAGGAAGACTAAAACTACTATGATGATTTTTAAATTGATTTTATAAATGTCTTAAATTTAAATTTATAACTTTAATATTGAATTTTGCTTTGAAATATAAAATCTTTAAAGGGTACTGGAATTATTTACATAATTTTAAATGATTTCTAAATTAAATTTTGTATGATTACTCAAGAAAATTTCTCTAAATATAATTTGAAAATTTACTCCCCTTCTTATCTCATGTACCCATTGTTTGGGAGGTGACAATCTCATGGCTAAGTTTAGTACAACAATCCATTAAACCAAAGGTATTGTTGATTATATTCATTTAGGTCTTTGGGGTCCTTCTTGTGTTATGTCTAAGGATAGTGCCCGGTATTTGTTAACTTTTATTGATGACTTCTCTCGTCATGTCTAGGTGTATTTTCTAAAAAATAAGAATGATGTGTTCTCAAAATTTGAAAGTTTAAGGCTTGTATGGAAAATCAAACAGTCAAGAAGATCAAGTGCTTGAAGACAAAAAATTACTTGGAATTTTGTAACGGTTAGTTTAATGAGTTATGCGAAAGAAGTGGCATTGTAAGACACTGTATAGGACTCTTTTCGAAAGATCTCATTTTATTCTCTTTCAAGCTAGTTTAGAAAAAAAAATTGGACTGAAGATTGTAACCATAATTTATATTTGGTGAATTGATTTCCAACCACTACAACTAAGTTAAAGACTTTTTTTGAGGTATTCTCTAGTACTCTTGCTAATTATTCCAATTTGAAAGTTTTTGGTTTTTTCTTTTTATGCTCATTTTAGTGATGGTAAGCTTAAGCCTAGAGCATTGAAATGCATATTTTTGGGGTATCTTTTTGAGCTGAAGGGTTATAGGTTGTCGTGTGTTGAACTTAACTCCTCTAAATTTGTGATTGAGAAGAGATGTTAAATTTAATGAGTTTACCATGTTGGAAAAGAAAAAAATGTGTTGTTACAGGTAAAGATTATGGTGTTAGTGAGCAGGTTTAGCTTAAGAGTGGAGCTCCTAATTAAGTGCAAGAGGGCACCTCAGTTCAACCATATATGGATGAGATAAATGATTTTACTCATGATATAGCAGAAGAGAAACATGAGAAATTTGAAATCCTCAAAGATACACAGATGCAAACTTAGTTTCATTTGCATTGTCTATGGTAGAGTCTATTGAGGTGCATGAACATTCTAGTTGCATCTACTCTGTGATTTGTTGCTATAAATGAAGAGATTGAGTCACTTCATATAAACTATACTTTTGAATTGGTGAATCCATCTAAGGGTCAAAAGATAGTTGGAAACAAAAGAATTTTCAAGAAAAAATAAGGTATACTTGAGGTGTAGTAGCTTGGTTCATGGCACGTGTTGTTACACAAGGCTATTTTAAGATGAATTGACTTCTATGAAATATTTTTCCTCCATTGTGAAATATAGCTCCATTCATGTGTTGCTTACTATGGTTATTTTGTTTGACATGGAATTATAATAGCTTGATGTTAAGATAGCTTTATTACATGGTGAGCTTGAGGAACAAATATTTATGCATTAGTCAAAGGGGTTTGTTTTTTTAGTTAAGGAAGATCATGTTTGTTTATTGAAAAAATCATTATATGATTTGAGGCAATCTACTAGGAAGTGTTATAAGGGGTTTTTTCTTTTATGATTGATCATGGTTGCTTTATGGGTGATTATGATAGTTATGTTTATCATAGAACATTCTATGTTGGTTCATTTATCTATTTATTGCTCTATGTTGATGACATGCTTACTGCTTCCAAGAATAAGTTTGAGATCAGGTATTAAAGTCTCAGGTTAGTGTTGAGTTTGAGATAAAAAATTTGGATGCAATAAAAATATTTTAGAAGTGGAAATTTATAGGGATAGAAAAGCAATCAAGCTCTATTTGTCTCAAAAAATTTACATTGAAAAAGTTCTTGAACACTTTGGTATGTATGAAAGAGTCCAAAATATGTGAGTATGCCATTAGCTACATATTTTAGGCTTTTTTTGGATAAGTCATCACAGTAAAAAGAAGAAGAGTAATACATGTCTTATGTTCCATATGCTAGTAACATTGGCAATTTGATGTATGCTATGGTTTGTACTCATCTAGACATTTCACATGCAAGTAGTGTTGTTAGTAGATACATGGATAATCCTAGTAAGGGTCATTGGCAAGCAATGAAATAGATATTTTGGTATTTGAGAGGAACTTCTAATTTTTTTTTTGGTATATGATGAGAGTTCTATAATACTAGTTGCAGTGTTATTGGCTATGTAGACTTCTATTATGTTGGTGATTTAGATAGAAGAAGATCTCAGATAGTTTATGTTTTCACTCTTACTCATTGTGACAGTTGTTGGAAGGCTACTATATAGTCTACAATTACTTTGTCTACTATAAAGGTAGAATATATGGCAGCAACAGAAGCAGTGAAAGAATTCATTTGGCTTAGAGGTTTGGTTTGTAATTTGGGTTTACAGTATGATACTTATGTTGTATTTTGTGATAGTTAGAGTGAAATATACTTGACTAAGAATACTACGTGTCATGAGAAGACCAAACACATTGATGTCAACATCACTACAGTCATGGCATTGTATCTTAAGATATTATTATTGTCACTACAGAGAATCTAACTGATATGTTGACCAAGTCACATCCATTATTCAAGTTTAAGCATTGCTTGAACTTGGTTGGTGTTTATAATAGTTGATTATTATTTGGGGTTTTAGAAGATGGTCACTTGATATTTTAAATAATTTTGTATTTGATGAATTTGGTTCTATTTTGTGCCAAGGTGGAGATTTGTTATTTGAGGTGGCACAAAACACTTCTTAAGAGGGATGTTAATTTGGTAATTTGGACTTCATCTAATATACTTTTTGGTCTTTGTAATGAACCAATTAAAAAGCCCTAAAGGCACTATACTTTTATCCCTTTTTTCTACATAAGGCTTGAAGCCATAGGTTTGGATATATAGACAAGTATATTCCTTTTCCTTAAAGTTGAAAAGAAGAGAATGCGTGAACGATCATACTTCTACCCAAAGAGAAGAAAATTGTTTTTAGACACATCAACATCTTTCTTCTTAACTGTTGGTGAAGCCATACCATTTAATCACTGCCAAATCCTAATTAATACGAACCAATCATCTCAGTTATAGTTTATTTAGTGGTTATTTCTATATTGTTATTTGTACTCTTCATTTGGATTTTGATAGTGGATTTTCTTCGATGTGTCGTCATTAGTGGATTTGACTTTTCACCTTAAAAAGTTGAACTACTTAAATCTTTATGTGTCATTATTTTTCTCATTACTTATTATTTTATCATTTCCTATTATTATTTATTTTTAAAAGTATCTTTTTAGTTATAGATCTAAATACCTAAAGAAGGGTGAATAAATAATCAACGAAATTACGATGAATTAAAATTTTTGAAGATGACTAAGTATGCAATCTTGTGTAAGTAAAGTAATGTAGAAATATAAAGATGACCTAAGAGAAAAACTATTGGTTCACTGGACCAACTAACTATCCACTATGAAAAATAAGGTCCAATTACAAGGTCAGAACTCAAACTACCTACCAAGGTAATGCCCCCAAGTAATCTTCATACAAGCCGTTGCTTTCATCATAGTCTCTACAAGAAAGGTGTTTGGATTCAGACCAACATTTCGACAACTTAAATCACACAAGCAATCAAACTCGTTCCACCAGTACCTGAAAAGTTAGTACAATAGCAAAAGTGCAATTGTGTGTCCTAAAGTAGATTCAATAATGAATAACCCTAACTAGATTATTTAATAAATATATTGCATGAATTGAAATCAACTAGTAATCCTAGTACAATCATTTTTATCACAAATATTATAGGTTTGTTAATTAAACAAACACAACTACAAATGTTTGACATGTTAACTCCACGAAAAAGGTCTACTTTAGTAGGTTTTGCAAAACAAGAGAGAGAATAAGATGAAGAGGATAATGCTCTTGTGTGGTTAAATAAAATTGTATGCATGGTTAGATTTGTATATATAATATATTTTGAAGCACTAGGTCAAAGTAAAAATTATTGTGTTGTCCATAAAGCTAGTCAAAAGAGTTTAGAGGTTTAAAGAAAAAAAGACATTATAGTAAAAAATCAATTCAATTTGAGCTAGAAATAGGTTTTAAAATCAAATTCTTAGCCACTTGATCAATGTAACATATGCTCAATAGATCTAGTCAATGAAAAAAATTAATTCAAAATTTTTAAATTGAGAAGATTGATCCTTGATCGATCTATATAGCTCAATCAATCTAGACATGTCTTTATTGATCGAGTAACCTAATCTCAAAAATGTTCCTATACCTCTATTATGAAATCTAACGTGCATAAGAACAAATATATACTTGAATTGTGATCGCTGTAGCTCGATAGTTTCTTAAGCTTGAAAATATTCTTGAAGGATAGATGTAGAAACTAAAATTAAATTTGTATATTTTGCTCATGAATATTGCCAGTACTCACTTAAACCTTAAAATCCCCCCTTTGGCATATTCGTGTGATAAAATCTTTCTCTCTCTCTCTCTCACTCTCACTACATAATCCTCATAGGAAAAATAAATTGTTATATAGTTGCCACTATCCTATGATCTAGTGAAACTATTTTTGCTTGAATTTTGAAAGCTCGTGTTTACACTGAAAGTCAAAAACATAAATACCTAAAAAACTTGTCTTGAAAGATTCATTGTTCATTAGTTCAGTATATATAACAATATAAAAAGTGAAGAAGATTCATAAGTGCGGGTAATCATCAGATAGAATTTAAAAACATAACCCCCCATGTGTAATATTTCAAAAATTAAAATTTTTTTGAATTTTGATTTTCCCCCTAAATTTAATATTCTAATTTTTTTCTCCCTTTCTGTTATAAGAATAAACCAAACCAAAAAGAAATGTTGCATATTCAATTAAAATACATTTGAAATCTCATTACACAAATTCAAGAAAATAAGCAATATACAGATGAAACATAAACTATCAAATGCAACAAGTGTAGTGTATTAATTAATATGATTTGAATATAGCTCAAGAAAATATCAATCACAATGTAAAATATGAAACATCAAAATAATTTACTTCCAAACACAATAATAAAACCAAGACAAAACAGCAAAATAAAACAAAAGTAAATTAATGTTCTAAATGAGGAAACTGTAATGTGAATGAATGTTTTTAATCATAAAAAATATTGCTTCTTGATGTTCATTCATAGTATTCATTTATTTTCCAATGTTCACATTCTTGTTTTCATCTCTTTTTCAAATAAATCCCGACGGGATGGTTCAAAAGCTTGTATATTTTCCATTTTCTCATCTACAAAAATATCATCTATAGCTTCTCCGTCACTTGTTCCAAAATTAGAAGATATCTATCTCTTTGTCTAAGAAAATGATATTGAGATGGTTGACTTTTCAATGTAACCCGTAAAGGGAAGGGTATCAAAATCTCTCATTTGTTGTACATCCACAAAAAATATCATTTGGATGATTAGATAGCCATAAGGAAGTCCGATTCTGGGGTTAACAATTTGAGATTGGTTTCTAATCTCATTCTAAATAACTGAACCTATATTGAATGCAATACCTTTTTCAATACAGTATAATATGTTTGCATGTAGGTTTCCAATCGTAGGGGAATGCCAAGAGGGTAACAAGTTACACATACCATTTTGTTTAATACCCGATAGAAGCGAGTGAACTCACCTAGGATAAACAATCATTTAGCATTGAGACCAATATCAGGTGAACCAGAAATTCTAGATACCAACTCTTCATTAGCTATGCTATATCTATCTAACATAAAATCAAGATCCCTAGAGTTTGAAATGGACAAAAAAGTGTTGATTATTTGAGCCGAGATGTCAACATTTCTTTTGAATGGAAACTTTATAGCTCATAGGTCCTGGATGATGGGTTTTGGTGTAAATATTTTCGTACAATTCAAAAACAAGGGATGGGTAGCATAATTTGGCTGGTGAAAGCAAGGACTACCAACTTAGAGCCTTAATGGCTTGGGTAATTTTGATTTCATGAAATTCTATCCAAGTTATCCCATGTTCAAGTAAATAGGACGTATAATATCTTGATTCTGATTCATCATCCCACAATTGATAGGAATGTGGGGTTGGGGCACTAGAGGAAGTTCACAACGTCTTGCAACCATTGCAAAAACCAAGCTCAAAACCCAAACTGACAAATATACCCCTAAATTGTAAATTGTCCAAACAACAAATTTTTTCCAAAAAAATTATAGAATTAAGATTAGTGAAACAATTTTGGGAAGAAATTGTAGAAACAACCTCAAAAAAGGTGTTTGTTCAATGAAAAAGTGAGGAAAAGTGGGAAATTCAGGTTTTATCGATTTATGCTCAAATTTGATTTTTTTGTAAGGATTGATGCTAGAAAAGAGATTAGCAATCAATCTAAGAAAAATAGATTAAAAATAAAATCTAAGTGATTTAGGGACAATTGGTATATTTTTGAATGAAAAATGTAAAGGGATGTGTATGGAGGGGATGAAAATCAAGAAGTGTATATAAACTAAACCTGCTCGATCGATCAAGATTGAGATTAATGTTGATTGATCAACATTAATACCTTAATCGATCTAGTTCATACTCGATTGATCAACATTCTTAATTTCTAAAAATTGGAGAAACTCCCCCCAAGTCTTATGTTTTCTTAAATATTTTAAGTAAACACTCAAATAAAGATAATCAGACAAAAATTAAAAAATATATATTTTTATTTCAAATTTTTTTGAATAAATAAAGTAGATTTATTTAGAGATGAACATCACTCAAATAATCAATTTTTGAATAAAAATCATTCTTAAACAAAATTGGACTTTTCACAGTATGCATAAGTATTCTTATAAAGCACACATATATTTCTCAACATATATGGTGACACATTGAAAATTATTCAAGGTGAAATAAATATTGAACTACAACAATATGTCAATTTGTTCATTTATGTTTAGTTATGAAAAATTCTAAGGTAAATAACATTACCAATAATGCAAAAAAAATTAGTTGAATTCATACTTTCACTTAATAAAATTTTCTTACTAAGAGAGAAATTTATTAATTAATAGTTTTTTTTTAAATTCCCTTTCTTTATTGATGATCATTATTGATCATTATTTATATGAGGGATCGATTATTTATTTTTCTTTTTGTGCATTCAATCATTTTTTGTATATAGTTATTTCCTTTATCATATAATTTTTCTTTTATGAAGGAAATATGCACAAGCGAGTATCACTAGTATAATGACTTTTATACTAGTTGTGAGGTAGTCCTCTCCGTTCACTTTGATAGCTTTTACTCATAACAGTAAGTAATCCTTTCAAAAATAGGTGTCACTGTACAGAATCATTTTATATAGTGAAAATAGATTCAACCATAAATTTTATAGTTAAGTTTATCTCAAGCCTTAAAATCTCACATAATTGATTATAAACTTCAAGCATGACATGCTTATGTGTACAATGAGTGTGTGAGTCAATTCTTATTAAACATTGATCACCATATGTATAAAACAATATAAATGTACAGAATAAGATACTCAATTATACAATTAATAATTAATCAAAGTAAATCAAATTATTCAAAATATTTATTTTCTTGATTCAAAATAATATTTGAGTTTATTTCAATGTTAGGGCAATTCTAAACTCATTATTTTTGAATTCTTGATTTTTTTAAATAACTAATTTAAATAAACAAAATCAAGAATTAAACTACTAAATTAAAAATTAAAAATAATTAAATAAATCAAACTAACATTCTCACATACAATCAAACAAGCACACAATAAAAATTCCTAGGTGAAGGAGAGATACAGTCAGTTGAGGAAAAAAATCCTATTTGTTTTTGAATTTTGGTTTCGTAATATCTTTGGATTTAGATTCAATTGATTTAATTATTTTTGAATTGATCTTGGATTTATCCTTATTTGTGCTTTTATTATTTTTCTTTTTCATCATTGGTGGCGATTCAACATACATATATGGATGATGAAAATTTATTCCAGAATATCTAGTATGATGGGCATTGTTAAAATAAGGATATTTTACAAAAAAAAATCTACAATGTGGTCTAATATTACCTTTACTACCATAGTTATGACAAACAGGCATAAATTTAACATGTTTTTCAATCACAAGTGTAAATGTTCTTTGAGTTCAATAATTAATAATAAAGGAAGGATTAGCAAGTTGTACCAATTTAGTTCTTGATGTTGAAAGTGTAGTATGCGAGAAATACATTTATGGAGGATTTAAAAATTTAGTTGATTTTGAAAAAGATGGCATAGTTTGCTCATTTACATATCCTAGCCCTCTCTTGTTTCCAACTAGTTTTCCATAATCAAGAGCTTTGTTCAACCTTTCAGCTTCAATTAATATCCTTTCAACAATTTCTTTGGATTTTTCAAGTTCCTGTATCAGATTTTGTTTCTCCTAATCTAAACTTACAAGACTTGAATTCAAAACATTATAATGTTCAAACGGATCAAGATTATCTTTTTCCAGTACCGATTACTTTATTTCATAAGATTTTAGTTTTTCATTGAGTTTAGTTACTTCTACAAGCTACATATCTATATCTCTTTTTCATATTACAAACTCTCTAAACACTTCATTAATACTAGTGATATTAAAATATTTGAGTAAGAATTCAGCACCACTTTCTTCATTGTTTGAATTAATATCAGACTTATTAAAGTGTACACCAATTTTTTCAACAAATACTAGAAAATTGGTATAATTATTTTCTATTTCAATTGGATTCTTGTTATCATTTTTAGAGTTAGTAAGTATAGTGTTGAAAATTCTTCCAGTGTTGTTCTTTTTATTTGCACATTATGCTATAGAGTGACCAAAACCCCTATATTTAAAGCATTGAGGTCCAATAAGTTTAGGTTTCTTATCATTAGAAATCATAGATTTGAGTTCTCTCATATTCTAATCCTTTTGACGACTTGGTTATCTTTTGTTTTAAGGATTCTTTTTGTTAAAGATTTTGTTTCGTATTTTAGTCAAGAGTGCAAGTTTTGCTTATTCATTGTCACATTCTTCAATCATAGCAGTTTTGTTCTTTGTAGGAGGACAAAAACTCATCTCAAATGTTTCAAGTGAGCCAAAAAATTCCTCAATTTTGATAGTGTTCACATCTTTGCTTTTATTAATGGCAGTGACCTTTGCATGGAAGTGATCTAGTAATGAGTATATAATCTTTCTAAACTATCCTAAAATCATCAATTTTCATTGACAAAGGTGCTAGTAATATCACATAATTTAGTATAGAAATCAGAAAAAAATATCATCATATTTCATCCTAATACTCTCAAATTGAGTATTAAGCATGCAAAAATTTGTTCATTTAGCTTATGAGGTACCATTATAGGCAACCTCCAAAATATCTCAAACATGCTTAGTAGTTTCAACATGAGAAATATGAAAAAATCTATTAGTGAACATAGCACTAAAAATAGCATTAATACCCTTTTAATTGCATTTACTATTAGTTTTATTTTCACTCATCCAATCTTTTCTAAGTTAAGGAGTAACAATATTATCTTTGGTAACCGTAGGTGGTTCTCAACTATAAATCACAGAGTTCCAAATTAGATTTAATAATGAATAGTCCTAAACATATCATATAAATCAAAGTCAACTAATAACCATAGAACAATTAGTTTAAAGAATAATATCACAAATATTGTAAGTTTGTTAATTCATCAAATACAACCATAAATGTTTGACTAATTAACTTAATGAAAAAAGCCTACTTGAAAAGGTTTTTCAAAACAAGAAAGAGAGAATAAGATGAAGAAAATAATACTCTTATATGGTTATATAAAGTTGTCTTAGGTTTATATATATAGTATATTTTGAAATACAAGATCAAAGTAAAATTACTATGTTATTCATAAAATTAACCAAAAGAGCTTCAAAGAAAAAGGACAATATAGTAACAAGTCAATTCAATTCGAGCTAAAAATAGGTTTAAAATCAAAGTCCTAATTGCTCGATTAATCTAACATATGCTCGATCGATCAAGTAATTAGTTTGATTGATCCAGTCAATTCTTGATCGATCCAATTGATGAAAAATTAATTCAAGACTTTTTAAATTGAGTAGATCGATCTACATATATCTTGATCGATCGAGTATCCTAATCTCAAAATGTTCCTACATATTTAATATGAAATCTAATGTGCATAAAAATAGAGATATACTTGAAACTAAAATTATATTTGCATATTTTGTTCACGAACATCACCAACACGCAGATAAACTTTACAATTTGTGCAACTAATTTGGACTCTAACTTCACTTCCCCTACTAATATTTGATAACATTTATCACTACCTTGCTACCAATATATATAATAGTAAGCTAGTGAGAATGTCTTACTACTTTATGTTAGTCTTACCTCGTTATGCCAATATCTTATTACATTATTTCAATGTCTTATTACTTTATGTCAATGTATACCACATTATGTCAATTTCTTACAACATACACTACTACAAAACATGCATATGGCCTCGGTTTTTAACCATGACTGTAGGTCTATGGCCACGGTCATAAAAACCGAGGCCTAAGTGAGAGAGATTATAGGTAATGACCTATGACCTAGGTTATTAGATAACCGAGGCCATAGGGTGTATCTATGGTCTCAATTAGCATATAACTGAGGCCATATGGTCTACCTATGGCCTCGGTTTTCTAATAACCGAGGTCATAGGGTATACATAATTTTTAAAAAATACAATAATTAGTAATTACAATATTAAAAATCAATATAAATTAAAATAAATTTATTAATTACAATATTAAAAATCATATTATATTAAAATTAAAAGTATAATTACATTTGAGAGTTTATTATACACAAAAAAACTTAGTATTACAAACTAACTTTTTAGTATTAATTATAAACATCGAAAACAACTTAGTATTAATTACCAACACCAAGAAGCCGCTAATGCACCAAGACCAAAGACGCCATCAACAACACCAAAGAACACAAATAAGACCAAAGAATAAGCGCACTGAAGAAGACTAACACAACGCAAAGACCAAAGACATCAACAATACCAACTCGGCCAACAAGACTAACACCAAGAATAAGAACACCAAGAAAGAAAGCCAAGACCAACAGAACCAACAGCGTAGCACCAGTAGCAGGAAGATTAAATCAATTTAATAACAATAGTACCAACAATAATCAAGTGTTTTAATGCTTACCAAAGACTTTATGTAAAGAAGGCACTTATTGGTATTACACATGTTGTATATCTATCATGAGAAAAATTATTTTAAAAATTTGAGATTGCACATCAAGGAAAAAACTAAAAACAAACATAAAAGCTAGGGGAGGATCACAGTAAGAGAAAAATGTATCACTCACATTTCAAAAGTCATTTTGACTAATGTTACAACCTGTAGGTTGAAAACAAAAAATGAAAAACAAACATTTCATCTTAAGACAACTCAACAATATAACACTAACTTGTATATAACATAGGAAACCTCAAATGAAGACTAAAATAGCAAAATATATAACAGAAGCTGAAACCTAGCTAGAAGAAAAGCACAACCCTTTTGTTATAAAATAAAAGACATGAGTACAATTACCAGGGTAGAGCACCAGCACCTGCACATCGCACGCGCACCAAAGACAAAGACACCAACACTAAGACTATACCGATGACAAAGACACCAAAGACTACGCGCCGAGCGCATGACTAACACACAAGGCACCAAAGACAACTCGCGATCTAGCACTAATGCAAAGACACCAACAGCAGCTCCAGACAATGTATAATGTTTAGCAAAGTGGTGAGATTGTCAGTGGTGGCAACTTATTTCAATATGCATTTCAATGTCAACTCATCAAGTCTATGTAAGTGATTTCTCAACCTTTATTAAGGATTTCACATCACTTTTTGGAAAATCTTCATATCCATCAATGGTCTTCCCCCTCAGATTGAGGCCTGGTGCGCCTGGTATGCTTAGTATGCCTGATGCTGCTGCACCTGGTGCCTACCATGAAAAAAATAGAAAAAAAAACTATAATAGCATGTGATCATCCATAGGCCTAATAGCAGCCAATTCATCAGAAAATGCTTTCATTTAATCAAAATAATCCAATACATATAGATTATCCAAGGATGATTTTATATGATGTAAGGAACAATCTTTATATATTTGCAATATATTACAAAGTGCATAACATAGGTACTAATATATTCAACAATTAATTAATATAATTAAAAAAAATAATGTATTAGTACATGATCAAACCAAATTTTTTTAAATAGAATTATACTTGACCCTATGCACCAACACAGGCACAACACCAGGTCAAAAGGTCCAATGCGAATTTAAGCATAGAGTCCAGCTTTCTGAATTATTTTTATGAACCTTACTAGATCATGTCTGCCTTTAAAATTGTAATAAGAAACACATAAAACAACTTAAGCATACAAAGAAAATAATTCAGAGGGGAAAAATTAATAAAGCACAGAAGTAAATCCACTGAAGAAGAAGAATTTCCACGTCTACCATGTGCTAGCTCTACCTATAAGGAGAAGGTTAGAACATATGCCATTAAACTACTGCAGCTAAAATATGAGGGAACAAATGAAGCCAAGGATAGAACATATGCCATTAAACCCGGGAAAAAAACCGTCCGACTTAATTTTTTGTTAAATCTATTAAACATGATACAACAAACACATTACCCTTCCCTTTGCTTCGTTGTGTTCTCTATTTTGTTTTAGAATTTAATCAATCAGCAAAATCAGTATTAAAATATTACGATCTTATACATAAAACCATTACTCTTCCCTTTGCTGCAAAATCAGCAACAAATTGTGCCAATCCTATACATTGTCTAATTATCAAAGTTGTAGAACACATGATAAGATCCCCTAGTTACATTTTCTAATCCGAATTTTCCACATGATAAGATCCCACCTCCTCTTGCTACCACAGAGTTAGAGATTTGAGAGTTATAACTATGGGAAGTTGATAAGATCAAGAAGAAGAAGAAGGTAAGAAGCTGAGGAGGACTAACCAGGAGGAAAGTTGAGAGCGACCGTGGCAGAAGGCAGAGGGTTGAGAGTTGAGATCGACAGAGAAGACGGTAGAGAGACTAGAGATTGAGAGAGGTGAAGGTGATGGGTGAAAGCTAGCGACAAAGGCGAGACCGAGAGTTGCGATTTTGGAAATAACGAAAGTGAAAAAACCCTAATGCAATGCGTGAATCATGATAGCAGCTGAGGCAGAAGGCAGAGGGTTGAGAGCTGAGATCGACAAGGCAGATGGTAGAAGGACCAGAGATTGAGAGCGACAAAGGTGAGCGGCGAAGGCGAGACCGAGAGATGAGAGCTGCGATTCTGGAAACAACGAAAGTGAAAAAACCCTAATGCAACGCGTGGATGGTGATACTGATATATATTTTAATTTATTAGAAATTATATATTAATATATATAAGTAATAGGAATTTAATTATAAAGAAAATGGAAAAAACAAGAAATAGATAAAAAAAAGTGAAAATTTTGATATATATATATATATATTATAAAAGAAATAAAATACATTAAATTAAATTAATAATAGAGAAAAATAAAAAATTGTAAAGTAATTTTTTATTTTTTTAAATGAATGACATATAGTATATTATTTCATTTCGATTTTAAAAATATTAAAATTTTTATTATTTTAATTATAATTATAGTTATTTAATAAACGTTGTTATATAAATTTATTTATATATATTTAAATAATTTTTGTAATTTAACCTATAATCAAAGTTATTAATAAAACCGAGGCTATATATACACTATGGTCTTGGTTTTTATTAAATCGTGGCTAAAATCCTATTACTTCGTTTTAAAAATGAGGTTAAAATTCTGAAACCAAAGCATATATTGTAGTAGTGATATTACCAATGCCTTACTACCTTATGCTAATGTATTCTAATGTTAGGCAAAAATCCTATTCATTATGTCAATTTCGTTACACGTTATGAAAATGTCTTACTACAAAGTCAATGTTTTATCATGTTATGCCAATATATATATGCCTTACCAATGTTTTCGAGATTAGAAAAAGTTCGCCATAAAAGTGAAATGATGAAGTTTTGGACTATGATTAATATTTGGGTTTAAAAATGCACTTAGTTATAAATATTGCGAGTGGGCGATAAACTAATCCAATTGGTTGAAACTGATCAGCAAGACCAAACTGATGGTTGCCATAAAAGTGAAATGATGAAGTTTTGGACTATGATTAATATTTGGGTTTTAAAAAAATGCACTTAGTTATAAATATTACGAGTGGGCGATAAACTAATCCAATATATTGTTTGAAACTGACCACTACCAAACTGATGTTTTTGTTTTATATGTTCAAACGCAGGAATTGGTTATATTTAGAAAAGTAAAAATTTACTTTTTCAGGTTGATTTTGTTTTTAAAATTTGAGCACTACCGATAGTTAACCAAAGCCAGTTATTATCTCAAGAGCTCGATCGGGCAATGTCTGTTGCATTTTTGGTTCATGTCAAGATAAGACCACATATATCTTGATCTTGTGGTTCTGTAATAAAAGTGAAACAATGAATTTTTGGACTATATATGAGTGATATTTAGGTTTAAAAAAATGCATTTAGTTATAAATTCTTTGGGTGCGCGATAAACTAATCCACTTGATTGAAATTAAGTAAGATTAGAAAGATGCATGTTTTTTTATTTTATACTATATAAGTTGATTTCAAATTTAAAAAAAGTAAAAATTGATTTGTGTTAGTACTAAGTTTGTTTTTAAAATTTAATAAGGGAATATTAATTGAATTAATATATATATATATATATATATATATATATATATTTTATAACATTTTTATTACTAAACTAAACAAATGGTCTTTAGTTATTTTATAAAAAAATTATTACTAAACTAAATAAATGGTATTTAGATTTTTCACATTCTACGCTTTGATATTTATATTATTTTTCTTATGATTTAATCCCTTTATTTTTTAAGTTTTACACTTTAATCATCTTATTTTTTTTTCTATAAATTTAATCATTTTATTTTAAATTTTTTACACTTAATCCCACGCTTTTTATACGATTAAAATTAAATTTTAAATTGATCTCAAATTTTAGACTAAATATATAAACACTTAAAAATAGATAGATCAAAATATAAGAAAAAAAATTAAGGGGACCAAAATGTGAAAATTAAAAAAATAAAAGAAACAAATCATAAAGAAAATAATATGGAACTAAATTGTAAAAGGTCAAAAAATAGGATTCTTTATGCATATCATTGTAATTTTTTATATTAATAATACATGTATTATACATGATTACATGTCTAACATTATTTGATATTAACCTATTTTGAGTTCATTTATTTTTATAACTTTATACAAATGATATATTATTCTTATAAATATTATAATGTTCTATTTAATTTTATAATTTAATATTTGCATCAATTTTATCTAATTTTTTAAAATAATATTTTTATAAACATAAAATTAGATTTTTATTTTTAATTAAAAGAAAAATATATATAGAATCACGAGCTTTCCCCCTCTCTCTCACCCTCTCTTCTATCTCTTTCTCAGCGAGTTACATCATGAGAAGATTACTAAAAGTAGTACTAAAAAAATCAATATACACTCAGCACCTTTTTGAAGCTCTTATTGCATAAAAGTTGATACATTTTTTCAATAACTCTAAATCATTGAGCCTTCTTTTTCCTCCCACCATCATCAATTTGAAAGGTTTTACTTGAAAACTTCATTGATTGTGTTGTGGGAGAGAAATTGGAAAATGCCCACCAAGGAAGGAGGCAAATTGCAAAGTTGGACCCGAAAATTAGTGGATATAGCTAGAATCCTGTAAGGAATCCAACAAGGCCATAAAACGATCAAAGGAGACTAACGAATGGTCAAAATATATTTGATGGTTTCATTGAAAAAGAGCTACTCGACAAAAAAATGGAGAAGATTGATGCATTAATTTTAAAAGGTCATATTCTTATAAGGTCTTCGTGTTTTAGCAATAGGAAGATAACCCATTTTTGTTTGGAAACCAATGAAATGATTTATCAGAGAGAGATTAGGGAGAGAGAAGAGAGATGAAGAGGGAGTTTGTTTTTTTTTTTCTAATTCAAAGGAGAGAAATTCAATTTTACTCCTACACAAATATCATTTTTTTAAAAATTGGATTAAGTTGTTACAAGTTTTTAATTTCTGTTTCATTACTACAATAACGACCTAATAATTGACTTAAAAGTTTGTTTAAGTTGGTTAGATATACCGACCTAAAACGAGAGGACTTTAAATTTAAAGTCGGTTCAACCGACGAACCGACTTTAAATTCTATATTTTTTAAAATATTTTGCTCATTTTTTGTTATCCTTACTACCTGTTTTCAATTACATAATAATAGAAAAAATTAAAATATGTTTAAAAGAATATTTAAATATTATAAATAATTAAATAATTAAATATTAATTAATTACTTGATAATTAAATTTATTATAAAAAATAATTTATATACAATACATATATATATTTAACTTAAATTACAAATATAGTGATGACGTCTCTTTTGTTATGTATTTTATGATATTCCCGTGATGACGTCTCTTTTGTTATGCATTTTATGATATTCCCACTTTATTTCAAGAGGAGAAAACTTAGTTTGTTGCTTAGAATCACCAACAATGTCTCATTCATAATGTCTAGGAAACTCTCCAATGAGATGAGATGGAGTTTGGGCAAAAAAACAGGTCCAAACAACAATTCATTCCCCTAAATATCCATCAAACAAGCCTAAAATTCAGAGACAGAAATAGGGAAATTAAAGCATTAAAAAAATTATCATGATATTGTCTTATGCTATTTAATATCATCAAATTCTTTTCCTAATTCTTCTTGTGATGTTATAATTTGAAGAATGTGTTATGCTTATTTTTCTCGTAAATCCTCAAAAATTTACATATCATAACTGGATTTATTCCAACTAAAGAACTACATGTATTTAAATTCATAATAAGAATGTAATATCATGAATTCACAAAAAATAACTTATATATGTTTAAAAAGTATATTAGTAAAAGAGATTACCATATCTTTAGTTGGAATATTGATATTTGAGGTGATTTCGCTCATAAATTTCATGACAAAGTAACCACACAACATGACTCCATCATTTTTTTGTGTAACCTACAAAAAACAATGTACATGGTTTTCCAAATTCAAACATCTTTATTATTCAATAGTAAAATTTATTAAATTATTAATATTCGCTTGTACATATCCTTACTTTGTCCCATATAAACTTATGTGAGTTTTTAAGGACAATACCCCTACTCTTGTTCCACACCTTTTATGCCATATCAAAGTTTAAAACAATTAGTTATTTATTAAATATTAAAAAGAATAATAGAAGAAAATAACTAGCTATAATTCTTACATTTCAACAACTGTTTTTGTGTCTTTACTCAATTATATGAAAGCTGAATCATAGTACCAAACATAATTGCCATATAGATCAAGCTGAGTCATAATTAGTTCTTTAATTTGTAAATAACCAAATACAAATAAAATAAAATATCTCAATATATTCTTCAATATACAAAACTTTTGTAATGATTTGTATATGGAAAACTTCAAAAAGTTCTTCCTATGTTGTTATTGAATCTAAATTATTATAGAAAACTAAGAAATAAAATTTTTAGAAAATTAAAGAAAAATAAATTTATGCTAGCTCCTGTAAAAATCTATATGGCATATTCTATATGTATATAGTATATGAACACAAGAAAACATAATGCTTATTTATAGCTTAAGCTTAGCAAGAAAAGTGGATAATGGAGAAAATATCATTGCACGCTATGGTGTTTATCCATGCAAAAGCCTACAAAATATAATGGTTTACCCAATTTCAAATAGAAAGGATCACGTCGCATCACAAAATTTCTCCACTATAGCCTATTATACATGTTTCCACTTCTTGTTTTTATCCCCTTACAACTAGTTAGATCACATATAAACCTTACATGTATTTTTTTTATTCTTCTAAGTTACAAATGAGTGCTTTTAGGCATGAATCTTCAAGTGTTATCATCTTATCAAATTGATAATAAAATATCTGAAAAATAACATAAAATATTCGTGATTCTGAAAACAAGGATTCGCTTAAATAATGATAAAATCATGCATATTCAAATTTATTTATTACATTTAAGTACAAATAAATCAAGAAATATTAGTGTTTTTTGCCTCGATTTGAAAAGGTCTATGGCCTTCAATGCAACACTACTTAATACTAAGTGATAACTGTATTTTATATAGTTATTTTCACAAATTTTAGTAATGATAATTGCTATGTTCTTTAAATATTTAGTGTATTTTTGTTAAATAAATTAATATTTTCCTTTTATATGCTAAAAATACATTTTTAATAAAATTAAATAATCTGTATCGAAAATGTACTTAATTTCATATTTCTGTCCACAAATATAATTTCAGATAATATGGTTTCTTAATTACAATTTATAAAAATCGAAAATATAATTTAAATTAAATTTGGGCTTAAGCATAATTATCAAAAGTTTAAAAATTTAATTTAAAATTAGCAAAGGGCTTAACTGTAATTTAAGAAAGTGCAAAATGTAATTTGGATTAAGTTTGTGGGTCAAAATATAATTAATAAAAGTTTGAATTTTACGCGGGAAAAGAATACTTTTCGCCGCAAATCACGCGACGTTCATCACCCGTTTCGATCATCAATTCAGCGGTCGGTTGAGTAGTACAACCAGGCGAGGAAAAATCGCGTGTAGAATCTTCGCGCGGCTCGGCGTGCTGTGGGTCACGTGTCGCGCATAGGTGTTAGAGTGGGCCCCAACGATGTCGGGCTGCGATTCCCGCGAGGCGCATCGATCGCCGTTGGATGAGTTGAACGGTCCCGGATTGAGCCGCGTCCATCCAAGCCGCTTGTGGCACCGAGCCGTGTAAAAATCTGTGTGACGCGGCCCGTCAAGCGGCGTGCACCCTCCCTCTTCAAACGGAAAATGACCTGCCACGTGTCTCATAAATATTCCAGCGAATAAAATGATGACACGTGTCATGTATTTGGTGAAATAAAAACGCAGAACCAACGCCCCGGTTCCAGCCGTTGTGTCACGTTGCGCGCGCCCCAATTCCGTGCGACAAGGTCTGCGTGCGCCCATTCCCTTCAACGAATGAGATGCTGCCACGTGTCCCACTAATTGTGTCCACAAATCAGAAAGCGACACGTGGCAGCGTGGGAGAAAATAAAAAAAAAACAGAAACGCGCAGCATCTCTCTACTCACTTTTTCGATTCCATTTTCGATACAATTTGTCCCCCATGTTTTTTTAATTTTTTATTTTCCCACACTTCATTGTCCCCCGCGTGTATTATTAAATTTAAATATTTTTGATGTATTTTTTAGCTATAAATAGGAGATAGTTTTTAGTTTTTTAAAAGTTTTTTTTGGTGTAGAATTTCTGTGTTGCTCGGTTTTGGACTGCAGAACACGCAGAAGACATTTTTTGGCTTTTGTTGTGTTCTGCGTGTGCCAAATATTTTCGTTACTTGATGTCTTAATTTCCTCCTAATTTTTCTGCATCTGCTGTAATTTTTATTTTTAATTAATGAAGTAATTTAATTTTTCTAGGGTTGCATTTGATTCAAATTTATGAAGCTTTGATTTTAATTATTTTTGATAGATTTATAAGACGTTTGATTTGTTCGTTTTAGCTTGTGCTTAATGCTTTTTGATTATTTACGAATTTTATCAAAACGATTTGTGGCATAAAAATAAACTTGAGAAAGACATTTTTGTGTATATTGCTCATAGATAAAATGACATGTATGATGAAGGATAGGAATATACCCTAATTGTATGTGTGGCCTATTGAAAACTTAGAACTTAATGAATCTTATTAAATTTAATTCTCATAGAGATATAGTGAATTAATTTAACGAGGTGTGTTTATACGGAGCTCGGGAGAGATGTATGAATAAAAAAGAAGTTTTCAGTTGACAAATTAAATGTACTAAAAAATATAAATCAAAAGAAAATAATATGATTGGAGTGAATTAATTTGGTGAAAAATTGCAATCCTAGAGTTCTTTTATTTTCTTGTTACTTTTTTCTAAATCAACGATTGTTTTGGATAAAATCAGAGAGATACAATTTTAGTACTCAACAAACTATAGTAACAAATCTCCGTGGGAACGATCTTTACTTACAAATCTTTATTACTTGTGACCGTGTATACTTGCACGATTTATGTGTGTTGAAAAACACGCACCAAGTTTTTGGTGCTTGGTTGCGTCCGCGATCTGCGCGACAACTTGGATGGGACGGCAATCTCTGGACCGTTCAACTCAACAGCGATCGATGCGCCCTCGTGGGAATCGCGCGGCAATGTGGGGCCCAGCTTCGACGCCGGCCTGCGCGACACGTGGGACCCGCGAACGCACGCCGTAGCGAAAGATTCTACATAGCGATTTTTTCCTCGTACGGTTGTACTCGCCGTCTGGACCGTTTAATTGATGATCGAACGGTGCGTGATGAACGTCGTGATTTGTGCGAGTGCGATTCTTTTCCTGCGCAGAAAATTCAAACTTTTATTAATTATATTTTGACCCACAAACTTAATCCAAATTACATTTTGCACTTTCTTAAATTATAGTTAAACCCTTTGCTAATTTTAAATTAAATTTTTAAACTTTTGATAATTATACTTAAGCCCAAATTTAATTTAAATTATATTTTCGATTTTTATAAATTGTAATTAAGAAACCATATTATCTGAAATTATATTTGTGGACAGAAATATGAAATTAAGTATGGATATTAAATTATATTTTTTCCGATATATCCTTCAACATTTACTAACAATTGTAACATGTTAGTGGAATAAGAACAATAGGTATATCTACACACATATATATATACTTTTTAGATAGGGTTTTGAAATGACAAAAATATATATGTACTTTGAAGCTCAAAAGGGGTATACTATGGATTATGCATGTGAAGGTGGATAGAAAGGCTCAAACGATCCAAAGATGGCCTAAATCATTTTCTTAGTTAAATGTTGTCTATAATTTCGCCTCGAGAGAAAATCAAACAAATTCTAAGAACTGTGACACCACAAAAATCAATCAAATTCCATACTCATATAAACCTTCTCTAAATTATCATAGTAAATCAAAAATCAAGACTAGTGCTCATGAATAATTATTCTTGTAAAAATGAAACATACGTAAAAATTATTCATCGCTTACACAATATTCAAAATTTTCAAAGAATCATGCATCATTTAAATCAAAGAAATAAAAATAAATCACTATTCATAGCAAAATATCTTCAAATAACCAAACAAAACAAAACAAAACAAAAAAAATTTTTCACAAGGAATCACATCCAGAAAGTATTTTAATTCGGTTCAAAATATCTAACACCCCCAAACTTAATGTACACATTGTCCTCAATGTGTTAAAGTTAAAGAACATATGAGATGGGTATAAGGAAACTTCCTGGTTTAGTTTGTTTGGTTAAGCCAAAATAGTTTCATTACCTCCAATTTGCACCTACGAAACAAAAAAAAAATTACATAACAAAATACAAAAACTAATACATGCGATAAATAAAAAAAATAAAACACATGGGTTGCCTTCCAAGAAGCGCTTGTTTAATAGTCTTCAGCTTGACTTCTCAATTTGTTTTTCTGTTTGTAAGTTAAGATTTGTGTGTCAAACAAAATCTCAATTTACGAGAAAATTGAAAAATAAATTAAGAAACAATAACCATAACTTTTTTTTAATTTTTTTATTTTATTTTCTTTTGTGAATTAAGATTTGCGTGTCAAACAAAATCTCAATACACTAGAAAATTGAAAAATAAATTAACATGCGAAAATAAATTGTTTTTTTTTTGAATTAAAATCAGATTGATTGGTATTAATATCAACAATGAAAATAGTAAAACAAATCCCCGGCAACGGCGCCAAAACCTTGTTGCGTGTTTTTCAACACACGAACTCGTGCAAGTATACACGGTCGCAAGTAATAATATTTATAAGTAAAGATCGATCCCACGGAGATTTGTTACTATAGTTTGTTGAGTACTAAAATTAATTCTCTCTCATTTTATCCAAAATAATCGTTGATATAAAAAAAAGGTAAAAAGAAAATAAGAGAACTCTAGGATTGCAATTTTTCACCAAACTAATCCACTCCAATCATATTATTTTCTTTGGATTTATATTTTTTAGTACATTTAATTTGTCAACCGAAAACTTCTTTTTTATTCATACATCTCTTCCGAAACTCGTACAAACACACCTCGTTAAATTAATTCACTATATCTCTGAAATTAAATTCACCAAGATTCATTAAGTTCTAAGTTTTCAAAGGCCACACATACAATTAGGGTATATTCCTATCCTTCATCATACATGTCATTTTATCTATGAGCAATATACACAAAAATGCCTTGCTCAAGTTTATTTTTATGCCACAAATCATTTTGATAAAATTCGTAAATAATCAAAAAGCATTAAGCGCAAGATAAAACGAACAAATCAAACTTCTTATAAATCTATCAAAAATAATTAAAATCAAAGCTTCATAAATTTGAATCAAATGCAACCCTAGAAAAATTAAATTACTTCATAAATTAAAAATAAAAATTACAACATATGCAGAAAAATTAGATTACTTCATAAATATTCCAGCGAATAAAATGATGACACATGGCATGTATTTGGTGAAATAAAAACGCAGAACCAATGGCGATCGATGCGCCTCGTGGGAATCGTGCAGCTGACATGTGGGGCCCACTCTGACGCCGGCCTGCGCGACACGTGGGACCCACAGGCACGCCGAGCCTCGCGAAGATTCTACACGCGATTTTTCCTCGTCTGGTTGTACTCACCAAATTTGGACCGTTGAATTGATGATCGAACGGTGCGTGATGAACGTCGTGATTTGTGCGAGTGCGATACTTTTCCTGCGCAGAAAATTCAAACTTTTATTAATTATATTTTGACCCACAAAATTAATCCAAATTACATTTTGCACTTTCTTAAATTACAGTTAAGCCCTTTGCTAATTTTAAATTAAATTTTTAAACTTTTGATAATTATACTTAAGCCCAAATTTAATTTAAATTATATTTTTGATTTTTATAAATTGTAATTAAGAAACCATATTATCTGAAATTATATTTGTGGACAGAAATATGAAATTAAGTACATTTTCGATACAGATTATTTAATTTTATTAAAAATGTATTTTTAGCATATAAAAGGAAAATATTAATTTATTTAACAAAAATACACTAAATATTTAAAGAACATAGCAATTATCATTACTAAAATTTGTGAAAATAACTATATAAAATACAATTATCACTAAGCATAAGAAAATCCTTAGTACCCAGGTGGGGCATGCACCCTTATGAAAGGTAATGAATAAGAAGCATCCTTATAAATGAGTTTTGAGTCTTAGAGCCAAAACCACCAAAAAATCCATAGAAGCTGGGCATATTGATTTACAAGAAGGATGTACCCTAATCATAGGGTATGCGGTCCAATATAAATTTAATGTAAAAAATAGCTTAACTTGGTCTATTCGTCTTTTAATCGAAATTAGACCTAGAAACAGGGCTACGACTCGAGAGTTTTGCCACCCTGGGATTGAGCAGTCCTCAATACCATGTCAGGGCTTACACCACTGTGAAAGGTAGTGAAAAAGAAGTATCCCTATAGATGAAATCTACATCTCAGAACCCAGATCAATGAAATTTGCACCCAAGTTAGGCATGTTAAGTTAAAATAGTATGCGTTCCAAGATAAAACTAATGTTAAGAATAGCTTAACTTGGTCTAATCATATCTTAATCAACCTTAGACCAGGAAAATGGGCCATGGATTGAGAGCTTTTCCACCATAGGACAAAGGGAAATAAAGCCCCCAATACCCAACCAGGGTATGCATACCATGCTAAAGTTGTAGAAAAATTAGCATCCCTACCAATGAGTCTCGCACCTTATTGACCAAACTACCCAATGATACGGCTGAGTGAAATAAAATCCTCAATGCCCTTCAAGGCATATACCTCTACTAAGGTAGTGAATAATAAGTATCCCAATAGGTGAGCTTTATGCTTTCAAGGCTAGGCTACAAAACTGTCTATAGACGATGAACGTGTTAAATTATATATTGGATGTATTTCTAACCATAGGCTATATGGTCTAGAACATAATTAACACAAAGAATTGCCTAATAGGTTCCCTATCGCTTTATAGTTGACCATACCATATAAAAAAGTCATGCCACATCAGGTCTAGGAACTACATTAAGTTCTTGCACTAGACTTAGGTTTTCAAGACTTTGACAATGAGACTAGAGATCTAAAATGAGGCGATTATTAAAATTTTCCTAAGTTGAGAGATATCTCATGACCACTTGAGTAAATTCAAGTACTCCAATCAAGGGGGCTTATAGACTGAAAAGCTTAGCTAAGAAACACTTGGACCAACAAGTCACCCCTAGCTTAGAAAATATCAAGAAAACATGGCAAGTTGAAGGACACCATGCAACCCTAGGGTTGACCTTGCAAGTACTAACATTGACTTCAACACAATTCCCTAACGGTTTTCTGAATGGAAATCCAATAGCACCACCAATGATAGGATACCACCATATATTTTTTGCGTGGATATGCATGGCATAAAGTCCCCTACTTAGGCTAGTAAACAAGTCATACAATGCTACACTTAGTATTGCCAATGTAATTGGAAGGGATATTGAACCTAGGTATCGAAAGAAATTACAATCAGACCATCTAACCTGAGAGCCAAAAGCCTAGGGGTTGATGTTGGAAGCAATTTTGTTTGTGGTTGTCAAAGAGTGATTCTAGGAAGCAAAATTCCTTATAGGCCAAGCCCATTAAGTGCCCAGTCATCAAATACGTATAATCACAAGATATTTATCTTAAAGAGATAAATACATGATAATTATCCTTTAATTATTTTAAAGAGATAATTAAGGATATATATCTCTAAATCCACAACGATTCAATACTATCCCAATAAGCGATAGCCATCAAGTTAATTTCCTCTCCTATATATACTCATATATGTACACAACCATAATATGTTGAATAACAACTTGATTATGATATCTCACACATAATAGAGAATCATAGCTAAACATTATCTTTTCATATAATATTAGAATGAGATCATAGATATCCTATAACTTTCATCTTACAATTACTATTTTAAGCATCAAAAGGCCAAAGACCACTACTCACAAGGTGGCTGATGAGTAAAACTAGCATCGTCGATCCCGCCAACACTTTGGTTTTATATTCATAAAACTCTTGCAAGTGCACGAATCATTTCATAGAAAATGATAAGTATACTCTCAAGGTCGATTTAAGGAAGGAATTTGGTTTTTAATTTATTATTCAAACTTTTAAAACGAAATTAAATCCTAAACATCCTATCACAATAGTTTGGGTTTTATGTTTTTTCTAATCTAATAACATAAAAAAACATAGATATGGATTCAATAAAAATTTATGCAAATTTTATTATTTATAATAGTGGAGTATTTATGGATATAAAAACTAAGTTAATTATGTTTGCTCATATTATTTAGGTTATTAAAGATATAAATTGATATTTATTGATTCTCTTTTTTTATATGAATACCACCTTTGTTGGGGTTATATATTCTTTGTTAATTAAACAAATCAATTAACACCTATAGGTGGGGTATATAATCAATTTGGTTAACAAAATTAATTCCTTTTTTCTAAGAGATTGAAAATGAACCATTTAAATGCCACCTTTGGTGGGGTTAGACAGTTTAAACTTTATTCAAGGTGTCCAAATTAAATCTAAGAATATAATTATCCGAGTACTAACTTTTAAGTTTTAAAACCATTACTGAAAATATATTATCAATACATTTTCAAATAATAATTTTTATAAAAACTTTTGAAATATAGCTTCACTCTAACTACCAGGTGATTATACCAATAAATACAAGAGTACTACTCTAAATCAGACCGGATAACTAAACCTTAAAATTTAATTTTCATATTTAAGTTTGTAATGAAAAATTATATATTTCTCTCTAACATTCTTAATATAAAATTTTGAATAAAAAAATCACTTCATTTTATAGATATTTTTACCTATTTAATATTTTGCAAGCATAACAACGTTATTATTATATTATTTTTTACAAATAGCCAGTCATGTTAAATTTAATACAGACAAATTAAATATAACATATAAGAATAAAATATAAAAATAAATGCAAAGAATAAAAATTCTTGTAGAACCTTAATGATAATTTTGTTTTTGAAAAACCTCCAAATGGATTTGCATTTCCGTTTATTGAATAAAAAAATTAGAAATTTACAAAAACATAACTAGTTCTAATAAAAAAAACTAAGAAATAGAGAGAAAGAAAGAGATAAGAAGATGTTTTTTAGGTGTTATTTGTAATGGAAGAGATGAGGTATTTATAGGTGAGGAGAGAGTGAAAAAGTGGGAAAAAATGATAAAAACTAGGAAAAATGCGTAATAGGTGGATGATGATATCATCGCTGATGAAAAATGGACAGGCTCTGATGTAGGTAGTGGGGCACAAAAAATTTTCATGTGGGACGCATTTGGGCACGGATGGGTGTAGAAGGACGTAGCGATGCGCGTGGATTTGGGTAGATGCGCTCAGATGGGCGCACGAGTTCGGTGTTCTTCGGGCAATGCGCGCAGACTTCAACGTTTGTTCGAAAAATTCTTGGCATTTCTATGGCATGATATGCACATTTCTCGGCACAACTGGGCCCATTGCACGTGTTGCTCGGCCCGGTTAGGCAGCTGCGCGCTTGATTTCTTCCTTTTTGACATTTTTGACCATTTTGACCTATTTTGTCCAATTTTTTCATCTTTTTGAATTTTTTTCATTTATTTTCTCAATATATTTGTGATGTATTGCCACCATTATTTTTCTTCGAGTCTTTAAGTTATTTTTTAAGCAAAAATACCTGAAAATAATAAAAATACCTGTGATTCCAAAAAGATAAATTTATGTAAAAATATGATAAAATCATATAAATATAAATATTTTTAATCAATTAAAATATATAAAATCATGATAATTTTAGTGCTTTTTAATCAATCATTAGTGGCCTGAGGTCCTAACAGTTTGTTCATCTCACAAATCCACGATGGATGGTCCTACTTAGGGTTGGAAAAAATTGATATCAACAAAATTTCTAAGAAATGGCTAAAGTATCTAAAAAAGTAACATTTTTTTAAATAAATACACTAATTGCATACCTATAATTGAGTCTTGAATCCTAGACCTTTTAAATATCCACATCTACTAAAGACTATTGAGCCAAAAAATGTAACATTTTCCTAGTAAAAAATGGTGAAAAATATAATTTTTGGTTTTTTTGGAATTGTTTAGGATTGTTTATGAAAGTTTTAATGCATGATTAATAAGAATATTTCACATGGATTCCACACAAGCATGGGAACTAACAAGGTGATCCACGTGGATGCCAAACAAGCTAAGATGACCAATCATGCAACAACGCGTGTAACGATGATGTAGGACCTTACCACGTGTTAGCATGATGTTCATTTCAACTATCACTATGCGGTCAATGTATTTCCATGCATTGTCATGTGATTCATCCCTTCCTTCCACCAGTGTGCCACCATATCCATAATCACAACGAGCCATGTGATGCTAACACAACATGCGTTGATTGAGACCAGTCCACTATGCTATGCATTGCATGCTAATTGGATTCTACTTTATCTCTTGCTATGTGTCATGTTTCTATTTGCCAATGTTGTTAATTTTTCTTTTTTTCATCTTAGCCTTTGATTTGAAGTTGATTTGATCGATAGTCCAGATTTCACATGAGCTTCATTTGACCCCTTAATTACCCCATAAAAGTATAATAAGTGTGTATTTAAGTATGATTGAGTTGAGAATGTTAATAAGATTAGAATACATGATGACAAGAAGAATGGTTTTACTTTGGTAAACTTACAAAGAACTGGATATAAAGAAGATAGCTTTATTTTTGCTAGTCAAACTAAATAAGTATTTTATGTATAAGATATTAACGACTCACAATGGTCCATTTTCCTTACCCTTCCTAATAAATATTACTATGATGAGATTGATGATGAGTCGGATAAAGATACGAATAAGATTGAACATGACACGACTTCAATGCTAAGTGATGATAAAAAGAGATAAGATGTATATGATACTGATACAGATGATGATGAATCATTTTCTTATTTTCATATTAATTGTGAAGGCATATGGATTAATAATAAATAAATATGGTGATTTAACCATTTTTTTTGTTATGTTGTTATTACTACTTGTTTATTAGTATCAAAATTTTGATTCTTTATACCAAAATATAACTAGCAAGGTATTTATAATTTACTTCTTTTGCTTGATTATCGTATATACCCTTTACTGTTATTAACTTGTTTATGTTTACTTGAATATCTAAGTGTATACTCACATTCATTACTAATGTTCATATAGATTGATGGATTCTTCTAACTCAGAAAAAGATGGTGATACTTTTCATTCAAAAAATACAAAAAAATAAGAATATATGGTCAAGTAATTACAACCTTTCCAAATATATTAACAAAAGGGGAAAATATAGTAGTTGAGTTAATGAAGATGGGATACCCATTGGTGATACCAATGCAAAGTGGGCTAATACTATAGGAATTATAACTCTATCAACTATTGATATCACTATATGTAATTAGCATTTAGTGCCCGAGTCTTACAAAGAGGATATTTGGGAATCCTTATTGGTAATACTGTTGAACTAATACTATAATAAAAAAATGTATATTGCATGGTGTATCTCTTATCATATTTATATTGTATAGTAGGTATAATTTGTGATTGACTTATGTATGACATACCTTTTTGTATGGTGGATGCGAGTGACAAGTGGAGGAAATTTAAATTATATTTGACTAGAACATGCATCTTCCTTTATTTGGATAATCCTCAATAGTTGTATACTCTACCAAAAAAGTATAGTTTCATATTTAAAGACAAATGGGAGACATTTGTGAAACAAATACATTTTGCTAGGGTACTAAAAATTGGGAAAAAAATGCAAGAAAAAGTTAAGATAAATAGGCACACATATTTAGTAATAAGACTAACTTTCATGGTTCAAAACATAAGTTGATAAGACTTTTAATGATTTTGTCAATGTATTCTTGTTTTGTTGTAACGTATGATTATTTTTTATCAATGCATAAGTTCTAATTATAAGTTATTTCATTTATAGAAGAAGAAAAAGAAAAAGGAACAAGAGCTATCATGGAGCATTATGAGACACTAATGTATCACATGGAGAACACCAAGTATTCCTTAAAGATGAACAAGGGAAGTTTTGGAAGAGAAAATTGTATTTTCACTATATCTTTAAATGCAATGACTAGCTCTAATAATAAAAGTATAAGGTAGTGCTATATTAATAATTTATTGATCTTTTTTTCAATATGGGCTATTCTAGGAGGCAATGAATAAAAAGTTAGAAGCTGAAGAAGTCCAAATAAAGGCAAGTAGAAGGAGTGATATACTAGAGATGGAATTAGGTGAAAAAAACTCGTGTTGAATTCGTGCATCATATTTTGGGAGAAAAAGTCATAGTACGAATTTATAAAATAAGAAAGATGTGAATTATGAAGCCATTAAGGAACAAATAAGGAAAAATGTTATGAAACAGTTACAATACAAGAATGAAAATGAAGGTAGAAAAATCATAGAAAATGGGAATATGTATGTTCAAATGGATGTTTCATCTCAATTGGATGATGTATTTCACAGTGATACATGTTTCCAAGAAAAAATATCTATACTTTTTGGAGTGGAAGCGCTAACTTAAGAAGTAGACTAGTGAAGGTAAATAAATTAATATTAAGTAATTTTACATATTATCAATTACTTTATTACTTTGATGATTATAATTAACGAGATAAATATTGATAATATTGAAAGATGTGCCACAAACAAATACAAATTTCAATTCATCACATGGTAGAACAAATCCATCGAGTGATATAGAAAATGTAAGCATATTGCAAATTTACTATTAGATATGTTTTATGTATTTTAATTTCTTTACATATTTATTCTTATTTGAATTTACTTTGACTTTATATGTAGGGAGTGTTGTGCTTTTTAGCAATTGATAAACCCTCAAATGCTTGTGCCAATGGAACTTGCTTTCCTCATTGTAAGTCAATTGAGGTGACACATACTGTGGAGCTAGGAGAATCAAATTACAGAATTATTGTTTTAAGCATATCACAACCAATGGCAACTCTACCACTTCCGATCCAAGATGAACTTTATTATATGGGTAATACGATTATTCAATATGTAAGATGGCCAAAACTTCTTATTTTATTGAAAGGATAGGTTAATGTGATGCATGATTTCATATAATTTAATATGATTTTATTACATGTGTACTTAGTTTAAAATTAGTATAATGGATTATTCCAAATTAATAACTGTGTTTTGTATTCCCTGCTTCAAAAATAAAGACAAAATAATAGGTTTATTCCATAGAGACATAAATCTAACAAGGAGTCTCGTAAAAGTACAACCAAGGGAATGGATATAGTTTCCCAAACACGTTTGAGTGTCGATGTTAGAGAACACAATATTATTGAAATTTTATAAGGATGGACATTGAATAGTATGGAAATGGGCGTGATAGCTCTCATTGAATGATTCTATGCAATCCAACAATCTTATGCATAAAACAACGAGAATTTTATTAACTTTGAAGGATATAATACACATTTGTCATTTTGGTTGGCTTAGTGTTCCTCGTATACAAATTTTCATGTGGAAAATTTATAAATATATACTAGTTTATGTTAAGTGTTTCACATGTCTAACTAGTATCTAATTGTGAATGATAGCTTATTATTGATAAATAGAGAAGACAAAATTTCTAATTAGATAGACTTTTCATATTTGTAGATCCTAAGTACCTTTGAATGTATCACACTAAAGATTATAAAGTAAACATGCTTGTGAATAAGTTTAGTAAAATGATAACTTCAACATTCCTCATGGTTCCATATTGGAGATCATAAGTCTTATATTCTTACATTAATTTTGCTTTTGTGAAATTATAAGTTAGTACTATTTTTATAATATGATTTATTATTGTATAGGATTTATTGGATATTAATTTTTGCTTACCTGCTCAAGTGTGAACTACAATGGTTCAATTTTATTAAGGCTTACATTTCTTCTAAAGGATCATCGTCTAATAAGAAATACATGATAATTTTTTTGTGGTAGCATGTACGTATTTATATTCATAGTAGTCATATTAATTTTAGTATATAACATTGTATCCAATTCATCTATATTAACTTAAATGAAATAATTGTGGTAATTAAAAGAGCATGGCAAATATGACATGGTCAACATGGAAGTTCAAATGTTATTCCTATTTGAATTTATGTTAAGGTAATAGTATTAATAAGTTTATAATTTTTAGAATTATTTGTTTTGTTTATAATTAGATAACTTTATGATTATTAACTAATTTTATTTAATTATAGTATCCAAAACAACCTGAATCCTATGAATGTGGATACTATATTATAAAATTCATGGATACATATATTAGTAAATGTATTGAAAATGCGGTTTCAAGTGATATACCAATAAGCTTAAATTATATATTTATGTATATATATTTACATAGATGTATAATATTTGTCAATTATCTAGATTTAAAATACTAATTGTCTTGTATAGTTTTCAAATAAGAATCTATACACACCAATGGAGATGGAGTAATTGAGGAGAAAGTTGTGCATATACATGTTTGATTATCTATCAAACAATTGATGAGATGGACTTGAGCGATACAAGCTATATATTAGTGCACATCTACTAACTATGTTATAAAATTTTATGTATAAGCTATGTAATAATCTTTAATTAACTTGATTTGAATGGTGTATGTGTTAATTAGTTTTTGACATATATGTATGAGCATATATATTTGTGTGTGCATGCGCTTGCGTTTATTTGAAATATGAACTTTTTTTGATGAATTGAGAATGAATGATGAATTACATGTTGTGATGAATTGAAAATTAAATATGATATTTTATATATATTTTAAAATTTGTGATATGAGATTTTATTTATACATGTATTAATAAAAACAAGAGATAATAAATATCATAGTTAATAAAACAAACATAAAGGACAGTCATTAACTATTTTATATGTATATAAATGACGACCACAAAATGTCTTATTAAAAATATATATTATGAAATTTTCAACTAAATAAGATATTTAGTTACCGTCATATAAAAAAACATATAATTGACTATCCTATAAGATTTTCTTATAAGACAACTACTTATCGTCATATATATTGAATTTTTTTAGGATGGATGATTATAGGACTATCAATGATCATCCTATAAGACTTATACGATGGTGAGACCATCCTATTTTGCTATTTTGATTATGGTGCATAATTAATAATCGAGTTGTTAATAAATTATAAATTAAGAAAAAAGTAAGAACTTTTAAACAAAACTAAATTCTTAAAGGTAAAATTTAGAAATTAAGAAACGTTCTAAAATTAATAAGTTTGTTCGGGACTTGAATAGCAATTAGTTAATAACATGATAAATTGAATCATATTTTGGTGCCACTGATTTCATAATCACGTATTTCTCCTTTTGATCTAAAAAAAGATATTGTTTTTTTTTATTTTTTTATTGTTTATGTTATTTAATTTTCAAAGGAAAAAAACAAAAACAAAAAAATTATATTTCAATTGTAGTTATTTTAAATATAAAAAATCAAAATCTCGTTTTTATTTTAATTAATTGAATTAGTTGATTGATAATTGATATTAAAATTATTTTTAATCATATGTAGGTAATGATATTTATTTTTGTTAAATTACCATCGATACAAGTTCAAGAAAATAAAGTTTAATTTTTGACATGTCGTTTGACGCGTGTGGTATATAAAACTTCCTATTTACTAAATATGTTAACATCTGATCAAGAAGATAAAGGATTGGAGGGATGTCACCTCTTTACCGAGCATGTAAAGCATGATTTGTGTCTATAGGACGATACCTTCGTGTTAAATTTTCAATGTGGAAAAAGAGTAGAATTCTATGAACTTTGGATTAGTAAAGGATTTCTTAAAATAAACCAATGGAGCACAATTCATAAAGGCAAAGTTGTGGTTCACTTATTGTTTTGATAAAAGTTGTTATTATCACGTATTTAAATCAAATCAAATATTATTTCATTAACTATGAAAATGGGTCAAACTTATGGTATTTCTAACAACTTTCTTAGAAGGAAAAAAAAGATTTATAAAATTTGAAAAATAACACTTGAGTATAAAATACTACTATACTATGCTACCATTTTTTCCTAGTATTGCGTGGTTAGGAAGGTAGTACAATATCTCACATGCAAAGATTAGTTATATGAATATAGCAATATATAATTCATCGCTCAGTTCAGTTTCACATCTATCCCACCTAGTGTAGTAAATTTTCCCTGTAAGGATGGATAACCGTAGATAAAATTTAATTTTTTAACCTATACAAAAAACTTGATGGAAAATATATGTTTGAGGGGGGAGGGGTTAAGGGATCGCATTCCCAACCTCATTAAATCCGGGCACCCCAACTTCTTATATATTTATTACTTAAGAAAATACAATATTATAATTTAAAATGTGTTTTTTTAACGAACATCAAAATAAACAATTTAATTATATCTATAATTTATATATTATTGTTGAAACAAGTACATGAAAATAATGTAGGAACAATATTACCGACAATTTGAAATAAACTACTTGGGTTGAGTTGCGGACTAGGTCGCTATTTTTAAGACGTTTTGCTGCTTTGTCTAAAATTGTACAAGCAAACACAACCCCGTCGTCCCCATGATAAAACAGTCTAGAATCTTTGTTGTATGTCTTGGAATCACTACACTAATGAAGACCGGAATGGTACACCTATAAAATTTCGTTGCTCGGTAAACTCAAAACAATTTAGGATCTTTTTCTTTTTCTTTCTAAGAGCTTTTTCTTAGTAAGAGATGTTTGGAAGTTGTTGTGATTAAACTGAGAGTTGATGCCCTCTATTTATAGGTTTGAGAAAACGTGTGGTCATTATGACAATAACGGTCATGTTTGAGTAAAGAAAAGTAACGGCCATTTTCAGAGTAAAGAAAAATAACGGCCATTTAATGGATATTTCTCAGTGAAGAAAAAACATAATGACCATTTTCCGAGTATAGAAAAATAACGACTATTTTATGAGTAAAGAAAATAATGGCTATTTTCTGAGTAAAAAGGTAACAACCATTTTTCTGAGTGGAAAAGTATTTTAAATTTTATTTTCCAAATTTTAAAATGCCACCTCACCTCACACACGCACACGCATACGCACTCAGACTCGGACTCTACTCGGTAAGGTCAGTTGGTTGGACGGAAGGACGATGGTGGTGCGCGCACGTGTGGTATCACATTTGCCTAGGTACTCTCCCCTTCTACAAAAGTGGGTACCCCTTGGGGCCCAAACCCAATAGCCAATCATTTTCTATTTATACATCTCTAAAGTAATGTAAAATAGAAATGTGGGACAAGACAAAAATTTGGCATCATTCTTTTAAAAAAAATCACTTTTTTTTTCAACAATCCCCCACTTGAATTTTATATAAAAAAAATAGTTTTTCATCGAGCAACCGATCAATTAACATCGTAAGATTGTTCATAATTAAAAGGTATCTATCGACTTAAACCTTTGCATAGTGTTGATGGTTAAGAATATACTAGAGTAACTCGTACTTTTGAACTCTATCTCTAACAACATTACACACATAACCTTTCCAAGGTGTAGTTCGAAAAGCCCATGCTTTACGGCCATGCACATATATCCCAGTATAGTGAATGCCTTAGTAAATTTTTCCCAAGAAATTTTCATAAGAAGTAGCCACACTTCCACATTCATATAGCTAAGTCTATCAAGAGCACTCCTGTAGCTATGTACTCCACTCCACATAGAGTATAGAACTCATTAAGAGTTTAATAATTAACTCATCCTTTTCTATCGCTTCAGGACTTCATGCTTCTAACAATATAGAATGGGACTTCAAAATAGCATGATTCTTCTCATATCACTTTATGACTTGTTATTACCCATTGAACTTATTTCTTGGGATCTCCAGTCTATAAGTTTAGTTACCATCATGAGTGACTTTTCATTCTAAGGGCATTAGTCTCATTCCTTTCGAGGTTTTGAAAACCTTTTCTTTTGATAATCCTTTCATCAAAGGATCATCCAAATTTTCATTAGAATGTACATGATCCATTCTTATATCTCCTGTAGCGAGAAATTCTCTAACAATACTATACTTCCGATGTATATGTCATTTCTTGCCATTGTAGTAACGGTTTTGAATATTTACAATAGCCGTGGTACTATCATAGTGGATCAGGACTACTAGTATCGGTCTTTCCTATAAAGGGATCTCAGCTAATAGACTTCTTAACCAGCATGCTTCTTCACTAGCAGTAGCTAGGGCTATCATTTCAGACTCCATTATAGATTGAGTCAATATTGTCTATTTTTAGACTTCCAAGAAACATCTCCATCAACTATGCTAAATATATAGCCGCCAGTTGCTTTGGAGTCTTCTGATAAAGTGCTCCAATCAGCATCGTTGTATCCTTCTAGAATAGCGAGAAACTTTTTATAATGTAATCCAAGGTTCATAATTCTCTTAAGGTATCTTATAACCCTTTTAATAGCATTCCAATGCTCTATACTAGGTCTACTAATAAACATACATAGTAGTCCCACAACATAAGCTATGTTAGGTCTAGTGCAGTCAGTAGCATAACGTAAACTACCAATGATGCTCGCATACTCAGTTTGTTTTAACACATTCTCTAGTGTTCTTGAACAACTTTACACTAGGATTATAAGGAGTACATGTAGGTTTGCAGTTAAAGTAATTATATTTCTTTAAGATATTCTCAATGTAATGAGATTGATCTAGAGAAATTCCTTTTTTCAGACCTAGTAATCTTTATAGTAAGGATTACATTCGCTTCTCCTAGATCTTTCATATCAAAGTTAGCACTTAACAAAGTTTTCACATTATTTACAACATGAATATTTGATCCAAAAATAAGCATTTCATCAACATATAAACATATAATAGTGCAAATGTCATTTCCTAATTTATAATAAATGCATTTGTCACTTTCATTTATTTTGAATCCATGTGAGATAACTAAATTATCAAATCTTTCATACCATTGCTTAGGTGCTTATTTTAGACCATAAAAGGATTTATCTAGTTTACAAACTTTATTTTCTTGACCTAAGACAACAAAACCTTCAGGTTGGTCCATATAAATTTCTTCTTCTGGGTCACCATTTAAGAAAGCAGTTTTGACATCCATTTGGTGCACTACTAAATCATGGATAGCATCAAGAGAGAAAAGTACACGTATGGAAGTTATTTGTGTGACTAGTGAAAAGGTATTAAAGAAATCTACATTTTCTCTTTGTCTATACCCTTTGACTACAAGACGAGCTTTGTATTTTTCAATAGTACCATCAAGTTTTTATTTCTTCTTTAGTATCCATTTACATCCTATGGTTTTGTAACCAGGAGGTAAGTCAACTAAATGCCAAGTTCTATTATACTTAAGAGAGTCCATTTCATCATTTATGGTTTCTTCCCATAAGTTAGCATCTAAAGAAGATAATGCTTCTTTAAGAGTTTGAGGATCTTCCTCTAAGGTATAAGCATAAAAATCAGACCCAAAATCCTTAAGGTTTTGAGCTCATTTACTTCTCCTAATTTCAATGTTTAATTCCTCATTTTGTTCACTAGTTTTAGTTATGGGTAAACTACTAGAAGACGAGCCCCCACTATTTTTTAATTTAAAGGGAAACCTATGTTTATAGAAGTCAGCATCATTTGATTCTATACCTACATGATCATTTAAGTCATAGAATTTATAAGCTTTACTATTTACAGTGTATCCTATGAATACACGTTCATATGCTCTATTAGCAAGTTTATTTCTTTTAGGATCAGGGATCCTAACATAGGCTAAACAACCTCATGTTTTAATATAAGTTAAGTTAGGTTTAATATTTTTCAAAATTTCATATGGTGAAATTTTACTAGTAGATTTAGGCACTCTACTTAGAACATAGCAAATAGTTAATAAAATTTCTCCCCACCAATGGGAAGCAGCATAAGAGTTTCATAATATTGCAACAACTGATTCAATAAAGTTTTTTTTAGCTTTTCCATTCATTTCAGGAGAATAAGGTGAAGTTTTTTCATAAATGATTCCATGTGTTTTATAAAAATCATTTAAAATGTTGGAATCACATTTAGTGCCTCTATAACTTTGAAACCTTTTTATTTTTCTATTAAATTGATTTTCAATTTCAGTCATAAATATTTTAAACATGTTAAACGCTTCACTTTTAATTTTCATTAGATATACATAAGTGTAATCTGAACAGTCATCTATAAAAGTTATAAAATAGCGCTTTCTATTTCTTGTTAAATTTCCATCAAGTTCATATATGTATTAATTCTAAAGGTTTAGATTCTCTAATTACTGACTTATGTGAAGTTTTAGTTATTTTAGCTTGACTACAAAAGTCACATTTTTTAAAATCATTCAAAGATAGTTTAGGAATTAGTTCTAAGGTACTCATGTTCTTGATTATGCGTTTATTAACATGACAAAGTCTAGCATGCCAAATATTAAAAGAGCTCAACATATAAGCAGAAAAAGAAGCTTTATTAATTTCGATGTTTAATTTAAACATGTCATTAGGGTCGTACCCTTTCCTAACAAATATATTATTTTTAGTTATTGTATATAAATCAATCCATATAGTTTGAGTAAACCCAACTTTGTTAAGAAGATATTCTGAAACTAAGTTCTTTCTCATCTCTGGAGTATGCAGGACATCCTTCAAGATGACAGTCTTTCCAAAGGTAAACTTCAATTCCACCTCGCTAGTACCAACAACTTTAGTGGAATGGGAATCGCCCAACAACACTTTCTTATCCTCAGACTCAGAATAGGACTTGAACATGTCTCGATCATAGCAAGCATGGAGAAAAGCACTAGTGTCTACCTACCACCCCTCAAATCCACCAACAAAATTGATTTCAGATATCATAGGAATAAGTTAATCTTCGGTAAGTGATAACTGTATTTTATATAGTTATTTTCATCAATTTTAGTAATGATAATTGCTATGTTCTTTTAATATTTAGTTAATTTTTGTTAAATAAATTAATATTTTCCTTTTATGTGCTAAAAATACATTTTTAATAAAATTAAATAATTTGTATCGAAAATGTACTTAATTTCATATTTTTTTGTCCACAAATATAATTTCAAATAATATAGTTCTTAATTACAATTTATAAAAATCGAAAATATAATTTAAATTAAATTTGGGCTTAATGATAATAATTTAAAGTTTAAAAATTTAATTTAAACTTAGCAAAGGGCTTAACTGTAATTTAAGAAAGTTCAAAATGTAATTTGAATTAAATTTGTGGGTGAAAATATAATTAATAAAAGTTTAATTTTCACGCAGGAGAGATGAAGTCCACGCGCAAGATCACAATCGCCCAACATGGACCGTCCGATCAAAGACGCAACGGCTCAGATTCGCGCGTGCTCATCAAACCCGACCAAAGCGAATGGGTGCAGGCCGGCGTGTAGGGTGGGACCCACGTGCCTGACGCGTCGCAGCCGCTGTCCCCCACCTTCGCGCGCACCTTTTCCAGTGCAGTTGTTTCACGTGCGCCTGGTTATTCCACGAACCATAATATGCCACGTGTCCCACGTAAGATTTCTTCAAATGTTATGCCGAGACGTGGCATGTTACAATGAGCGCGACCGCACTGAATCAACCCCCGTTTCCATCCGTTGCCGCATTTTTTTCGGCGCCCCAATCCCGTGCTTCTGTTCTACGTGCGCCCGTTCCTTTCAACGAATGAGATTCTGCCACGTGTCCCATTAATTGTTTCCGCGAATCATAACACGGCACGTGGCAACGTGGAAGAAAAAAAAACAGAAACGCGCAGCATCTCCACTCACTTTTTCGATTCCATTTTCGATACAATTTTGTCCCCCACGCGGTGTAATTTAATATTCGTCCCACACTTCATTGTTCCCCGCGTGTGTTAAATTTAAATATTTTTGATGTATTTTTTTAGCTATAAATAGGTGATATTATGATAGAGTTAAGAAGTTTTTTTTGGTATTTTTCTATAGTGTTTGGGACTGGACGGTGGAACACGCAGAAGCCATTTTTGGCTTCTGTTGTGTTCTACATGTGCCAAATATTTACGATCTGTGATGTTTTAATTTTCCTTCTTGTTCTTCTAATTTTCCTGCATTTGCTGTAATTTTTATTTTAAATTTATGAAGTAATTTAATTTTTCTAGGGTTGCATTTGATTCAAATATATGAAGCTTTGATTTTAATTATTTTTGATAGATTTATAAGACGTTCGATTTGTTCGTTCTATTTTGTGCTTAATGCTTTTTGATTATTTACGAATTTTATCAAAACGATTTGTGGCATAAAAATAAACTTGAGAAAGGCATTTTTGTGTATATTGCTCGTAAATAGAATGACATGTATGATGAAGGATAGGAATATACCCTAATTGTATATGCGACCATTTGAGAACTTAGAACTTAATGAATCTTATTAAATTTAATTCTCATAGAGATATAGTGAATTAATTTAACGAGGTGTGTTTATACGGAGCTCGGAAGAGATGTATGAATAAAAAAGAAGTTTTCGGTTGACAAATTAAATGTGCTAAAAAATATAAATTAAAAGAAAATAATATGATTTGAGTGGATTAGTTTGGTGAAAAATTGCAATCCTAGAGTTCTCTTATTTTTTTGTTACCTTTTTCCATATCAACGATTATTTTGGATAAAATTAGAGAGATACAATTTTAGTACTCAACAAACTATAGTAACAAATCTCCGTGGGAACGATCTTTACTTACAAATCTTTATTACTTGTGACCATGTATACTTGCACGATTTATGTGTGTTGTAAAACACACAATAGTAAGGTTCACCTGTGAGGAAGGACGATTCCTATTCCGGCAATTTCTAGCCAAGTGGCCAGGTTTGTTACAATTGTAACACATGAATGTGTTATTTCTTAAGGAGGGTTGAGGTCTATTCTGGGAAGGATAGTTTTTGTTCCTATTTTGGTGGTTGCGGTTTTGGTTATTATTGCGATTCTGAGTTTTCATATTTCTTCCTTTATGTTTCAGAACTATAGATGAGGATTTCTTATTGGTATTGTTGTTTGAGATAATGAGTACTTCATCTTTTTTATCTTGTTTTCGGGCTTCTTCTTCTATTCTTAGATGGGTTATAAGACTTTCTAAAGAGAATTCCTTATTTTTATGTCTAAGTACATTCTTAAAATATTTCCAAGCAGAGGATAATTTATCTATAATAACATCTACTTGAAATTGTTCATCTAAAGTCATACCTTCAGAAGTTATCTCGTGTGTTATCTTCTGTAGTTTGTGTGATTGAGCTTCCACAGAATTTCCATCAATCATTTGGTACTTTAGATATCTACAGACATCATACTTCTTAGTTCCAGCTTCCTCAGTGTCGTACTTCTTTTGAAGAGCATCCCAAATTTTCTTAGCAGACTTGTCAAAATTATAATAATCATACAAGTCATTAGCTAATCCATTAAAAATAAAATTTTTGCCTAGAAAATCATTTTCCATCCAGGTGTCTAAATCCTTAGTTGTAGCTTCAGTAGGAGGATTTGATAGTGTTGGTTTTTTCAGTAGTAATAGTAGAAGCGACCTTTTTCATGGTTAAGAAAAATAATATTCTTTGTCTCCATCTTTTAAAGTGTTGTCCCTCAAAATGGAATGGTTTGTTGAGATCTTAAAATTTTACTAGACATGGTAGATAGAATAACGTCTTAAAATTGTGTAGATAGAATAAAGTCTTAAAATTTTACTAGACATGGTAGAAACAATATTACCGACAACCTGAAATGAACTACTTAGGTTGAGTCGCGGACTAGGTCACTCTCTTTAAGATGTTTCACGACTTTGCCCAAAATTGTGCAAGAAAACACAGCCCTGTCGTCCCCAGGAAAAAATAGCCTAGAATCTTTGTTGTTTGTCTTGGAACTTCACTGCATTGATGAAGACCAAAATGCTACACCTACGAAATTTTGTTGCTTTGAAAACTCAAAACAATTTAGGATATTTCTCTTTTTCTTTCTGAGAGGTTTTTTCTTAGTAAGAGATGTTGGGAAATTTTTGTGATTAAACTGAGAGTTGATGTCCTCTATTTATAGGTTTGAGAAAACATATGGCCATTTTCAGAGTAAATAAAAGTAACGGTTATTTTCTATGTAAAGAATAATAACAACCATTTTCTGAGTAAAGAAGAATAACAGCTATTTTCTAAGTAAAGAAAAATAACAGCTATTTTCTAAGTAAAGAAAAATAACAGCTATTTTCTAAGTAAAGAAAAATAATGACTATTTTTAAGTAAAGAAAATAATGGCTATTTTCTAAGTAAAAAGGTAACGATCATTTTTCTAAGTGGAAAAATATTTTTAAAATTTTTTTTACAAAAAATAAAATGCCACCTCACCTCACACACGCACTCGGACTCGGGCTTAGGTCGGCCCAACATGGCACAGAACGACCGATTGGTCGGACAGACGGACGACAGAGCGTACACGCGCATGTGGTATTACATTTGCCTAGGTCATCTCCCCTTCCACAAAAATCCAAACCCAATAGTCAATCATTTTCTATTTATACATCTCTAAAGTGATGTAAAATAGTAATGTGGGACTAGGCAAAAACTTGGCATTATTTGTTTTATAAAAATTCACTTTTTTTCAACAATTACATATAATATCTATTAAGTATAATTTTGAATTTATTTATTTTTAAGCATAAATTTGTTAATTTATAACATTAAATATATAATTAAACATGTATTATTCATCGGTGGGGAATATATGATCCCAAAAAATTCTCAAAAACTTTGTCGGAGAATATACACCCTATTTCGACAAACAATTAACGTGGGGATGAGATGCCAAACTTGACTCTACCCCATCTCATTGACAATATTGTCCTCGTTCACCAATCCTATTCATGCCACTATTTTTTATTTTTTTTAGAAATTTTTTAAATTTTTTAGGAATATAATATTTATAACACTCGTCAAGATTCCCATAAACAATTACACGAAAATCAATTATTCTTTTAATTCAAATAGAAAACTGAGACCTAGATGAGGGGTGAAAAATGCTAGGCTATGAAATATTTTCGCAATTTTTATATTAATTCGACGAGGCCGACCTTACAACTTGAATTAAGAAATTAACACAACGAAACTACAAAACAATATAATTAATGTAACACACAATAAAAACAACTAGCAGTAAGGAAGAACTAAAAGTGGTAAACACACTAGTGATAGTGTGCCTCACATGCTCTTGTCCATACTAGCAACAAATAGATGCATGGAAAACCACTAACATCAAGGGAGATAAGAATGCATACTAAACAACAAAATATTTTCAATTACTTCAAGACTTTATATGTGGGAACATATTCAGTAAATGAGGTTTGTACTCTCGCTACATGTGATCAATCTAAACATAAAAAACCAATTAAAGAGACTGACACCATAGACACAACTAGGGTAATGAGATATAGACTCCTTGAAGACTAACATCAAACTCATATGCACATCATAAGCAATGATTAGAAAGCTATAGGCATACTATATAGAAATGAAAGAAAGTATGTACTATATAGAAATGAAAGAAAGTATGTGACAACATATAACAAATACACTTTCTCATCAACGTTAACATCTAGTATGTTGGATCATACAAGATGGATACTCTGATTAAACTAACATATAATCTCATCATAAATAACATCCAATAAATAATTCATAATTGATAACCATAGCAGTAGTACATATAATTAGTAAACAGAAAGCATGCAATAAATAATAAATACCTTCTAATCAAAGTATAAACTTCAATATATAGAAACATAACCATTTAAACTCTGATTGTACTAGCCGCATATTCTAGAATTCATAATAATAGATATAACGAGATAAACCAACATGAAAACTGTATCTATATGGTAAAATTCTTGGGTTACTTAAGGTTACAACTCAGTAGCAAACATTCCACTAATCAATAAGACAAATACAACTTTGATAGAAAATAAATCCACCAATACCTCAATCATTTAGGAGCTTCATCCTAACTACCTATTACTGCTTTTGCTTACTACTTCCGTAATAAACTAGTTTGACACGCGAATTTGGCTTACCTCTAAAGCCAACAACACCTAATATGGTATGATTAGAAAGCATGGATCAATAAACTTTCAATCTTGAGGACCACCCTTAAACTCAAACAACCTATGTCTTATTGCACACAATAAGAGATATGAGAATTCAAAGTGTTTAGCTTAGCTTACTCCAACAATGACGTTCTCATAAATAAACAATTGCATTCAAGCAACTCCTAGCCTATACACTGATCACATACAACTCAATTGCAAATACCATCTCGAGTACTTAACACTCATAAAAATGATTTTTCTCACACAATCACGAATCATTAATACCAAACAAAACTCAAGGTATTAGTGATCTGAAAAAAAAAGATGTCAATATGATAGAAGTCTGCTAAATTTTTTGGATACCAAATAAGAAGAAATGAGGGTATATTTATAAAACTTAAATTTTCCACAAATCCATCCATCTGGCTAGCTACCTTAGCCAACCACTTCACCAGGGTGGTGGCGAGGTACTAAAAAGTCACTCTTTTTTGTTCCTAAAATTTCCAAGTACTTTCGCTCACACGTTTGCTCTTTGAAAACTAATAGTCCACTACGAAAACCAACCTCATAATGTATGTAAACATGCTTGTATACAAAGTGTTCCTAAAAATATGCACGTGTGTATTATTAATTTACAGTAACCAACCTTATAAAAAGGAAGACATAACATTGAGTAAAATAAAACATACACATTGTTTTCAAATGGATACGAGTACGACGGGACTTACAACCCTTTAAAAATTGTAATTAAAAATAACATCATTTATGTCAATCTCATATTTTTTACTATAAAGAAAAAGCTCAGACGAATCATTTAACATTGAACAACATATAGTTGAACTCTAATCAAGTTCAAATCAATCATTTAGATGTTCAATATTAATAGAGTGTTATTTTTATTGTTATAATGTTTAGGGTTTTTTTACTATGTAATTTCCCAAAAACTTTCTACACTTTTTATAGTTTCAAATTATCTTTTGACATTATTTTATTTTTCTATTTTCGATAACTTTTTGTGAGTACAGATAAATAGTTTTTTAAATTTCTTTAATATATATATATATATATATGGATGTATAAACCATGCACTAATATTTTTATTTAAATGTGTCTATATAACGTAAAAAATATATGTTATTTGTACAAATATTAACAAACATATTTTTAACACAAATATTTTTAAAAATATATTAATTCGATTATTTTAAATATGTATTTTTTAAATATATATTTTAACATACGTTGTTTAAACTAGGTAGACTGGGGGTATACTAAGTTTTTTCTTTCTTTTTCAAAAACTTTAAATAAGGTGTTCATTTAGAAAATGGAAGGCAAATAATAGTTGAGGAGGATTTAATTAATTAATAGGTTAACTTATAAAATATGTGTGAAGGGTTCTAGGAATCATAGAGCTTAAATAAGCATAGAGCATAAGTCCTATAACTTTTAGTTAACCACTTAGTTCACGTTGTTTTCGTAAAATTAACAATATATAAAGTTCTATTTAATAATTGATCAAAAAATTGGGCTTAATTCTATCATTTGTTAACCATGTTACATAGTTTGTTAGTGTATTTATCAAGTAATAATTTTATTGAAGTTATTAAGTTTACTATTAAATTGTATTGAATTAGATATGGAAAATAAATGATTAAAAATAACGGTACAAATTAATTACATGACAAGTACACATAAAATATGATATAATTTCTTAGTCAACGGTATAAATAGATATTTAGTGTTATTTTTATTAAAACAGCAGGACCTATAAAAAAATATATGACTTATGCGCTTCACTTATGTAACCTACACCATCTATCACATTTTGCTCCAAAATATTTTCTATTAGGACATAATTATCTTTCTAAAATTAGGAAAATATATAATTCGAGTAATTTCAGTGATATAAAGAAAAAAAATAATACATTCAAAACTAAATGATATACCAAATTTATCAAAAGTATTGAAGCTTCTACCATAATGTGATTCATCTCCCACCTTATAAATTCACACACCAATTAGGAGGTCTACAATTGCACTGCCCAAAATCTCCTGCTTGATTACTCATACAAAAAAATCAAAATGGAGAAATCTTCCTTCATCTGCTTGATTATCCTATTACTCATTTCAATTTGTAACTCTCTCTCTCTCTCTCTCTCTCTCTCTCTCGTACAAACAACAATTTAATATGTTGGTTGTTTTTATTACTACTTAATTAATACCTATTTCAAAAGCTTAAATTATATGAAGTAAATTAATCTCTCTTTTTTTAGGCTATCAATTTTGTTTTTTTGTTTTCTTTTGGAAGATTTAGGATTTATATAGTCACTATATATATATAATAAAAATTAATATTATTTACTTTTCAATTATCAATTATTTTTAATTAAAAAAATATTATATATATATATATATCATTTTTGTGAAAAAAGTATTTAATTTTTTTTTTTGAGATATTGAGTATTAAAAACTTAAAATTTAAAATTCTGATAAACATAGTTTATTTTATTTACGTAATTTATCTATAATTTTATAAATATTATCTAAAGATTAATTTGTCAAGAATTGAGATAGGATACATGTACTTCCTCTTTTAACATATATGCCTCTTCTTATACATGCACAAACTAATTATTAAAAAATGTAAGGATTCTTAAAGAAAAGAGATTGAATTCCCTACTTTTTTTCAATTACTATATAGTCAAAATAATGTATAGGTACCTTGGAAATAATACTAGTTAACAGACTCTCTATGATAATTAAACTAGATTATCTTCATTCCTAAGATAACAAAATGTTTAAAAATCTTTTATTTTTTCAATCCAGTCGGTCTTTTGATTTTGAAAAAACAATTCTTTATCAATATACTATTAATAGTTAGAACTCATAAAAAACTCGATACTCTGTTTATCGGAAAAGCCATTCCTGCACCAAACACTAATATATTTTTACCATATAATTAGATCGGATAATAATTCAAAAATTAAGAAAAGAGTATAAGCTCATTGCTTTTTGTTATCATGTGCTATAGTAATTAGGTCCTAGCAATTGTGGCACATTTATTCGAAAAAAACTCTTTTGTAACAAATTATTTATTAAGAAAAATAAGGAAGCAATAAGAAACTTTTTAGATGTCAAAAAAGAGATGATTAAATCAAAATATTTTTTTTTAAATTCTATTTATTTCATATGGTGATATGCGGTATTGATTTTGTCTAGCACATGTTAAGCTTTACTGTGTGCTTGGAGTTAGGATTGAAGAGGGAATAAAATAGTGAGAAAAATATGAGAACGAAAAAATAAGTGAAAAAGAAAACTTAAACTATTAAATTTAGGAAAATAACCTAATTTTTTTTTCTTTTACATGAGTATTTAGGAAATATTGAAATGAACACTTTTTTTCATCATGTCTTAATGCCAAACTATCAAAATTAAAAAAGAAAAACTTTTTTTTTATTTCATCTTTTTTAATGAGGTCGACCCTTATTTATAATTGTTTACGTATCAATGTTTTTGACTTAATGAATACACTAATAATAACTTCATCATTCAATAAGTTTATTTATGTTATTATGTCTGGCTCATTTAATAAATAAATTAAATAAAAAAAAGTTGTGTGGTGTATGAATGTTGTATTCTTGTGTATTGAATTATGTCATGTTTGTATTTATAGGTGGGTTGATGTAATAAAAAATTCACACTTTTTGATGTGTAAATTATTAATAGGATAAAGTGTTAATTTGATCATTTTATTTAGACAAATATATCATTTAATTTTGTAGGTTAAAAAATGTAATTTTAAATCTTTTTATTTATAAAAAAATATATAAATAAATGATATTATATTTTTTTAATATTAATTTATTATTAATAAAATGACTAAATGAAATATTTTATAATATAGAAAAATAAACGCTATTTTTCATAAAAGTAAAAAAATCCCACCACATTTTTTCCTTGTAATGAAATTTAGATTTATAAAATAATCGGCCATAAATTCTAATATATTTATTCTAATGTATCGTAATTATGATAGTGTGTATATATAAATGGATAAAAGTGGTGAGCTTCCTGTCTGATTGATTATCGAAAAGGCGGTTGACTTCTTCCGAACCTTTCCATATCCTTCCGTCCAAAATTTTGGGTTAAAACAATATGGTATTTTATTTATTACAATTTCTCTCTTTATTTTCACAGTATTTTATTTGTTCTTTTTTTTTTCCTTAATCCAAACACGAGAAAAAGTACTTTCTCCCAAAGCTTTTTCTCTTTCCAAGACAATTCAAGTTCCAAACACACCCTTCGGGATTTGTTTATCAATTTATCATGAATTATTAATAATGTTTCTCTATGCTTGTGAATGTCATGTCTTCTGTGTCCTGTATCCACAATTCACAAATGAATAAGCCAAATAAGGGTTAGAATTAAGAAGGAAAATAACTCAGTCGCATACTGTTTGTTAGGCAACATCGCCCGTATGATCATTGCTATATATATATATATATATATATATATATATATATATATATATATATATATATTAAACATAATGATTTTTATTTTCAACTTTTAATTCATTTATACAAATCAAAATAATGTTTCCAATATTTTTTACCATTACATATTTTGATTATATTTTCATATCAAACATAGACTCATAGTAACACTAGTTTAGTTCAATTCAATTTCGTTGACATTTGCATTCATATTGTATTTCCATTCCACTAAACAAAATATGATCTTGTATTATGCTTCATATGTTGAAAGGGATAATGATATATGTTACTATTTATGCAGGTGCAAATTTCTCATGGATAAATGGAGTTGAAGCAAGGAATGTGCATAACTATTTCTCTTGTCATCGCGATATTGATTGTGAATTTAAAATGAGATGCTTTAGTTATGCCAAACTTAAATTATGTGTTGATGGCATATGTGAATGTGTTCTATATGTTGGTGATATTTCTCCTACTTCTCAAGCCATATCCGCAAATGTTGTTGATGTCCCAAAGTTGGCTAGTCCATCTTGTAGAAGCAATAGAGATTGTACACCTGAAATTGTTAATTGTTTTGGTGACACAAGTAGCGTATGTGCCGATGGAAAATGCATTTGTATCAACCCTAGTGATGCTCTTCTCCATTATGCCTCCAAAAACAACAATTAATAGATTTTCGATCCCCATCTACTGCACAATAAGATGTGACCAAGGAAACATTACTTCTTGGTGTGCTTAATAATATATGATGTAACTTTTGTTTTTGTCATCTATATTATTTTCCTTAACGTGGATGGTAATATATTAATATAACAATAAAAGTTCCTAATTTCAGTTTACCATTTGAAGTTTCGAATATTGTTAATATTTATGCCACTATTTTGGTATATGGAGCGTTAAGGAGATGTAGGTTGAACATGCATGATTTATTGCTTCATGCATGTATAAATACATTAATTAAATGATAGGATGCATTATTAATTACTTGTTGTTTTAACGTGTATCAACTCTTGGTTCTTATCAATTGTTTCATCTCAATCTATGAAATGGACCCACGGGTTAAAAGTTGGTTGATGCTTAAAGAACGCAATAGTAGTTTGGTCATTTCATCTGAATGTATTTATACAACCCCTTAGGTTTTTTGTGCTTCAATTTTTCATTGTTTTCTTTCTGTGCCGCGAGCCTTCATCTCTCTTCTTCTCTGTTCTCTCTGTTTCCTCACAAGAACTAGTTCTTATGTTAGAGTTTCCTTTCTCAATATATACATACATATATACATACATATATATATATATATATATAAGTAAAGATTATTAAGAAAACAATTATCAGCTAAGGAGAGAGTAGATGATTAAAGAGACAGCTGGAATTTCAGTTGGTTTGTGAAACCTCCTAGGAACTATTGTTGGTGTGATGCAATTAAGGTTAGCCCCTGTATCAAACAGAGCAATGGTTTCAAGTTTTGAACCATCAGGGAATATGCTAATCTTATATTTCATGGTGATAATATTTTTTCTAAGTTTTGAATTTCTTGATGGTTTAAAGTAAGATCATCGTTAGAAGCACTCACATAAGTTGATATTTTTCTCCATTATTAAGTAGTTCTAACTTAATATCATATTCTTTTTGTTTCTCTCGTGGAGTTCTAGTTTAATAGTTTTGATTTCTAGTTTTAAGTCTTGAATTTGATTATCTGGTTTGATAATTTTGTTTTTTCGTTCCAGAATAGTAGTGAGGTTATAATATCTTGTACTTGTATTTGGAAGCTCAGAGGTTTTCTTAATTGATTGTGATTTGGCCAAACATGTACTTAAGTATTCTACGTAAAGTTTGGTTATTGATGGATCATTTAAGTTAAGGATTGTATCTTGAAGTTGTTCATCTTCTTCCTTAGTTAATACATTAATATCTTTATCAGAGAAATCTGAATTTCTGGTTGCAAATTTATCATCCTGGGGATTTGATTTTGTCCATTGATCAGACTCAGATGATGAGGATGAATCTATCATTAAGGTAGATATTTTGGCAAAGATGTCTTCTTCAAGTTTTAATTCGTGAAGTTTTTTAGACATTTTGCAGAAATTAACAGTGTGACCTTTCTTGCCACATTTATAACATTTAAACTCTTTAAAGGTTTTAAAGGGTTTTTTATGTAATTTTGATTCCTTATTAAAAAATTTATAAGATTTTTTATAAAAAATAATTCTTTTTTCAAAGAATGGTTTTCTTGATTTTGAAAAGTTCTTATAAGTTTTTGGTGATTCCTTATAAGGTTTTGATTTTGTCTTATTGCAAGTTCCCATGCAGTTTTTATCAATAGAGAGATTACCATCAAACTGTTTGCAGAATGATCCAATTTCTCTTTTGGAAACTTTCAGTTCCAATTTCATTTGTTTTTGGATTTTCAGATCTGGTTTTGAGCAAAACTGATTAATTGACCATTGGTGAGTTGGTCATATGGGATGATATGATTCCCATAAGTTTCGCGAATTTTGTTTCTGGCTTTCACACCTAAGAATGGAGGAAGTCCTCCAAGGAATTTCTCCTTCCAGAATGGTTGAATAGAGTCGTCTCTCAACATAACTCTAGACAGAAATGTAGTTTTATAATTTTGAAAATTGCTCATCTTCCTACATTTTATGTTGGAAAGAAGATCATCGTTTTTATCTTTTAAATGGGATGGATCCCCCATAAAATGATGTGATATGGTAAAAAGTAATATGGAGACTGCATCCTGTATTGGGGCTCTTTGATGTGAAAGTATGGGTATATCGTATTCATCAATCAATATTGCATTGCATATATCTTATTGTTTTTGTTTTGAAAGATGATGATCCCACCATCCTTTTAGTTGGCTTGAAAAGCAGCTATTAATAATTCAACAACTGTTTTATTAGTGGTACCAATTTGGGTTTTATAAGCATTTGACGCCATGGTCATTTGCTGTAAGATAATTAATATCTCATGATCATTCATTCCATCAATATTCCAAACATAGATAGAAGATGCGTTATATTTAGATTGGATTACCTTATTCGGTTTGGTACCTATGGTATGTGGGTACCTAACTGTGCTAGGTTCCTGCCAAGCTAGTTTTTGAATGTGAGGAGTTGGTTCAGAAAAGGTTTCCTATGAATTATCCTCAGATGATATATCAGATCCTAGTTTACTAATAATACTAAGATCATGTTTCTGGGTTGATTTTGAGTCTGGATTCTCAGGAACAACTAGTCCTAATTTGTTTGAAAATTGGTCTTCTAATTGGGATCTAAGGGTATTATTCCAATTTTGAAGTTTTTCAAATTTTGATGTTATTTATTCCTGGGCTGGTTTGGATACCTAGAAGGGTTTGAAGATAAGATTTTTAATCTTACTATCTATTGTTTGATATGAGGTAGAAGGAATACCTGGTTTTAGATTTTTCTCTATCCTGGTCAGTTGTTACCTAAAGTATTTAGGTTGATGTTTGTGAAATTATTTTGGGTAATAATGTTTTTAAGGTTAGTTGCCTGATTCTCTTGAGGGTTTTTTAGAGGAAAGGCTTCTACTTGAGTATCCTGGTAAGGGATTGTAATAGGTCTTAATGGGAGATGTTCAGCTTCAACTGAACCATCTGGAGTTTCCCATACGGGTAACTTCTTTTTAATATTAACCATGTTAAGTGAATTAACAGGTTCCTCAATTTCTTATAATAGTTTATCGAAGTCAGATTCTATGACATCGTTAGAACTAATATCTGAAAAGGTTTTAAGTTATAGAGTTAAAGCTATTGGTTTTCTAGCTAAAGACTCTATATGTTTATCTTCTAAAAGCATATCAAAGTCAACTTTTATGACCTCTAAAACACTAATTGATGGGAATATCTTATAATATGAAACTATAGCTCTAGGTTCTATGGTTACGGGTTCTTTAGTAATGTTGACTGGTTTAGGGTCACTATGAACTATTAGTTTAGGTTTTGGATCTTGTATAGTAACTGGTAGGTTACCTGTTAAGATTGTTGGTTGGACTAAATCAATATGTTCTACTGCTTTCATGACTTGAGGTTAATTGGAGATATTGAGCTAACTGGTTCATGGTTAACTTCTAATGAAGATTCAATTATGGGGTTTGGTAACAATGATCTGGTAATGTTTCTACCTGCTTAGGCATTGTACGATGTGTCCTAAGGGTATTTTTTGTTTGATAGATGAATGGAGATCCTAGGCCTTTGGATTTCCTATATATCTTCAACCAATCTAAAAATTCTATATTTTTGTTATGCTCTTTAACATAGCGCTCATGTTTTCTAAAGCAGCTTGCCCTAGATTTTTCTGAGTGTGTTTTATAGAATCAATATTTAATTCTTTTATTATGTGGATAATTCAAATCTATTCTTAGGAATTCTATGTCCCATGATTCGTCTCCATCCACTGTTAATAAGTTTAACTCATTTATCCTAACGTGTTAGCTAGGTGCTTTAGATTGAGTTGGTGATAAAGGGAAAATATGTGATAATTGAGGTGATTCACTAATTTCAGAGTTGTCAACAATGTAAACTAGTTTTGGTACTGGTGAACTATAGTCTATTCTTTTGAGTTTTGTTTTCCTAAGGATATTGTTGATAACCTAGGGTTTGTTTTGAATGGTAAATCCATTGATGAGAATTATGAGACACTTGAGGAGCAACTCATTGATGAAGATCTATTGAATCCTATTTCAATATTTCCATTTTTATGTTTTATTATCTCCGTAAGCTCTGTATTTTGTACAGGTTCTTCCGATTGATGAGTTTCAGATATTGGATGGAAAATTCATTTTAGAAGCCATCTATCTGGGTATACTATGTTATTCCAACTTATTGGCCTAAGGATAGTAATATTTGATGTAGAAAAATCAATTTGTAATAAAATGGCTTTTCCTTTCTTGGAGTTATGAATATTTCTAGTGTCCCAAGTGGACAACATAATTTTATAATGGACTCTATATAATAAAGCTACCGGAATTATTCGTGGTAAGACATTAGTATTATGAGTTTGGATTTGAAGTGTTAATGTTTTCAATATTTGGGTATCTCATAGAGATACTATGATATTTGGGAAAACATTAAAAGATATTGGTCCTAAACCTAAGCCTGTTTTGACCGTACCTAATAAAGATTCTTTGAAATATGTTAATCTAGCATCCCTTAAGGGTGTAAATAGCTATCACAATGGACCAATACATCAAAAGGACATATACAATCCCATTTTATTGAGACATGTGAGGATAGACAATGTCACTCCCCAAAAAATGGGTGTGTGAAATGGAAGGGATAAATTTTAAGTTGTATTTAAAAGAATTTTTTTATAATCATGAAAAATTCATTTAAAAATCAACAATTTGGGTATCTTTTAAAGATTTTCTATTCAAAAGTAAAAATTTAATTTAAATCTAAGACATTTATGAAGTAAATTTTAAATTTATCATAGTAGTCTCAGTTTGCCTAATCGTATATTAGCCAATACAATAAAGAAGGTTTCAGGTCAAACCTTGTAATTTATAAATTCTCTATATAAACATTCATGTCTTCACTACGATTGTCTCGAATAATGTAATTGGAAGCTAAGGGAATAGTGAGGTGATGCTTGAAAATGTTATCTTAGTTTTCAAATCTATTGTTAATCTTACTTTACAAATAGACCAAAATTTTGATTTGTTAAAATTAGGCGAAAATATTTTTCATGATTTATGAAATAAATGGTAAGTGCACGAATCACTTATAGAAAATGATAAGTATATTTCTAAGTTCGATCTAAAGAGGAATCATATGGTTTTTAAATTATTCAACAAATTCTTAAAAAAGAAAATAAAAATCTAAACATCCTATCATGATTGTTTTGGTTTAAGAACTAAACTAATGACATAAAAATAAAAATAGATTTAGTAAACATTTAGGAAATTAAACATTTATCATGTAATGAAAACTTTATGGCATATATGAACTAGTTAATTATACTTGCTCAATATCAAGTAGATTATTAAAAATATGAATTAAGATTTTTGGTTCTCCCTTTTTTTTTTGTAAGAAAAATATCTTAAGATAGGGATCCTTTTCGTTGTTAATAACAAACAATTTAATTTGTCTCTTTAGGTGGGGCTTGACAATTTAAAGTCTTATGAAGGTATTTAAGTTAGGCTTATGATTTAAGAATCTCAAAACTAACTTTTAAATTTTAAAAATATTACAAAGGCATATGTCGTCAATATATCTTTTAGTAATAATTGTTATAAAACTCTTTGAAATATAGTTCTCTAAATTAGATCTAGAATATTCCATCTAACATCCAAGAGTTAACTCTAAATTAGATTTAGATAATTATATCTTAAATCTAATTCTCTTGATTATTATGAAAAATACTTCATCAACATATTTTTCTTTTTCAAACTTTGTTTTAATTTTGATGAAGAAATAAAACTTAATTCAGCTTATCCAAATGTTTAATATATTTTAATATTTCATAAGGGTAACCCTTTTTATTTATATCTAGACATGCATATTTTATTAAATGATCATTAGATTCAATCCTTATGTCGCGGCTTATAAAACATCCGCGTTGCGACATACATTGTTCTGATCTTTAAAACCCATATTTTCTTGAACATATGTAATACTTTACATATGTTATTTTTTAAGTTTTGAAGTTGTAATGGAGTGATTCAAGTATAATTCTTCCAGTGTTGATCAATTTTATCTTTTCTTTGAAGATAAAATTCTTGAAAAATAACAAAATATACTCATGATTATGAAAAAGATAGCTTTATTTAAAATGATACTAAAACTAAGCAAATAAAAATCTATTTAATAATTAAATATGCATAAAATGACAATATATTTGAGTGCTTTTGAATACTCTTTACAACCCCCAATCAATTTCTTGCTTGTCTCTTTGCTAGAATGGTGCAAACTTAAAAACAAATTAAAAACTAAAATAAAACTATCATAAATTATTTTAGTAGATTGAAATGGTTACATTTAGCGTATGTAACAATTTTGTAATCCCCTATGTTTCCCTAGTGATGAATTTGAGCCTCGTACAATTTTTAGATATGATACCCACAAACATCCAAATTAAAAGTAAATAACAAAAACAGATAAACAAAACATGAACAAATTAAATTTAAAGCAAAGTAAAAATATAACAAAATAAAAAGAATAACAAAATTTCTCATGCTTTTCAATTTTTTCTAAGATTACATTTAAAATCCATAGCATAAACTTATTTTAATATTATAAACATTCATAGTTTATTATAGTAATTAGATGAAAATCACTTTTATAATCAAATAAAAAATGAATCAATATTAAATTTACTCAATCTCAATGTAAGGAATCCGAATTCGTTTCTACTCTACTCTCACAAGGTATACTCTCAATAATCTGATTCTATTGATTCAAACACTTATTCAAAGATATATGCAAATAGAATTTATGTATAAAAATGAACTAATAGTTTCGCATATATTTAAAGAAAAAAATGCTCAAAGTAGTGTATAATATTGATATTATGAAATAAATCAAATGACATAATTTTATAAAGAAATCACATATTATTTTTATACATCAATACAATTTATTAAATAAAAATCTCAAGTAATATGTCTTTAGGAGATGAAGAATATACAAATGATGTCTTAGGAAATTATTTACTATATTTTTCTTTTGTATTTAACCAATTTTCACAACTTTGAAGGATATTGGATCATAGTATTATACTATTCATTTTTCTCTCTTTTTTTATTTTTATTTTTTATTTTTTAAAAGAGGTGACCCATATATAGATTATACATAATTTGTATGATAAAGTGAGTGATTAATTTGTGACTTTTTCTTTTTCATTGATCTAGGTAACCCCATTTATGTCTTTTTTTAGAAGTCATGCATGAATGAAAGAATAGAATATACTTTCAATTTTTACTTAAGTCATTCAATTTAAGCAATAAAAATAAATATATGACACTTTATTAGATAAAAAAGTCCTAACATTCAATGCAAAGGCCTATAAAGATTATGTAACAATTTAGAAATTTTGAAAAGAGTGTTTGAAGGAGTAAAAAAATAATATCATCACCCAAAAATAAAAGATAATGGTCCAAAATATATTCTCAGAAAGTAGTATCCACTATTTGATTCCTAAACACCGATTTTGGATTTATTGTAATTTTAACATTTTATCATGAAATACTAATTATGATAAAAAAAATAATTAATAATCACTTTACTCCATTAAATGTTTTTAAAATTAATTTAACGATGCAAAAATTAATCATTTTTTTAAAATTAACTAAAAGATATGATAATTTTGTAAAACAAAAAAATTTTAAAATTATCCTAAAATTTCTTAAAACAATAAAAATAAATTAAAGCATAGAAAAAACAAAGAAAGTAAAAAAAATTCTTAAAAGTGTACATGTGAACATATAAAAGTTTCATTTAAACATAATTTTATAACGTAACTTTTGTCACCCCCAACCTAGAGCTTACATTATCCTCAATGTAACAATTGTAAAATAAATATAAAGAATAATGGCTAGAAAAGTTACATATTTGTTGATCTTGTTCAAGAGTTGATATGGATTTATAGGTGAATCTATTAATGTAGTTTTGATTATGCTTTAACCTTCAGCATAAACCTTGGCGTGAATCAACAATTACTCTTGAAAAATTATAGTTTTGATTATGCTTTAATTTCGCAACACGTAGCAATTTCTTGGATATGTCAAGCGTGATTCTCGCGTGGTCTATTATTCTTTCGCATGTAAACTTACACCACTAGTTCTAATACAAATAAAAAATAGATCAATTTTATCAATATAAATACCAAAATAATACTCCATAAAATAGAGGCATTAATATGAAAATTAAGAGAAAAATTCAAAAAAAATCCAAAAAATATAAAATTAAGCCGGAGGTGACAATTAAATAAAAGAAAATTCAAGAAGCAATTAAAGAAATTAAAGAATAGAATTAAAGACAAAAATCCTAAGATTTCTTTCTTTCTCTTTCTTTTATTATTTTCATGAATAATTTTCTTAATTTATTGTTTGCCATGAATACCTAATTTTTTTTCTAATTGATTGTGAGTGATTTCAAAACCCTAGATATGGATTGCAATATTTAATAAGATTTGTATTATTCTGTTCAACTATTCTTTTTGATTATGTATTAATTCTCAATTTTAATTATTTATGAATTCATTTGATTATTTAAGTGTACAATTAAATAATCAAATTAATTCATTGTTAATTAATTTCATTGATTGAGTATGTAATAGCTTAGTCAATTTTTATGTAGTTGATATAAGAGATAACTCCAATATTAAATCCATACCCTTGCTTTTGTGTAGATCATTCATGAGAACTACTCGAACAAAGATAGATGTGCCCTCCGAAACACTAACTATGGAGTTTGACAGAGAGGTTATTTGTTTCAATATCTTTGAAACAATGAGATACCCTAGTGATTATAATCCTTATTTTTCTATTGAAATACTTGAATATTTAATGCATCAAATGATTAATGGACACAAATTGCAGCCATACTATGAAACTTTTGCACCAATAAATATAGAGGAGGTGACTCTACATGAACCAACATATTTGGGTGGTTAATGAAACACATGAGGTACCATTAAGCTAGTGACGTTAAACCAAGCGCTTTGTGAGAGACAACCCGATTTTTTTTTTTACTCCCTTTTTACTTAATTTTACATTACATATATGCATGTGCTTACATTGAGGAAAAAGTAAGAATTAAGTGTTAGGGAGTGTTAACACATCACTATCTTAATTTTTATGCTTTATTAGTTTAAAATATTTTAGGATTAGTATGCTCTAGGTATCATAAATATTTTTGTTTTTATTATATATTTATTACATTCTTAGGATAATTAGGATTAATAGAAGGGCTTAGAATCAATCACATATTATCTATTTGTTTTTTTAGCATCTATGATGAAATTAGCTAAACAATGTTAGGTTAAAAAGGATAATAAATTTTGATAGAATGTTGACCTTATTCCTAAGTGAAGATAATTTTATAATAATTTTGCTCAAAAATTACATACATATTAGTTAAATTGGTGATAGAATAAGCTACATGCATGAACTTTCTGACAAATATTGTGAATCCTTTGGAACTTTGGTATACTTTCAATGAATAAGAATAGGTTGTTAGAACTTTTCCTTAAATTTGTAAAGGCGAATACTAAATATATTTTTTGAAAAAATGATTAAGCAATAGGATTAACTACTTTAGCTAAATTGTTATACCAATAATGTTATTGTTCTTATAAGAACAATCCTTTTAGAGAATCAATTTGAACCTACATGAGCCAATTGTTTGTTCCCACTGCTTACCCTTTGAACTAAATGCATTTTTCATACCCTATAGTTCAATAATAAGTGGAGGTACATAAAAAAGGAATATATTTTATGAAAATGCTAGAATAAGAATGAAGAGTGTCAATTGTGTTATAATTGAACCTCTGCAACAATATGGTCCCAAAAAAAAGAAGAAAAAAATAAAAAAATAAAAATAAAAATAAAAAGATAATATATATATATAAGCTGAAAAGAATTATAAAAAGGGTTGTGTGTTATTCAAAAAAATAAAGTGACATAAATAAAAAGAAAAAAAAGCATATAATGATGTTTGGATTCAAAATAATAAAATTTAACCCTATTTTTTTGGCATAATTTATCTTATAATAGTATTATTTATAGGCCTTTTCTCTTACTCCATAGATTCATGAAATTTTATTTCTCCTTTTTTCTTTCATTTATTTGAACCAACAAACATTGCCAAACATTATAACCAACTGAAAGATCTTTTGATTTTAAAGAATACTTTTGGTTAGTGGGGATATAATTATAAAGAAAGCTTATGATATCCAATTCAACTCTAAAAAGAATAGTGGTGTTTTATCGGAAGGAACAATGTTTTAACTTGTTTATCTTAGATGATTTGACTATTGCTAATTGATAATGGATCGCACATAATTTGAGCATTGTTATTGAACAATAGCTGTAGCAAATGGATGATTAGAGATAATATCTAACATAATATTATTAAGCCTCTCAGATAAAATGTTAGAAAACTTATTCTCTTAAGTATAGCTATTGATTTTGCACGAGGACTAACAAAGACTAGGTATGAGGGAATTAGATAAGTGATATTTTATATATCAATTACTTTATATTTATGTATATTTTAGTATTATAATAAGTTAAAAATATTTTTTGCATTTATTTAGAAAATATTAATTTTTGATTTTTTAGGATCTTTTTTGGAATTTTTATGATTTTTATTTAAAAGATGGATGTACTTAGAAATATATGTGGATGCAATTAGAATAAAAAATCACGACACATGGTGCATCCTTTGATAAGTCTCATGCATGATTCTCGCGTAGCTAGGTATTCCTATGCATATAAATTGTGTACTACCAATTCTAATACAACTTAAAATAGATCAATTTTATCAAAATAAATATAAAATAACACTATATAAAATAGAAGTATTAGAATTACATGAAAAATAAGAGAAAAATATAGAAATTATAGAATTAAGTTAAAGAAAATAATTGAGAAGAAGAGGATTCAAGAAGAAATTAACATATTTGAATAGCAAAATTAAAGACAAAAATACTAAGGTTTCTTTCCCTTATTTTTATTTTCTTCATGAATAATTTTTTTAATTTATTATTTGCCATGAATAGATAATTTTATAATTGATTGTGGGTGATTTCAAAGCTCTAAATATGGATTTAAAGAGTTAATAAAATCTATAATATTCTATTTAATTATTCTTTTTGATTATGTATTAATTCTCGGTTTTAATTATTGTAGGAATTTATTTGATTATTTAAGTATATAAGTAAATAATCATATTAATTCATTGTTAATCAATTTAATTGATTGGATTTTAATCGCTTAATAAATTTAAATAATTAGTAATAAATTGTTTGTAATGAGAATTAATACTCAAGATAATTAAACCGAGCTGTGTTTAACTTTGATCCAATTTACTTCTTTTAAAATTGATGGTTTCGATAGATTTAATTTACAGACGTTATTATAGGTTCTCTAATAAAAAGTATTGGATCAAAAACTTGTTTAATTCAACGAATTTGTAAGAAGAGGTAGAGATGTTTGCCTTTGTAAATCTATCTAAGTTGGTATATTCAAAGAATAGGATAATAGGATATGCTTTTATTGATTTGCAATACATGCTAGTGGTAGAGAATGATCCTATAATTGTTATTTTATTTTTATCTTTATTAATCTTATGTTGTTAGATTTAATTTTTAGTTTACAAAACAAACCCATTTTTAATAAATAGTCAAAGTTCATTTATTTAGTTATGAATCTAATTATCTAATTAACCTAATATCAATGGAGGTATGACAAATTAAAATTTCGTAAGCGACTAAGAAGTAGGTTTGCAAAATCCAAGAAAGATGCACAAAAGCTATTGTGCTTATTCTCTTCATCTTTTAGTCTCTCTTATTTTGTGAAAGTTTTTAAGTGGGCTTTTTTATTAAGTTAATTTATTAAAAAATTATGGGTGTGTTTGATGGATTAACAAGCCTACATAATAATTTTGTTATTGTGCTTTTAACTGGTTGTTTTAGAGTTGGTAGTTGTTTTTGTTTTATTTGATATACTATTTAGATTAACTAGTTAGGGTTGTTCATTATTTAATTTACTCTAGGACACACACTTGCACACAATAGATTTTGTGTGGTTAGTTTCAATTGTATGCTTAGGTTTGTCCTTATAGAATATTTTGAAACACATTAGGTTAAAATAAAATTACTATATTATCCACAAAATCAGTTAAAATACATTTAAGAAATAGGGTCAACACAATAAAAAGTCAATCCAAATTGTAGTAGAAATAAGTTTTAAAATCAAATAACTAGTTGCTCGATTGATCTAACCATGTACTCAATTGATCAATCGATCGAATGTAGTCTCAATCGATATAGTCAATATTTAATTAATTATCCTAGAAGTGGATCTATCCAAGGATTCAACTCAATCAATCTAGTCCTTGATCAATCAAATAAACCCTTCCCTGAATCTTGTAATGTATTAAAATCGATTTATTTTGGTAATATTTCTTGATCGATCTAGTCACTACTTAATTGATCGAGTGGCCTATTTTCACATTATTCCTATTATGTCTAGTATGAAATTTTACATGTATGGGAACAAAAATATACCTAATATGTAATCCTTGAGGCTTGATAGTTTTTTTGGCTTGAAACAATTCTTCTAAGACACACCTTGAAACTAAAATTACAATTATATGTAACATAAACCTAGCAAATAGGAGCTAATTTCTAAAATCTTCTACAAGGAAGAACATAACTTGCTTTATACTAAATAACAATATTTAAGAAATTTAAAGTAAGGTTGAAATTGAATGTTCATGTGAACACGCACCACCAAGATTACAACACACACCATATTGTTCTTTATATATTGTGGCATGTGTGGCAAGAAGTGTAACTTGCTTTGTTAGTTAAGTAAGCTACATTTGAATTTCTATATTGAAGTGTATTTTATAGAATTCAGCTCTCCACACTCGTGAGCTCTTTTGTTGGGAATTAGAAGCCAACATCTCAAAGAGATTGTTAGTCTCTAAGGTATTTTTTTCTCCCATCGTTACTTTAGCAGAATTATCAACAATAAACTAATACTATTGTGCCAATTCATCATATAAAATTGGTTTAGTAGTTGTATATGTTAAATGTGATGGAGGCACTTGATGAGAAAGAGTTTGAATCTAACCCATGCTTCATGGAAAGATTCTCTCTGCACTTTAGAGAAAGTTGCTATCTTAGCTCTCAACACTTATATCTTTTGGTGGGAATATAATTTTTCCATAAAACTATTATAAAATCCTCCCAGGTTATCAAAGAACATGGGGCAATTGACATTAGTCCTGCCTTGGCCTTACCTTTTATGATGTAGGGAAAACACCTTATTCTAAGTTGATCATCGGTGAGTACACCGAGGGAAAAATTTAGACTATTGAATAAAAGTCCATAATGAAAGACAATGATTCTTTATTAGGAAGTCTATGGAAGGAAGGTAACTTAAAATTTATATTTATGAGTAGCCTCACCTAGTTGAATTGAGGCAATTACAATGCCTATTATTGGTCTTGCAAACTCCTTCATTGTAGTTTTATTTTGTGGTGGATTTTTTGCCAAAATTAAAGGTCAAATAAATGGTCAATGCTAGCTTCACAAATTTGTTAAATAAAAGGTTGTGGACCTCAAACTCTAGCCTTCTTAATAGTCTACTAGGTCTATTTATTTTATTATTATATGGTGTAAGAGGGTACTATAAGGACCTTATACCTTGCATAAACTTATAAAAATAGAATTTAAAATCACACATCAAGTAGAAAATAAAAAGATAAAATAAATATAAAAATATACTACATGTTTGTATATAAAAGTACTAAACCTGTAGAAATTAAAAGAAATAAACGGTACAATGATACAAATATTAGCAAAATAAAATAAAATAAATTAAGTTAAATTAGTACACAAAAATACTAAACATGAAATAATTAAAAGAAATAAAGATGCAAGTAAAATAAAGTAAATAAATAATAGAAAATAAAATAAAAAATTGAAATTTAAAAGAAAAAAAATTGGCAAAATGATTAATTAAATAAAACAAAAGAAAAGAAAATTTAAAAATTAATATTTTTAAAAGATCTTTTACTTTTACTCAAAAATTATTTTTATTTTATTTTATTATTTTTTAATAAAATAAAAGAAGATTTAAAATTTAAAATATCTAAAATTAATTAATAACCTAGATATCCTAAGATTTCAAATAAAACTCACGGTATTTATATCATAAAAGGTTTTTACAATTTCGATAATAAAAATTTAAAAACACTATTTATCCTTGATAATGGTGTCAAACATTTGAATCTTGTAAAGGTTGTCTTAATATTTTGTATTATGGATGGTTTTACCTTATAATTACAACAAAAACGTGATGTGTCAAAATTAAGCGTAAAGTTTTTTATGATTTATAAAATAGCTTGTAAGTGCACGAATAATTTATAGAAATTGATAAGTATACTTCTAAGATTAGTTTAAAGAAGAATCATATAGTTTTTAAATTATTCAATAAATTCTTAAAAGAGAAAATAAAACCCTAAGCATCATGTCATGATCGTTGTGGTTTGAGATCTAAACTAATGACATAAAAATAAAGATATATTTAGTAAACATTTGGAAATTAAAAATTTATCATTTAATGAAGAATTTATGGGATATATTAAAAATATGAATTAAAACTATTGATTTTCTCTTTTTTGTAAGAAAAATATCCTAATCTTGGGGGTCATTTTTGTTATTAATAATAAACCAATTAATATACTTATATGGGACCTACCCATTTATTAATTATTAAATTCTACTTATTTTCTAAAAGATTAACAAACAATTTAATTTCTCTCCTTAGATAGGGCTTAACAATTTAAACTTTCGTCAAGGTATTTAAATTAGGTTTATAATTTAATTATTTAAAAATTAACTATTTAAGTTAGGTTTGTGATTTAAGTATTTGAAAACTAATTTTAAAATTTTAAAATTATTATGAAGAACGTGTCATCAATATATCATTCAGTAATAATTCTTATAAAAATATTTGAAATAAAGTTCTCTAAATCATACCAAAAATATTTCATCTAACATCTAAGAATTGACTCTAAATCATATTTATATAATTAAATCTTAAATCTAACTCTCTTGATTATTATGAAAAATACTTTGTTAATATATTTCTTTCACAAACTTTTATTTAATTTTGATGAAAAAATAAAACTTAATTCAGTTTATAGAAGTTTGTAATCTATTTTAATATTTTACAAGCGAAACAACATTACTAATATCCCATTTTATTTATAGCTAGACAAACATATTTTAATAAATGATCAATAAATTAAACATAGCATGTAAAAAAACATTTAAAGGTAATCTGAAAAGAATACATTTAAATATACCTCTAACGAAATTCAATATTGTTTTCATTCTAGAAAACCTCCAAACAGAATTATCATACTATTTATTGAATTGAAAATAAGCGTATTATATAAACTAAAATTTTTTCAACTATTAATTGAGGGAAGAACTTAAAAGTACTAAAATAAAAGATAAAAGGTTTAGAGAGAGTTAGAAGGATTAGAATGGAGGAAGGAAGATTGATAAAATGAAAATTGTGTCCTATTTATAGGTGCATAAAAGGAAGAAATTAGGATGAGAAGTATGGTTCCATGATAGACAACTCTTCACACCGTGGCATACACAGGCTATTACATGGTTGGGACTCGATGTAATTGACTTGCACTATAAAATATATAACATTTTCAGGCCACAACTTGCATAGAATTTGGGACACATTATATTCAGTCCTCGTGTTGTGGCACATAAAACATCCACTAGTAACATGCACTATTCTGATAAACTTTAAACCCATATTTTCTTATATCCCTTTTTTTGAACGTATGTAATACTTTACATATGATATCTTTTAAGTTTTAAAATTGTAATGGAGTGCTTTAAGTACAACTCTTCAAATGTTTTCTTTAAAGCTAAAATTCTAAATAAAAACAAAATATGCTCATAATTTTGAAAATATAGATTTGTTTGAAATGATAGGAAAATTAAGAAAATACAAATATATTTAATCATTAAACATACTTAAAATCATGATATATTTGAGTGCTTTTAAGCACTCGTCATGACGGTAGCTCAATAGGAGTCTAATAAAAAATATTATCACAATAATAACTATTCATGATGTATGCTCATTTTAATAAATTTTCATGGATGTAAGTAATGATCATTAGTATACACTATGAGAAGATTTTAGTCATAAAATACGAGTATACTTGTACTACCTTGCTTTCGGGGGACTAGGGGAGTGTACATTCTAAGTATCCTCAAGCATTCTCATACAATATAAAATATGTTATGTGTTATAAATCCAATGCATGATATGAAATCCCATGTGGATTGGTCATCCAAATACATGGACACATGTGCGGTCCACTTCTAAGATGCATATGGGTCCACTTTCAACCCGATTTACAAATACAATACATATGGTATATATATCATTCAAATCAACATCCTATGGGCCTTTCTCTATAGGAATTCGACTTTAGAAACACAATGGAAGGTCCAACTTCAGGGCCCAATATGCAGTGAACATGTCCAATACCTAATAGACGAATAACTCCAAATACAATGGAGGGTCCAACTCCGAGGCTCTTGTGTGAGCAACAAACCATGGTCAATAATTAAACAATCCATGGTCAATAATTCAGCAATATATGGCCAATAATTCAACAAACCATAGTCAATAATTCACAATCTATGGTCTATAATAAGAGGCACCATAGGCGAAAAAACTCTGAAGTACATATGATGCAATACATACCTATAGCTTGTCAAAATTAGTCTATTGCAACTAGTAACCCATAGGTGCCATGCTCCATAAGACAAATATAGGTGTTCTTCCCATGTATAAAACCATTCTCATTATGCATGTTGAAAATTATCGGATGCCATGTCACATTTTCAATGCTTGTTTCACATCAACATTTGATACTTGTTTTATATACAAATTTATTCCAATGTATTCACGATAAAATATTTATAATGAGTATCTCATTTTTAAATAATATTTTTACTATTATAACATTACTAATAAAATTATGGCATTTGTTTTTTCACTTTTATTTATAACATATGTTTGATGACATTTCATTTATAAAAATAATGCTTGAATTTTAAAAGTTAGAGTAAGAAATCCTACCTAAAATGTTTTTCCTCCGCTGAGCATCCAAACCTAAAATCCTTCATAATTATCCCCAAGGAGCCTTAGAAAAGTTTCAAAAACTCAAACAACTTAAGGAAAGAAATTTTTAGAGAGTTGGGGAAAAGTTATGGTGTGAAAGGATGGGTTAATTCTACCCCTTTTATAGACAAAATTTGGTGCTCGTTGGCCACCTCACCAAGTGTGTTGATGAAGGGTGTGATAAGGGTTGGAGAGAGGTTTGTCAAGGGTGTGGGTAAGGCTAGGGTGAGGTATGTAAATTTGTCTCGTTTGATTCAATTTTTCTCACAAAAATGTTTCGATACATCCCTATACTTTAATATATTGTCTAAAACTCCTTTTTATACACTTTAAATACTTATAATAAATTTTTAAAGTTTTATAGGTAAGGTGATAAATGGTGCAAGAAGTTTTACATGTTTAATCTTATTATTAGATTGACATTCAATCATTGCATTAAATTTGAGAAAAAGAGCCACAAATTGATTAGGATTTTGCAAAAAATAATTCCAACAAAATCTTGTTCAATCATCCACAATTAAAAGAAAACTATTTTTCACCATAGACATTAGTATGAAAAGAAGGCCCTAATTATCAATATAAACCTAGTTAAAATGATGAGTAGCATTTATATGAGTAAAAGTAAAAGGTATCTTGTGAGTCATCACTAGTCTGCATGCAATGCATGTTCTAGCATCTTGTACATCTTGATTTAATTCTATTTAATTATTACTAAGAAAATTGGTAAGAACTGCCTTTGAAAAATGTGCAACCAACACCATTAGTAGTTCCTTATAAAAGCACCCTTTTTGTTAGAGTTTCTTTAACAACAAAGTAACCATCATGAATTTCAACAAATATTGAATTACATTTACATTACTTACTAATAGATACCAACTTAGCTTGGAACATGTAAAATATGTTTCAAATGAAGATGTGTATAACTAATAAAACTATGAAATAAAGAATTAGCACAAGATATAGGTACCTTATCTACATTACCAATAAGCACTACATTTGAACTAGAATGGGCAGTTGCATTTGATAAATTTCCTACATCATTGGGGATGTGATAACTAGATTCATTATATAGAATTTAATTGTTATCATCAAAGTTGTCATTATAAAATATTATGTTTAAGGATGTTGTAAGTTCCATTGTACTTGTGCCTGTGTGTTGGCTTCCCATGTATAAAACAAAGTATATGTTTTATTTTACTCAGTGGTCTTCTTCCTCTTTGTAAGATTGGTTACTGCAAATTAGTAACGCACACACACACATAATTTGGAACACATTGTATGTGAGCATGTTTACACACACCATGGTGTTGGTTTCATAGTATGTATACTAGGTTGAGAGTGTTAGTTTTTGACAAGCAAGTGTGTGAGCAAGCTAACATTGTCACTTGTGCTTTTGATTTGTTTCGGGTACGGGTATTTATGGAAAATACTTGAAATATTTTAGAAGAAAAAAGGTGACTTTTTATCACCTCGCCACCAAGCTCACCCCTAAGCTCCCCAAGGACCTCGCTACAGCTCACCCCTCATTTCTTCTTTTTTGGTATCTAGATAGTGTTATCATCAAATTGAAATATCTTTTTCCTAATTTTGGATCACTAATATATATAGTGTTATTCGATATTAGTGATTCATGATTGTATAAGTAAAATTATGCTCGTGAGTGGTGAGTACTCAAGATGGTGTTTGTAAATGGTTTATGTGATATAAGCCATGTGTTGACTAGTAGTTGCCTTCATGCAACTTTTTATATGTGAGAATCTCTTTATAAAAGTGAGTAGCGTTAAATTTTTTGAGTTATCACATCTTGGAATGTGTGTCCCTTAGTGGTTTATGGTGGACTATGTGTCTGTGCTTGTTTATTAGGTGTTTTCTTTGAGGGTAGGTCTGTTGTTTATGTACATCATTCATTACTAATACGTGGATTTTGATCCTACCACACTGGGTGATGTTGTCTTCGGAGGTGAGTCGGGATCGTGTGTCGAACCAGGTTGTTGTGGAAGCAACATAAAAGAGCAGTAAAAGGTAGTTAGGATAGTGGTCCCGACTGATATAGGTAATAGTGGTTTTATTTCTCTTAGAGTGTAACTATTATATTGTTTGTTGTTGAATGGTTGTCTTAGGAAAACCAATGATGTTACTACATAGATAAGGTTTCTATATGGGTTTACCTCGTTATATCTATTGTTATGCATGATTTATTTTTGTGTTAGTATAATCTGAGTTTCTATTTTGTATGGTCCATCATACTAGATTTAGACTCTCATTAAAAAGCTTATTTGTTTTTGTAGTTGAATGCTTTCTCTCCTTTTCTTGTAGCATGCCTATATCTTTCTAATTATTACTTATACTTTTTGATCAAACATTTTTAGTATGAGTCTCTAAGGAGTTTGTATCTCCTTACCTTAGTAATGTACCACATGATGAATTCTTTAATATAGTTTGTTATGTAGTGTATGATTTCATGCTGTGAAAGTACAATCATCATTTACTGAATATCTTTCTACATATGAGGTCTTGAAGAGATTGGGAATCCCATATAGTTTTTCAGTATGTATGATTGTCTTGCATGTTGTGTAATGTTTGCTATGTTTATGCATGTTGCTAATCTAGACAACATCTTGTGAGGCACAATGTCACTAGTATGTTTACTACAATTTCTTCTTTCTTACTACATGTTGTTTTTGTTATGCCATTGAATTGAGAATGTTGTTTTATACTTCTACTATGTTAATTGCTCAATTCATATTATGAAACCTGCTTGGCCAAATTGATATAGAACTCACAAAAAGATTCAATGGGTTGGCGTTTTCACCTCTCATCTAAGTCACGATTACCTAGTTGAGTTGGAAGAAAAATTAACCTTCGTGTAACTGTTCCTAGGTATACGAAGCTTCATATGCTACAAAAGCAAAAATATCCACCATGGCTATTATTAGAAACATTATGATCTGAATTGCCACATAGAAAAATTTTCAACATGTAATACATAGAGCAACATGACCTTGTTTGGAACAAAATTGACACTGAACATTAATCCTAATACTATGACCATCTCTTCTGTTATTAAGACCACTAAGTCCTCTATTTGATTGATTTTAAAAAGAGCTAGAAGTGTCTTGTTGAGAAGAATTTTGAGACATAGATTTATTATAACTACTATCTACGTGTAATTAGTTTGATATAGTTTATTATCTTCATTCTTGTCTTGCTGAATCAAAAAGTTCTCATAGGTTAAGAGTTGAATTTTGTACTTACCAATACCCACGTCAGCATGGTTAATGGAACATATATATGCATGGATTAAACCTAGGGTCTAGGACTGACACACTATCTTTCCTAGTTTTATACTATTGCAATTTAATTTCTATTACCTTAGTCTTAGACGTAGGAACTTAATTTCTCTCCTAACGTTTTCGATACATTTCATAGGTTGTTGCTTTACTAGAAAAAACACCAATCATGTTTGAATAAATTCAATTATGAATCCAACTCTTAAGTACACCATTATTGCGAGTCTAAAGTACATATTTAAGATTTGGTTTAGAAGTTCCTTCAAGAACCTTAGATGGTTCTAATTTTATTCCATCAATGAAAATCTCCACACCATAGGTTGAGATCAAGGTAATTATTTGTTCTTTCTAAATGGGAGAGTTGCTACCATCTAGCTTCAGACCAATGATTACATTTGTTGGTGGTATTGTTACAGCTAGTTGAGCCAATTGACGAGTGGGTAGATCACAATCAATCATGGTTGCATATCAATGAATCAGAGTTATTCATTCCAAATTTTCTCATAAGGGTTCCAAGATTCAGCTCTAATACCATATATAAACTCAAGAAGAAGCTCTAAGAGATAAAAGAAGAGTAATCTTGAAGAATAATTCTATTGAATTAATCTTGAATTCCTCACTTTGATCTAGAGTTGAGTATATATACAGTGCTATATATTTCACGTCAATGACTTCTATTCTGTTATAGCAGATTTGATAATGATTCTCTACAACTTAAACTTACATAAACCCAACCAATACACAGTACACACGTCAATAAATAGAAGTCAAGCTTGAACCATTTTAGTTAATTAACATTTTCTAGTATGCAACAGCATGATTAACTAACGTTAACATAATATATTAAAAGTTAATAAATTATAGATCTAATTAACCTAGAGGAGTTGAATAGGTTATTTTTAATTTTTACGATTTTATAACTTAATAACGTAAAAAAACCGGCCAACCATGCAATCGCGTGTAAGAATAAAGTGCAGAAATAAAATAATAACACACGATATTTTTAGGTGGAAACAATCTAGGCCACAACCATGACCTAAGAGGAAAACAACCGGTCCACCAGACCACCTAACTTTCCACTATGAAAATCAAATGTTCAAGTACAAACTCGGTCTTATGCTACCCTCCCTAGATATTGCCCCAATGTACTTTACTTACGAGCCCCTGCTCTGTTTTCATAGTTTCCAATATTAGCGTGAGCGGTTTCTAGACCAACGTTGTAATAAGCTTCCCGTCAATCGGATACGTTCTTGAATTAACTGTAAAATAGTTAGCACAAAAATACAAGTGCCCATGTGTGTTTTAGAATAGATTTAATAATGAATAATCCTAACTAGATGATTCAAAACATATGTCACTTAAATCAAATCAACTAGTAAATCCTAGAGCAAAAAGATCAAGAACAAGTTCAATAAAAATAGCTTCTTTAAAGATTAATAATCAAATAAAATAACTATGATATGACAAAAATAATTATTTGATCTAACAATTTAAGGACAAAAATAAAAAAGAAGCCATAAGAACATATTATCAAAATATCATAAAATAATTAGGCTTATTAATCAATCAAACATAACCATCAATATTTGATAAATTAACTAAATAAAGAAGCCTAAATAATTATGATCTTATATTTGTAAAACAAGATAGAGAAATTAAGAAGATTAGAATAATGCTCTTGTGTGGTTAATTGAAACAATGAGTAATGAGTTTTATTTATAGGAAAAATTAAAACCCTTAATCTTATGTAATTGATAAATATCTTTTCTATTACAAATAGGATTAGTAATACTCATTAATTAAGATAACTCCTATATGGTTGATAAATATCTTTTTATTACAAATAGGATTAATAATACTCACTAATTAAAAAGACTCCTATTTAAAATAGATTTTATGCTAAAGATTTTAGCTATAATTTATAGTATATCTTATCTAATGTTTTAGCATATCTTATTCCATATTTTATCACTAAACATAATTTCATATTTATAAGCACGTGCTATTAAATGCATAAATGTAATCATATGTATCATAGTTATTAAAGATATACCTGAAGTACAATTATCTGGAACTCGGGCATTTTTTTGGCCTTTCTTGATAAGCTTGATAGCAAGCCTAAAAACAAATTTATAGATAAATATTTTGTCCACAAAAATAGTCAATACTCATAGTCCTTACAATTCCCCCTTTGGCATTTTCGTGTTGCAAAACCTCTCTCTCACTACATGACACTTATATTAATAAGATAAAATACAATGATTTCCTAGACTCCATAGTAGAACTATTATATGGTTCGGTGAATCCATCTTTTCTAAAACTTGATAAGCTTGTAAGTAACTGAAAAGACATAGGCAAAGCAAACAACAACTTGGCTTGAAAGCCTCATTGTACATTAGTTCAGTTTACATAAAAATAAGCGAAGTGTATAAAATAATCATGTAGTGTGCATATCAATAAAGCTTAATTAAGTATATTCTTCTCATATCAATATGCTTGTAAGTAACTGAAAAGACATAGGCAAACAACAACTTGGCTTGAAAGCCTCATTATACATTAGTTCAGTTTACATAAAAATAAGCGAAGTGTAAAAAATAATCATGTAGTATGCTTATCAATAAAGCTTAATTAAGTATATTCTTCCAATATATGCATAATAAAATAAAATTATAGAAGTAAAACATATTATTCTCTCCCTCTTTTTGACATATGAGAAGGACAAAGTATTAGACAAAGTAATGAAGCTAAACACCTCCCAAAGATATAGCAATATAAAATCAGAGTAATGCAAAAGTGCAATGTGTTTTAAACTCCCCTTTAAGTTCTATGATTCTCTAACTTAGAAACCAATTAAAAATGTAATAAATGAAAAGAGGATATAATTGAAAAAAAAATCTATTTTTTATTTTTTTTATTTTTAAATTTGCATAAATAGCCACATAAATAACCACACAAGGTATTAAACTCATTTAATCAAAAACGAGCACATAACCGATTAAGAACTCACCAATTTGTAACTCAAATTTTGATTATTTATTATATAAATAAATAAGTAGAGTAGAAGAAGTACACAAGCACATTTCGCACATATAATGACATATTAACATTTACTTAAAGTAATATATATGTTTAAACTTCACAAATATGTCAATTAATTCATTTATGACCTATCAAGAAAGACTTAAAAGAAAAAAAAATATCACTTATAATATAAAGTTATAATCGAATCTTCAACTTACAAAATAAAATATATCTATCAAAAGATGACTTAATTTTTTTCTTTATTTTATAAATGAGGTAAATGATATATTTTTTAAACATTTATTGGCTCTTTCTTTTTGTGTATTACAAATACAAGTTTTATAAACCATTGCTTTTTCCACAAATTATTTTTTTGCACGAGCTATAAATTATAATAAGCCAATTTTTCTCCTCCTTTGAGCAAGATATAACACCTAAAAGGAGTGATACCTTTCGATGCAGAGCTGAACACAGAGAATTGATTAAAGGCGATGTACTACTAATATTTGACTAAAAGAAAGTTGTGTGAGCTTCCCGAGGTGAGAAAAAGAATAGAGGAGATTCTCATCATGGTAATTATTCCTAACCGCTGATCATCTTGGTACTCATATTGATCATCAACTTTAGTTTGGTGGCGTGAAAGCTCATAACGCAGTAGCAAATATGGTATCTCCTTTTTTTTTTATTGTTTACAATTTTTTCTACTATACATTAGCCTTTATTTACTATAGCTATGGTTACACCTCCAACAGGCGTGTGAACTTTTTTCGTGATTAAGTTCTACCTATTCACCAGTACGATCCCTAATCCTACTACATGGGACTATTTAGGTTGGGCAAAATTTCTCCCACAGTTGTTTTGTAAGCACAAAAATAGCTCAAGAAAACCTATGCCAAAGTTATTGGTGCCAACTCTACAAACATTATTGAACGATGTGAGATACCCTCTGAAAGAACGCAATATCGTATGTGTCACCTTGGATCCATATGTCTACCAATATCACCATGATTTATGAAAATTCTCTCTTATTAGTCAACTAATTCTATCTAGAGAAGACAAACCTTGGAGGCAAAGCAATCCAAAAACTCGACTGACATCGGTATGAAATTTACTAGATAATTAGAAACTTATAACCCTCGATCATGGTTTCTGTCATATATTATTTCACTCTTATGAAGAATGAGCCAACGTTTGAGATAATACTCCAATTAATGTTAAGCTAGGATTTTTTTAGGTTCAACCCTGGGCACCCAATTTCAACTCCTATAATCAAAATGTTATCAATGCCAAGTTTAAGTCCATTTTTACAATCTATTTGGGTATTTAGGGATAAAAAATTCTTGCACAAATTGTGCAAGTCATTGGAGTTCCTTTAAAAATTGACAATGTTACCAAAAATGGTAAGCTGGACTAATATGTTAGACTTCTGATTGATGGAAACCTCACTTGTAAACTTGATGAGTAGGTTATGATTGAAGTAGGGTGCAAATTGAGTGCTTCAAGTGCTCTTATTTATATGTTGATAAATTTATACATTTAAAGCTAAAAACATCTAATATTCAACAAAAAATACTTATGATTTCAAACATGTAGATTTGTATAAATGCTCACATAAACATGCTATAGTTAAACCTATTGGTTACATTTAAGCTCAATAAAAACATGAAATATTAATGTTTTTCAAGCACTCATCAGGTGGTATGCAAACTTTGCAATTTTTCTAGTTGCTAACATTCTTCCACCAGACCTTACATGAAAACAAAAGAATAAATTCTTCCATAATATTAAATAGTATTTTTGGGATGACCCTTACCTCTATAAAGAATAAAGTGATGGTATTTTAAGAAGGTGTGTCTATTCTGATGAAGTTGGGAGTATCCTTCACCATTGCCAGCTATAAAGGCCATTTTGGGAGCACAAAATAGTAGCTAAAGTACTTCACTGTAGTTATTTTGGCCAACACTATTTAGATATGCCAACCATTATGTAAAGACGTGTAATAGATGCCAAAGGATAGGTAGTATTTTGAAAAGAGATGAGATGGCATTGAATAGTATACTTGATATATAATTATTTGATGCTTGGAGAATTGACTTTATTAGACCGTTTCCATCATCCTTTGGTAATTAGTAGATACTAGTAGGTGTGGATTATGTGTCAAAGTAGGTAGAAGTCATAGCTAGAAATAAATGTGATGCCAATGTTGTCCTAAAATTTATGAAAAAACAAATATTCACTAGGTTTGGAACTCCTATGATCATTATTAATTATGGAGGTAGTCAATTTTGCAATAGAGTCTTCAATTCTTTTTTGTCTAAGTAGGGTATTAAGCATTAGATGTCTACCCCTATCATCCCCAAACAATTGTGAAAGCAAATATGTACAATAGAGAGGTGAAAAGAATTTTACAATAGAGCCTTTTATTTAGAAGGGATTGGGCATCTAAGTTGGATGATGTTTTATAGGCGTACATAACTACATTTAAAACACCAATTGATACAACCTCATATAGGCTAGTCTATAGAAAGGCATGTCACTTAATAGTGGAATTGGAACACAAAGCATATTTGGCATTGAAGTAGTTGAATATGTCAATGAGTGCAGCTCGTGAGAAAAGAATTCTGCAAATAAATGGATTAGATAATCTACAAATGAGTGCTTATTAGAATGCCAAGCGATATAAAGAGAAAAAAAATGGCATGACAAGAAAATTATGTACCATAGTCTTGAACTGAGATAGAAAGTATCAGTGAACAACTCAAGACTCAAATATTTTATGGGAAAACTTAAGAGTAGATTGTCAAGTCTATTCACTATCACTAAGGTAACCATTAATAGAGCCATTTAAGTAGAGAATAAAAAAATAATGGTTCATGATTAATGGGCACAAAGTGAAGAAATATCATGATGAACAATTACCAAATGAAACATATATTATAATCTGGGTGGATGCATAATAGGAGATAATATAATCATACCTAGCCAAGCATTAAATGTGGAACTTTTTGGGAGATAACTTGACGTTATTATACTTATATTTATTTGTTTAGTAGATGAATCAATTTGGAGGGCTATGGCATAACAAGATTGGACTATTTTGGTGATAGCATGTAGTGTGCCAAGGCTAGGGGAGTTTTCTTTTCCTTTTACTCTTTCATATTCATTTGCTCACATTGGGGAAAATGTGAAACTTAAGTGTGGGGGAGGGAACTGTTTAGTATGCATTTTCTTTTTTCTTTCTTAGGATGTTTTTAATCATGATTTGGTTAGAAATTGATGAATACATGGAAACAAAATGCATGCATGCTTGATACAAAACATAAGAACCCAATGATATAATTGATTGTCATGACTAGGATAAGGAATATAACATGTTCATTAAGATGCTTACATTAATCATGTGATATGTTTTCTAGTTTTGATTGGATTGATTCAATTTTTGATGCAATTGATTCAATTTTTATGCATATACTCATGATTGATTTTGGTTATCGTATTTGTACAGAATTTGGGGTGAGTTATGCTAGTCAATGAGGTTTATCATGATTAAGAATTTATTTGGTCATACCTTGAATCGAAATCCTAAATAGTATTTAGCATGATAAATGATTTAGGTCTTAATTGGATTGATTAATCCTTTGAAGCTAACCATTGTTTATATTTGTAGTCACCCATTTAAGCCTATCTATAAACCATTCATATCTTGAAGCCATATTTTAATTCCAACCAATAAGCATTACCTTTATTCTTACACCTTTGGTTTGTACAAAAAATACAATTATGTGCTGTGCATAAAGTGTAGATGAAATGTAATGCACCCAATTTTCAAAAAAAAGAAAAACCACAACACAATTATCCCTATGAACAAAGAAGAAATAAAAAGAATAGAATTAAAGATAAGTTTGGGGATGCTATGAAGTTACAAAAATGATGTGGAGTAAAAGAATGAAAAATGGTAGGATAGGATGTACCAGAACATTAAGTGAAAGTCAAGTGTTGTTAAAAATTTCATGAGGAATAAAAATAAAGCTAAGATGTGAAAAAAGCCTAAATTTCTAGGTTCATCTAACCCTATGTAAACGTTACATTATAAGCATGGAAAATTTTTTTATCTTTAGCTAAATGCATAATTTACATTTGTGAAGAAGAGTGTGAAAAATAGACTTATGAAACTTACTCTAAGGCTTAGTTTATTAGCATGTTCATATAAGTTGATTTCAAGAATGCATTGGATGACATCATATGCAACACACACACGAATCCATTCCTCAAAAACCTTGCATACCATTGTATTAATGAAATGCTGATTGATGGATATGTGAATCTCCTTGTAATAGAACTGTATAATCTTTGAGAGGAGCAATTTTCGTTGAACATGTATTAATAGATATGTGTTCATGAATGTGCTACCCATATCATGTTAGTTTAGTTAGATTTGGATTTGCTTGAAAACAAGCAAAGATTTAAATTTAGGGATATAATAACTCTATGAAAAGAGAGTTATTTAGCCACTTCTAAGCTAACTATTTATCTTGTTTTGTGCTAAATATTATAAAAAAAGATTAATTTATGTTTAATTATTTCAACATAGGTAGAAGGATGCCAAATGGATTAAAAATGAGACAAAACATGCATTTTTCTATGTGGTAGTGAATTTTCTAGTATGCATTCAAATAGCTCTATTTCATAGCATGGAAAAATATGTGGCACGGTAAGCTTACTTCCACTAGTGATAAGCAAGCTTTATGCCACGGTTGGTACTTTTCTATTCCCCAACCCATATTGTTTTTATAGTTGAATTTTGCAACAACAAACTCCTTTTTAATTCTAATTGCATCTTCATCCCTTAGATCTTTTAGTAAGTGGTCTAATGGCTTATAATAAGTCATTTTATTTTTACTTAACCCTAATATTGGAAGTGTCAAACACAATAAAAAAATCAAAAACCTAGAGAGAAATATTCAAGAGAAGATTAAAGAAGACACAATTTTATGAAGAATTCAAGAGAATATTAGTGCTACAAATCATGATATAGTGTATGTCTTCTTCTTCTTTCTTAATCAAATTTTATGTCTTTATGAAAAGTTTGAACTTTATGAACTTAATTATGTCGACCTAATTTATTTATCTATGGGTCTTATGAACCTAATTTTCTACATGTGATGATCTAATATTTTACCACAATTATGATTTCAATCCAATTATACTATTTAATAATTTTTTTATGCTATTAATTTTCTAGAAAACAATTGATCTATAGAGGCAATTAAATAGATTTAGGAGAATTATTTAATTGTTTGTCTCGATTAGATAGTATGCATAGTTTGTAGGCAAAGATGTATGACTCTTATGTCTATGATCCATAATTGATAATCTCAATGAGTAATATAAATTTGATCTAATTGACATGAGAGTGTGATTAGATTAATTATAATATGGTGTGTAGTTTACTTGAGAGAGGAATGCATGTTAGGTTAGATTCAATTGATCACGTAATTGGTTGGTAATATGTTGGAAAAATATTTAGTGATTCACATGCTTATGAAATTAAGGAATTAAAGATTTCTAGGTCGTTTTCTCATAAATTTTTATAGTTATTGAGTTTTGATTTGAGTAATTACTAGTAATTTATTTTTGTGTTTTTATAATATATTATTGTCCAAATAGTAGTCATAATAGTCACATTACTACTAAGTTATAAGTTACACAACTCTCTATGAGATCAATATTCATACTTAGGCACATTATATTACTCGTACCACCCATATACTTGAATTTAATGTGTCAAAATTTATCTTCAAGTTAACCACAAAGATCATCATCGCTGGATGTCTGGAAGATATATGTTCTCACATTCTATCCTAAAATCAGTTTGGATTCATTCTAGGTCGAAACATTAGTGATTCTATGTTTGGAGCTACTGAGTTCTTCAATGCAATCAAGGGGTAATGTATCTATCAAAATTGATATTCATAAGGCCTTTGATATCATGCATTGGGACTTCATCTTAAATGTGATACAATGCTATGATTTTGACAAAATCTTTCTAGGTTGGATTTTAGATCTTTCTGTATCAATAAGAATTTTGATCCTAGTTAATGTTCACCAAGGGTTATTTCTCTTATTCTGGAGGCGTCAGGAAAGGAACCTTTGATCTATACTATTTTTTTTATTGTCAGAGATTTCTTAAGTAGATGCCTTGGATCTTTAGTCAAAAACAATCATTTTCTTCTAATTGATTCATCAAGAGGCAGTCTCACCCCTACCTAATTTCTTATGTTGATGTGTTAGCTAGTCAATTTGGATAAATCCTACGTTTACTTTGGTAAAGATGTACCATAGAATAATATTTCATCTCTTCACAAATAGCTAGGAAATGTTGGTTTTAAGGATTAGTTGATAAATTGTGTGCAAAAATAGTAGCATGCAAAGGACTCAACCTCTCTTTGGCAAGGCACAGATGTTTGATATCTTCAGTCATTTAGAGTATATTTCTTCACTCATTTTAGTATATAAATGGTTCTAGTTGGTCTTAGACAGTCTGATAAAATCCATTTAAAACTTATTTTGGCTGGGAAAGATGGATAAACTCAAGCTGGTCGAGGTTGTTTAGAGGATTTGTTGTCACCCCTATATAAGAAGAGGCCTCGACTTATGGGACCTTAGCCTCTTAAATAAGGGCATGTTAAGAAATTTTTACTGGTAAGCTATCACATAAAACTCAAGCATAATGCTTTACTTATGTAGATGGTACTTGGATTGGAGAAAGCTCCACAGAGTTATTATGTTCACTTTTCCTTCTTGCCTAAACTATAACCTTATTATTTGACCCTATTGAAAGAATCTAGATGGTTAGTTGATAGAGACCTTTAGTAATATTTTGGAAAGATAATTAGCTAGGCACTCTTCTAATTGAAAAAATGAACGGTCCCTAGTGGATCCATTGAACCATTCTTTGGTGAGAGATTGTTTACGGCTAGATGGATGTCATTTTCCATAGGATTTTGTGGACCTCTATCCAGATATTGCTTTAGAGATTTTCTTGATATTTTTCGAGATAGGTATAGACACAATAATTTTAACACACTCAATTAAGGGAGAAGTCATAAGTAGCAAAGCCTATCCTTCCTTACATTGTCCATATTACTCTGGCATGTTATACATGTTACACAAAACAAACTTCCCACTTATTGTTAGGAAAAGAAGAGGGGACATTCCTTTCCTTCTAAATTCGCCTTATGTGGCCCAACAGAAAACTATCCCTGACATTTTTATGAGTTTTCATTTTACAAGTACACTCTAGGACCTCTTATAATACTCCTTTTTAGCATGAGATCTTGCACAAATTCTTCCATCCTTGATTTATGGACAACCACAATGGCATCTAGCCTTGGGTCATAGATTGGTAACTTATGGAAAGCAATGATTGTTTGAAGCAGCTGGTTGATATGGATTGTCAGAAATGATTATATATTTGAGGACATAGATATGCATCTAAGCTCCGCATTTTTCATAGTATGGCTATAATCACTACTACAAAACATGCATACGGCCTCGGTTTTTAACCGTGACCATAGGTCTATGGCCACGGTTATAAGAACCGAGGCTTAAGTGAGAGAGACCATAGGTAATGACCTATGACCTCGGTTATTAGATAACCGAGGCCATAGGATGTACCTTTAACCTCAGTTATTAGATAATCGAGGCCATAGCGTGTATCTATGACCTCGGTTAGCATATAACTGAGGCCATAAGATGTACCTATGGCCTCGGTTATTAGATAACCGAGGCCATAGATACACCCTATGGCCTCGGTTTTCTAATAACCGAGGTCATAGGGTATACATAAATTAAAAAAATACAGTAATTAGTAATTACAATATTAAAAATCAATATAAATTACAATAAATTTATTAATTCAAATATTAAAAATCATATTATATTAAAATTAAAAGTATAATTACATTTTGGAGTTTATTATACACAAAAAAACTTAGTATTACAAACTAAATTTTTAGTATTAATTACAAACATGGAAAAAAACTTAGTATTAATTACCAATACCAATAGCACCAATGCACTAGCGCAGCAGCATAGTGCCATCAACAACACAAGCGCACAACGCCATCAACAACACCAAGACAACACAAGAAGACAACAAGACTAGCAAAGACCAACACAACGTAGCACCAAGACAAATACCATCAATAACACTAGCTCAATGCCAAAGAAGACTAACACCAACAAATAAGAAGACCTGAAGCAGAGCCAAGACCAACAGAACCAATAAAGACAAAGACCAAAAGAGTGGAGATTTAAATCAATTTAATAGCAATAATCAAGTGTTTTAATGCTTACCAAAGACTTGATGCAAAGAAGGAACTTATTGGTATTACACATGTTGCATATCTGTAATGAGAAAAATTATTTTAAAAATTTGAGATTTCACATCAAGGAAAAAACTAAAAAAACATAAAAGTTAGGGGAGGATCACAGCAAGAGAAAAAAGCTATCACTCACATTTCAAAAGTCATTTTGACTAGTATTACAACCTGTAGGTTGAAAACAAAAAATGAAAAACAAACATTTCATCTTAAGACAACTCAACAATATAACACTAACTTGTATTTAACATAGGAAACCTCAAATGAAGACTAAAATAGCAGAATATATAACAGAAGCTGAAACCTAGCAAGAAGAAAAGTACAACCCTTTTGTTATAAAATAAAAGACATGAGTACAATTAGCAGGATAGAGCACCAGTGGCGTAGTACCAAAGACTAGCACCAACACTGCTTAGCGACCAAGACAAAGACTAAATAAGAAGACACCAACAGAATACACCAAGACATCAACACCAAGGCAAAGACACCAAAGACTCCGTAAATTTCATCCTCATTTCGTACATCTTCTGCTTTATCACAAGTAGATAGACAATGTATAATGCAACGCACCAGTACCAATAAACACATTACCCTTCCTTTTGCTTCATTGTGTTCTCTATTTTGTTTTAGAATTTAATTAGTCAACAAAATCAACAAAATCAATAACAAAATATTACAATCTTATACATAAAACCATTACCCTTCCCTTTGCTTCGTTGTGTTCTCTGTTTTAGAATTTAATCAATCAACAAAATCAGTATCAAAATATTACGATCTTATACATAAAACCATTTATCTTCCCTTTGCTACAAAATCAACAACAAAACGTGCCAATCCTATACATTGTCTAATTATCAAAGTTGCAGAACACATGATAAGATCCCCTAGTTACATTGTCTAATCTGAATTTTCCACATGATAAGATCCCACCTCCTCTTGCTACCACAAAGTTAGAGAGCTGAAAGTTATAACTATGGGAAGCTGATAAGATCAAGAAGAAGAAGAAAGTAAGAAGCTGAGGAAGACCAACCAGGGGGAGAATTGAGAGCGACCGAGGCAGAAGGCAGAGGGTTGAGAGCTGAGATCGACAGGGCAGACGGTAGAGAGACCAGAGATTGAGAGAGGCGACATCAAGTGGCGAAAGCTAGCGACAAAGGTGAGACCGAGAGTTGCGATTCTGGAAACAACGAAAGTGAAAAAACCCTAATGTAACGCGTGAATCGTGATAGCAGCCGAGGTAGAAGGTAGAGGGTTGAGAGCTGAGATCGACAAGGCAGACGGTAGAAGGACCAGAGATTGAGAGCGGCGAAGGAAAGACCGAGAGGCGAAGGCGAGACCGAGAGGCAAAGGCGAGCGACGATTTTGGAAACAACGAAAGTGAAAAAACCCTAATGCAACGCGTGAATGGTGATACATACTGATATATATTTTGGAAAAAAATGGGAGATACGTCGATCATATATATATATATATATTAATATATATAAGTAATAGAAATTTAATTATAAAGAAAAAATGGAAAAAAGAAAATATAGACAAAAAGAGTGGAAATGTTTTGATATATATATATATTATAAAGGAAATAAAATACATTAAATTAAATTAATAATAGAGAAAAATAAAAAATTGAAAAGTAATTTTTTATTTTTTTTAAATGAATAACATATAGTATATTATTTTATTTTGGTTTTAAAAATATTAATTTTTTTATTATTTTAATTATAATTACAGTTATTTAATAAACTTTGTTTTATAAATTTATTTATATATATTTAAATAGTTTTTGTAATTTAACCTATAGCCATGGTTATTAATAAAACCGATGCTATATATATACACTATGGTCTCGGTTTTTATTAAACCGTGGCCAAAACCCTATTGCCTCGGTTTTAAAAAAATCGAGGTTAAAATTCCAAGACCAAAAGCATATATTATAGTAGTGAATTTAGGATGTGGGACTTTCACAAAACGGATCCATTCAAAATATAGTGGATTTTCCTCAGGTTTCCCATTATCTACGGATACAAGACATCCCATGATGGGCTTCATAGATTGTAGAGGTTACTTGGAGGTATGGGTGGTAATTTCGGCACGATACGAGGTCGACCCGAATACAATATGATACAACCCATTTTAAACTATTTGTTAAATAGGTCAAATACGACACAATATGATAACCCAAAATTAACCTACTAAATTAATATTTTAATATTATTTTGTTAATTAAAATTAACAAGAATACGAACTGATCAAACCTAGATTAATTTATTAGGTTTATTGGGATAAAATGACATATTCTTATTGATTTTTTTAGTCAACAACATGATAACTTGACTCGAGATGACTCGAACCCAAAATGATCCAATACAATAAAAATATTCTTATTAATTGGTTAAGCTGAAAACACCGGTTTATCAAATGGATCGATATAATTGACATTACTTGTCTCCCCTGCTTGGAGAACACCTATTTCAAGATGGATCAAAGATAATACAGATGATATGACTTTTGTGGTGCTTTCTAAACATGAAGATCCTTCATTAAGGGATGTTAATGTATCCCTATTGGGGTCTCGTATGGTTTTGAGGTATAATTAGGACAAACAATTTATGTGGTAATGTATGCTACCTCTTTTGGGTGGTAGAAACTTTGGTTGTAGTTCAACTCTATTTATGTTGTTACTCTTTTCTAGACTCAATCACATTCGGTGCCATAGAGATGGTAAACGTCTTATGTTGACTGGTTAGAGAAAATTGCTTGCATAGAGGTCCACTATTCTCATATTTATAGAGAGGGTAATGTTATACCTAATAGTATCCGTAGGACTTCACATCCTATATAATATTTGTACTACAACTTGGTGTTGTGAAGTCCCACTATTTGCTAGCCCTTTCTATGGAAGTGCCAACCTAGTTAGGATGTTCCGGTGCACCTATTGCGACTTGTTACATATGACCTTTCGTTAAAAAAGCTAGACATCCTAAATTTTTAATAGGAAACAACATTTATAACACCCTTTAAAAATTTGTAATCACAATAATATTGTCTCTTATGCCAAGCTTGTATCATTATTATTTTGTTTTTTACAAGGAAAGGGTTAAGCCTAAACATTTGACATTGAATGCTAGCTAGCCCATTGGACGTTGCTCAAGTTGAATGTTGACCAGTTGGACATGATTAAGTCAAATTCTGACCAATTAGATTTGTTAAATATTGAATTTTATCAAAGTAGACCATTTTCAATATTATTAAGTATTATTTTTATTATTATAGATTTTAAGTATTTCATTTAAGATAATTTTCGAACTTTTATTCAACAAAAATACTATAGGATGTTAGATGTTGCCAATTTTCAAACTAAGTGGTATTTATGAAAAATGTTATTCAAAAGATGCACTATGTAAACAACCGAATGTAAAACATCTGGGAAATTGAAGGAGTTATAGTCAATTCAGTTGAAAGCGAAATAAAAATAAAAAAGTACCATGCAAACTTTATTCCTTGCCTTTATGAAAACACGAAAGGGTATTATATCTTACTCTTAAAACCTTTACAAATTGTTTTTAAGGTAAAAATAATACTATAATAATCTCAACGTGAGCACAAGCATTAACAAATTAAAGTTATTTAAGAGAAGAAAAAAAATATATTAAAACAAGATAATCGAAAATATATAAGAAGAATGGGCTCTTCTACTCACACTAAAGCTATATATGGCCCTTAAGTCGTAATGGATACTTTTACAAAAGTGGTTGATGATAATGTGACATCTGGTAATTGATTGTTTGCTAAACGATATACTTTATTAAATGAATAAGTCAATGAATGAAAATTAATTAAAGAGAACAAAAAGTCATTGCATGCATATCGATTTAAAATAAATTCATCAATATATAACTCATCATTCGGTTAATTTTCCTCAAGTAACCAAAAATAAACATGGTCAAACTCTCAAAACTTCTTTACTTTTATGTTATCATGTTTATGTTCATGTCGCTGATCATAAATATAGGTAAGTAATTTCCTGCTTTTCTTATACAGCTTCTGTTTAGTTAATTGATGATTATAATTAATGATGTAAATAATTTGCATTTTAGGGTAAATGTCAAACTTAAACGAATAAAATAATATATATATATATTAATTCTATGGATCGGATCTTATTTATGTTGTTCGTTTTCAGATTTTGATATTAATGCATATATATATATATGTGTGTGTGTTAGATTCTCTGCCATGTGTTAGGAAAAGCAAACATTGGAAGGGATTATGTTTTTGTGACTCGTGCTGTAAAGAAAAGTGCCAGATATTAGAGAAAGCTCGATCAGGAGGATGCGGGACTTTCACTTGCTATTGTAGTTTCGAGTTAAACATTAAAACTGGCCAATGCAGAGGCCAAGTATAGTTATTAAATCACAAAAACCCCAAAACATTAATCTAACACTTTTGATAACAAGCTAGCATTACTTTTGATACTAAATATTATTAGGTAATCTTATGATATCTAGCTAGCATTACTCAATATTATTAGGTCAAACTATATATCATTTTATACATGTAATAACACTTTTGATACTCCATCTTCAATAAAAACGTGCTCTAAAAATGTTGTGAATTGGATTTCAATAGGAGGTTCTTTTATAACATGTAATAACAGTTCAAATTCAATGAGCAATCACAATGACTAGCTAGTGAAATAGATCGATCATGAGAAAGAAAAAAAGAAAAAAAAAACCAAAAAATTGAAGAAATCAATATTTGAAAAAATAATCAGAAGAGAAAATTAATGTTTTCTGAGTATATTTTCTTAATTTGTATCGGATATTTACATTATTTATATAGACAAATATCAATTACTATTTCACCAACCACCATGATTGAATTGCATGGTTTACAGCTGCTTGGTAGGTGCCGTGTATATTAGAAGAAATGTTTGGCGTCGGTGCAGTGTTTGTTGAATTGTGTTGCAGTGTTTGTTGAATTAACTATTCCTCCTGAGTTGGTGCGTAGATGTCTTTCATACTGACTTGAAAACTTTGTGAATATTCGATATGAGGCTTGCTTTAGTGAGGATGTCGGCCAATTGATCTTGACTTAATTTTTGGCAATTCAATGAATTTTCTTCTAACTTTTCCTTAATAAAGAAGCCGATCAACTTCAACATGTTTTATGCGATCGTGTTGAAGCTGGATTATGAGCAATATCACATGTTGCTTTATTGTCTAAAATAACTTAATTGATTCTTTAGAAGGATATCCCAAATCTTTCAAGAGATTGTAACCTGAGGCAAAGTGCCGTGCCTCATATTCGGCCAGTTGCGAGCGGTAATGACATGTTGTTTCTTACTTCTCCGTGTTACAAGGTTTCCCCTTACAAAAGTGAAGTGGCACGTGTAGATTGCTATCATTTATTGATCCATTGATCGGCATCGGTATATGTATTCTTTGGAACTGCGAGTTTTTAGTAAGCAATACTCCTTTTCCAGGAAGCGTACTTTAAATACCTCAAAATCGAATATTTGCATTCATATGTTGTTCTAGGATTATGCATAAATTGGTGACAATACTTAAAGCATAGGCAAGAATCTGGTCTTGTGTGCCAAATACATCAACCTTATGACCTTTGGTATCTTTATTTATTTATTGGAACTTGATCAACGCTTGATACATAACTTTAATCCTTCCTCTATTTGGTGTATTAGGCTGGTTGACATCTTTGACATACCGATTTCTTTTAATAAATCTAAGGCATACTTTCTTTGAGATAAGAAGATTCCTTCTTTGATCAGAAACCTCAATCGAAAATATTTTAAGGAACCAAGGTCTTTCATTTCAAATTCGCCAGACAAATAACTTTGGAGAGCTTTCCTTTCTTCAAGATCATTTCTGTTACTATCATATCATCAACATACAATAAGTGTAGTGATCTTACCATACCCTTTTTCGAGAAATAAAGTATAGTGAATTGCTTTGTTTGTAGCCAAATGCCTTCGTTGATTTTGTGAACCTACGAGCAATTACTTTCTTGGGGATTGTTTCAATCATAGAATGATTTTTTAATTTACGCCTTTTCATCATGGATTTTGAATTTCTTGATTCCTGGTGGTAAATCCATGTGTAGACTTCTTCAATTAAATCTCCATGTGTAGAAAGGCATTTTTTACATCAAATTGATATAATGGCCAATCTAAATTTGTAGCTAGAATGCAAGACTTCGAAACGGTACTAATTTTGGCTACGAAGCAAATGTTTTACGTATAGTCGATCCCGTATATGCAGTGTATCCTTTTGCCACCAATCTTGCTTTATAGCGTTCAATCATACCATCTGTTTGATACTTTACTAAAAAATCCATCGACATCCAAACAATTTTCTTTGTTGGTGGGCGATCGACAAGTTCCCGAGTTCTATTTATTTCTAAGGATCTTAGTTCTTCATTCATAGCATCTTTCCATTTTGGGTCGACTAAAAAAGCTTCTGCGCTTATTAGGAATAGATACAACGAGATAATTGATTCACAAATGATACATTTGATTTTGACAAGCGATGTTTAGACATATAGTTACTCATGGGATATTTGACTTTACTAGAAATCTCGGGTTGATACATGGCTTTAGGAATACCTCTGTTGGGGCGTGATGGAAGTATTTTTAAAATTGGTGGTTCAATAGTTGGAACATTCTCGATAAACGATTGGTTAGGTATATCGAACCATGATTTGTGGAGAAGGAAACTCGTACTCACTTTGTGGTAGTAAGGAACTTGCTTGATGATCTTGAAGTTGATGAGGACTTGATTCCATTTCTTGAGTCTTTTCTATGTTGAGAGTTATTACCATACTGAATTCAAGTTATTTATATTTTCCTCACATAAAATTTTTCTTTCTTCGTAGAAACAATTTATATGTAAGTCTGAATTTCATGGTTGTACTCCTGAAATTCGGTGTAGATGAGAAATACATTGTATCTTAATGAAAAATAATATCCATGGTGGTAATCATTTGTTTTGTGGAGGATGATAACAGATACCCTTTTTGTTGTATGGCATATCCCATAAAAACAAAACGTATTGCTCGAGGATCGAACTTGCTACATTGTTGTTTATGTAGGTGTACAAATTCCACCTGACCAAAGACGTGAGGAGGTAAATTGGGAACACTTGGTGCAACAATTGCTTCGATAATGGCTTGTAGTGGTGTTGGAAGTTAATGGGGCTGGAAGGTGCAGATTGATCAAATATGCGTAGAAGTAATTGCTATACGATAAGATAATGACATATTAGCTTCAATCAATGAGGCAGATGACTTCCAACAAGTTTCGATTTTTCTTCTGTGAACTTCGTTTTGTTGAGGTGTATCAACACGAAGTAGTTTGATGAATAATCCCATACATTTTAAGATATTCTTGAAGCTCGGAACTTTTATATTCTCTCCATTGTCACTTAGTAGAACTTGAATCTGTGTTTTATATTGAGAGCGAACCATTTTATGAAATTTTCTAAATAATACATTTACCTCGCTTTTAGATTTCATTAGGACCCGAGTCGTTCTACTTAAAATCATCAATAAATGTAACAAACCAATATGATCCTCCCAAGTAGAGACTTTGGAAGGACCAATACATCGGAATGTATAACCATAAATGGAAATGGACTTTTATTTAAAGTTACGGAAATGAGAACAATGACTTTTGCTATTTCGGACATAGCATTTTTAAAGTAGAAAGATCGAAGCTAAAAAATAAACTTGGAAATAATTTCTTTAAATATCCAAAAGAAGCATGACCCAATCTCTTATGCCATAGCCATATATTTGATTCATCCTTGTTAAAGATCGATTGCTACCAATGCATGATTTGTTGAATCCAAGTCCAAATAATATAGGTTCCTTGCCTAACACCACGACGATCATTTGCTTTGTTTGAATATCCTTGAACACACAAAAGTCAACCAAAAAATAACAAAACAAGATAAAGCGGTGGTTATTTCAGAAATAGATATAAGGTTATACTGTAAAGAGGAACAAATCTTGCGAGTCTAAATTCAATGTACTAGTGAGAGACAAAGATCTTTCCCGATATTTGAGGTTGTGTTACCATTAGCGGTGCAAACGGTTTTGTGTGAGGATGGTTTTGAGATTTGTCTAGAATCGAATGTCATATGATCAGTTGCACTGAATCAATTATCCATGTATTATTAAAAGCGGAGGAGAAAAAGCTTTAAGTATCTTACCAACATTTGCTAAGGAGTTTGCACCTTTGATCTTTTGTTGTTTCGGCAATGGTGGCGGTAGACATATGTTGGATTTTTTCTTAAAGAGTCACCAGTTGTGATCCGGTCAAAACATTGTTCTTTAGTATGACCTTTTGATGACAATGGGTACATTGAAATGATGATTTATCGCTCAGTCACCGTTCTTCTTGATTGGAAAGAACGATTTTTAGAAATCATGGCGAAAGTGTCAGCGTCTCCAGTTTTTCCTTCAATGAGATTTGTCGTACTACCTCGTCGAATCAAGGAATAACAACCTTAAATCACGGTATATTTTCTTTTTACTTAAAAATTTCTCCACGAACACCAAATTCATCATCTAATCAGCCAAAGAAAAAATATGTATCCTTAGTCTTCCAACTACTCTTGATATGATATTAGATCATTAGAATTCTTTCATGACCACCTTATCACGATGGTCTAGCTCTTGGAAAATTTAGGTCAACTATACATAATACTCGAAAGTGATTTTCCATTTTGTTGGAAGTAAATGCTTTTTGGTTTAAGATAAATACTATAATTCACTTAGCGTCATAGAATGCTTTTGAAAGCACCAAAATTTCAAGGCGGTAGGTATGCATAAATAACAATGATTTACGGACTGTTGATATAAGGATCCATCTCTTCCAACTTTTTGATTTCTATACCACTTATTATAATTGTTTGATGTTTTTAAGTTGCAAATTTTTGTCATAAATATAAGAGAGTTTTCTCTCTCTGCAATATGAATTTCCATTAATTAAGACCAAACATCATAATTAGTCTCGGTAAAGAACAATTCGATTAAACACGCCTTGAGATGAGCCAGATTGTACAGTTGGAGTTGATTGCTCCATAGGTAAAGAAATTATACCCTCTATCATGATATTATGGTAAACAAACTAGAAAATGGTGTAATAATTTTAGAACTAAAATTTTTTTGTGTTTTTTTTTTGTTCTGTTTTTTTTAATATATATTTATAGTAAACCGGATAAAAAACCACAAAACTGGTTCAAAATTGGATTATAAACTCGAAAAAATGAACCAAAATCGTTTTAGAAATCCATAATCGGGAAAAAAACCGGGTTCAGACCTTTAAAATGGACCAAACTGGCCAAAAATAGGAAAATTGTGAAAAACCGAGAAAACCAGGTTCAATGAAACCATTCTTCGGACCAACCTGGCCAACCGGCAAGGTGACACAGAGGACTGGCCAAGCGTGACAGGCCAACCCTACTGGCCAGGGTTGACCCAGGCGGCTTGACAATAGGATCCACGTGTCATCATCTTGACCCTCGCGGTGCGTGACGAAGGCGTGTGGGCCAGCGTGAAAAAATGGACCTACTTAACGGTAGCGTGAAGGCGTGTGTGGAGGTTTTCTTCTACTCTAATTTTACCAAAATGTTCATAATTGTGTTTAGAGTAATCTGGTAAAATTAGGTGGGATAAATATTGCTTCAAAAATGATGTTTTTAATTAATATTTGTACGGGTGTTTGATTGAGAATTTTTTTTCACGAGAGGAAGGATTTTCAGAGAAAGAAATCTCTGTTTTAGAGAACAAGAGTTTTAAATTTTTATAAAGCAATGACTTGGCTCTGATACCATGAAGAAATCAATATTTGAAGAAATAATCAGAAGATAAAATCAATGTTTTCTGAGTATATTTTCTTAATTTGTATCGGATATTTACATTGTTTATATAGACAAATATCAATTACTATTTCACCAACCACCATGATTGAATTGCATGGTTTACAGCTGCTTGGTAGGCGCCGTGTATATTAGAAGAAATGTTTGGCGTCGGTGCAGTGTTTGTTGAATTGTGTTGCAGTGATTGTTGAATTGTGTTGCAGTGTTTGTTGAATTCAAAAGAAATTGGATGTAAATTTTATAAAACCCTTTCTAGGGTACCGTTGGATTTATATCTTTTTTCTTTTGCAAATCAATTTAAAAGTGGTGGCTCCCATCCCATAAATTTTTTGCCTTTTTTTTTCTTTCGAATTTCATTTTAAAATCTTCCACAAATGAAAAACTCATATAGTGAGCTACTAGCTAATTTTAAAAATTTGATGAGAGCACTATTAAATCATCATATATCACTTCAATTATGCTTCCACGATTTTTGGTTACTTTATTTCTTAAAATTATCTACTTAAAGGTATAAATCTACAAAATTACAACCAATTTCAGAATTTTATCATCTAAATTAACTTTTGAGTATAATAAATCTACCATTAATTCTATTATTAAATGTTACAATAAAATGTGTCATCACTATGAATTTTTAATGGGATCTTGCATTTTTCTTCACGTGAGCCATGTACATGCACGTGACAACTTTAAAGCCTAATATCTATTCTCTTTATGTTACCACTAATCCTAATATCAGTTCTCTCCTAAACACCAAAATCCTCTCGTGATTGTCACGTGCTATGCTGGCTAAAAGCCTTTCTTTATCTTCAGAAAACAAACTAGCAATTATATATTTAAGTCATTCATTACCCTACACATTGTCATGAAGTTTCTTAGTATCATCAACAGAATTGAAAACTATGTTTTGTATCATCTGAGTTTATACTGCATACAAATACAGATGGATAAGGAATCATCTATTGAAAGGGACTTCAAAACTTTAAAATTAAAATTTCCTGACATACACAATGCATGTGGAAACAAGAAATGAGCTTGAAAATAGACAAGTGTTACTTCATGCTAGGTAGGTACATGTTCCAGATAAAATTCCCCAAGCTCCATTACCTTTTGCTAAGGTTAGTGGTAAGATGAGGATAATTAGGGCTATTAGGTGTTAAATTGTCACATGTCACTTAAGCGAAGAAAAACATTATATCCTGTTAAGAAACTCATGACGATGATTCATTTGAAACGCCTTAATATATAATAAACTAATGGTAGATTTGTCACACTGAAAACTAGGTTGTAGAATTCTACACACCGTATATATATATATATACACACACACATGTATTGAAGTAGAGAAACAACAATCAGAGAACTCATTTCAACTCAAAACTTTTTATGGTCTCCGATCGAGCCTGCCTAGTGAGTAACGTCCTTTCTATCTTCTTCTTTTTAGTTCTTTTCTTCTTCTCACAAAAACAAAAAAAACAATAATGGAATCAAACCCAATGGTTGTAATCTCTAGAAAAAGTTCCTCAATTCATGTTATATCAATTAACATAACCACACTTATTCCTCAGAGTTAGAATAAGCAATTCAGATTGTTTTCAGTTATAAACAGTTTGTTATGTTGTAGCAATTCTATTTATCATCAGTTAGTTTGTTAGACTTTACATTCTCTTTATTGCTTATATAAGAAGCATACTCTTATTGTAATTCATTCAGAAAATATACAAAAATTTCTCTGCATCTATCTTACTTATTCAACATTCTTATTTGGTATCAGAGCTCTATAGCTCACGCTCCATCTCTTTTCTTCTGCAATTTCTATGGCCAAGAATAGTACTCGAAACCACAAAAATGGAAATAGACTGGAGCTTTCTACAACAGGTGGAGTTGCTAACCCGGCCAACCTCGAAGAACAATACAGACCAATTACCAGCCCTCTTGCACAACTGGTCACCATTAAACTCAAGGAAGACAACTATCTACTCTGGAAGTTCCAGATTGAAAATGCAATCTTGGGATATGGTCTTGAAGATCACATCTATGGCACAAATGTTGATGTTTCTCCTCCCAGATTGATTCAAGGCAATGCCAACCCAGAGTTCATTCGTTATCAAAGGCAAGACAAGTTACTTATGTCATGGATTCTCGCCTCCATCAGCACTAGCTATCTTCCTCAATTGGTAAGTTGTTCTTCTTCTCAAGAAATCTGGACAACCATTGAACAACTCTTCAATTCTCAATCCATTGCCAAGGTGATGTTCTACAAACGTCAAATACAAACCCTCAAGAAAGACTCTCTTTCTATGAAAGATTATCTAATGAAGATGAAGAGGTACTTTGATATGCTTAGTGTTGCTAATCACAAAATGTCTGACACAACCCAGCTTCTTGCAGTTCTAAATGGTTTATCTGTTGAATATGAATCTATAATAGCAATAATAAATTCAAGAGAGATCCCTTACAGCCTTCATCATGTCACCAGCCTTCCTCTTTCTCATGAAGGAAGGATCTTACAAAGAAATTCCTCTAATATTATGGCTAATTACTCAAACTACTCAAACTATTCTAAGAGATGCTCCAATTCGAACCAATCTCAAGGTGGAAGAGGCCCAAATAGCAGAGGCAGAGGGTCGTGGTGGTAGAAACTATTACAATAATAGTATACCTCAGTGCCAACTATATGGAAAGATAGGTCACACAGTCCTTAAATGCTATTACCGGGTTGATCAAAATTTCCATGGCAATGGAATGACAAATGAGGTGAATTCTTCTGGACACCAGAACAACCAAGGGTCGAATTCCAATCTTGCTTATACTCAGCCTGAATTTCCGCTTGAAAATGTTCCCTTAGAAGCCATGCATACTTGTACAGAAGGAAAAATGATGATTCCTGGTATCCTGACTCAAGAGCAACCAATCACATCACTAAAGATTACAACAATGTCACCTACGCGATAGATTTCCATGGAAGTGAGAAAGTTCACATGGGTAATGGCACAGGTTTGGATATAAAACACATTGGTAAGTCTCTCATTTCTTCCAATGTTCCTTCAAGATCTTTGACTCTCAAAAATATCCTTCATGTTCCTTTAATCACAAAAAATCTTGTTAGTGTCTCCCAATTCACAAAAGATAACAATGTTTATTTTGAATTTCACCCTTCTACTTGTTTTGTTAAGGATCAGGTCACCAAAACTCCTCTTCTTCAAGGAACACTGCATAAAGGATTATACAGGCTCAACTTCTTCAACAAAGCTAGAGAGATACCTGGGCAGATTTCACATATTCATATATCTGAAACCAGAAATCCCACAGAAACCAGAAATCCCACAGATATTAGTTAAGATTCCCCACAAAATTTAGTTTCAAGTAGTAAAGAAAGTCTCTTTTTTGATATTTGGCATAAGAGGTTGGGACATCCCTCCTCTAAAATTGTAACCAAGGTCCTTAGTGATTGTAATATTCCTTTTCAAATGAATAAAATGCCTCCTTTTTTATGTGTTTCATGTCAAATGCGAAAAAGCCACAAACTTCCTTTATGTAACTCTTATACCTCTTATACCAGTCCATTACAGGTTGTTGAATCTTATCTTTAGGGCCCTTCTCCTGTTCCTTCAACCATAGGTTTCAAATTTTACATAACCTTTGTCGATGTCTACTCTAGATACACTTGGATTTACTTCTTTAAAAAAAGTCTGAAGCCTTTGAATCCTTTCTTCACTTTAAAACTCAAGCTGAAAATCAATTCAACACAACCATTAAAATTTTTCAATTTGGCTAGGGTGGAGAATTTTGTTCCTTCTCCTCATTTTTCAACACATATGGCATTATTCATCATGTTTCTTGTCCTTACACCTCTGAACAAAATGGAATAGTGGAAAGAAAACATAGACATATAGTAGAACTCGGTTTAACCTTACTAGCTCAATCATCTTTACCTTTGAAATTCAGGCCAAATGCTTTCTCTAGTGTTGTTTATCTCATTAATAGAATGCATACTACAGTTTTTTAGTAGAGGTCTCCTCTTGAGGTACTTTTCAAAGTAAAACCTGATTATTCCTTTCTAAGAGTCTTTGGTTGTCAATGCTTTCTTCACTTAAGGCCATACAACGCTCTTAAGTTTGATTTCAGGTCATTACCTTGTACTTTTGTTGGTTACAGCTCTAAACACAAAGGATATACGTGTCTAGATGAAAAAGGTAACATATATGTCTCTAAACATGTTATTTTTAACGAAATTATCTTCCCTTTTAATGAAAAATCCAGCAACAATCAGGTTAGTTCTAGTTACTCTCAAACTCATCTACCTTTTCCCTTACTAGATATTCCCAAGCCTATTGTTATAGATCATTAATCTATAATACACACAGAATCTAACCACTCTAATCATAAATTATAGGGTACATCAGCAGCAGGACATATGTTTGTAGAACAACTGCCTTTCTTCAAAAATCCCACAAATGTGTCTTCTATTAGCCTTCGTCAGTCTCATAATTCTTCTACTCCCAGTGCCACCTCTGATATAAACACTAGAAAAGGGATCCACAAACCAAAAGTGTTATTGACAGATCTGCCCATTCAAGAGCCTACTACAGCTGCTGAAGCTTTACTTGATACTAATTGGAAGAAAGCCATGGTTGAAGAATACAATTCCTTGATCAATAACAAGACTTAGACCATCGTTGAACTGCCACAGAATAGAAGACCAGTTGGATGCAAGTGGATTTTTAAGATAAAAAGGAACACAGATGGGACTATTTTAAGGTACAAGGCTCAGCTGGTTGCTAAGGGCTTTCTACAAAAGGTTGGGTTTGATTTCATTGAAACTTTCTCCCCAGTGATAAAGCCAACTATCATCAAAGTTATTCTAACTCTAGCTCTATCTCATGGTTGGATTACAAGGAAACTTGATGTTAATAATGCCTTCCTAAATGGTGAACTTAAGGAGGAAGTTTAGCTTGAACAACCTACTAGTTTTGAGAAGGAGAACTCCAAGCATCTTGTTTGTAGACTTCATAAGTCTCTGTATGGGTTGAAGCAAGCTCCCAAAACTTGGTTTGATAAACTAAAAGACTCTTGTTGGAATGGGCTTCTACTTCTCAAAGGTTGATCACTCTTTGTTTATGAGGTTCTCTACATCTTCTACCTTATTCATCTTGGTTTATGTAGATGATATAATAGTTACAGGAAGCTGCAAAAAAGAAATAGAACGAGTCATTCTACTCCTCAACAGATCCTTTTCTCTAAAGGACATTGGTGACTTAAATTACTTTCTGGGAATAGAAGTTAAAGCAACTCGTGAAGGCCTACACTTGTCCCAAAAGAGATATATTGAAGATCTTTTGAGAAGATCAAAAATGGACAGTGCCAGACCATTACCAACTCCAATGGTCAATAGTTTGAAGCTCACTTCTGATGAAGGTGATCCCGTTCCAAATTCTACAGACTACAGGAGTATAGTTGGTGGACTGCAATATGTTACCATAACAAGACCTGAGATAGCTTACTATGTCAATAAGGTGTGCCATTTTATGCAAAATTAGCTTGACCTATACTAGAAAGCTGTGAAAAGGATTTTGAGATACTTAAAGGGCACTTCAGAAGAAGGGATACTTCTTAGAAGGTCAATAACTCTGAATTTGACAGGGTTTTGTGATGCTAACTAGGGAAATGACTTGTGTGATAGAAGATCCACAACTGGATACTGCATATTTCTTGGTAGAAATTTTGTTTCCTGGTCATCAAAGAAGTAGGTTGTAGTGTCCAGATCTTCTATTGAAGCAGAATACCAAAGTCTTTCCAATGCCACCTCAGAACTAATATGATTGCAGTATCTTCTCAGTGAACTCAAGATAGAAATTCAAAATCTACTTGTTCTCTGGTGTGATAATATGAGTACAATCTCTCTGTCTGCTAATCCAATTTTGCACTCTAGAACCAAGCATATAGAGCTCGGTCTCTATTTTATAAGAGAAATGATTATTGCAAAGGAACTTGATGTTCATCATGAACTAATAATAGATCAAGTGGTTGACATCTTTACTAATCCTTTATCAGCTCAGTTCTTCCAAAAGCTTAAACACAAATTGACTGTGTGTTCCTCAAGGGTTGGGGACTAAGCTCGGTTTGAGGGAGAGAGTTAGAATAAGCAATTCATATCATTTTCTGTTATAAACAGTTTATTATGTTATAGCAATTTTGTTTATAATCAGTTAGTTTGTTAGACTTTACATTCTCTTTATTGCTTATATAAGAAGCATACTCTTATTGTAATTCATTCAGAAAATATACAAAAGTTTCTCTGCATCTATCTTGCTTATTCAAGATTCTGATTCTCAGCAATTACCAAATGGAGACAATTACTCCAAGTGGCACTCTTATAACTGTATTTTATATAGTTATTTTCATCAATTTTAGTAATGATAATTGCTATGTTCTTTTAATATTTACTTAATTTTTGTTAAATAAATTAATATTTTCCTTTTATGTGCTAAAAATACATTTTTAATATAATTAAATAATTTGTATCGAAAATGTACTTAATTTCATATTTCTATCCACAAATATAATTACAAATAATATAGTTTCTTAATTACAATTTATAAAAATCGAAAATATAATTTAAATTAAATTTGGGCTTAATTATAATTATTAAAAGTTTAAAAATTTAATTTAAAATTAGCAAAGGGCTTAACTGTAATTTAAGAAAGTGCAAAATGTAATTTGAAATATATTTGTGGGTGAAAATATAATTAATAAAAATTTAATTTTCGCGCAGGAGAGATGAAGTCCACGCGCAAGATCACACTCGCCCAACGTGGACCGTCCGATCAAAGAATCAATGGCTCGGATTCGCTGTTCATCAAGCCCGACAGCGAGAGCTGGTACAGAGGTTTTCGTTCGTGCGGCTCGGCGTGCAGCTGGCCCACTCGCCGGGCAGGCCGGCATCGAAATGGGACCCATATGTCGGATGCGAGATTTCCCCGAAGTATCGGCGACCGTCGTGGATCTCTTCGGAACGATCCATTGAAGCGTGGAACGAAGCATCACGCCACGATCCGAACCGTTTCAGTGTAACAATCGCGCGAGATGGGTTATGGAAGCAGCGTGCATCCTCAGTTTTTACAGAATAAGAATCTGCCACGTGTCCCACTAATATTTAAGCAAATCATGTTCCGACACGTGGCTATTTACAATATGCGAATGCACAGGATCAAGTCCTTGTTCTAGCCGTTGCCTCACGTTTCGCGAGCCCCAATTCCGTGCGACAAGAAGCGCTTACATCCACTTTGCACCTACGAAGGGAAAAAAAATAACATAACAAAATATAAAATTTAATACATGCAAAAAAAATTATAATAAAAAAAAATAATACACATGGGTTGCCTCCCAAGAAGCGCTTGTTTTATAGTCTTTAGCTTGACTTCTTAATTTGTTTTTCTGTTTGTAAGTTAAGATTTGTGTGTCAAACAAAATCTCCACTTAAGAGAAAATTGAAAAATAAATTAAGAAACAATAACCATAAAAAAAAATTTATTTATTTTTATTTTTATTTTTATTTTTTCTTTTTGTGGATTAAGATTTGTGTGTCAAACAAAATCTCAACCCACGAGAAAATTGCAAAACAAAAAAAAAACAAACAATAAGCAAAAAAAAAAAAGATTTATTTTTCTTTTTGTGAGGTAAGACTTGTGTGTCAAACAAAATCTCAACCCACGAGAAAATTGCAAAATAAATTAAATCGCAACAATAAATTTTTTTTTGTTTTTTTTTTTTGAATTAAAATCAGATTGATTGGTATTAATATCAACAATGAAAATAGTAAACCAAATCCCCGGTAACGACGCCAAAAACTTGTTGTGTGTTTTGCAACACACAGAAATCGTGCAAGTATACACGGTCACAAGTAATAAGATTTGTAAGTAAAGATCGTTCCCACGGAGATTTGTTACTATAGTTTGTTGAGTACTAAAATTATATCTTTCTAATTTTATCCAAAATAATCGTTGATTAAGAAAAGTTTTAAAAATAAAATAAGAAAACTCTAGGATTGCAATTTTTCACCAAACTAATCCACTCCAATCATATTATTTTCTTTGGATTTATATTTTTTAGTACATTTAATTTGTCAACCGAAAACTTCTTTTTTATTCATACATCTCTTCCGAGCTCCGTATAAACACACCTCGTTAAATTAATTCACTATATCTCTACAGAAATTAAATTTAATAAGATTCATTAAGCTCTAAGTTCTCAAATGGTCGCACATACAATTAGGGTATATTCCTATCCTCCATCATACATGTCATTCTATTTACGAGCAATATACACAAAACTGCCTTCCTCAAGTTTATTTTTATGCCACAAATCGTTTTGATAAAATTCGCAAATAAACAAAAAGCATTAACCACAAAATAGAATGAACAAATCGAACGCCTTATAAATCTTTCCAAAAAATAGTTAAAATCAAAGCTTCATAAATTTAGATCAAATGCAACCCTAGAAAAATTAAATTACTTCATTAATTAAAAATTAAAATTACAACAGATGCAGAAAAATTAAAAGAACAAGAAGTAAAATTAAAACATCAAGTAACGAAAATATTTGGCACACGCAGAACACAACAAAAGCCAAAAAATGGCTTCTGCGTGTTCCCGAAATTCAAATTCACCCCAAACACTACAAAAATTCTAAACTAAAAAAAACTTCTTACCTCTATCATAATATCACCTATTTATAGCTAAAAACATACATCCAAAATATTTAAAATTAATACATGCGGGGGACAATGAAATATGGCAAAAATAATAAATAATACGCGTGGGGGACAAAAATTGTATCGAAAATGGAATCGAAAAAGTGAGTGGAGAATGCTCGCGTTTCTGTTTTTTTATTCATTGTGCGTGCCACGTGTCAACGTCTGATTCGCTGAAACAAAATAGTGGGACACGTGGCAACATCTCATTCGTTGAAACGAATGGGCGCACGTAGAACTTGTCGCACAGAATCGGGGCGCGCGAAACGTGGGGGAACGGCGGAACGTGCGAGATTCTCGCGCCATACCACCGATACGTGCCACGTCCCTCTTATGATTCGCTAGGGGAAATCGGGACACGTGGAAGACTTTAATTCGCCGCAAGAACGATCGCACGTGGTTCACCCGCACGTAACAACCTCCTTCGAGACGTGCGTCGACACGCGGGGTCCCGCCCCGCACGCCGGCTCGCGCGGCAGGTGGGGCCCCACTCGTGCACCGAGCCGCATGAAAACACAGAAGGGCCGAGCCACTCGCTTTGGTCGTGGCGTGATTCACACGCGCGACCGAGCCGTTTATTTTCCGACGGACGGTCCGGCCTGCCGCTGAATAATAGCATGTGGCTTCTTCTCACCGCTGTAATTTAAAACTTCCATTAATTGTATTTTGACCCACAAATTTAATCCAAATTACATTTTCGCACTTTCTTAAATTATGCTTAAGCCCTTTGCTAATTTTTAAATTAAATTTTTAAACTTTTAATAATTATAATTAAGTTCCCAAATTTAATTTAAATTATATTTTCGATTTTTATAAATTGTAATTAAGAAACTATATTATCCGAAATTATATTTGTGATGAAATATGAAATTAAGTACATTTTCGATACAAATTATTTAATTATATTAAAAATGTATTTTTAGCACATAAAAGGAAAATATTAATTTATTTAACAAAAATTAACTAAATATTAAAAGAACATAGCAATTATCATTACTAAAATTGATGAAAATAACTTTATATAATACAGTTATCACACTCTGAGATGACAAATTTTCATTTTTTTTTTGGTTATGGTCAGTGATGGATTAGGATTACAAGTTGAGAGGGCTATTGTTAAAATAGTAAAATATATTTCACAGTAATTGATTGCTTTTTGTTGAATAAAGATGATGTAATATCTCATATAAATGTAAATATGTTCAAAATGTTGAATTTGTAACGAGTTTTAAGTGATAAAATCCTAAAATTTAAAATGAAAGGGGATACAGTGACATTTTATGCATAAATTTGTTAGATTTATGAATATAGGCGATATTTATGAAAAAAATATCTAAATATAATTTTAGATTCTAGACGATTCTTTCAAGAATATTTTTCAAGCATATTAAACTTCACATAATCAAGTTGAGCATATAAATGACAACTTCACTCGTACTTCCAAATCACATCAACACATACTCATTACATATTCAAAGTTTCTCATATCAAGTAAACCCAAAACATTACCATCTTCACATCTACTTCAACATTAATAGGAGTTAATATAATAAAAAATTCAAAGTGTTGAAAAATGATACCTTTTTGTTGTGAAAACCCATTATTTTTGGTAATGGTCCGCTATCCTTTTGGAGACCACGATTTCTATTAACACCAATTGAAACCAATATATGGGAGATTTCTCTAGGATGATATAAGGCCCGAACAAGTGAATATTTTAAATGTGTATGTGAAAATAAAGAAAAGAGATGAAAGGGCTGAAAAATGAAGATTTGAAGAAGAAGACAGAAAAAGAAAGAGAAAAATTCCTAAAGTGCTTTCTTATTGCTGCGTATATGACGATACAAATTTGCAATGCATTTCTACCTTTTTATGCCAGTTGATACTTGTTGTTAGCTATTGTAAAAAATTAGATATTTTCCAATAATCACTCAGTTACAATTTTGTGTATGAGTTTTAGCTTTTACAATGCACTAGACCTGTTGTTGTTTTGTATTTTCTATTATGCTATTAACAAGCCTAACAGCATGGCTAACTGAAAAACAAGTGAAGAACTTGTTAACAAGCCTAGCAATTAACTAAATTTTGCACACCAGTTTATTTTATTGCTAACTTAAAATATACACTACTAGATAGGAATCAACTTTGTGAAATTTTATTGCTAAATGTATATTTCTAACAAGCAAAGTGCAATATAGACCAAATCAACCAACTGATTACACACAGAACTTGCAAAATACCAGATAGCAAAATCTAAAATTGTAAAACACTTCTTACACACTAGAATTCCCAGCTCACTCGAGAACCTACAATATACCATATAGGAAAACAGAAATGGGCATGCCGTAAGATCAATAATCACACACTTCAAGCTCTTGACTTACATCCTATCTCAAACTTAGTGTCATGTTAATGACACTAAGTTTGGTTCATAATTGTAAGAAAACATCAGTGGAAGAGCCTTGGTTAAAATATCTACCTTTTGATCAAAAGTCGGCATAAGCTAAACAATAAGTTGGTTGTTAATAACCTTTTCTCTAACATAATGATAATCTAATTCAATGTGCTTAGTATGTGAATGCAATATGGGAATAGAGGGTAATGTTATAGTGCTAGTATTATCACACCATAACATTGTTTGGTGGGTAAGGGTATATGCAGTTCCTTAAGAACAATTTATACCCATGTGGATTTTGTAGTCGTTGAGGCAAGACATCAATACATAGCCTTAGTACTAAAACAATGCACAATGGGTTCCTTCTTAACAAATCCTAAGATAGGATTAGCCCCTAAGAACATACATAGGCCAAAGGTAGATCTCCTTGTATCCATACAAGCTACCCAATCAGCATCTGAAAAACCATTGATAATTAGGCCTGCTAAACTCCTGATTTAGTTTTTAAGAAATAGATCCAAGTAAACCTTGAGCTTTCATCTATAAACACCATATACCATCGAAAGCCATTAAAGGATAACACAGGAAATGGACCCATACATCAATGTGAATAACTTTAAGAACCTCAGAACTTTTGTTTGATGAAAGGGAAAAAGGAAGTTGATGACTCTTACCTTTACGAAAAGCAGTGTAAACCTCAGATTGTTCTGTGAGTGTGTAATGTTTATTGAATGTACTAAGCGCACAATGCATAACTTCTTTATTTGCACGACTTAAACATATATGCCATATTTGAAATTCAAGAGTTTTAATTTCTTTAATTTCATAACTTTTAATATAACCTGTTAGGAAAAAATACCAGGTTGAAACTAACACACAACTAAAGCGAAATTGAGAATAATGAAAATAAAATGGATAGAAATATTTTACATGGAAAACCCCCGAACAAATTGCAGTAAAAACCACGGGAAAGTGTAAGAGGATTTCACTATTGTAAAATAGAGATTACAACACATTCTCCCTAGATACAATGAGATAACAATTCTAATCTCTATTGTACAAAATAGGAAAAATATTACTTATAAAGAAGGAATAAATTTTCCTCTCTATGTAGTAACTCACAAGATAACTCTCACAAAGATTTTTTCTATCTTTCTTATGGATGCTCTCTAATTCATTTGCTCTTATATTTTGCACAAATGAAACAAGCTATTTATAGGCAACATTCTTGAAGAACTTGTGGTAGCAAAGACTCCATGTTCATCTCCACATTTAATGGTCAAGAAATTAGTGCTCCACATTTAATGAACAAGGAATTAGTGCTCCAATAACAACCTTAATTAAATGTCTTCCATGTTTCCTACTTCATCCACTAGCAAAATATAACATTAAACCAAGAAAGTGGCTTTACCATTAAACAAGGCTATCATTTATCACATTCTCTCACTTAAAGTCACTTACGTAATCCTTCCATCCTTCCTCACTTGCCAAATCTATGCTTGTTTACATTTTCGCTAGATCACATGAGGATCTACACCATTTAAACTTATCAGCGTTGATTGGCTTAGTCCTAACATCTGTTAGGTTCTCATCGGTGTAAATCTTCTACATATCCACACTACCTTCTTCCACTACCTCTCAAACAAAGTGATATTGAACCCTTATATGTTTTGTCCATGAATGAAAAGCTGGATTCCTTGCTATGCTCAAAGCACTCTAACTGTCACAAAATAGAACAATCTTCTCCCGCTTGTGCTCGAACTCCTCCAATAACCTTTGTATCCAGATTGCTTCCTTGCAAGCTTGTGTAGCCGCAATGTATTTTGCTTCCTTGTAGATATAGCTACAATGGATTATAGTTTAGATACCCAGCTTGTAGCTCCTTCTGCAAGTGTAAACACATAACCTGTAGTAGACTTGCTTTTATTGAGATCTCCTACAAAATCTGAATCAATATAGCTTCTAACAGTAAAATATGATCCTCCGTAACATAATGCAACATTTAAGGTTCCTCTGATGTATCTGAGAACCCTTTTTAGAGTATTCCAATGCTCTCCTCCAGGACTCATCATAAACCGACTAACTACTCCCACTACTTATGCAATGTCTGGTCTTGTACATATCATGGAAAACATTAAACTTCTCACTACTAATGCATACGGTACTCGAGAGATCTCTCTCCTCTCTACTTCATTGCTAGGACACATACATGAGGATAACTTGAAATTAATAGGAAGTGGGGTAGAAATTGGCTTACTATCTTGCATGTTGAAATGTCATAAGATCTTGTTGAAGTAGTTCTTCTGAGAAAGCCAAATCTTCCTGTTATTTCTATCTCGGTGAATCTACATCCCTAGAATCTTATTTGATGGTCCCAAGTCCTTCATATCAAACTCCCTAGCCAATTATGCCTTCAATTCTTGGATTTGATCTTTGTTGGGGCCTGTTACCAACATGTCATTCACATACAACAACAAGATAATAAAATTATTATCACCATCAAACCTTTTGAAGTACGTATAATGGTCTGAATTGAGTCTTTGTATCCAAGGCTAATAATGAAGGAATGAAATCTCTTATACCAACACCTCGGTGCATGTTTGAGATCGTATAGAGATTTGTTCAACTTGGAAACCAAGTTCTCCTTTCCTTTTTTAGTAAAACCTTTTGGTTTGAGCATATAGATTTCTTCTTCAAGTTCTCCATAAAGAAATGCATTTTTCACATCCAACTACTCTAGATGTAAGTCAAACGTAGCACATATAGCCAAGACTATTATGATTGGTGTAGTTCAAACTACCGGGGAAAATATCTCGTTGAAATCAATACCTTCTTTCTAAGCAAATCATTTTACCACCAATCTTGAACAATACTATTCCACTTGATCATTTCTATCCCGCTTGATCTTGTAGACCCATTTGTTACCTGTGGCTTTTCTCCCATGTGGCAATGGTACTAGTTCCAAAGTCTTGTTCTTATGTAGAGATTCAATTTCTTCTTGCATTGCTGCCATCCATAAAGACACATATAAGTACTACTTGTAGCTTCTTGGAAAGTTGAGGGCTCTCCATCCTCCGTTAAAAGACAGTATGCAACATTGCTCTTCGTAACATACTCCAAATACCAAGTTGGCAACCTTCTCTCACGAGTTGACCGACAAGCTTCTGAAGCCTCAGACCCAACTGGTTCTTGTACCTCATGCTCTGGTGTTGATTCAATAGAAACTGGAGTTTCTTGTACTAGATTATTTTCCACCTGTATTGTTGTAGTCTTTAAAACCTATTTCGATGTGCTATCGTCTCCATCTATTTGTAGTACTTGATCTTTTGTAAAGATCACATCCTTGTTGACAATAACCTTGTGGGTAATGGGATCCCACAGGTGATACCCCTTCAGTCCATCAACATACCTCAAGAATATACACCTCTTTGATTTTGGATTCAACTTCGTTCTTTCTTGGGCATTGTACATCACATAAGTAGGACATCCAAAAGAATGTTAAGTAGGGTAGTTTGCTGGCTTACTAGTCCACATCTCTATCGGTGTCTTTAAATCAATTGTTGTTGATGGCAACCAATTTATCACATAACAAGCGGTTTTGGTTACTTCTGCCCAAAAAGAGTTGGATTGACTTGTAGTCCTCAACATAGCTCTCATCCTTTCTGTAAGAGTTCCATTCATCTGCTCTGCCACTCCATTTTTTTGAGGCATGTATATGACTATGAACTATCATTTAATACCTTCTCGTTTGCAAAGAGCAAGAAATTCACCTTTTGTGTACTCTCTTTCATTACTTGTCCTTAAGCACTTGATCTTTTTCCCAGATTCAAGTTCCACCCGCAATTTGAAGTCTTTGAATAATGGAAATACATCTGACTTCTTCTTGATTGGATACACCCAACATCTCTTGGAATAATCATCAATAAAAGACACAAAATACTTTGCTCCTCTGAGGGACATTTCTGGTGACTCCCATACATCAAAATGAATCAAGTCCAGAATACATTTACTCTTGGCATTAGATTTGTTAAACTTCAATCTATGCTGCTTACTTGTAACACAATGCTCATAGAAAGGTAGATTGACCAACTTGAGCCCTAGAAGTATCTTTTTGTCAGAGAGAATATTTAAACTTTGTTCTGACATGTGACTTAGTTTGAGATGCCACATCTTCGTCGACTCTTCACACTTGTTGATTGACGTGACACACACATCAACTTCCTATAGTGTTCTCCTTTTAGCATGAATAGATTTGTCTCGATCTTTTCTACCTTCATAAGCATAAGTGCTCCTTTGAAAATTTTCATGATCCCATTTTCAATATGGGTCTTGCATCCAAGACTATCCATTTGACCCAAAGACAATAGATTCTTCCTCAGGCCTTTCATGTGTCGTACCTCCTAAATAGTGCGAACTGTACCATAAAACATCTTTATCTTGATAGTACCAATACCAGCGATCTCTAAAGTATGATCATCACCTATGTGTACAGAACTTCTTGAGACTGGTTCATATTTGTGAAAATATTCTCTTCGAGATTTCATATACCATATTGCTCTTGAGTCTAATAACCAGATATCAACAAATTGCTTTTTGCCTCCAACTATCGTTGTTGTCTCGCTGTATAGAACTTCACCATCATCTGAGGCACTTGACACATTCCCTTGAGTATTTGATGACTCAAGGACTCCACTCTCCTTTGTAGTCTTCTTTTCTAACACACTAGATAACACTCCATCGGCTAGTGCTAAGTGCAAATCAGTAATTGCATTGCCATCCATCTCGTTCCACTTGCTGTCATCAATGATATTTATGGGATTTTCTCCAATTGCTGCCAAACAATTGTCTTTCCTAAAAATTGTCTTAATCTTTATTTTCCACAATGAGAAATTACTCCCGTTGAACTTCTCAACATCGAACTTTGTCGTAGTCAACATCTCGTTCACAACGATCTGCTTCACACCCCTCAACCAATAGCTCTGATACCACTATTAGGAAAAATTATCGGGTTGAAGCTAACACACAACTAAAGTGAAATTGAGAATAATGAAAATAAAATGGATACAAATATTTTATGTGGAAACCCCTCGAATAAATTGGAGTAAAAACCACGGGCAAGTGTAAGAGGATTTCACTATTGTAAAATAGGGATTACAATACCTTCTCTCTAGTTACAATGAGAAAACAATTCTAATATCTATTGTAATAGAAGAAATAACACTCACAAAATAGGAAAAATATTACTTACAAAGAAGGAACAAATTTTCCTCTCTATGTAGTAACTCACAAGATAACTCTCACAAAGATTTTTTCTATCTTTCTTATGGATGCTCTCTAATTCATTTGCTTTTATATTTTGCACAAATGAAACAAGCTATTTATAGGCAACACCCTTGAAGAACTTTTGGTAGCAAAGACTCCATGTTCATCTCCACATTTAATGGTCAAGAAATTAGTGCTACACATTTAATGAACAAGGAATTAGTGCTCCAATAACAATCTTAATTAAATGTCTTCCATGTTTCCTACTTCATCCACTAGCAAAATATAACATTAAATCAAGAAAGTGGCTTTACCACTAAACAAGGCTATCAATTATCACATAACTAATTAGAGCTTGACCTGTTGGAAAAATAGCTCCATATCTTCTCTTATTAAGAGAAAGATTGAATGAGTGTAGGCCTTGATTAACCTTCCCTTGTAATAGGATTTGTCCCTTGTATTTTTCCTTCCCAAAATAACAATCCAAATGAAATTCAATGAACACTAAATTGTCTTTAGTAAACTAAGATACACTCAAAAGATTTTTAGTTATATTAGGTACAAGCAAAATGTTGTTGATATGCAACTCTCTATTAGGCACTTTATCAGCAATAAAAGTATTCATACCGAAATTGGCGCTATGCAATCCATCACCATTGCCCACCAATAATTGTTGTGAGCCTTTATACTCATTCTTGACTGCAAGATTCAAAGGATCAGATGTCACATGATGTGAAGCACCTAAGTCAGTGAACCTAGTTGGGTCTGAAATTACATAGGGAACTGTAAGGGCATACATTGCTGAGGCTGATATAGTTTGAGGGTTCATTTGAGCATTCTTTAAAAAAGGCACTGTAATGGCAATTTGAGAATTTTTTGGCATTAACATAAGAGGTTGAGAATTCGTGATGGATGAAGACTGTAAATTAAGAGGTGTGTATGATAATAGAGATGTATTATATTATGAAGTATTTTCAATTAGATTGGGAACACTAATTAAGTTGGCTTAGAGTTACGTGAATTGTATATTATTAATGGAAAACTGATTAGAGAAAGATTGAGGGAAAAATTGAGGTTGCTGCATTTGTGAGCCAAAAGATGGTTGATGGAAAGAACCTTGAGGTGTATTTGCATCAGTGATAGCTATATAAGATTGGTTAAAATGATACCAGTATGATCCTACATAGTGTCCAACCTTTCCATAAACTTGACATTGTGGCTTTTCTCCATTGTTAAAACCTCTACATCTCTTCTTGTTTTTATAGGGATCAAAACTTTGATTTTGAAAAAGAAGTTGTGTAAATTGAGATTGATTTAAAGATTGCATGTGAGATGAGAAAGATTGGTTTGGATTATTATTGAATTACACTTGAGGCATTAAAGATTGATTAATATTGGTAGGCTGATGATTTGGATTGTTGGTGTACATTGGATTATAGATTGGTGTGACATTAGGAGTTGTTAAAATAGGAGGTTGATATTGACACACATTCGTTGAGCCAACATTTATACCCCGATTTGTAGTACTTTTCTCTCCAAATATATCAAGATTTCTTTGTTGAACAAGATTTATAAAAGCTCTATCGAGATGTGACTCAGTGCTAGCAAGATTTACACATGGTAGTAAGGAAGCTAGAGTGTTTCGTATTTCTAGCCTTCCCTCTTGGGCCAGCAGTTTGGGAAAAATTTCTTGGACTGTCAAGCCTCATTCTTAGTTGCTACAAGAAAAGTCATAGTCTCAATTTATCCCATAACAAATGGCAAGGATTTGGTCTTCCTTACTAACTAAGCATCTTGCGTCTCCCAATTGTAAAGCTAGTGTATGTACTTTTTGCACCAAATCATCAATGCATTGCGTCTCCCAATTTATAAAAGCATCTTGAAGTCTAAAGGGTACCATTTTCCATTGGGAACTTTTACAAAGATGAGGTGCATTGCGATGTGGTGGAAATCGATGCCTGCCAAATTCTTTTAGGAAGACCTTGGAAGTATGACATAGATGTAATACGCAAGAGCAAACCAAACATCATCATCTTTACTTGGAAAGGTACCAAGATAGCCCTACTCCCTGCAAAGGAAAACTTCTCCACCCCTATAATAACTGTATTTTATATAGTTATTTTCGTCAATTTTAATAATGATAATTGTTATGTTCTTGACATTTTTGTTTAATTTTAGTTAAATAAATTAATATTTACCTTTTTTGTGTTAAGAAATACATTTTTAATAAAATTAAACAATTTGAATCAAAATCCTACTTATTTTCCAATTTATGTCCACAAATATAATTTCAAATAATAGAGTTCTTAACGACAATTTATAAAAGTTGAAAATATAATTTATATTAAATTTGGGCTTAATTTCAATTATTAAAAGTTTGAAAATTTAATTTAAATTTTGAAAAGGGTTTAATTGTAATTAAAGAAAGTTTGAAAATGTAATTGGATTAAATTTGTGGGCCAAAATGCAATTAATGAAAGTGTAATTTTCTGCGCAGGTAAGAAGAATCCACGCACCAATCTGCATGCGTGAAACGTGGACCGTCCGATCATAGAAGAAACGGCTGAGATTCGTGCATCCCTATCACACCCGACCAAAGCGAGTGGGTGCAGATCTTTATTTTTCACGTGGCTTGGCGCCTCGACTGGGGCCCACCTGCCGCGTAGGCCAGCTTACTGGTGGGACCCACCTGTCTGACGCGTCTAGCTGCTGTCCCCCACCTTCGTGTGCCCTCTTTCCCGTGCGGTCGATCCATGTGCGCCCGGTTATTCCACGAACCATAATATTCCGTAAGTCCCATTTTATCTATCAGCAAATCATTTTTTGACACGCGGCATGTTACAATGAGCGCGAAAGCGCAGGATCAAGCCTGCGTTGCAGTCGTTGTCTCCCATCTTTTTCGCGCTGCAATCCGGTGCGGCAATTCTTCATGAGCCTGTCCTTGCTATGCAATTATATGCTGCCACATGTCCCACCATTTATTTCAACGAATAAGGCATTGACACGTGGCATGCACAATGAATTAAAAAATGCAGAAATGGCTCCTTGTCTCATGTGTGAATTAAAATAAGGTTTCGATTTTCGCGTGACCGCGGATTTTAAGGGGAATGTCGGGGTTTTATTTTTGATACAAATTGTTATGCGTGTATGATATTTTTTTTATATTTTTGATGTATTTTTTGGTGCTATAAATAGGTGATATTATGATAAAATTAGGAGTTTTTTTTAGTTTAGTTTTGGGATTTTTCTGTAGTGTTTGGGACTGGACGGTGGAACACGCAGAAGCCATTTTTGGCTTCTGTTGTGTTCTATGTGTGCCAAATATTAACGATTCGTAATGTTTTAATTTTTCCTTTCTTCATCTAATTTTTCTTTAAGTGTTGTAATTTTATTTTAATTTTATGAAGTAATTTAATTTTTTTAGGGTTGCATTTGATCTAAATTTATGAAGCTTTGATTTTAATTATTTTTGATAGATTTATAAGACGTTCGATTTGTTTACTCTATCTTGTGCTTAATGCTTTTTTATTATTTACGAATTTTATCAAAACGATCTGTGGCACATAATTAAACTTGGAAGAGGCATTTGTGTGTATATTGCTCGTAGATAGAATGACATGTATGATGAAGGATAGGAATATAACCTAATTGTATGTGTGGCCATTTGAAAACTTAGAACGTAATGAATCTTGGTGAATTTAATTCTCATAGAGATATAGTGAATTAATTTAACGAGGTGTGTCTATACGAAGCTTGGAAGAGATGTATGGATAAAAATAGAAGTTTTCGGTTGACAAATTAAATGTACTAAAAAATATAAATCAAAAGAAAATAACACGATTTGAGTGGATTAGTTTGGTGAAAAATTGCAATCCTAGATTTCTTTTATTTTGTTAACTCTTTTCTTCTTTTTCTAAATCAACGGTTGTTTTGGATAAAATCAGAGAGAAATAATTTTAGTAATCAACAAACTATAGGAACAAATCTTCGTGGGAACGATCTTTACTTACAAATCTTTATTACTTGTAACCGTGTATACTTGCACGATTTTATGTTCTCTAAAAGAGACAACACCCTACAAAATAAAAAATGCTTCTTAACTGCAAACCCAATGAATTTGACAATGAAATTAGAAGGGCCAAAGTAGTACTAGCATTAGTGGCTATGGAACAATAGCCAATCACTCATACCATCCCTGACCTTACATCAATTGACCTACCAAACACCTTACCATCATTAAGAGACATTCAGCACCATATAGATTTCATACTAGACTATAATATGCCCAATTTACCCCACTACCGAATGAACCCCAAAGATCATGAGCTCCTACAAGAGATAGTAGAAGACCTCTTGGATAAGAATTTCATCTAGGAAAGCAAGAGTCCATGTGGTATGCCTGCACTGCTTGTACCCAAGAAGGATGGCACGATGAGGATGTGTATTGACAACAGGGTTATTAACAAGATCACGATCAAATACATATTCCCTATTCCTAGGTTGAAAGATATGCTTGACAAGCTACACGGTTCCACTATCTTTACTAAGCTTGATCTTTGCATCAAAAAAGGAGATGAGTGGAAGACAACTTTTAAAACCAAAAAAGGCCTATATGAATGGCTTGTCATGTCATTCAGGTTATGCAATGCTCCCAGCACCTTGATGAGATTAATGCATCACGTTTTGAAGCCTCTCAATGGTACTTGTGTAGTCGTGTATTTCGATGATATCCTAATCTACAACAAGAATCCTAACGAACACTCAGAACATTTACAAGTTGTCTTAGAAATATCAAGGGAACACAAGATTTTTCTCAACCTCAAAAAGTGCAAGTTTATGACCACCAAACTCATTTTCTTAGGATATGTTATCAACTATGAAGGTATCTTAGTAGATACTAAGAAGATTGATGCCATCCAGTCATGGCCTAACTCGGCATCAATACATGAAGTCAGGAGTTTTCATGGCCTGGAAACATTCTATAGAAGGCTCATAAAGAATTTTAGTTCAATTGTAGCACCCATAACCAATTGTCTCAAGAAAGGACAGTTCATTTGGGGAAAAGAGCAAGAAGATAGTTTCCAACTCAATAAAGAAAAACTGTGTACAGCCTCAATCCTAGCTCTGCCAGATTTTGATAAAGTATTTGAAGTTGAAATAGATGCATCCATGATAGGAATTGGAGCAGTACTATTCTAGGGTGGCAAGCTTATTGAATTCTTCAACAAGAAACTCAGTGAATTATGTCAGAAATGGTCCACTTATGACCATGAATTCTACGCTGTCATTCGAGCCCTCAAACGCTAGGAGTATTATATCATTTCAAAGGAATTTATCCTTCATAGTGATCACTCCCACTTAAATGGATCCACTCCCAGAAAGACATATCACGAGCCCATACTAGGTAGGTCATCTACCTACAAAGGTTTACTTGTGTATTTAAGCACATAGAAGGACACTTAAACAAAGTCACTAATGTACTTAGCCGAAGACACACCTTGCTGACTACCCTCCAAACTGAATTTACTAGTTTTGACACCCTCCTTGATCTATATACGACAAATGAATATTTTGCAGCTGTCTGAACCCAATGCAACAACCATGAACCTATACATGATTTCCATTTGCAAAATGGGTATCTCTTTAAAGACAACAGATTGTGCATCCCAAAAACCAACTTAAGGGAACATCTGATACATGAACTTCATTATGGGGGACTTAGTGGTCATGCTGGAAGGGAAAAACCCTATTATTGGTGGAGGAAATATTCTACTGGCCTCACCTTTGGAGAGATGCAGCTAAATTTATGCAACAATGCTCTATCTACCAAAGATCTTAGGGAGGTAGTCAAAACGCTGGCCTATAGATTTCATCCTCGAGCTACCGGTCAGCAAAAGTAGAGTAGACTCTATCCTGGTGGTAATGGATAGGTTTTCAAAGATGTCCCACTTAATCCCATGCAAAAAGGTCTTTGATGCCAGCAACATAGCAATTATCTTCTTTCAAGACATTTTCAGGCTGCATGGCATTCCTAAAACCATCACCTATAATCGTGACATGAAATTCATGAGTCACTTTTGGAGAGAATTTTGGCACAGGTTTCACACCAACTTGAATTTTAGCAGCACCTATCATCCACAAACTGATGGGCAAACAGAAGTACTCAACAAAACCATAGGCAGCATGCTCAGATGTTTGACTCATGAAAAACCTTAAGAATGGGATATGCATCTTCCCTAGATTAAGTTTGTGCTCAATAGTATCACAAATCGCACCACCAATCACTCACCCTTCTCAATTGTCTAGACCAAAGTACCTAACTTCAGTATAGATTTGCAAGCTATACCCAACCCAAAGATAAAAGATGCTAACATATGGGCTGCTGATTATACTCCATTCCACCAGGATATCCGAGAGCATATCGAGAAGATGAATGCAAAGTACAAAATGCAAGCTGATCAACATCTTAGGCCTACACATTTTCAAGCTGGTGAACTTGTTATGGTGTATCTCAACAAACACAGGTTATCAAAAAGCAATTGTCCCAAGCTTTAGCTCAGAAACTATGGCCCTATCAGAAATCTTAAGAAAATCAAAAACAATGCTTATGTCATGGATCTCCCCGAAGATTGGAATATCTCTAACACATTCAACGTAGCAGATCTTTGAAAATGTTACCCTATAGATGTAGCTAATGTGATCAATTTGAATTCGTGGACAAATTATGTTGAAGAGGAGGACTATGATGCATATAGAAAGTTCTAGAATTACTGAAACTAAATTCTCTTTTTTATTATTTGTTAATATAGAATAACAATACACCTGGTGACAGCATGTGTAAGTGATGAGGCACATAGGAGTTAGTTAGGATGGATGAGTGAGCGTGAGTGTGGAAACGGTTAGGCTCGAGGCCTATAAAACCCTTGCATGACCACAGCTAAGCATTAATTTAGATTTCCTCAATTCTTAGTATTTTAGTAATAATTTGTAATTCAAGAAAAACCGAAGAGTTGCTCTTATAATCAATAAAAATATAATTACCTTTTTTCGTGTTCTTGTTTCTGATTTTTGTTATGCTACATCAGTCCTTGGAAAGCTTGGTGGCAAGGTGGTAAAAGGTCACATTTTTTCATTCCAAAAATTGCCAAGCACTTTCTACAAATAGCTGCACCCGAAATGAATCAAAAGCACAAGTGACAACATCATCTCGCTTGGCGTTCACTCATGAAAAAACAACAATCCACTTAGCATGCATACTACAAAAACCAACCCTATGGTGTAAATATACTTGCTTGCATACAAAGTGTTACTAACTATGTCGTGTGTATATTACTGATCTATAGTAACCAATTTTACATAGAGAAGGATAAATACACTAAGTACGAATAAAATAGATACCATGTTTTGCACACAAAAAGCCAATAAATAGACACAAACCACCAAACTTGCATTCTCCCCCTTTTGCTTTTACGTATCAAAACATTGCATAACTTAATACATACTCGCATTTTTCATGAGATGATCATGATGATTCCTATGAACAAAACATCAATGCACACCCAAACTAGAAAACACACCTTAATCATATGCATTCAAATTGTGTGCTCCATCCACTCTATCACTCTAAGACATGAAGATCTCCACACCACTGCATACAACACACTAGAAGCACGAACATTTGACTCTACAACTGTAACCTGCATACACAAAGCAAGCAGATACCACATAAACGTATCGTAAAAAAATAACATGTAGTCTATCAAAATACTATCATATTACCCCTATATAGTTACACAATGATAGTCTATCCAAATACTATCGTATTACCCCTACATAGGTACACATCATTAGTTTAAGTAGAGTTAACATGTAGCGCAAACTAACATGATCTATATACAATAAAAATATGCAAACTACCCAATCTATATGTAACACAAATAGGCAAACCCCCCTTGAATATAGTCAACATTCCCCCTAAGTGTATGCATATTATATAAACATAATGTAGTGTAGACTACACTCACCATTCCATGCAACAAATAGCATATTAACAAGCAAGCACAATGCACAAACAAACACAAGTTATGCACACTTTTCCTTCACTTTGACATGGAAAATCAAATAAAGCACACATAGGTATATAATATACCACACCTCTATATGAAGGAAAGAAGTCAAATAGAAATGCAATAATCCTAATACTCATGTAACACACTAAAGAAGATTAAAGCAAATAGAAAAAGAAGAAAAACATGTAGTCAAGCAAGAAATGCAAAGAACAACATAGAGACAATAGCAAGATAAAATCATTTAACAAAACACAACCTAAATGCAAAGACAATCCAAGAGTAGTGTGGAGATAGAAAACATCTTCCTAAGTGATACATAGCATAGAGCCTCACATCTATACATGTTGTAGGAGGGCATGAGGGGCTTTACAATGTGAAAACAACACATTGACAAGACAGATAGTCAAAAACCAATGTCACATAAATGTGCCAATGAATATATAAGAAGATGTTGACTAGGAATCCAACTATCTTCCAAGTTGGCACACTCTTAGTGACTCAACAATTTTCCTCCAAATATCAACACCACTTAAATGTGTCAATGAATCCCTAAGAAGGAGTTGACTAAAAGTCTAACTATCTTCCAAGTTGGCAAACTCTTTGTGATTCAAATATTTTCCCTCAATAACACTTAGGTGTATTCAATCCTATAACCTCACTCCATACTACGCACACACATATGGAAATACATCTCATTCTACCAAAGAGAATATATGTCATGCATTTCAACAACAAATACAAGTCTATAACCTGCAAGCAATAAACATGCAATAACTCACTACAATATGGATGTAGGTAAACACATAGGAAGACACATGAAATAAGAAGTTGTAAATAATGCATGCAATAAGTCATGCTAACAGTCTTATTTATACATGGCTCGTACAAAGTGATGTAAAGAAGAAAGAAGCATCACAAGAACATAACAACATGATATAAACTCATAAATAGAGCAAATAAAAAAGATACCAAACACACATAAAAATCCTCCCTTCAAAATTATGAAAGTAAGGAAATAAAAATATTATGCATCGTACTCTCAAAACTACCCCAAAACATATCATCTACACAAAGTATAAAAACAAGTAATATAGATAGGGGGATGCAGACTAAGCATGTTCAAAGAACTAGAGTGTTATTAGAGATTAAACAATACACTCAACTTAAATATCCATATGGCTATCAATCTAAGATGCATTCATGTAAGGGTATAACAAAATATTTAATTACATGCTTAGTGTATGTTGTGCTAAACTTGTTTACTCTGTAGGCCATCAAGAAATTCTTAAGTGAGCCAAGCAAATAAAAATATGGACTCAAAACATACCAAACTTCATAAGTCCATAATTAGTCACTCTCTCAACTAATTTAAGTGCTAACTGAGAAGAAATCAATAGGTTTTTCAATGCTTGTATTGAAAGGTTTGGGTAAGGGTAAGAAGGAAATGATATTTTTAGGCTCAAACACATATTTGACAAACCAAACACAAACTTTTGCGTACAAGTCCACATAAAAAATCTCCTCAAACAAGTGTTAGTTTCTCTTAACTTCACAAACATTATTCATAAGCAAGGATATTATGAGTACAGTACATAAAATTCATTAATTTATGCACCCCTTCTTTTTCATCTTTATCATCATTTCAATTTCCTTTTTTTTTCTTTCCCCTTCCCTTTTTTTTGTTAAACATTCTCGACACTTCAATTTCCTTTTCTTTTCTTTCCCTTCTTTCTTTTTGTTATATATTATAATCCATGAGGATAAAGTAGATGTTCCCTTAGCATACAAATTCAACAAAGAGTGTACAAGGTTAATGGGATAAACATTTAGGCTTGACTAATAAGCAGGTGTAAAGAAAAGAAGGATTAATATAAAGCTCAAAGAGGAGTAAGGAGGGACAAAAACATTGTAGCTTGAAAGTTTCAAACGATTCAAAGATGGTCTAAATCCTCACTTTATCCAAGTAGCACCTAGGATTTTTCCTGTAGAGATACTAAAAGTGGATTCTAGAGTTTGTTATAGACATACAAATCATCAAAGCAAAAATGCACACAAACCTCTCAAAATAGCCATACAAGTTCACAGAGTTATGACATATGTAGGAGAAAAAGTTTAATTTAAATAGAATACATAAATTTATCCATACAATCTCTCAATGAATACACATGTCATAACAATCATATTTCAATCCAAGTCAAATGTACACTAGTCATATATCATCAATGGTCCCTCTAAAATTCATTTTATATTCAATAGGATAGCAAGATAGAAGAACATGTAGAATAATTCTTCAAAGAGAGAGAAAGAGAATAAAAATGTCAAACGAACATAGACATGTATATATATTAATATATATTTTTATTTTCAAAGTAGTAAAGGAAGATAAGCATAGTTTTGAAGAAATAGACAAGTAACACTAACAAATAAGTGAGATGACAAAGATGGCTTCAAAAGAGATCATAGGCCAATAAGACAATGATATGCGTTAAGAGATATCATCAGCACAAACCATTCAATATTGCCTTTAAAGAGAGAAAAAAACACATTTTACATAATTGCCTCAAATGAGATCATTGGCAACACTCACATCATTACTAGTCAAGAGTAGGAAACAAACAAACTAACTAGTGAGCAACAAAGGTAACACTCCCAAGATAGAACAAATAAGGGATGTTACAAAAATATCTAAGCACGTGAGAAAGACCCATGTTCCAACACAAAAATAAGAGACATGCTTAGAGAGGATCAATAACCCAAACCCTAGGAATTCTGATTCAACACACAAATCTAGTCATATCAAAGCATGTAAGTCAAGAGTCCTAAAGATAGGTAGATGATCTATATGATATACAGATGCACAATACACACCAAAACAAGCACAATGTAGAAAACACTTATATACTCAAGAAAATGACACACCTTAATTTTCTCCAAAAAGATGCATCTAAAGCACAATAGAAGGAAGAGCAGGCAAGTTATATGCATTCTATATGACATGGCATATGAATAATAGAACAATAGAAATAAAATCCTAAAACTTTGACCCTAGATGATGAAAGCATGTGATATAATGCTCATGCAAACAACCACAGAAGAATAAGTAAAGCAGGAAGCAAGGAAAGCACACAAAAAGATTATGTCAAAGCAACTAGGAGGGGGAATACTAGCAAAGGATCAAACAATTAGGCATAGTAACAAGTAGGAAAATTAACTTAGTATACAAGACAATGAAGTAGAGAGAGAAAAAGATAAGTATGAACAAGAAAATACGGAACATGTAGAAAATAAATGTTCATGGAGATACACAACCATATAGAGCTCTAGGATCAAACAAGATATATGTATGTGTATATAGAGCTCTAGGATCAAACATGGTATATGAATGTGTAGATAGAGCTCTAGGATCAAACATCTAAGTTGTTAAGCTTAAATGAGGGTGACCTGCTTTGATACCAATTGAAGATTCCTATATGAGAAACAATTACATGAAAATTAATTATTCTTCTAACTCAAATAGGCTACTAAGATCTAGATGAAGGGTATAGAAGACAATCCATGGAATCTTTTTGCGAGCTCCATATCAATTCGACCAAACAAACCTCAAAAAATGAATTGGACAATTATCAAAGATGCATTATATAAACAACATTCTCAATTCAACACATAATAGAAACTACTTGTAGTAAGAAATAAGAAACTACAATAAACATACAAGAGATAGTGTGCTTCATAGGCTCTTGTTCAGGCTATCAATATGTATACATGTCAATTAATCCTCAGTATTTAAAACAGTTAAACATACTAAAAGGCCATAAATTATTTCCAATCACTTCAAGACCTCAAATGTATGAACATATTCAAAAAAATGATGATTTACTCTCAACACATGCTATTATACACATCATAACAAACCAATTATATAGTCTAACACACATACACTACCAAGGTAAAGAGATAAAGACTCCTTAGAGACTGATAAAAAACTCACATATACCTAATAGACCTAAACAATATAAATTAATTAAGGATCATATAGATTAATTTATTATAACAAGTAAGGATTACAAAGCTTATAGGTATGCTCTATAGAAGGAAAATAAAGCATGTGCCAACATATAATAAATATGCTTTCTAATCCATGTATGCATCTAGTATTGAGAAAATATATGTTAGAAACACAAAAGATACTAATAGACCTACAGATTATACATAGCAATAATGACTGAGTCCGAGACTCAATACACAATCAAGCTAAAGAGATGTTAATTCCTTAAGGACTCAACTCAAATGTGAAAATCACAGGGAGATAAACACAAAATAGATAAGCATTTCTATAATCAAAGATATATGATAAGCATTAGATATAGATTTCAATAAATAGAAATTAGGTGATAAAGAAAAAATAGAAGCTATCCAATCATAGTTTAAATTTCAACATGTAGAAACATACACCTTTTAGACTTTTATTATACTAGTTACACAGTCGAGCATGCATAACACTAGATATGATAAATCAATCCACTAAATAATAAAATAGTTACACTCTAAGAGAAATAAAATCACCATTATATCTATTAGTTGGGACCTTTATCCTAAGTGCCTATTGCTACTCTTACTTGTTGCTTCCACAATCATTTGGTTCAACACAAGAATTTGGCTCTCCTCCAAATCCCACACCACCTAATATTGTGCGATCAGTGAGTACAAACTAGTAATCAGAAGTGTAACTACTCCTAATTTTAAGGACCACCCTCAAACTCAAAAATCCTATCTCTTATTGCATACAATAAGAGATATAAGAACTCAAAACATTTAACTTAACTCACTCTCACAATGAGGTTCTCACAAATAAATAGTTTCATCCAAGCAACTCCCAATCGACACACGTCTCATATAAAACTCACTTGCAAATATTGTATCGAGTACTTTAGACTCACAAGTATAGTTTTCTCACACAATAAAAAATCACTAATAATGAACAACACTCGAGGTATTAGTGATTCAAAAATAGAAAAATGAGATGTCAATCTAATAGAGCTATACTACATTTTTGGAAAGAAAATAAGAAAAATGAGAGGTATTTATAGAGCTCAAATTTTCCACCTCGTTAGCTACCTTGCCACCACCTATGTTGAGGTCCTTAGTGAGCATAGTGGCAAGCTTAATGATGAGGTGGTATAAAGTCACATTTTTGTTCCAAAAACTATTGAGTACTTTTTATAAATAGTCGCATCCAAAACGAACCAAAAACACCAGTGACAATATCGACTCCTTTACCAAAAACCAACAATCCACTTAGCATGCATGCTATGAAAATTAACCCCATGATGTGTTTAAACATGCTTATATATAAATTTTTCCTGTGTATGTGCGTATTATTGATCTGTAGTAACTAGCCTTACATAGAGGAGGACAAATACACTAATTAAGAATAAAAAAACATCATTTTTCACACGAGAAGCCAACAAATAGACACGAGAATAGCAAGACTAACAATGTTTATGTGCATGGATTTTTCATACCCTAAGATTGCACTATATTTATCATTGGTGTGGAGACAATAAGTGAAGGCAACATAGATGTAGTTAGGGAAGATGTCCTACTGGGTAGAGGTATTTACGTTTATACTTTATTGAGTTATATACTATTTATTTATATTAATGAAATTTTTTGTTGCTAATTGGTTTCTATAAGTAACCCGAGGATGCTACAACATATATAAGGTATCTATACAGGTTTATCTCATTATATCATTGTGTTTGTAGACTTGTTGTAGTGTTAGTATAATCAAGGTTTGATACAAATTAGCCCGTGCTTAGGAGGATCTAATTGTGATTGAAAAACCTTTTTTGTCTATCACACGCTTTCCTTTTCTTGTATGCCATGATTCTTATTTATCTACCTATTGTGATATGCCATGCCAACTTTAGTTTAAACTGTTAATTGTTTTGTTTAATTTATGCTTGTTGTCTAAGTTACATATTTGTTTTTGTATTATTTTTTGTTGTTTATCTTTCTGATGCTTCTAAGTTAAGGATAAGTCCTATGGAATTTGTATCTCTTTACCCAGGTTGTTTACCAAGTCTTGGAATTTCTTATCAATAAAAATAAATAACTTTCTAAGGTGTACCCTTAAATATCTTGCACTTTTTAATAGCAATGGGCTATAACTAGATGAGTTGATGGCACAAGTTGGAAGAATACAACTCCACTATGCAATGGATGATGTACCAACGATAACGTGTGACCATTGGTACGAAGAAATAAGGATGGTGCATGAAAGAAGGTGAGACCTACAAATTTTTGTACAACGATGAGCTAGCTGGCTGGATGGTGATGACGATGAGCTTACTAGAGTGGTAATGGTGGACTATGTGAAAACATGGTGCGAGAGATTTTCTAGATGTGGAGTAAAATAGGAACACAAAATCCTAAGCACCTATAAAAAAAACTTTATAGAATGGCTATTGACTATCCTAAATGTTAACAAATAGGATGGTCAATAGCCATCCTAAAATAAAAGTTTTTAATAAGGCCAGTAGCCACTCTATAAAATTTACGAATTATTTTAAGTAATGGTCGTCCTATATAATATATAAGATGTCGTTTTACTTGCAACTGTCTTATTTTTTCTCACTTTAAGTTATTGTTGTCTGATAACTGTATTTTATACAGTTATTTTCATCAATTTTAGTAATGATAATTGCTATGTTCGTTTAATATTTATTAATTTTTGTTAAATAAATTAATATTTTCCTTTTATTTGCTAAAAATACATATTTAATAAAATTAAATAATTTGTATCGAAAGTGTACTTAATTTCATAATTTTTTGTCCACAAATATAATTTCAAATAGTATAGTTCTTAATTACAATTTATAAAAATTGAAAATATAATTTAAATTAAATTTGGGCTTAATTATAATTATTAAAAGTTTAAAAATTTAATTTAAAATTAGTAAAGGGCTAAACTGTAATTTAAGAAAGTTTAAAATGTAATTTGAAATATATTTGTGGGTGAAAATATAATTAATGAAAGTTTAATTTTGGCGCAGGAGAGAAGAAGGCCACGCGCAATATTACACACGCCAAACGTGAACCGTCCGATCGAAGGATGAACGGCTCAGATTCGCGCGTGCTCATCAAGCCCGACCAAGGAGAGTGGGTACAGAGGTATCTTCTTCGCGCGGCTCGGCGTGCCAGTGGGCCCCACGTGTCGCGCAGGCCGGCGTCAGAGTGGGCCCCACATGTCGGCTGCGCAGATTCCCCCGAGGCGATCGCTGACCGTTGGATCAGATCGACGGTCCAGATTGAAGCGCGTCCATCGAAGCTGTCGCGCACCGAGCCGCTCGTGTAAAAATCCTGTGTGACGCGGGTTATGGTAGCAGATTGCATCCTCAGTATTTACAGAATAAGATTCTGCCACGTGTCCCACGAATATTGCAGCTAATCAAAGGCCGACACGTAGCTATTTACAATGGGCGCGACCGCGCTGGATCACGCCCCGTTTCCAGCCGTTGCTTCACTTTTTCGGCGCCCCAATCCTGTGTGCCGCTCCTACTTGCAACCGGTTTGTGCAGCCAATGATGTGCTGCCACGTGGCCTTAGGGAATCTTTCAGCGAATCAGAAAACGACACGTGGCAGCGTGGAAGAGAATTAAAACAGAAACGCGCAGCGTCCCTCGATCCCATTTTCGATACAATTTCTGTCCCCCACGCGTTTAATTTATTATTTTCGGCACACATTTTTGTCCCCCGCGTAGATTTAAATTTAATATTTTATTGATGTATTTTTTAGCTATAAATAGGAGATAGTTTTTAGTTGTAAAAGAGAGTTTTTTTTGGAGTTTTGAGTTTTTGATTGGAGAAAAGTTTTTTTTAGTTTTTGTTGTGTTCGGTTTTGGACTGCAGAACACGCAGAAGCCAATTTTTGGCTTTTGTTGTGTTCTGCGTGTGCCAAATATTTTCGTTTCTTGATGTTTTAATTTTCCTTCTTCTTCTTCTAATTTTTCTGCATATGTTGTAATTTTTATTTTGATTTTATGAAGTAATTTAATTTTTCTAGGGTTGCATTTGATCTAAATTTATGAAGCTTTTATTGTATGAAGTTTTTGATAGATTTATAAGACGTTCGATTTGTTCGTTCTATTTTGTGCTTAATGCTTTTTGATTATTTACGAATTTTATCAAAACGATTTGTGGCATAAAAATAAACTTGAGAAATGCATTTTTGTGTATATTGCTCGTAAATAGCATGACATGTATGATGAAGGATAGGAATATACCCTAATTGTATGTGTGGCCTATTGAAAACTTAGAACTTAATGAATCTTATTGAATTTAATTCTCATAGAGATATAGTGAATTAATTTAACGAGGTGTGTTTGTACGGAGCTCGGAAGAGATGTATGAATAAAAAAAGAAGTTTTCGGTTGACAAATTAAATGTACTAAAAAATATAAATCTAAAGAAAATAATGTGATTGGAGTGGATTAGTTTGGTGAAAAATTGCAATCCTAGAGTTCTTTTATTTTCTTATTACCTTTTTCTTAAATCAACGATTATTTTGGATAAAATCAGAGAGAAATAATTTTAGTACTCAACAAACTATAGTAACAAATCTCCGTGGGATCGATCTTTACTTATAAATGTTATTACTTGCGACCGTGTATATTTGCACGAGTTCGTGTGTTGCAAAACACACAACATTGTCCTATATTCTTGTATTCTTGTATTCTTGTAGTGAGTTTTACCTTTCAAGCTATACTTATGAACATAAATAACTTCCTTCCTTAGTGTTTGTAATTGAGATCGAAGATACAGGATGCGACATTATGCACCAGAAGAAAACATATCTTTAAGCAATTTCCACCGATCATAAGTAGTACCTTTGCGAGACACATGTGTATTTATATATGGAGAAATAAATGAACTTATCCAACTTTAACCATGTTATTTAGACTATTCCAATAAGAACAGTGAGGATTAACAATACTTGGTCGGAAATCAAGAATTTTGGAGGAGTGATCATAGAACCATCAATGAAACCTTTAAGATCATAGGTTAGGATTAAACTCTTCATCTATTCTCGCCATATTAGATAATTGTTGTGATCAAGTTTAAGTGATAAGCTTGCATTCACTAGAATAATTGAAGCAAAATTTTGTGTGAGAAGATCATTAGATTGGACAACAAGATTTGAGGAATGAAAAGCACAACAGGAATGAAATATTTTATCTTTGTTTAGACTGGTTTGAACTAGAGTGTCCACAACATCATGTTTGTAGGGTAGCCATGGCTAAGAAATGAAGAGTGAAGATTTTTGAAGAAGTTTCTAGTACTATAACATGTTAGGCTATGATTGTAAATCAGAGTGGTGCAACGTTAAGTGAACCGTGGTGACGGTTCGGTTTCGTTGGAACCGTATGTCGATTCCGAAACCGAACGAGGTTCTTGATGGAAGAACCTTAATAAAGTATCAGGTCCTCTCACTCTTAACTGCATAACAATTCAGATACACCATCAATACACAGAGAATAAGTGTGAGAAACCAGTGAAATCATCAAACAGAAAATCCATTGGAATTCCCGTGTAAGTGCTGAAATTTGATCAATGGTAGGAGGTATGTTTTCAATCCAATATTTTTTCCCACTGCATTTAAATTATGAGTTCATATGGTTTTCTGAACGTTTCTGGATTTAATTTATCTTCTAACATTTGGTATCAGAGCCATTTTGAAAACATCTCTGTTTTGCTCTATTTCACGGGGAACTGAAATTTTGAGTTTTTTATTTTGATTGTTTTAGATGCATATGGAAATTATAAAGTGTTTCAATATTGATTTTTAAGTGATTCTCTAAAATTAAACTTGAAAAACAATAAAGAAAATAAATCCAATTTGCCGTGGGTATTTGTTTGCTTCATTAATTAACTTTTTATTTAAAATGATGTTTTTACTTCAAATTGAGACCATGAATCACTAGGAAATCAAATTCTGGGAATTTTCATAAAAAAAGCGTTGGATTCCATCGCTGGAATAGAAAGATACGGCCGAGTATCCGTTAAAGTCAAACCGGGTCAAGTTGACCCGGCTGAAGGTTGAAGATGAAGTTTATTATATAAAAAAAAGAAATTTTAGAAAGCACGCTGGTGGACTCGAACATAGGTCCTGCGTGAGATTATTAAAGTCTCATTCAGTGGGGTGCAATAATTATTTCACTTATTATTGCATGAGACTTATATTTATATATATTCACAGTTTGATTTTTAAACAAAAAAAACTACTTTAATTAGGAATTGAACCCACACTTCACTGGATGACATAAGTGAGGCTTTCCACTAGGGTGCAACAAATGTTACGTATAATTTAGTATTTGACTTAATTTTAAATATGTATTCAGAATTTGATTTTATTAAAAATAAATAAATAAAATAATAATAATAATAATAATAAATTCTAAATATAATTTTAATTTATGTTTATCATATATATAATATTTATTATACATGTTATATTTATTTAAATAATTTTTGGGCACATTAAAATTTTATTTAAATACATTATACTTAAATTATTTGTTTTGGTTATTTATATGTATAAATTTTTTAATTAATTATACATATAAAATTGAGTTAAATAATTTATGCATAATAAAATTAATTGTTAATGGCTCTTATGGATTTAATTGGTGCATATATTATTTATTTTTGCTTGTATAATTTATTGTCATATATGTAATTTAAGATAAATAATATTTACATATTTGAAATCAAATTAATATCGCTTATGGTTTTATGCAATAATTGAGCATAAAGATTTAATTAATATTTAAGTGATTCATATAGTTTAATTAATTAGGGAGTAGCCACAACATCTTTAATTAATTAAAACTATAATAAAGTTTATTTAGGATCACATTTAGAAAATAAATATTAATTGTAATTAATCATATGTGATATAATAAATCTTATCCCACAGGAATTTTTATTATATTTTGTGTGATTAATTAGGATATAATATCAAATTATATTTTCTAATTTACCCACAGTGATTAGGAAAATAAACATAATTTGATAGTTTTATCGTAAAGTTAGGATGAATCTAATTGAATTAAAACTTTAGCCCATATGCAAGTTTTATGTCACTAGATTCATATTATTCATGATTTACATTGGTAAAGAATTACTATAGTTTAGGTCTCAAATTTTAATAAGCATATAATCTTTAATTGCAGCTTCTCGACCTGTAAATTTCTCTTATATCTGTTGTAATATTCCCGACCTGAAAGGGGATAATTATAAAATATGGAAGGAAAGAATTCTCCTTCAATTAGGGTGGATGGATATTGATTATGATATTAGGAAAAATAAACCATCTAAAATTACTCAAACTAGTGCTCCAGAGAATATCATGCTTTATGAACAATGGGAACGATCTAATCGCCTTAGCATGATGTTCATTAAGACTAAAATTTATACTGGTATTCGTGGTTCCGTTGATCAGTATACCAATGTTCAAGACTTGCTAAAGGCCATTGATGATCAATTCGTCACTTCAGATAAGGCTTTAGCAAGCACCCTTATTATGAAGTTCTCTTCTGTGAGACTCACCAATGTGAAAGGTGTGCGTGAGCACATTATGCAAATGAGGGACATTGCGGCTCAACTTAAGCATCTCGAGGTTGAGATGTCGGAATCCTTCCTGGTGTACTATATCCTTAACACTCTCCCACATCAGTACGAGCCATTCAAAATCTCGTACAATATACATAAAAATAAATGGCCAATCAATGAACTAATGACCATGTGTGTTCAAGAGGAAGGGAGGCTTGTTATGGAATTTGGTGAAAGTGCAATATTGGCTACAACGTACCAGAAAGGAAAATCTCAATACAAGCATAAAGGAAAGGGGATAATTCCACCTTAGGCTGATATTAAGAAAGAATCCAAGTGATTCTTTTGTAAAAAGAAGGGACACATGAAGAAGGATTGTATCAGATTCTAGAAATGGCTTGAGAATAAAGGTAATCCAACCTCGTTTGTTTCTTATGAATCTAATATGGTTAATGTCAATATTAACACCTGGGGGATTGATTCTGGATCTACAATCCATGTTGCAAACTCCTTATAGGGTATGAAAAATCTAAGGAAGCCAGTGGGAAGTAAGCAATACATCTTATCCGGTAACAAGACGGGCTCACATGTAGAGGCTATAGGGACATGTAGTTTGATTTTAAGTAGTGGTTTTATTTTAAAATTAGAAAATACCTTTTATGTTCTAATTTTCTCTAGAAACTTGATTTCAATTTCAAGACTTGTACCTTATGGTTATTCTTTTCAATTTTCAGAAACATCTTTTAGTTTATTTAATAAATCTGATTGTGTTAGGAATGGTATTTTGTCTTATGGTCTTTACTGCATTAATTTATGAAATAATGCCACTGTAACGCCATTACATGTTCAAGTAGGCACTAAAAGGTGTATTATTGTGATGACTCTTCTACGTTATGGCATAGAAGATTAGGACATATCTCTATAGAAAGAATTAAAAAAGATTAGTGAAAGATGAAGTACTTAGTACTTTCACAGATTTTCTTGATTTTGAACATATGTGGACTACGTTAAGGAAAGCGGAACTATGAAGTCAAAGAAAGGTGCCAATAGGAGTTCAAACATATTATAAATCATACATACGGATATATGTTGTCAGGCATGGACATTGAGGTTAGAAATATTTTATCACCTTTATTGATGATTTTTCTCGATATATGTATCTACATATGCTTCGTAATAAGAAGCGAAGCATTGGATGCCTTCAAAATCTTTAAGGTAGAAGTAGAGAAACAATGTGGAAAGCAAATAAAGATCGTGAGATCGGATAGAGGTGGTGAATATTATGGTAGATACAACGAGAATGAATGACGCACTTTGTCCAGTTTGCTAAGTTTCTTGAAACGCATGGGATAGTTGCCCGATACACTATGCCTGGTTCACCAGACCATAATGGTGTAGCAGAAAAAAGAAACCAAACACTATTGGACATGGTGCGAAGTATGCTTAGCAACTCTAATCTTCCTAAATCCTTGTGGATTGAAGCTTTAAAGACGGTTGTGTATATATTAAACCGAGTTCCAACCAAGGTTTTCTCAAAGACGCCATTTGAATTATGGAAAGGTTGGAAACCGAGTTTGCAACATATGCGCATTTGGGGATGCCCGTCTGAAGGGAGAATTTATAATCCTGAGAAAAAGTGGACGAGGACCATTAGTGGGTATTTCATTGGATATGCCGAACAGTCTAAAGGTTATAGATTTTATTGTCCATCTCACAACACTAGGTTTGTGGAATCAAGAAATGCAAAATTTCTTGAGAATTACTTGATTAGTGGGAACAATAGATCCTAGGGCATTGGTTCTGGGAAAGATCATTCAGATGCTCAATATGACACTTCAAGTAATGGATTGATCGTTATTGTTAATAACACGCCTCGAGTACAAACGCGTGTTGAAGAACCAGTATTGGAAGTACCACAAGGTTTTGATCCTGATCCAGTAGATGTTGAAGTTCAAAAGATGCCTACAAGTGTTGAAGTTCAACAGATGCCTACAAGTGTTGAACAACCAGTTGAACAACATGATCCTACTCCTCAGGAGAATGTTGATGCAACATTAAGAAGATCTACTAGAGTAAGGAAATCAGTGATTCCTAATGATTATGTTTTGTATCTACAAGAATGTGACTATAATGTTGGAGCCAAAAATGATCCTCAGACGTTTTCACAGGCCATGAGTTCTGAGGTTTCAAACTTATGGTACAATGCCATGAAAGAAGAGATGGATTCTATGGCGTCTAGCAAGTCTGGGGATCTCGTCAAGTTTCCTGATGGTGTGAAAGCCATTGGATGTAAATGGGTCTTCAAAACAAAGAAAGACTCACAAGGCAACATTGAGAGACATAAGGCAAGACTCGTTTCCAAAGGATTCACTCAAAGGGAAGGAATTGACTACACGGATACATTTTCTCCTGTATCTAAGAAAGATTTACTTCATGTGGTCATGGAATTGGTTGCCTATTTTGATTTGGATTTGCAACAAATGGATGTGAAAACGGCTTTCCTTAATGGTAACCTAGAGGAAGAGGTTTATATGAAACAACCTAAAGGATTCTTCTCTAGTAATGGTGAGCATTTGGTTTGTAAGCTTAATAAATCCATATATGGATTAAAACAAGCTTCCCGTCAATGGTATTTGAAATTCCATAACGTCATCACTTCATTTGGTTTTGAAGAGAACGTCATGGATCAATGTATATACCAGAAGGTTAGTGGGAGTAAGATTTGTTTTTTGGTGCTATATATGGATGATATTTTGCTTGCGACGATGATAGTGGTTTCTTCATGTGAGGTAAAACAATTCCTCTCTAAAAATTTTGATATGAAGGATATGGGTGAGGCATCTTATGTCATTGGCATTAAGATCCATAGAGATAGACTTTGAGGTGTCTTGGGTTTATCTTAGGAAACCTATATCGATAAATTTTTAGAGATTTTGGATGAAGGATTGTTCGCGAAGTGTTGCTCCCGTTATGAAGGGTGATAAGTTCAATTTGGACCAATACCCCGAAAGAATGATTTTGAAAGAGAGCATATGAAAACCATTCCATGCTTCGACTTTGGAAGGCTTTGATGTATGCTCAGTGCATCCGATTTTTGGGATGCTAGGGAGATATCGAGTAATCTAGGTGTTGACCGTTGGAAAGGCTGCAAAGAAAGTGATGAGAATTTTCTGAGGAACGAGGATTATATGCTCATGTATAGACAAACTGATGAACTGGAAGTAATTGGCTACTCCGATGCGAACTTTGCTGGCTGTATTGATTCACGAAAATCAACATCTGGTTAAATTTTCATGCTTGCCGGTGGAGCTGTGTCTTGGAAGAGTGTGAAACATTCCTTGACTTCTATTTCCACTATGGAGTCCGAGTTCGTATCATGTTTTGAGGCCACATCGCATGGTGTATGGTTGAAGAGTTTCATTTCTGGGCTTAGAGTAGTTGACTCTATTTCTAGGCCATTAAGATTGTACTGTGACAACTCAGCTGCTGTATTTATGGCTAAGAACAAAAAAAGTGGTAGTCGTAGTAAGCACATCGACATTAAGTACTTGGCCATAAGAGAACGTGTTAAGGAAAAGAAAGTGGTCATTGAGCACGTAAGCACTGAGTTGATGATTGCTGATCATTTGACTAAAGGCATGCTACCAATGAAATTCAAGGATCACGTAGAGAGAATGGGAATTAGTTCCACTTTGTAAATGTATATATACAATTAATTAATGAAACTCTTATATATTGTGATATTTTCTCATATTCATGTGCACTTTAATTTATTTGAGAAAATTTATATTGGACCAAGAATAAATATAGGATTTATTCATTAAGTTTAGTTACCACATAAAGTATAGTACTTGAGAAACTAAATACATTGTAATACATGGAAGATAATACTCGCTCTTAGAGGACCTATCGCTATGATTCATGTGTTTTGTTACTCAAGAGAATTTTGCTTAACGTTTGCACCAAGTGGAAGAATGTAAATCAAAGTGGTGCAACGTTAAGTAAACCATGGTGATGGTTCGGTTTCGTTGGAACCATACGTCGGTTCCGAAACCGAATGAGGTTCTTGATGGAAGAACCTTAATAAAGTATTGGGTCCTCTCACTATTAACTGTATAACAATTCAGATACACCATCAATACGCAGAGAATAAGTGTGAGAAACCAGTGAAAGCATCAAACAGAAAATCCATTGGAATTCCCGTGTAAGTGCTGAAATTTGATCAATGTCAGGAGGTATATTTTCAATCTAATTTTATTTCCGTTGCATTTAAATTATGAGTTCATATGATTTTCTGAACGTTTCTAGATTTAATTTATGTTCTAACAATGATATCATACTTACGTTACAAGGCAAGGAAAATTGAATATTATTGGTTATCGGTCTACATATAAATATAGAGACTAGGAAACTATAAGAGTGCTGACATGACACTAACTAACTCACTCTGTATTCAATCATAACAATACATACTCCCCTAATAGCAACATAAGATAAGATTTAGTGAGGATTGTGGCTTTGAGAGCCTCGTCTAGTGTGAAGACTCTCTATTGTTGCAAGGCTATAAAGTTATGTTGTTCGTTTTCATAAACTACATGATAAATTGAAGACAAATGTCCCTGCCGCCAAAATAAATAAATAAATAAATAACTATTGGGTCTCGCACGCCTTAATTATTAATAAATATAACTGCTATTGAAATGAAAACGTTGCATGTGCATTATAGTACTAAGGTTATTCTCTTCTCAATTGATGCGAAATGGTTTATATTTGGATTTATTTTATGGCTTTGAATTGTATCATAATTCACGTAATTAGTACGAAATCTAACAATTGCTAAACACATTAGCATTTAGTAAGATTTGAAGAAAGAAAGAAAGAAGAAACAATTATGTTTTTTTTTCTTTTTTTCTTTTATTTTTAGAATTATCATAAGTTCTTGTTTTCTTAAATCTTTTAAAATAAAGGGTAATCAAGTTCCTTATCTTTAACGAATCCCTACTTATTAAATGAGGTAGTACAAATTCATTATCTTAAAAAAAAGATTGTAGAAATTTATTTTGTAAAACTAATAGATTTGTGTTGCTCCACTTTCACAAAAAAAAAAAATAAGAGTTCGCAAAAAAAAAATTAAATAAAATAAAACAGTACAAGTTCATTACTTTTATAAAATATACTTATGTAACATTTTCGTTAAAGGTAATAGACTTGTGCTGTCCCAACTAATAATTGTGGACTAAAACTGTAATTTCTTTTATAGTAATGATTTTATTAGTATGAAATCTAGCAATTGCTAAACACATTACCATTTAGTAAGATTTTATTAGTATGAAATCAAGCAATTGCTAAACACGTTACCATTTAGTAAGATTTAAAGAAGAAAGAAAGAAACAATTATGTTCTTTTTTTCTTCCTTTTTTTTATTTAGAATTGTTCTAAGTTCTTGTTTTCATAAATATTTTAGAATAAATAGTATCCCATATCAACTACCTTTAATGAACCGTTATCTATTAGGTGAGATAAGATAAATCTATTACCTTTGAAAAAACAAGGTCGTAAGGGTCCATTTTGTAAAGGTAATAGATTTGTGCTATCCCAATTTTGCAAACAAGTAGAGCTCGTAAAAAAAAAGGATAACATAAGTCCATTACTTTTAAAAAATATATTTTTACGACCTTTTTGTAGAGGTAATAGACTTGCATTACCCCACTTAAAAGTTACTGGTCTAAAGTGTAATTTCATTAAAGTTAACAGATTTAAATGATCATTCGTCAAATGTTTTAAAGCATTAAATAAAACAAAGATAAATTGAAAGTCATATTAAAAAGGAATTCACATGACATAGTTTGATACATATTTTTCCTAAGATTTGTTACCAAACTTTTTTCAAAAGTTGCTTTTGATTTTTCTCAATTGAGAGCATAGCACTCAGGCCTATACTTGTACCTTTTGGCAACAATTAGATAGATGCAGAAATTGATGAAGCTCAATAGTGAAAGCAACCAATAAAACAGATTCAAATGGTTTCTGTTTATATTATTCCCTGCTAACCAACCTCCACTGCTTGTAATTCCCTTAGTGGCACTATTAACAAACTTAACCGTCAATGAGCTCAAGAAGTACCCAAGTGCCATTGAGCTCCAAAGGAAGCTAGTAGAAACTGACTTAAGGTTTTTGGGTGCTTCTGAATAAAAGAACTCAAGAAGTCCAACATACGTGAACAAGTCTGCAATTCCAAATATGAAGTACTGGAAAGATAGCCAAAATGTGCTAATTGGCAACGGTTGAAGTAATGGTATTGCATCAAGCATGTTATGGTCTCTAGCCACGCCTTTTCGCTCCACCTCCATGATGGCAGCAGTGGCCATGGATATGGCTGACAAAATTAGGCCAACTCCTATCCTCTGAAGATGTGTGATACCGGTGGGAATGCCGGTGAATTTGCGCACAAAGGGGACAAAAATGCGATCATAGATGGGGATTATAACAATCATAAAAATTATAGGGATGATGGGAAGTGAGGCTGATGGGATTTTGAAAGACTTGGTGACTTTTGTGTCCATGGTTTGCCCTTGTTGTATTGAGAAGGTTTGGAGCTGAGCTAGGCATAGGGTCATTATAATTGTACAACAAAATATTGGGATCATACCAAATATGATTTTAGCATTTTCCACTTGGGTAACCCTGCAAAGTTTCCATTGACTTTGAGCTGCTTGTTCCTGATAATGAGTTTGCTCTGTTGTTTTTGGTTGAATTGCCGCTTTGTCCAAGAACCTAAAGTGAAATAATACTCTTATAAACATTTAAATGGTTGATCAACATTTAGCATTTGTTTTTGGGATACTTTCGTTTTCACATAAACAAACTATAGAAAAAAGTATAATTAAGAAGTTTATAAGAACCTGAATAGGTCTCTATGTGGTAGAAATTCAGCTTCCAAAGCAGCTTCTTTGTCCTTGTTAATTTCATAGAGCTCTGATGGGTCCTCAGGGAGGCTAAAATTTATGTTACGAATGGCTGCAACATAAACCTGAAAACGGACAAAGAACAAGCCTGCAAGTTATGATTTATATATCATTACAGGCCAGCAATAAACAAGACTACCTTCGGACGTATCTATGGAGGATCTTTAATATCCCCATTCATCATATATCCTTTAATATCAGCTCTAATAATAAACGGGTGAAGGGCAGATCCGTAGCTTTTATATAAGGATGGCTTTAGTTCCGAAGCTTTAAAGAGAATCGCTTAGGTACTATAGATTAGGCCTAGCTCACAAAAGTCCTAATACTATAAATTAGGGTCAAATACCAAATTTTTAAAGGGAAATTTTGAATGGAGGGAAGAAAAGCAGAAAAAACAAATAGCAAGGGTTTCGCCATAGCAAGAAGGTGTTGGATATGTTGACTCTGGCGACAGCGATTGCTCAGGTATGGTTGTTCAAGGTTGTCAGAAATCTGCTGGCTCAGCTCATGCTTTATTTTATTCTTTTTTTTTTAATTTACAAATTGAAACTAATAACTAAAGAGGTTTAAATAAATTAACAAATATAATTACTACTTTATAGTGAAAATTATAAATAAATTATCTAATTTTATTAAATTATAAAATATTATACAGTATCATTGTTTTCTAAATTTTAATTAAATGTATATATATATCATAAAAATTTTAGTTCAAAAAAATTTAAAATTTAACAAATAGTTACCTAAATTTTTAAGTCTTTTAATTTGCTGACTAAATTTTTAAAAATTTAATATTAGTTCCTAATTTTGTTACTAAATATATTTTTAAACCAAAATTTTGGTAACTATGTGTGAATTTTAAAACTTTGAAAGTAGATTATAAGACTTAAAAGCTTAAATACTTATTATTGAGTTTTTAAAAATTTAAAAACCAAATCGTATAATTTAAAAATTTAGAGATTTATTTATATAAGTGTGAATTTAGTTAAAATTAGAACTAATGGTGTACTTTATACGTTATAATAGCACGTATAATTAGTATAACAAATCTGTCTATTGACATATATGGATGGATATTTTAACTATAGATAACTAAAACTTTGTTTATTCATAAAATTTTGACGATTTTTTTTTTGAAAATAATTGTAACCAATAAGACGTGGGTTAGATATAGTTGTTACAATTTCAAGGTTAACCAAACCCAAACATATATTAATTATATGTATATAATTACATAGAATAAATATAATTTTAATAATAAAATACACAATAATTTATATAATTAGATTAAATTTTATTTATTGTTATTTAATATTTTTTTCTTTTACTTAAAAACAAGTGCTAAATAGTTAAAAAATAAAAATTAATGCTAATATTTTAAATAATATTATAAAGTAAAAATTAAGTCAACATTAATTTTTTTAAAATTAAATATATTTTTAAATAAATGTTAAAAAATAAAAAAATGTAGTTAAATCATAAAAAAATTACCACAAACTCATAATCGATGGTTATTAACCGAATATATAAAGTGATTATAATTATTAGCATAACTGTCTTACCTAAAAAACAATAAAAATATTCATAATATTTTTTATTATTTATATAAAATAATTTATTAATAATATGATATTAAAAAAATAATTAATATTAAAAATAAAATAGATATTTTATATAATTTTGTTACGATAAATAATTGTAAGAATATATTATTTAAAAAATTTCATATTTAATTAATAAACTTGTTTAAAATGATTTTAAATCTTTAAAACATTCAACAAAAACAAGCAGTGTCTACTTTCATAGATTAATAAGATTAATACATTATAATTAATTTCATAGATATATGAACTTTATATTATGTCACGGTCAATCTATTTTATGAAATTTTAAACCGTATTTATATTTATAAGTTCAAAATTATCAAGTTGATTGCCTTCAAGCCAACCATGTAAGTTGATTTTAACTTTAATTTTTGAGTTATAAATTGATTAAGATTTTAATTTTTTCAAAACCATCAAGATAAATTACTCTTGAAAAATAGTATCACCCACTTCTAAAAAGAAAATTTCTTAATATATAATCTCAATTTTTGTACGCTATAAAAATTGAAAAAAATAGTATCATTAAAACTTATAATCACAAAAATAATATTCTTTATATTCACATCATATATTTTTCTTTTAAAAAAAGAATATGGTATATCATTTTACTTTGAACATAATTTAAATTGAACTTTTTCTATTTAGATTCATCTAATGTTAAATGTCATCCAATTAAAACCCATTTAATATTAAGGGTGTTATTTCTATTGTTATAAGTTTTATGGCGTTACTTTTTGTAATTTTCCTAAAAAAATTTGCTCAAATTTTATATTATTTATTTTAGACAATTATGTACAAATCTTCTATGCAATTTAATGTATTTTCAATTATTGTACATTATATATAATTTTGTACAAATTTTATATTGTTTTTACATGGAGAATATAAATATATTTTTTGTATAATTTAAAAATTATTATACATATTTTGTATATTTTACAAAGTGAATTCAATACGAAGTTTTTAAATTAAAAATACTGTTTATTATGAACATTTTGATGTACCGGGTTATTTTGCAAGATATACTAAAAGTATATATAAATTTATTAGCTATAGATAAATGTTATTTTGGAAACTATATATACATAAATTTTATATAATTTTATAAAATATATATTAATTTACATGAAAACCTTTAAATTACCATATTAATCTTGAATAAATAAATTTTAAATTATATATATTAATTAGTCAACATCAATTTTATGTTCTAGGATCATGTTGTAAAATGTTAAAAAATGTATATAATTAAGTTTTATAGAAATAAAATTTAGAATAGATGAGAAAATTAATGCTAATTAATGAATTAATGAGAACATTTTTAAGTTATAAGAATTAATCAAAAATTACAAAATATAACACCCCTTAAATTTGTAACAATAAAAATAACATCCTAATAATATTTAACAGGATTCAATTGGATGGCGTTTAACATTGAGTGAGTTTAAATGAGCATACCTCAATTTGAATAACATCCAATTGAACATGGTTCGAAATAAAATGATATGTCAGAATTTTTTTTAATAATAAAAATATCTAACTTAGACATAATGTATATTATTTTGGTAATTACAAGTTTTAAGACTATTATTTTAGTTGTTTTTCCAAGATTATTATGTAATTTGTACACAAATATTACATAATTTTATATCATTACGAAAATGTTATAAAAATATATAGTTATTTTATAAATCATATAAAATTTGAGAAAAAATATATAAACCTTATAGATTTATCGATGGTGGTCACCGATGGTAATCATCATGTTATTGATAAGATTGAAGGTCGTAATCGTCGTACCTCCGATGAGTTTGTATACGGTGATCTCTATGGACATGATAGCAACGTAGAGCAAAGGTTAAATGTGATAATATTTTAATCTTTTTAGTATATATATATATATATATTTTTTTAATATATCTTTTATAATTATTAAACATATTATTTTTATATTAAATGTATATACCCCTTGAATCTTTTATTCCTATGTTAACTTAATCTCCTCGGACAAATTTACTAGCTTTAATATAATTAAACATTGTACTATATCTCTATTAAAAAGGGAAATTTTCTTTATTTCTTTTTGCAATATTCAAATGAAAGTAACATTTAAAACACCACGTAAAACCTAGCACTCATCATATCGTAGGATTATATATTTTATTAAGAAAGAAAAAATTTAATTCAAATATTTTATATTCAACGTATATAATTTAAAATTAATTTAAATTAAATTATGATTATTTATATTCATAAAAATTAAAAACTATTTTATTGTTATAAATTAATAGAGTATTATATTATATAATTTATAAACGGATAAACGAATACTAAAGTTGTACAACAATCAATTAAACATAAACTAATAGACAATCTCAAGAAGCGCGTACCTGAAGGATTTCAACAATTGCACTACTTCCACGAATAACATGAAGCCGATACATAGGCAATCCAGCTGCAAATATGATGATACCCAAGAACATGGTAATAGTTGAAATCCCAAAGCCCCAATCCCATCCTCTATTGTCCTGGATCCACACAATTAGTGTTAAACTAACTGATGCTCCAACACATAATGCTAGCAGAAACAAGTTGAAAAAGCTTGACATCTGCCTTGCTTCTTTAGGGTCATTTTCTTCGAACTGATCGGCGCCATGTGCTGGTAATGCTGCCTTAACACCAGCGCTGCCGACGGCCAACATGTAGAGAGAAATGAATAGAAAGGCAGCCTTGCTACCAGACACTTCCTTACAAGAAGAAGTTGGGTCAAAGACATTGCAAAATGGTGGCCTAAGTTTGCGATAGTGAGCTTGTATAGTCAGCAATGCCATTCCCTGAAAACAAAGATAAACAACAAATGGAAACACAATACGGGTACCCAACATAATATTATATTAGGGAGAGGGCCGTACAAGTTAGTGTTAGTTCCATGTCACAGAATAGTATTTTAATCTCTTATATTAAAGAGATCAATTAAAAAATATATATATATATATTATGTTAATACTTTTTATTAAAATATTCTTTTAATTAATGAAAATATGATTAAAATATTTCCATCATTGAAAATAAAATGAAAATAAATAATTTTCTATTTAAAAAAACATCAAGATAAAATAGTTATAATTAACTAAAAAAAATTAAATTATTTTATATTTTTGATTACCTTTTAGTTTCTTAACCAAAAAAATTATATTTTAATTAAAAATATATTCAAATAATATTATTTATTCTTAATTAATTATTTTCTAAAATATATAAAATTAAATAATATCTTTTATAATATGTGTACTAAACTTACAATAAAGTTAAATATGAAGTAACTGATTGACATTTGGTTCATAATATTATTGATAAGATTAATAGTAACAAATTCTCTTAAAAATTAATCTATTTGAAATATTTATATTTCTAAAACTTATATTTTACATCTTAGCACTTTTTTAACTTTTGAATTATTTCACTCCTTTCACTTGATGAGTCCATATCAATCTAGATGGATGAGTACGTCATTTTTAGAAATTCATAAATGAAGTTAAACAAAATCAACTAAGTAAGTAGTTGATATTTTTAAAGGATCTATAAAGTAGAATATACTTATAGTGAGGTAGAAGCGAAAGAAAGATATAACATTTTGATATTAACTCATGCAAGTGAGAATTTTGGATTTGGAGAAAGATCCGAATACATGAACTTTTGCTTTTAAAGAAGATTGTTAATTAACAACATATTCTTGTAAAATCTTTAGCTATTAAGAAATAGGTTAATTATGTCATATTTTAGGTCTTATAGCTCAATTGGAAAAAAATATAAATAAATTAAAATCATACCAGAAATTCAAGGAAGCCAGCAATGAGGACAACTTTGAATCTGCCAATATAAGTATCAGCAAGAAAAGCCATGAATATGGAGAGAATATAACAAGTACCCATGAAATTGGTAAGCTCGTTAGCTGCATCTGCTAATTCAAAGTGCATCACTCTAATGAAGTATGTCACCAAGTTCACTGACATTGCTAAAGTAGCCATGTTCTCAAATCCAAGCGTAGCTGTCACATTACATATTTATACCCAAGTGATAATCATCCTCTTTGTAAAAGTAAATAAACTCATTTTAAGTAAAAACTAACTCTCTACAAATTTAAACTATTAAAAGAATAACAACTATATTTTTATAAAACTATGAGTAGAATTAAACAAATATTCAGAATATATAATTGAGGGTATACGTAGTCATTACTTAGAATAAGCAAAGAAGTTCTGGTTCCTCCATGTCTATACTTCAATGCTGTTCTTCCCTTCCAGTCAACCTTTCCTTCAACAAGATCAGATTTTTCCTGCAATAAAGGGAATATAGTTTAATTCAAATATTTATGACATGGGAAAGAGAGGAAAGCTAAAAGTGTATGTCAATTTAGAAATGCAAATTAAGACACAAAAAGAAGGAATCACCATGGTTATAAGGTTGTTCTAATGGACTATGTTACTAGAGAAAATATATTGTTGAAATATACAACATCAATTGAGAAGATATTTGAAGGCATACGAATAAGCTAAAACATTGGGCTTCTATTTATAGTGGTTTTATTTTTTTGATAAATTATAAAAAATTAACACATTTAGAACTTATAACAATAAATATATCACCATAATAATGAGATTTAATTAGATGTATTTAACATTGAATAAATTTTAATAATCGTAATTCAAATTGAATAATGTTTAATTAAACTGCGTTTAATATTAAACGAATTTTAAATTATTGTAATTTAAATTAAAAGTTATCTATTTAAACAAAATTTAATATAAAATAGCATGGTGTATAATTTTTAAGTAATAAAAATATATTATTTAGATATAAAATATATTATTTTTATAATTATAAATAGTAAGTAATTTATTTTTATCTTTTTCCTTAAATTTTTTCAAGAATTGAGTTAAAATCTTAAAGAACTTATATTAAGAATTTGGAATTGATATCACTGACGACCATTTTTCGTCATGATTAATGTTACTCTTCATTTTGTACAAAAATAGTTGTTTTGGAATTTATCAAAAAAAAATACATGTTTTTGGAAAATAATATTTATCATATTTTTTAAAATTTATAATTATAAAATAATATTTTTTTGTATCTTTCTTATATATTTTAAATAAAAAAAATATTTATAAAAATTTCTGTATAATAAAACTCATTTATTTATATTATTGAGGTGTTAGTGATTTACGTACATGTTTTGCTAATTAGATTTGCCGACTTGGTGTGATAATTTTTTGTTTTGATTGATAAACTATTTTTATGTTAATTACAATGTCTATTATTTTATTTAATTCATTCTTATATTTTTTAATTAGTATATGGACAGAATAATTTAAAAAAAAAATACAGGGGTTTTCACTCTTTTTATTGGAGATTCTTTTAACACTTAAGTCAATGTGGTGTTGATGGTTTGTATTTATATTGTAGGATAAGGCAAGTAGTTATCATGGGACTCTTGCTACTGCATACCCAGTCGATTAAGCTATATTGTGGCCTAGCATGTTAGTACATGCAAGTCAAAAACCATTATCTAAACAAGGTTGGCTTGGTAATAACCCCTTCTCAAATACAATGTTGACTTTTAATTATTTCTAAATTTATATTGTTATTTGAAAACCGATTGGATGCCACAAGTTAAAAGGCATAGAAAAGTAATTTGTTGACCACCCTAATAGATGATAACTACAAGCATGTCTTATAATCCAACTATATTAATGTGCTTATTGCGATTGGTGCTCAGTTTAAGAGAGATGCATACGAAGAGTGGAAGAAAAACCTTCTCACTCGGCTATGTTGCTTCTAAGTCTGCGTGTGTCTACCACTTTACAACAAAGGCTCAACAAGATGGTTAATTATTATTGCTTCTATATTAATAGTCTTACATTTGGACAAGGTGTGTTCTTAAGCACTAAGTGTCTAGTGTGGCAAGAGAAAGGGGCGGTGGTTCGATACACTGAGGAATACTTGTTTATAAATATACTTTATAAATGAAACGTATTTTTTTTAAACATATTTTTTATTATAATAATATTGTATTCAATTGATTGTTACGGTATGAGTTTCTTATGAGTGAGATTCTTACGTAAGACAACAACATTGTATCATAACATTCAATAAATTAATAGTTGATAAATAAATTCAAAAGTTATTAAACTAAAGGCTTATGTTGTGATTGACTTATCATGGTTAGAAACCAATAAAACAATTCTAAAATAATCATTTTTCACAAAATAACAAACTTCACATGTATAACTTTACACATTAAAAAAGTGGCCCAACAAAGCCATACATAAATACATCTTATAAGATATATACTATACACAACATAAGATATTGTCACTAGGTCAAAACACAAAAGCTAGAAACATTATACAACTTGACAAGGATATAAAAACAACCTAGACTGCAACAACTATAAAGGGTGAACTAGAAAGCTCAGTTAGTAGATACGTTTTGTAAAATAACATAATATTCATGTAAACTACGTATGAAATACTTATGAATTATCTTGAATTATATGTTGATAAAAATAACCTACATGTAGTACTCTTTATGATAAAATAATGTACTCCTAAATGCATAACCTAAGTTTCATAAAATAACTATGATTTTGATCCTGTGAAAGCTATAAATGACATGCTTACGACTTATAATGAAATGATATTATGATAAAAATTATCTGTCCATTATCTTTATAATATAATAATGTGTTATGATGAGTGTAGTAATAAAATGTATAACCATGAGAAATGTGTTTTTTAATCCTAAGAGCACTTGGGATCTGGTCCTACACAAAGGAGACATTTATCATTGGTGCTAAGTCTCAACTATACATATGGGAAACTTGCTTGATATAGTCATTATAATGGCTTAGTTGGTTCTGCAAGCACATGAGTCATGTGTGCATTGACTTAACAGAACTTGTCATTATACTGAACTTGTAAAATTATATTGAGTTGGTAAACATCATAATGCATTGAATCTGGACCAAATCTATTGGTTATGATGTTTTACCAAGTCATTATATATCTTAATGCTGAGTAAAACCAATAATAATGAATACACGAGGAAAAATACTCTAACAATTGTAAAATATTTAGAAAACATGCAAGTTTGCATAAAAACTAGTATATATAATAAAATTGATTTAATCTTAATTTACTTGCAAATTATCATGCATGTACCTAACTGATTTTAATAATGAAAATAAAATATATTCTCATGGTGTATATGTTCTTAAAGTGTATTGAAACTGATAATTAAATTTTTCTTCTAATACTAGTGAAAATGAATGCACTTTCCATAAACATGCAACTTATAACAATTGGATTTACTTGAATATGAATATGGTCTACAACAATATTATCCATACTTTAGAGAAGATATTAGGTATCCATTCTGAAAGTTTATAAAATACGGACCTAATTAACCTAGAAAGGGGGTGAATAGGTTATTTTTAATTTTTATCAATTTATAATTTGATAACCTAAACAAAGTGGCTAGGTATGCAATCGTGTGTAAAAATAAAGTACATAAAAAAGAAAATATATAACACACGACATTTTTAGGTGGAAACTGATGAGCGAAAACCGGCATCGCCGATTCTTGCAAATACTTTGGTTTTAATATTTGTAAAACTCTCGCAAGTGCACGAATCATTTCGTAGAAAATGATAAGTATACTCCCAAGGTCGATCTAAGGAAGGAATGGAATAGCGTTTTTAATTTATTTATCAAACTTTTAAAAACGAAATTAAATCCTAAACATCCTGTCACGATATTTTGGGTTTTGTGTTTTTAATCTAAATACAGAAAATTAAACATAGATTCAATAAACATTCATGCAAATTTTATCATTTATAAATAATGGAGTATTTATGGATATAATAACTAAGTTAATTATGCTTGCTCGTATTATTTAGGTTATTAAAGATATGAATTGATATTTATTGATTCTCCCTTTTTTGTATGAATACCACCTTTGGTGGGGTTAGATATTCTTTGTTAACTAAACAAATCAATTAACACCTAAGCGGGTTGATAACTAATTTGGTTAATTAAATTAATTCCTTTTTCTAAGAGATTGAAAATGAACCATTTAAATGCCACCTTTGTGGGGAGTTAGACAGTTTAAACTTTATTCAAGGTTTCCAAATTAAACCTAAGAATTTAGTTATCCGAGTACTAACTTTCAAGTTTTAAAACCACTACCGAAAACATGTCGTCAATACATTTCCAGATAATAATTCTTATAAAAACTTTTGAAATAGAGCTTCAACTAACTACCAGGCGATTGTACCATCAAATAAAGAGCACTACTTAAATCGAATAGGATAACTAAACCTTAAAATCTAATTTTCGAGTTTAAGTTTGTAATGAAAAATAATATATTTCTCTCACAACATTCTTAATATAAAATCTTGAATAAAAATAAAATCAATTCATTTTAGAAATTTTCACCTATTTAATATTTCAAAACATAACAACGTTATTATTATATCATGATTATAAACAGCTAGCAGTTAAATTTAATCACGAGGACATAAATTAAATATAACATGTAAGAATAAAGCATAAAAATAACTATAAAGAAAATAAAATCCTTACAGAACTTCGACGCTATTCCCGTTGCTAGAAAACCTCCAAGCGGAATTTGCACTTTCATTTATTGAATCAAAAATCTAAAATATTACAAAAACATAACTAGTTCTTCCCTAAAAAGGGAAAAACTCTAAAACTAAGAGAAACTAGCTAAAACATAAGAAAAACTAGCTAAAACATAAGAAAAACTAAAAACTAAGAAATGGAGAGAAAGAAAGAAGAGAGAAGTGTGGTTTTGAGGTGTTTTGAAGGTGTGTTTTGAAGTGAAGGAAAAGGGGGTATTTATAGGTGAGGATGGAGAGAAAAAATGAGTAAAATAATGTTAAAAAAAATGATAAAAAATTAAAAAACGTGTAATGGAAATCTTGAGGTCATCAATGACGTCGGATGACGTCATGGGGCGGCGCATGTGGAAAATGGGGCAAAAACGCGTTAGGCGCACGGAGGAGGCTATTTGGGCGGCTGCGCGCGCGCGGCCTTGCTACGCAGCGGCCTTTCTGCGCGTGAAAGATTGCCGCATGTGTGTGACTGCTAACGCGCGTGACAGTAACCCAGCTGACGCGATCTATTGAACACGATAACCCGCCCAGCGCAGTTTGGGGCGCTGAGTCTTGTCGCGCCATGGGTGGTAATGACAGCGTTTTTTCTCCTTTTTGACATTTTGACCTTTTCGACCCATTTTGTCCAGTTTTTCCATATGTGTTGACCTTTCCCCATTTATTTATTGATATTTTTGTGATGTATTGCTTCAAGTATTCCTATTTGAGTCTTTAAATTGCGTTTTTAAGCCAAAATACCTGAAAAACAATAAAAATACCCGTGATTCCGAAAAAGACAAATTTATATAAATATATGATAAAACATATAAATATATATATTTTTAATCAATTAATGTGCATAAAATCATGGTTATTTTAGTGCTTTTTGAGCACTCATCAGAAACAACCTAGGTCATAACCATGACTTAAGAGGAAAACCACTCGTCCACCGGACCACCTAACATTCCACTATGAAAATTAAATGTTCAAGTACGAACTCGATCTTATGCTACAATCCCTGGGATACTACCCCAATGTACTTTACTTACGAGCCCCTACTTTATTTTCACAGTTTCTAATGTTAGTGTGAGCGATTTCTAGACCAACATTCTAATAAGCTTCTCGCCAATCACATATGTTCCCAAATTAACTACAAAATTGTTAGCATAAAAACACAAGTGCACGCATGTGTTCTAGGATGGATTTAACAATGAATAATCCTAACCAAATGATTCAAAACATATGTCACGTAAATTAAATCAACTAGCAAATCTTAGAGTAAAAAGATTAAGCACAAATTTAATAAAAATAACTTTTTTGAAATTTAATAATCAAATCAAATAATTATTATCACACATAAAATTATCTAATCTAAATATATAAAAATTTAATAAAAAAGAAGTCATATAAAAATAAACATATCAAATAAATTTATTATTCAATATTAATCAACCTATTTAATTCTTTATACTTTGGTTACTAAAAATTCATTAATAAAAAATCTATTATAATTATCAAATTAATATATATACGTTAACTACCTTGATCTGCCACTGCCTGGCATATTTGATGTTGCTCCAATGGGTATATTACTAAGGAAAGAAAAAAGAAAAAAGAAAAGGACGCAGGCTCAACTCTTCATATGATCACTTATCAACTCTATCTTTTCATTCACTAATTCCTATATTGTCTTCAAGTGCCGCTTTTCAATGTTCACTTTTTCATTATTTATTTTTCTTATTTCCGCAGTGAACGATACATATATGACCATTTGCAGTAGTTAGGTTTTTTCTTCTATTTTTTTTACCCTACACTTTAACACTAATGTATCTATATATATTGATAATATTGATAACCTACTAGCATTAGTATTAAAATATTTTTGGCTTAATATTTTTTAAAGCCGATAAAAAACCTTAATATTTTAAAAAAATATGTTTTAAAACACATCTTAAAATTATTAAGACACATCTAAAAAATATTTAAACACATCTATCTAAGAGATAACTAATTGATAATTTCATAAATTGATTCAAGTTTAAATAAATATTTTAGTATAAAAAATAATTTCAAATTTATGAACATGTGCTATTAAATCATGAATGCAATACTATGTGTCGTAATTATAAACGATATACCTAGAGTACGATTATCTGAAACTCGAACATTTATTCGGTTTTTCTTGATAGACTTGATAGCAGACCTAAAAGCAAATTTACATGTAAATATTTTGTCCACAAAAATAGCAACACTCATAATCCTTACAAACTCCTCCTTTGGCATTTTCGTGTGGTAAAAATTCTCATCCACTACATGACACTTATAAAAATAAGATAAAAATACAATGATGTCCCAGACTCTATAGTGGAACTATCTTATGGTCCGGTGAATCCATCTTCGCTGCAACTTGACGAACTTGTAAGTAACTGAAATGGCATAAACAAAGCATGCGACAATTTGGATTGAAAGCCTCATTATACATTAGTTCAATTTACATAGAAATAAGCAAAGTGTAAAGAATAGTCATGTAGTATGCATTCATACCAATCAAGTTTAATTAAATATGTTCTCCCCCTATATGCATAACAAGATAAAAACATGGAAGTAAAGCACATTTTTCTCTCCCCCTTTTTGACATACGAGAAGGACAAAGCATTAGACAAAATAATGAAGCAAAACACCTATTAAAGATATAGAAATGTAAAAGCAGAGTAATGCAGAAGTACAATGTGCTTTAAACTCTGCCTAAGTTCTATGACTCTCTAACTTAGAAACCAATTAAAAAGATATTAAATGAAAATAAGATGTAAATGAAAAAAAAATCTAATTAAAATTTTTTATTGTAAATTTTCATAAATAGTCACATAAGGTATTAAACTCATTTAATTACAAAAGAGCACACAACCAATTGAGAATTTATCATTTTTTAAAGCAAATTTTGATTATTTATCATATAAATAAGCAAGGAGAGTAGAAGTGGCATACAAGCACACTTGGCACAAATAGTGACATATTGACATTTACTTAAAAGCAGTGTATATGTTAAAACTCCACAAATATACCAATTAATTCATTTATGACCAATCAAAAAAGACTCAAAAAAATAATATCACCTATCATGTAAAATTATAATCGAGTCTTTAATCTCACAAAATAAAAATATATCTACTAAAAGAGGACTTAAATTTTTTATTTTATTTTATATATGAGGTAAATGATATTTTTTTAATTTTTTAACCTCTATTGACTCTTTCTTTTTGTGCATTCAAAGTAAAATATTTGTAAGTAGTCATTTTTTGTATAATCTTTCCTATTTTTTTTTTTTTTGCATGAGCATAAACCTAGCATGATGACTTTCACACTAGTTGTGAGGTAGCCCTCTTCGCTCATTGTAGTAGCTTCACACATCACAGTAGGTAGCCCCTTTAATACTAGGTGCCTCCATACGGTAAAGTTTTCGAAAGTAAGAAATATAACTCACACAATTTTACAATCAAGATTAGTTGAAGTCCTAGAGTCTTTCAAGAAAATTCACAAACTTCAAGCATAATATATATGTGTGTTCGCGAGTGTGAATAAGTTTATGTCAACATTGATAATCAAATGTACAAGAATATGTGTGTGCATAAGTCAAAATTGTAGAATAATTTAGAAAATTAATATCAAAATGAGTTGAGTTACTAAAAATGAGATTATGTATATATAAGTATTAAATAAGTTCAATACCGTATTGGCCAGTTAAGGATTCTACTTTTCTATCTCTATTTTTTAAAGTTTAACTAATAAATATAATAAATATAATAAAGATTACTCACCAAGGATCATTTAAGCACTTTAACAAAAATATCTAGATGAAATAATAAAAACATTTAAGTGAATAGAGAAAAAACCTTTCCTAACCCACATTTTCTTGTATTTTGGTTTCTTTATATCATTGGGTTAGGACTTAACAAACTTAGGTTTCATAGGCATGTTCTTGGACTTAGCTGTACTTTTCTCATTCATCCCAAATGAAGATGCAGTATGCATAATAGGATGATGATAATTAGTCATAGCATTAAAAGTACTAAATTTTACTTTTCTCTTTAAACCTAAGGCTTCATGCTTCCTAGTATAATTTTTGAACACATTATTATAATTTCCATTCATCCTTGAATATGATGTAGCATTCATATATGGATGATGCTTATGGGTCCTAGTATGTGAAATATGGAGAAAATGATTAAGTTCAGGAGGGTTAATCAAAAATCTAAATTGTGGTCTTATATGACCTTTCCTACCATAATGATGACAGACAAACATAAACTTATTAACTTTTTCTATCACAGGTGCAATACTTTGCGCATAAGTAGTAACAGTAGGAATAGAGTTTAATGACCTTACAAGTGTGGTCTTTGATGTTGGAGGTGTTGACTGTTCATCTATGTATCCAAGACCTTTCTTATCTCCATGTAGCTTTTCATAGTCTAGGGTTTTGGTCAATTTTTCAGCACCTATGGTCAACTTCCTCACTGTCTCTTTAGCAATACTAAGTTCTTGCCTAAGCTTTTTTTTCCTCAGTGGTTTCTATAAGTCTTAGATTCAAGTCATTAATATTTTGAGGCAATTTCTTTTTATCTTTCTCTAGGCTAGAGGAATTGGTTTTGCAAAATTGATGATATCATTAAGTTTAGACCATAAGTAGTTTATCCCTCTCTTTCCTAGCACCTAGACAATCCATGAATAGTTCCTCATAACTTGATACATTAAACTTAAGACAATAGGAAGGAAGAGTTTACTTCCTCATTTTCTTCTCATTTTCTTCATCCGAGCTAGAGTTAGAGTCATTGTGGTATGTTTTGGTATTTGCGGTGAAGGAATGATAGTTAGTGTCATCATCATCTGAGTTACTAGCATTATCTTGCTCACTTTCCATGTCACTGAGTATAGCATTAAATGCTTTTCCAAATTTATTTTTATTTTTTGCACAGACTATAGAAATATGACCAAAGCCTTCACAAGTATAGCATTGAGGACTAGTGAGCTTAGTTTTCTTACCATCAGAGCTAGGAGGCTTGATTTCCCTTGACTTTTGGTCCCTCAAACAACTAGATTGTCCTTTATCAGATTGATTATTCTACTGACCCTTCCTTTTCAGGAACTTTTTCAATTTTCATGCTAGTGAGACTAATGACTTATCATTCATATTCTTATCACTATTAGAGATGTCCATTTTAGAGCTTTTGAATGCCAGATCCTTGATTTTCTTGGGACAATAAAGAGAAAGCTCATAGGTTTGAATTGACCCGACAAGTTCATCAATGTTTAGTGTGTCCATATTCTTGCTTTATTCTATCACTGTAACTTTCATCTTGTAGTCTGTTGTTAAGGATTTGAGGAGTTTGCATACTTGTATTGATTGTGGAATTTTATCACCAAGGTTAGAGCAAGAATTAGTGATATCATAAAAAACGAGCATAGAATTTCCTACAATTTTTGTTGTTGCTCATTTTAATGGAATCAAACTCAGATGTTAGCAATCTCAATTTTGTTTGTTTTACTTGGGAAGTTCCTTCATGAGAAAGAGCAAGTGCATTCCATGCATCTTTAGCAATCTCATAGTCAGAGATACGACAGAATTCATCCATCGACACTGTAGTAAATATTAAGCTTAGACCGTTTTGGTTTTCCCCACTAAGGGTGCGTTCTTCAGTGGTCCAATCCCTTTTTAGATTTATGATTGTTACACCATATTTTGTTACCGAAGGTGGTTCCCAACTATTAAGAATAGAATCCCAGACTTTTTCATATTGTTTGAGAAAGGCTTGCATGTGAGCCTTCTAGTAAGGGTAATTAAACCCATCAAAGAGTGGAGGTCTAACAAATGACCCACCTTCTTTCATTTGGTCCATAAGTAAGAGATCATATCCCTGAGGATCAATCTCACTAAGTATGTCTAGTGTCGGCTTTGATACCAATTGAAAGTTTATAAAATACAGACTTGATTAACCTAGAGGAGATGAATAGGTTATATTTAATTTTTATCAATTTATAATTTGATAACCTAAAAAAAGTGACCATGCATGCAATCGTGTGTAAAAATAAAGTGTAGAAATAAGAAAATAACACACGATATTTTTAGGTGGAAACAATATAGGCCATAACTATGACCTAAGAGGAAAACCACCGGTCCACCGGTCCACCGGACCACCTAACTTTCCACTATGAAAATCAAATGTTCAAGTAGAAACTCAGTCTTATGCTACCCTTCCTAGGATACTGCCCCAATGTACTTTACTTACTAGCCTCTGCTCTATTTTCACAATTTCTAATGTTAGCGTGAACGGTTTCCAGACCAAGGTTCCAATAAACTTCTTGCCAATCAGATACGTTCTCAAATTAACTACAAAATGGTTAGCACAAAAACACAAGTACCCATGTGTGTTCTAAGATGGATTTAACAATGAATAATCCTAACTAGATGATTCAAAACATATGTCACATAAATTAAATCAACTAGCAAATCCTAGAGTAAAAAGATTAAGCACAAATTTAATAAAAATAGCTTCTTTGAAATTTAATAATCAAATCAAATAATTATGATCACATATAAAATTATCTAATCTAAACATGTAAAAATCTAATAAAAAAGAAGTCATATAAAGATAAAATATATAAAATAAATTTATTAATAATAGCTGTGATACGATATCAATTTGATATTAATCAACCTATTTAATTCTTTATACATTGCTAAAAATTCATTAATAAAAAATCTATTATAATTATTAAATCAATATATATATATATTAACTACCTTGATCTGCAGCCGCCTTGCATATTTGATGTTGCTCCAATGAGGTATATTGCTAAGGAATGAAAGCCGCCTTGCATATTTGATGTTGCTCCAATGAGGTATATTGCTAAGGAATGAAAGAAGAAGAAGAAAAAAGGACACGGCTCAAGTCTTCATATGATTACTTATCAACTCTATCTTTTCATTCACTGCACGTATACATACATACATATATATTAATTCTTATATTGTCTTCAAGTGCTGCTATTGAATGTTCACTTTTTCTTCTTTATTTATTTTTCTTATTTCGGTAGTAAACAACACATATATGACCATTTGCAGCAGCTAGGTTTTTTCTTCTATTTTTTTACCCCACACCTTTAACCCTAATGTATCTATATATATTGATAATATTGATAACCTAGTAGCATTAGTGTTAAAATATTTTGTGCTTAATTATTTTTAAAGCTCATAAAAGTTTTTTAATATTATAAAAAAAATATTTTTTAAAACACATCTTAAAAATATTAAGACACATCTAAAAAATATTTAAACACATCTATCTAAGAGATAACTAATTGATAAATATTTTAGCACAAAAAATAATTTCAAATTTATGAACATATGCTATTAAATGTATGAATGCAATCATATATGTTGTAGTTATAAAAGATATACCTGGAGTACGATTATCTAAAACTCGAGAATTTGTTCAGTTTTTCTTGATAGACTTGATAACATGCCTAAAAAAATTTACATGTAAATATTTTGTCCATGAAAATAGAAAACACTCATAATCCTTACACATTCCCTATACTAAATCACCATTGGCTCTCTACGTGTAAGATCGGGTATACTTGCTTAACTCTTCCTAAATAATCATACTTGTGTTAGAACATGAATAATGCCACAACTTGCTTATTTAATTCAAATTCGAAGGCATTCTAACATTTCCAAAATAGGGGTTACTAATAGTTGATTATTGCATCTTTAAATAGTTTTAGGGTGCTCCTAAACCTATCATTGTAATTTCAAATATAAGTTTTGGTAGAAATGTCTATATTCATTTATATAAAAATATACATAAACTAGACATTTCAATCTTTAAAACAATATATCATGCACTAAAATATCATTTGGAAAACCCTTTCAATTCTATCTAATACCATTTAGTTTCAAAACAAAAGTTTAGGACAATTTCAACAAAACATACCTTTAGTTAATTTACTATAAATTTGTTTAGAAAACTCAAAACTCAAAACGGAAAAATGTTTCTAAAATTAGACATGTTAAGATTTTAAAAAAGATATAAATCATCCAATTCAATCATTGAAACTATTTCAAATAACAAAAATACCAATTGGGTTCCTAGTAGTTTTTCCAGCACTAATCTTACTTGACGTACCTTTGGTTAAACGTGTATAACTATGTTTAGAAAATTTGAAATGACAGACAAAAAAATGTTTCTAAAACTAGACATCTTGAATATAATTTACTGAATTCTAAACTATATAAAAATTTCAAATAGGAAAAATACTGAGGGTTCTCCAGCTTGACTTTCATAGAACCACCTTCAATTTAATGTATATAACTTTACGTAGAAAACTTGAAATGAAAAACCATAAAATTATCATAAAATATAAATTTATACCTTTATAAGGATATATGAAAAAAATTTAGTTATTCCTAAAGTTTTCTCAGCTTCGATTTGAATTTACTACAAAAATAGTTACCTAGCTATACTATTCTTAGAATTTCTATATTCTTCTCTTTATTCTTTCTTCATTTTTTTTCTTTATTAATAGCTAATTTTGTGCCAAGCTTCTTAGAAAATTTGAAATGACAAACAAAAAAATGTTTCTAAAACTAGACATCTTGAATATAATTTACTAAATTCCAAACTATATAAACATTTCAAATAGGAAAAATATTGAGGGTTCTCCCAACTTGACTTTCATAGAACCACCTTCAATTTAATGCATATAACTTTGCATAGAAAACTTGAAATAAAAAACCATAAAATTATCATAAAATATAAATTTATACCTTTCTAAGGATATATGAAAACAAATTTAGTTATTCCTAAAGTTTTCTCAGCTTTGATTTGAATTTACTACAAAAATAGTTACCTAGCTATACTATTCTTAGAATTTCTATATTCTTCTCTTTATTATTTTTTCCTTTTTCCCCTATTCTTTCTCTATTTTTTTTCTTTATTAATAGCTAATTTTGTGCCAAGTGTTTTAGAAAAGTTTTCACTAACAAGATAAGTAAGACATGTTGACATCAATTCCTTATTTTTTGAACGGTTATAAGAGCTTGTGTACTCTTAAGAATAAGGATGTGACACCTCGTGCTTAAAAAAATATTAAGTAAAATATCAAAATACCCTTGTCTCATAAATTAAATTTTTTTTAAGATTTATTATCATTTTCGTAACTTTGTACTAAAATTATAGAAATTAATTTAACTCTTTTTAATTTATTATAACACATGTACAAAACTCATAAATTTCATCTTCTACACATTGAGTGTAAAATTGTGAAATTGTTGGAAATATAACTTTGGTTAAAATTTTATTTCTTGTAAAGAATGAGATGTTACAATTTTGATTAATCTCAATCAGATATCGGATGACAAATATATGGTAATAATAGTGAAAAGTGCTCAATAAAACTTTCCATATTTGGATTTTGTCTTCTAATTACTTGTGCTATATGTCCAAGCTATTCTTAGGTGCTTGCTTCATGGCCCAAAGGATAATCACATATTAAGCTCTTCTTTGATTATTTTACCCAATTGGTACCTGTATGAATCTTTCGATGATGCTTCTTGTAAGTCATGTTGTAATTTGTAACTGTGTATTAGCTTCCCCTATGCAAAATATGGAGTTTATTTATTTTACTTAGTGTTCTATCTTCCATTGTGTAAGATTAGTTACTACAGATCAATAATGCATACCACATATATTTAGGGACACTATGATTGAAAGCATGTTTTTCACACAATATGGGATTGGTTGTTTAGTATGCATGATAGTCTATGAGTGGTGGACATCTCAATTCAATGGCTTGTGTTATTTTTACTAGAGATCTCAAATGTGTTCCTACTTGAGATCTATAAGCAATGATGATTGGTCTGTGATAACTCTATGAAAGTAGAGTGATCAATACACATTTTGACTTAATATTTGTTCATTTTATTCAATTAGTACTTTTGAGGTTAAAAATATTAAAATATGAACTTTTTAGTGAAAAGGGATGACAATATAATTTTTTTTAAAACTTTTTGTGGATTTTTTATGAATATTTTAATGCAGGACCATTCAAAACAAGACACGTGGAGACCACACAAGAAAAAGGGAGCTAATTGGACCACACTGTGTGTACCAGGTGATGTAGGCATTGCCACATATTGAATGACATTCATTTTGAGTTTTCTCGCACTGCCAATAAGTGTGCCACAAATCATCATATGATTCGTCTGTTCATTCCATGGAAGCATCATGTAATCCAAATCAACAAATCATAGTATGCCATATAGTGCTAACTTAGTACGCATTGCCTAGAACCAGTCTACCCTCTCACACATTGCGCGGTTATTGGTCCTATGTTTTCCCTTGCCACGTGTCATGATCCCATTGGATAATGCTATTTATTTTTCCTTTTTTACATCTCAGCTCTCGACCTAAAGCTGATTTGACGATCCAAACTCTATCTAAGTCTAATTTAATTCACTAAATGCACCAAAAATCCTACTAGAAAAATTTACAATTTTTTTTATCACTTTTTAGTTCCAAGAAGAGAGAAAATACAGAAAAAAGTTCAAAAGGAGATACAATTTGGTGAATATTCAAGAGTAGATTGGTGCTACAATTTAGGAGATGGTTTCTATTTATTCTTCTTCTTGTTTCTTTATCAATTTTCATGTATTTCTTTATGAAAAAATGTGAGTTTTATGAATACAATTGTGTCTAGCTAATTTATTAATCTAGGGGTCTTATGAACCTAATTTTCTACATGTGATGATATAATGTTTTACCCTAATTATGATTTCAATTTAATTATATTATTTAATCTAATTTTTTATGCTATTAATTATTTGGCCCACAATTGATCCGTATAAGTAATTAAATATATTTGAGAGAATTATTTAATTATATGTCTTGATTGATTAAATGACATGTATGGTTTCTAGGCAGAGATGCATGATTCTTATGTATGTGATCCATAATTGATGAACTTAATGAGTAGTATGTAATTTAATTAACATGTGATTGTGATTAGGTTAATTACTAAATAGTGTATGGTTTACTTGAGAGAGGAATACATACAGGTTAGATTCAATTGATCATGTAATTGATTGGTAATTATATTGGGAGATTTTAGTGATTTATATGTTTTGAAAATTGATGGATTAAGTATTTCAAGATATTTTCTCATATATCTTCTTAGCTGCAAATTTTAAGTTAATTAATTACCGCTATTTAATTTTAATTCTTTTAATTTTATTTTCTCAAAACACAATAAATTGACCTTTATGTTTTAAGTTTTAAAATTAATTTCTAATAACATAATTTTCTTGGAAACAATCTTTTCTTATCATTATATTACTTGTTTGCGATACATATACTGTGTACCTATTGCACACAATTCATGTCAATCAAGTTTTTGGCGCAGTTGCTAAGGATTATAAACATTATAAATTAATTTTTATTTTATTTTATTTTAGTAATTTTTCTTTAAATATTTTTCATAATTTTAATTTATTTATTTATGTATTTATTTTAAATTTTGACATCTTCTTTAGTGCTATTAAAAATATACTTACCTCTATTGCATAAGCAAATTCCATAAGAGATAAATTTTTCCTTTAAATCATACAATTGATCGTACTTAGAGATCGATAAGGAAAGAAAAGTTATCATCTAAATGAAAGAAATGGCTAATCCATTAGAAATAAACAATAATGAGAAAAATTTGAACAACCAGATATTTTTAATGGATGATAGGGATAGAGCTATGAATGAATATGCATTACGTATGTTGGAAGGACGGAATCCAAGTATTACAAGCTAAACATTCAAGCTAATTAGTTTGAACTAAAGCCAATGATATTTCAAATGTTATAGAGAGTTAGACAATTCAGCGGATTACTAACAAAGGATCCATATTTACATCTTAGATTGTTTATTGAAGTTAGAGATTCATTCAAATTCATTGATGTGATCGAGGAGGTGTTTAGTATTAGATTGTTCCCTTACTCTTTATGATACTGTGCTTAAGCTTGGCTAAACTCTTTGCCACCTAATTCCATTACAACTTGGAATGATTTGGCGGATAAATTCTTAATGAAATACTTCCCACCAATAAAGAATGCCAAGCTTAGGAGTGATTGTACCTCCTACCAACAAATTGAAGGGGAACTTTATATGAAGCATATGATTCAAAGAATTGCTAAGGAAGTGTCATCACCATGTTATCTCTCATTGGATCCAAATAGATACTTTCTACAATGGTCTCAATGCTCAAACAAGAACCATTGTTGATACATATGCTAATGGTGCTTCGCTAGCCAAATCTTACAATCAAGGTTATGAATTACTTGAGAAAATGGCTAACAATAATTATCAATGGCCAATGAATAGAATGGAAACCACTAAAAGAGTTGCCAAATTGTATGAGGTAAATGATATCATGGCACTTATAGCTTAAGTGTCATATTTGGTGAATCTTTTGAAAGCTTAATACTTATCGGTGAGTATAAACCAGGTCTAAGATTCAAGGGTGTCTTATGTCTTTTGTGGGGGAAAGCTCATTTATTTGATAATTTTCCAAATAATACTAAATTAGCATGTTATGTGGGTAATATGAACTGAAACAATAATCCATACTCAAACATATATAACCTAGGATGGAGGCAACATCCAAATTTCTCTTGGAGTAATAAAACAATCAAGGTGATAATCAATTCAACTGTCAATCATTTTCACCACTTGATTTTTGACAACCATAATAATCATAAGGCTAAGAGAAGAAGCAACCTATTGAAGACAATACAAATTCTTTAATGGGGATGGTGAAAGACTTCATCCAGTCAATAAATATAAAAGCATCAACTCAAAAGGCTTCAATTTGAAATTTAGAGACCTAAATAGGGTAACTTGCCTAGGCCATAAGTCAAAGGCCTTAGGCTAACCTTCTAAGTGTCATAATTATAAACCTAAAGAGAGAATGTAAAGAGCACTGAAATGCCATAGCCTTATAGAGTGGTAAAAATCTAGAGGAGGAATATGAGACTCAAAAAGATGAGGAGGAATAGGAAGCTAAAAAGGATGAGGAGGAACAAGTGGATAAATAAAGCAATAAAAAGGAAATAATTTATCCAAAAAAGAGCAACCTCAATAAACCCACTATTTCTTTCCCTCAAAGACTTCAAAAGTAAAAGTTAGATACAAAGTTTTAAAAAAAAATTGGATGTCTTCAAGAAGCTGCACATAAATATACCATTTGCAAATGCACTTGAAAAAATGCCATCTTATGCCAAATTTTTAAAGGACATCCTGTTTAAGAAAAGAAAGCTTGGAGATAATGAAACAATAATCTTGACTGAAGGTTGTAGTGCCATCATTGCTAGAAAACTATCCCAAAAATTGAAAGATTTGGGTAGCTTTGACAATCCTTGCACAATTGGGAACATGAAATTTGAGAAAGCATTATATGACTTAGGTTTATGCATTAACATTATGCCATTATTGGTCTTCAAGAGATTGTGGGTTGGTAAATCCAAATCCACTTTAGTAACATTTCAAATGAAAAATAGATCAATTAAGCAACCATACGGTGTAGTAGAAGATATGCTAGTAAAAGTAGATAAGTTCATCTTTCTAGTGGATTTTATTATACTAGACATGGAAGAAGACTGTAACATTCCTATCATACTTGGTCTTCCATTCTTAGCAATGGAAGAGCACTCATTTATGTACAAAAAAGTGAGCTTACAATGAGAGTTCATGATGAACAAGTAATATTTAAATTTTAAAAGCATATGAACTCCCTAATATTGATAATATTGATGAATGCTTTAGGATAGATGTCACCGATCAAGATGATAATTTCAAAAATTTTGTTGCATCACCCATACTTAAGACTATTACACATGATGTTGTGAACAATGAATTAAACTCATCAAGAAATAACTCAATCTATTTTAACTTTGAAAGTATGGAATCTATGATTGATATTGTTAATTGTGTGAACTATTTGGAGGCTACATCTCCCATGTGTATACCTAATATGGTTGAGGAGAGTTTTGATATGGGATCTAAGCTCAAACTATCTATTGAAGGGTTAACAAGGTTAGACCTCACACCTTTACCCTACCATCCCCATTCAAGTGGGTAAGTCCAATGGAGAGGTGAAAAGGATACCATAAATACATAAATTCGATGAGCTATGATGAAGTGCTTATAAGAATGCCAAAAAGTACAAAAAAAAAAAAACAAAAATATGGCATGATAAGAGAATTGAGTACCGTGTTCTTAAACAGGAACATAAAGAATTTTTTTTGAAGTTTTTGATAAGTTCAAAACCCCATGCATCAAGCTACAAAATAAGAAATTTAATCTATTAGTACTATCATCAAAATTAGGAGTAACCATTGTAAAGAATTTAAGAATTCAAAGTTCAATTCCTTTCATGATGTAGTGGGTATTCAATATGAGTTTTCGACTCCCAAGATACCTCGACAAAATGTTGTAGTTGAAATGAATAGTAGAGTTATCCAAGAGATGGCTTAGGTCATCTTAACTAGTAAAAATTTAGCAATACATTTTTGGGCAAAAATTGTTAACATTGCATGCTACACACTGAATCATTGCTTCTTAAGACTCGATACTTTTTAGTTTTCATATGAGCTTATGCATGGAAAGAAACCTAATCTTAAGCAACGTTGAGTGTTTGGAAGTTCTTGTTATATTCTTAGAGATAGAGATAATTACAAGTTTGAGGTAAATATTGATATTGGAATTTTCTTAAGATACTCTAACAATAGCCATGCTTATTGGGTTTATAATTTTGGGTTTATAATTTAAGAACTTCTACCATCATGGAATCAGTCAATGCTGTGATTCATGACTTTGATGCCTCTAAACTTATGGAGTTTGATGACAATGGTGTTTTCGGTGTTTAGAATTTTCCAAACAATGCCACCGATAATGTTGAGACTCATTCTATAATAACTCCAACTGACCCTCCTAGAACTTCTGAGGAAGAGAAAGAAGATGATGAAGAAGACCTATATCTTCCAAAGTGTTTAAGGAAGGCTAATTATTTGGACCATATCGTTAGTGATAGAAGGTGATGTTAGGATGAGACGTCAACTATAGGAGATCTTGAACTACATGTGTTTCACTTCTACTATCCGCCCTAAAAATGTTAAGGAAGCCCTACAAGATATACATTGCGTTAACTTTATACAAAAGGAAATTAATTTGTTTTAGAAGAATGATGTTTGGTACCTTGTTACTAGACCTAAGATAAACTTGTTATTAGAACTCACTATCTGTACAAAAACATCAAAGATGAAAATGTAATAATTGCTTGAAACAAGTCTCATCTTATTATGTACAATGCATGTGTTTTTGTTGCATATATGTATATGTTTTAACTATGAGTGTGTACCTATATAGGTGTATTTTTTTGGGTTTTGGGTATTCGATGTGTATTGATGTTTTGTTCATTAGAACAAACATCTTTAGTTCATCTTTATAATCATCTCATGTTTGATGTGTATTTGTACTTAGTTATGTAGTGATTTGATACAAAAAGCTGAAGGGAAAGATTGTAAGTCTTATTGTACTTTGTGCTTGTGTATTGGCTTCCTGTGTACAAAACAAGGAGTTTGTTTATTTCCTTCAGTGTCTTGTTTTCCTATGTGTAATGTTACTTACTATACATCAATAATGTACACATGCACATAGTTAGGAACAATATGATTGAAAGCATGTTTTTCACACACTACAGGGTTGGTTATTTAGTATGTATGTTAATCTATAAGTAGTGGATTCTGGCTTGGTTCAGGTACGGTTATTTATGAAAATTAATCGATAATTTTTAGATTGAAAAAATGTGATTTTTGGAAACTTGATGAAGTCCTTGACAAAAGCCTCATCGGATCCCTTGACGGACCCCCAGAGAAGTGGTCTGGCCATTGGTATTTCTTTTATAAATACCATTTTATTAATTATTGTAATTAATTCAAAAAACCTAATAAAACTATGCCAAAAGTTTCTAACATTTTGAATTCTATCTTTAATAATTATTTTGAAAGTGTTTCGGTATTTATCATACATCTATGTCAGCGTAAAAGTATGGTTGAATATTTTATAAATTTTTTGAGAACTCTACATTGAGAGTGGATTGAGTTGAATTGTTTAAGTTCTCTTATCTTTGGTGATGTAGGATAAAATATGGAATGTTTGTCCTACTTTGGCTATGTGTAATAAGTGGTTGATTATGTTGATCAAATCATTGGTTATATGTAGTACGTTGTTGAGTGTGTGTCATTCATAGATGATTTATGGTTTATGGTGGAAAGTATTTCCCATGGTGGTTTTTGATTGTTCTAATTAAGGGTAGTTCTCAAGGTTGATTATTTATTCACTTTACATATTACTAATCTTCGATTTCTAATCACACCACATTGAATGGTGTTGGTTTTGAAGGAAAGTCTAGTTCATGTGTCAAACCAGATTTTTACAAAGGTAGCAAGTAAGGGTAGTAATAAGTAGTTCGGATAAAGGTCCTAATGATAGAGGTATTGGCAGTTTTATTTCTATCAGGGTTGCAATTGTTTTATTGCTTAGTGAATTTGTTTACTGCCGAAATATTTCCATAAGTAACTCAAGGATTTACTACATAAATAGGACTTCTATGTGGGTTTACCTCGTTACTTGATTGTGTTTGAATGATCTACTGTGTTGTGAGTACAATCTAAGTCTTGACATTATATGTTACCACATATAAGATCAGGAATCTGATTGGAAAACTGCTTAATTCTATTTTGCATGCTTTGCTTCATATTTGTTCTGCCTGTAACTATATTTTTCTATATGAGTATATAAACTATTTGTCTGAGTTTATTTATGCTATGTTATCTTTTTTATTTTTGCTACTTGTATGGATGAGTCCTTTAGGAGTCATTATCTACTTACCTTAGTAGTGTATCAGATTTTAGACTCTTTCACTCCTTGATTCTTGTCATTTGATAATTTGACCCAATTGATACATGGCATTGATCCTTTGTTGATACTCCTTGATTCTCATTAAAGCATATAGTTGGTTGATAGTATTAGCTAGTATATTTGAGTAACAAAAGAGTCAGGTATGTATATGATATTTAACTTTGTCTTAGTATGACATATGAAGTAATTTACTAATAGATTATTATGTTACTAGGAGTTGCAATGGACTAAATATTACAAGCCTCGTAATATTATCACATTGATCTCTAAGGTAGCTTACATAATCTAAACACTTAATATGAAGAATATGGTCATTCGGTAAACCAATATCATATTGGGCTTTAAGCATGTTATATACATGAAAGAGAAAAATGGTATTAGAGAAAACTTGGATGGTGCATGGGAACATGAAAGTGTGAACCATCAAATTGATCATCGTTTGAAGAAAATTCTAGTAGGGAACATAAAAGTGGTATAGGTAATTAAAGTTCTAATATGTGGGAACAATTTCACAAAGGTTAATAGAACTTCTGAACTAAATGGGTAAGCAATAAGTAGAAAGGGGGTGATACACCAATCCATAGAATTCTTTTGTGAGTTATATTTCAACTCAGCTAAGAAGGCCTCAAAACATTAATTAAGTAGAAAGCACCGTGGAATATGCAATAACAACAACATGCTTAAGTCAACAGTTCACCATTCAAATGACTAGCATATAAGAAATAAAAATTTATGGTAAAGACACCAATAAGGTGTGCCTTAAAGGCTCCATCCAGGCTAGCAACATACACTAAACAAGGAAAATAACATATAACATGTTGATCAGGAAAACATATAATGAAAGTGATAAAGGAGTTCGGACAAATTCAAGACCTCCTATGTGTAAACTTATTCAATAAATGATGATTGTACTCTAAAACATCAAAGCATACATAACATAGCATTTAACATGGTAAATTCACATAGAAACCAACTTATATGTTTTATCATCCACAGTTTGTGTTGGGGAAATTACTAGTAGTAACCAATTCAATAATAATAGAAAATAAAATGTTCATAAAGAAATATAACACCTATACTGTTATTAGTGGGAGAACTATGCTCGATTGCACCTAACTTATCTCTATTGTTGTCTGCATAGTAACTATAATCCATGTAGATCCTAGCATGTTCCCAAAGCTTTATCACCACATGATTTGATCAACTATTGATGGATCAACCTCCTAGTATGCAAACACATAGGATACTCACCTATAGAGTCTGAAACTCTCTCCATATAGGCTTTTCATCTATGGAAAACATTGCAACCTCACAACATCCATCCAATACATGTCTATCCAACTCAAAGATTTTTCACCACATAGGTTTATCATCTATGAATTCTTTTGTGACATTGCAATACCAAGCTGACATAAAGCACACTAACATTGAGAGAATTTTCACCAAATAGGCTCTTCATCTACAGGAACTATTACAATCTCACAACTACCAGCCAACAACGTATGGTAACTCAACACATAGAAACCTCACCATATAGGCTTAAATCCTATGATGTAGCATTTTTGTGATTTTAAAAGTGTGGGTGGTGAGATTGATAGAGAGTCCCATGTGGATTTTATCCTAGTGTCCCTATCTCCAAGTTTCAATAACTTTCGAATGAATTGCAATTTGAATAAGTTAAATCTCACTTTGGACAACTGATGACCAAACTATAGGATGCTAAAATTTTGTAAAACATGAAGTAATGATGTTATTCTTAGGAACATCCCAAGAAAAGACATGCATCTAGAACTAAAGAAAAGCCAACACATGGAAATTACTTCAAATATAGTGCCAGATGACATTGGAAAAATCAATGCTCTCAACTCAACCAAAAAGATATGGGTTATATTAATATAACATAAATTTGTTTAGTTATTTAGTTAAATAACACTTAGATTGTTAACTCTGGAGCCACTAATCATATTTGCTCTTCTTTGGCATGGTTTTGGGGAACCAAGCAGATCAATGAAGGACATGTTAGCTTGGAATAGGCCAAGTCATAAGTGTTTCAACTATAGGAACTATTGTTTTATCTTTTAGTGATTCTTAGACTTTAAATTTAGTTTATTACTTATATGTACCATGCATTAAGAGAAACCTTATTTTTGTTGATTGTTTACAAGATAAATGATACAAATTTATATTGAAGTCTTTTGCTATTAGTTGTTAGAATAAATATTTTATTTTTTATGAATATATGCATGATCAACTTCACCTCAATATTCCTATTTAGTTAATTTTGCAAAAATAATTCAAGAACCTTTGACCAAAAACCTAAAGGTATCTTCTAGTTTACAATTATGGCACTTAAGGTGAGGTCACATAAACCAAAATAGGTTATAAAGAAAGGCTAAGACTTGACATATTGGTCCATATGATAATCAACCATCCTCTTCGTGAGTCTTGTTTGGATGGTTAGGAGACTAAACATTGTTTTTATCCAAGGGTAATCAAGTGGATGGTCCATTGGTATTGGTGCACCACGAATGTGTGTTAACTTGAGTATAAGTATACTGAGGAGAATTAAACATACATGCAATATGGGTGCAAGATGAATTTATCCTTTAAGCAAGGAGTTAGCTTTGAGGTTCAAGTTTCCTATTTTAGAGTGTGTAGGAAAAGACCCAGTAAGAGGAATGAGAAATTGACTAAGTCTTTATACATTGTTATACTACTTGCTATCAACTTATATGAGTTGCATGGATGAATGAGCAGTTGTATGGCCTAGTTCCTTGATAAGTGATAAGTGCTCAAAAAGCACTAAAATAACCATGATTTTATGTACATTAATTGATTAAAAATATATATATTTATATGTTTTATCATATATTTATATAAATTTGTCTTTTTCGGAATCACGGGTATTTTTATTATTTTTCAGGTATTTTGGCTTAAAAATGCAATTTAAAGACTCAAAGAGGAATACTTGAAGCAATACATCACAAATATATTAATAAATAAGTGGGAAAAGGTCAACAAACATGGAAAAATTGGACAAAATGGGGCGAAAAGGCGTTGGGCGCGAGGAGGGGCTATCGGGCACTCACATACAAGGGGGCTATAGTCGGCGCAGCGGCTGCGTGAACAAGCAAGCCTGGGGCGACGCAGCAGCATACTGGGTCAAGGCTGCGCTAGGCAGTGGGGCGTGATTTCCGTCTTTTTGACATTTTTGACCTTTTCGACCCATTTTGTCCAATTTTTTCATGTTTGTTGACCTTTTCCCACTTATTTATTAATATATTTGTGATGTATTGCTTCAAGTATTCCTCTTTGAGTCTTTAAATTGCATTTTTAAGCCAAAATACCTGAAAAACAATAAAAATACCCGTGATTCCGAAAAGACAAATTTATATAAATATATGATAAAACATATAAATATATATATTTTTAATCAATTAATGTACATAAAATCATGGTTATTTTAGTGCTTTTTGAGCACTTATCACCACCTCAACCGACTGCTAGTCCCTTAGCAAGAGAAGCGATAAAAACTAAAAATTAAATTATCCTAAATCACTTCCGTGGATTGACACGGTTGCATTGCATTTAGCCTATGCAACAAGCCTTTAAACCCCTAGGTTGCCCTAGTGGACGAGTTTGTGTCTCGTGAGGGTTTTCAGTAATGATACCCACAAACATTGAACTAAATGTAAAAATAAAAACAATCAAATCAAAAACTAAAATTACAACAAAATCAAAAATTAATTTAAGAATAAAAGAAAACAACATATCACAAAAATGTCTCATACTTTTTTAATCTCTTTTAAGATTATAATTAAAATCTCAAGCATAAGTTATTTTAATCTCTTTAAACAATCATGATTTTATTATAATAATTAGTCGAAAATCATTTTCATATTTCCTATCAAAAATGTATCAATTTAATTTTACCCAATTTCAGTGTCATGAATCAGAATTCGCTTCAACTCTATTCCCTGAAAAACAATAAAAATACCCGTGATTCCGAAAAAGACAAATTTATATAAATATATGATAAAACATATAAATATATATATTTTTAATCAATTAATGTACATAAAATCATGGTTATTTTAGTGCTTTTTGAGCACTTATCACATGCAAACAATTGAGTAACCTTTATATTGGGAGGTAATCATTATCTCATAGGCATACGAGATTGAATTAGAGTAGTTTTCACGGGTATTCTCTCAAGGAGAAACTAAATATTTACACAAGGGTTAGGCATTAGACTCGAAAAGTGATTCGTAGGAATTTTGGAGTGTCTTGTTGTGAAACAATCAAATTTATACTATGCGAACTTGTGGTCCATTAAACCAAGTGTTACATGTTTTTAGTAGCATAGTTTAGGTTGTATCAATGGAACATGATAAGGCCTTACTAATTACAATGAGGGACTAGAGGATGTTGGTGCACCTTAGTGGATGATTGCAATGGAGTAATAAATGAAGTCCATATACTCCAATGGCATTTAGAAATTTGTAGTGGCATTAAAAGAGGTAAATTTTATTAAATGGTTGTATAATGATCTATAAGTGAAGGAAAGAATGGATGGGAAGGTGAAAACCTTTAATTCAAAGCTAGTAGCATAGGGCTTTACCCAAAAATGGGTATAGATTATGAAGAGTCATTCTCACATATGGCTATGTTGACATCCAAAAGAATAATTTTAGCCATAGTTGTTTATAATATCTTTTTCACCTCTCCATTGGACTTTTTCACTTTCATACTTGATTGAGGATATGAGGGTAGAAGTGCGGGGTCTAAACTTGGTGGCTCTTCAATTGATGATTTAAGTTTAGATCCTATCTCAAAATTTTCCATTATCGCCTTTGATACAAACATGAGAGATGCATCCTCCAAAAAGTTCACATAGTCCACAATATCAACCTTCGATGCCATACTTTCAAAGTTATAATAGGTTGAGTTATTTTCTAGTGATTTTATGTCCTTGTTTACAGCATCATGTGTTAAAGTCTTAAGTTTGGGTGACGCAACAGATTCTTTTAAGCCATTCCCACAATCAGTAACATTTATTCTTAAATATTTATTAGCATTATCAATATCAGAGGGTTCAGATTCTTTAAAAACTTTAAATATTACTTGTTCATCTTACACTTTCATTGTAAGTTCACCTTTTTTTACATCAATGAGTGCCGTTTCGGTTGCTAAGAATGAACGACCAAGTATGATAGGAATGTCATGGTCCTCTTCCATGTCTAGCACAATGAAGTCCACCAGAAAGATGAATTTGTCTATTTTTACTAACAAATCTTCTACCACACCTCGAGGTATTTTAATTGATCTATCTACCATTTGTAATGTTATCTAAGTGGGTTTTGCTTTACCAACCCCCAATCTCTTGAAGACCTAGAACCCAAGTCACGTAGTGCCTTGCCAAAATGGATGTTCCCAATAGTGCAAGGGATGTCAAAACTAATTGGATCTTTTAGTTTTTTTGGTAGTTTTCTATTAAGAATGACACTACATCCTCCAGTCAAGGTTATTGTTTCATGATCTTTAAGCCTTCTTTTCTTTGATAGTATATCCTTCATGAATTTGTCATAAGATGGAATTTGTTCAAATGCCTCTACAAATGGTATGTTTATGTGTAGCTTCTTGAAGACTTCTAGAAATTTTGAAAATTGCATATCTGACTTTTGTTTTTGCAGTTTTTGAGGGAAAGGAATAGTGGGTTTGTAAAGGTTGCTCTTTTTGGTAGAATTATTTCCTTTCCATCACTCTCTTTATCCACTAATTCCTCCTCCTTCTTTTTAGTTTGATAGTCCACTTTATCCTTTTTAATTTCTTGTTTCTCCTCATCCTTTTCTATCTTATGTTCTTGTTCTAAAGTTTTACCACTCCTCAAGGCTATGGCGTTGCATTGGTCCTTACCTTCTCTTCTTGGGTTTACAATTGTGTCACTTGGAAGGTTCCCTTGAGGCCTTTGACTTATAGCCTGAGCAAGTTGCCCCATTTGGTTCTCCAAATTTCGAATTGAAGCCTCTTGAGTTGACACTTTTGTATTCACTGATTGGATGAATTCTTTCATCATCCCCATTAAAGCACTTGTATTGTCCTCAGTAGGTGGCTTCTTCTCTTGGGCTTGTGATTGTTGTGGTTGTTGAAAACCAGGTGGTGGAAATGATTGATGGTTGAATTGATTACCACCTTGAATGTTGTTATTGCTCCAAGAGAAATTTGGATGTTGTCTCCATCCTGGGTTATATGTGTTTGAGTATGGATCATTGTTTCAATTCACATTACCCACGTAGCAAATGGATTCAGGATTATTTAGACAATTATCAAATAAATGAGCTCTTCCATAAAACACATACGATGCTATTGAATCTTGGACCTCGTTTATACTCATTGGCAAGTTTTGAACCTTCAAAAGATTAACCAAAGATGAAACTTGAGCTGTAAGTGCTGTGATATCATTTACCTCATGCTAATGGAGCTTTGCTAGCCAAATCTTACAATTAAGCTTATGATTTACTTGAGAAAATGGCTAGTAATAATTATTACTAGCCATTTTCTCAAGTAAATCATAAGCTTGATTGTAAGATTTGGCTAGCAAAGCTCCATTAGCCGATGCATCAACGATAGTCCTTGTTTGAGCATTGAGACCATTGTAAAAAGTTTGCATTTGAATCCAAGAAGGAATACCATGATGAGGGAACTTCCTTAGCAATTCCTTGAATATTTTCCATGATTCATATAGAGATTCTCCTTCGTGTTATTGGTAGGAAGTAATGTCATTCCTAAGCTTGGCATTCTTTGTTGGTGGGAAGTATTTCATCAAGAATTTCTCCGCCAAACCATTCCAAGTTGTAATGGAATCAGGTGGCAAAGGGTTTAGCCAAGTTCAGGCACGGTCTCACAAAGAGTAAGGGAATAATCTAAGCCTAAATGCTTCCTCGGTCATACCACTACAGTTAAATGAATCTACAACTTCAATAAACAATCTGAGGTGAAGATGAGAATCCTTTATTGGTAATCCACTGAATTGTCCAATTGTTTGTAGCATTTGAAACATCACTGCCTTTAATTCAAATTGATTAGCTTGAATGTTTGGCCTTGTAATACTTGGATTCAACCCTTCCAATATAGGTATTGCATATTCATTCATAACTCAATCTCTATCATCTATCAAAAACAATTGATTATTCAAGTTTAGCCCGTTATTGTTTATTTCTAATGGATTAGCCATTTCTTCCTCTTGGGTGACTTGTTGTTTTCTAATTGATCTCAAAGTACGCTCAATTTCAAGATCTAAAGGTAAGATTTTTTCCTCACGAACTCTACTCATACAATAGACTCAACTATGTTTCTACAATACTAAAGGAGATGTCTAAATAAAAACTAAAAAAAATTAACTAAATAAATAAATTAAAGTAAAGAAAATAAATAAGTCCCTAAAAGAATATAAATAAATTTAGATTAAAATTAAAGTAAAGAAAAATAGATTAAGAAAAGTTAAAATTAATAATAATAATAATAAATATTAATAATCTCCGACAACGGCGCCAAAAACTTGATCGCCACACAAATTGTGTGTGCAATGAATACGCAAGTATATGTATCATAACAAGTAATATAATGATAAGTAAAGATTGTTCCCACAGAGATTATATTTTTTAGAAACTAATTTTTAAAACAAAAAATAATAAAAATCAATTTTTTTGGTGTTTTTATATCTTAAGAAAGAAAAATTAAAATAACTAAAAGTAAATAGTAATAATTAATTAAATCATATTTTGTGACTAAAAAGATATATGAGAAAATATTTAGGAATACTTAATCCTCCAATTTTCTAAACATACGAATCACTAAAATCTCTCCAATATAATATCAATTAATTACATGATCAATTGAATCTAACCTAGTAAATATTCATCTCTCAAGTAAACTACACACCATATAATAATTAATTTAATCGCACTCTCATGCCAATTAAATTGCATACTACTCATTAAGTTCATCAATTATTGATCACATCCATAAGAATCATACATCTTTGCATGTTATTTAATCAAGACAAATAATTAAATAATTTTCTCAAATCTATTTAATTGCCTATATAGATACATTGTTGGCCAAACAATTAATAGCATAAAAATTAGATTAAATAATATAATTAAATTAATATTATAATTGGGTAAAAAAATATTAGATCAACACATGGTGAAAATTGGGTTCATAAGATTCCTAGATTAATAAATTAATTACACATAATTGTATTCATAAAGCTCATATTTTTCATAAAGACATAAAATTAATAAAGGAAATAGCAGAAAAAGAAATACAATCCATCTCTTAAATTGTAGAATTAATTTCCTCTTGAATCTCCACCAACATTGTGTCGTTTCTTCAATTTTTCTGTATTTTTAGCTTTAAAAACTGACTAAAATTATGCTAATGGAGTGATTACGGGCTTAAATAAAGCTCAGGTACAATTTGGACCTTCCGATCAACTTCAAATCAAGGTCTACGATCAAAACAAGCAAAATTGATAGTTTTAGCCAATCAAAATGCGACACGTGGCATCAGAAATTCATTGGTGAATCAGGGAGCGATGCGTGACAGGGGAGATGGTTAGAGTCAATGCTCGCCGAGTCAGCAATACCTGATGCGATGTGATTCTTGCGAATGGATGGCGTGGCGCACAGGTGAACGCACAGACCAATGGTGTGGTGACACGTGTCATGGCGCGTTGACCGATTTTTGAACCCGGATTGAATGCCATGTTGACACGTGGCGTGTGTTTCGTCCTTCTCCCACGCGGCGCGACGTGATTTGATGTCCGTGCTTGCATGGCATCTGCATGGTTGCCTAGTCATCTCCTCAGCTTGCGTGGCATGCCATATGGCAACTTCTGATTGGTCATGCGTTAAAAATTCATTAATAAATCCATAAAAATTCCAGAAAAATCCAAAAAAATTCCAAAAATTATATTTTTAGCCCTTTTCACAAAAAAGTTTATATTTTAATTTTTTAGCCATAAAAATACTATTTATTAAATAAAACAAGTAAATATTAAGTAAAAAAGTGCGCTAATAACTCTTGTTTCGTAGAGTCATCAGTTATCCCAATACCTTTATAAAAACTATATTTTGTAGGAAAAAATCAATTGATGGTAATTGTTCGATTTGGTTTCTTCTAAACCCATAAACGCATGCTCGTAGCATGTCTTCAAATGTTTCAACAATTATTTTTAAACCATCTATCAAGATGGTACTCTATACTATACAAAAGTTCCATTCATAAAATGATCGACACATGAATTGTGTGTAATGAATACACAAGTATTCATATTGCAAAAAGTAATATAATGATAAGAAAAGATTGTTATCACAAAGATTATGTTATTAGAAACTAATTTTTAAAACAAAAAATAAAATAAATTTTTTGGTGTTTTTATATTTTAAGAAAGAAAAATTAAAAGAACTAAAAATAAATAAAAATAATTAATTAAATCAGATTTGTTAACTAAGAAGATATATGAGAAAATATCTTAGAATACTTAATCCTCTAATTTTCTTAAATTTTAAATTACTAAAATCCCCTCATTATAATTATCAATTAATTACTTGAGCAATTGAATCTAATGTAGCATATATTCCTCTCTCAAGTAAACTACATACCATATAGTAATTAACTTAATGACACTCTTATGTCAATTAAATTACATACTACTCATTAACTTCATCAATTATGGATCACATACATAAGAATTATACATCTCTATCTAGAAACTATACATGTTATTTAATCAAGATAAATAATTATCTCAAATCTATTTAATTACCTTTATAGATTAATTATTGGCCAAACAATTAATAGCATAAAAATCAAATTAAACTAAAATCATAATTAGGGTAAAATATTATATCATCACATGGTGAAATTGGGTTCATAAGACACTTAGGAGAACAATATGTAGCACGTGAGATTTATTGGGAAAATTAGAGAGCACCACATGGCTGGAGGACCGATCTTAATCAAAACATACTCCATCAGTGCCACTTGGCACAACGTCATTTGTGGCTATGGATTGCATGGTTCACAATTGTACAAAGTGAACGAGTAGCATGACAACACGTGGTGCGAGAGTTGACTAAGTGACAAACTCAGAATGAACGCGGTGCTGACACATGTAAGGCAATCTATCACTCTATACACACAAATTTTCATTATTTGCAGGCTCCAATTTCTTGGCATCCGTGTGGCTTGCTCTGTCAGTTCTGTTGCTTACGTGGCATCCACATGGTATCTTTTGATTGGTCCTATGTTAAGAATTCATAAAAAATCTATAAAAATTCTCTAAAAAACCCAAAAAGTTTTAAAAATTATATTTTCACCCATTTTCACTAAAAATTTCATATTTTAATATTTTTAATCCTAAAAATACTACTTATTGAATAAAATGAGCAAATATTAAGTAAAAAACTAAACTGATGATTCTACTTTCATAGAGTCATCACACTCCAAATTTAACTCTTTGATTGTCCTCAAGTAAAGCCAAGTCTAACTAAATACAATGACATAGGCAGTATATTCATAAATATATATATATATATTAATACATGCATATTTAGGGAAAACTATCACTCTTAAAATTCGTACCATTCTATGACAAGGAGGTTCACATATTCCTCAATCAACGATCCATCAATACAAGGATATGTATGGTTTTTGAAGGATTGATTTGTGTATGTTACACATGATATCATCCAATTCACTTATGAAATCAACCTATACGAGCATGCTAATAATTTCAATCTTAGAACAAGTCTCATAAGTCTATTTTTTACATCTCTCTCCACTAATATAAATATGCACTTAGCTAAAGATCAATAAGAACTTTACATGTGCATAATGTAAGGCTTAAGAAGAGATCGATGAATGAAGAAATTTAGGCTCTTTTCACACCTTAGCTTTCATTTTGTTCATCATGCACTTTTTAACTGTAATTGAGCTTTAACTTGATATTTTAGTGCACATTCTCATATCATTTTTTTCATATTCTTTTATTCCATATCTTTTTTTTTATAATTTCACAACACCCCCAAACTTATTTTCAATTTTGTTTTTCTTTAGAGGGAAATTATGTAGTGAGGTTTTCTCTTTTGTTTTTTTCTCTCTCTTTACATTTCACCATACTCTATAGCATAACACATGTTTACATTATTTTCTTTTTAATACAAGTAAAAAGTGCAAGGGTAGGTAATGCTTATTAGTTAGGCATAAAATATGGCTTAAAGATATGAAAATTTCTTTGTTGGGCTCAAATGGGTTATTATGGATATTAATAATGGTTAGCTTAAAAGGCTCAATCGATCCAATTACGGCTTAAATCATTTCTCTTGCTAAATACTATTTAGGATTTCACCTCAAGGGATGATCAAATAGATTCTAAAACCCAATAGATCTCATTAACTAGCATGACTCACCACAAATTTTCTTTCAATAAGATTACCAAAATCAATCATAAATGTTCATAAAAATTTGAATAAATCCAATCAAAACTAGGGAGCATATCACATGATTAATGCAAGTATCTTAACGAGCATGTTACATTTCTTATCCTAATTATAACAACCAATTTTTATCATTGAGTTCATATATTTCATATTAAGCATGCATGCATTTAGTTTCCAAATATTTATCAATTTATACCGAAATCATGATTAAAAACATCTTAAAAATAAAACGAATTCCCTAAAAATTTAAATTCATACTAAATACTAAAGTAGAGAATGAAGTTCCTTCCTTAGCAATAGTGCCAAAAAATTGATCGACACACGAATTGTGTGCAATGAATATGCAAGTATACGTATCGCAACAAGTAATATAATGATAAGAAAATATTGTTTCCACGGAGATTATGTTATTAGAAACTAATTTTTAAAACAAAAAAATAAATTTTTTTGGTGTTTTTATATTTTAAAAAAGAAAAATTAAAAGAACTAAAAATAGATAACAATAACTAATTAAATCATATTTGGTAACTAAGAAGATATAAATAAAATATCTTGGAATACTTAATCCCCTAATTTTCATATAAATTACTAAAAGACTGATGATGCTATGAAAGTAGAGTCGTCAATCCATAGTTGCTCTTTTATTCTATATGTAGTAGTTTTCGGGTTAAAAATATTAAAATATGAACTTCTTAGTGAAAATGGGTGAAAATATAATTTTTTATGAATTTTTTAATGTAAAACCAACCAAAAGATGCCACTTGGATGCTACGGAAGCATAAGCGCTGGCCAGACATTGATACATGGATGCCACAAAGGTAAAGATGGTCAATTGGAGTGCGTTGCATATACAAGGTTATACATAACTTATCATATGTCAGTAAAGCATTTTTTCAAGTTTCACATTATGGTTAACGGGCATGCCACACGTTTCACGTTATTCGTCCATTCATTCCACTAGGGCACCACGCGATCTATATCCATGAATCACAACATGCCACATGGCACAGACTCAACAACCTTTGAACACAACTTGTCCACCCCACCACACTTCAATCCATGATTTGTCCAATGATTTCCCTATGCCATATGTTGCATTCTGATGAGACAAAACCGACATCGTGTTAGCAATACCGATTTTGCAAATACTTTTGTTTTATATTTTTAAAACTATCGTAAGTGCACGAATCATTTTATAGAAAATGACAAGTATATTCCCAAGGTCGATCTAAGAAAGGAATATATGTGGTTTTTAATTTATTATTCAAAATTTTAAAAACAAAATTAAATCTTAACCATCCTATCACGATATTTTTATTTTTGTGTTTCCTAATCTAATAACATAAAAAATAAACATAAATATGGATTCAATAAACAATTATGCAAATTTCTATCATTCATAAAAATAGAGTATTTAAGTATATAATAATTAAGTTAATTATACTTGATCATATTATTTAGGTTATTAAATATATAAATTGATATTTATTAATTTTTTTTCTTTTTGATACGAAAGTGTCCTTAGCGGGGCCTAAATTCTTTTGTTTAATATTAATTAACTAATATCCTTAGAGAGATAAAACTAGAGATAGAGAGAGAAGATTGATTTTTACAATGGGGGAGAGGGTCCTATTATAGATGAAGAAAAGGCCAAAAACAATTGGGAAAATATCTCAAAACTGATTTTGGACGCATTTGGACAAGCTGGCACGCATGTGAGGTTGAGAATTATGGAAAACAGGCATTGGCGTGCACAAGCACATGCAAGAAAGGCGCATGCATGTTATGGCAATGTGCATACACAGGTGAGTGCTAACTATGTGCGAGGCGCACACACCACTCAGCATTTTTGACATTTTTTGACCGTTTTGACCCATTTTGATCTCATTGTTTTTCTCAAAATATTTGTTATGTATTGTCTCCAGTATTTTTCTTTGAGTATTTAAGTTATTATTGAATGAAAATACCTTTAAAACAATAAAAATACATGTGATTCTGAAAACAAAATTTATATAAAAATATGATAAAATCATATAAATATAAATCTATTTAATCAATTAAAATACATTAAATCATGGTAATTTTAGTGCTTTTTAAGCACATCAAAACCCCCAACCAACTTCTTTCTAGTTACTTAGCAAGAGAAATGGTAAAAGCTAAAAATTAAACTATCCTAAATCAGGTCCGTGGATTGACACGGTTGCATTTAGCATATAGAGCAAGCCGTTAAACCCCTAAGTTTCCCTAGTGGATAAGTTTAAGTCTCGTGAGTGTTTTAAGTAATGATACCCATAAACATTAACAAAAAATGAAAACAAAATAAAACAAATAAAATAAGAAGTTAACTAAAATTTAAAATAAAGTAAAAAGACAAATAAAATAAAGAAATCAAATACAAAAATATCTCTTGCTTATAATCTATTTTAAAATTCATAATTAAAATCTTAAGCATAGATTATTTCAACTTCCTAAATATTCATGATTTTTTATAATAATTAGTTGAAAATCATTTTCATACTTCATATAAAAAAATGTATCAATTTAATTTCACCCAAATTTAGTGTGATGAATCCGAATTCGCATCGATTCTATTCCTCACAAGTCAATACTCTCAAAAACACTAAATCTTATGGGTTCAAACACTCATACCAATTTATATGCGAAAGAGTTATTGTATAGAAATGAACTAATATGTTTACATATGTATAAAAAAGAAAGGCTCAAAGTATTATTTTAACGTTGATCTTATAAAAGAAATAAAAAATAAGGATTTATAAAATATTATATATTACTTTCATGCATCAATAAAATTCATCAAATAAAAATATCAAGTAATATTCCTTTTAGAAAATGTAGGAAAATTCAATGACTTCTTAAGAATTTACTTCCTATATTTTCTTTTGTATTAAACCATTTGTCACAATTGTTTAGGCTTTCTAGGTCATAGTATAAATTATACTATTCATTTTTCTCTCTTTCTTCCTATTTTTTATTTCTTATATATTCTTTTTTTATAAAAGAATCCACTTTTTAGAGAGTGGATCCATGTACATATTGTACATTTTTATATAGTATGATGAGTTGTTAATATTTGACTTTTCTGTTTGTATTTGTTTAGGTAATCTTAGATATATCTCTTTTTAAATAGAAGTCATGCATGAATGAAGAAAGGTATATATTATCAATTTATGCTTAAATTATTTAATATAAGCAAATGAAAAATAAATATATAAGAATTCATTAAGATGTAAAAATCTAGATATTCAATGTTAAGTCCTATAGAGATCATTTAATAATGCTGAAAAAAAATAAGAAAAGTGTTTAGAGTAGATAAAAGTAATATTTATCATTGAGAATGAAGAATAATAGACTTAAAATATTTCTCACAAGAGTAGTCTCTACTATTTGATTCATAAACACTGATTTTGGGTTTAATATAATTTTTATACCTTATCAAGAAATATTAGTCATAACAAAACAAACTACTTACCATATACTCTGATATATTTTAAAAAATTAATCTAATAATGAAAAAGACTTAACTATTTACTTAAATTTGATTTAAAGAAATGATAAATTTTTGTGAGAAATTTTTTAAAACTAATCCTAAAATTCTAAAAATTACTAAACCACATAAATAAAATCAAACACAATAAAAATGAAAATGTGAACATAATGTTTTTTTAAAATTGTTAAAAAATTTCAAATTAAGCATGGTAACTTTTTACCACCCACAACCTAGAATTTACATTGTCCTCAATGTTACCTATTTGCTGAGAATGTGCAAGTAATGATGGAAAAATGCACCTACATCTATCATGTTCATCAATAAAGTTCACATAGACAGATCGCTATGAACTTCTAATATCTTAACAAATAGTTTTAGTTTTAACAATTCTAAAATTATTCACATGCAATTAAACTAAAATAAACAACATAAATTAAATAAATAAATAAATAAATAAAAGAAAAGAAAATTACCTAAAATGATGGGTCTCCACCCATCGAGTGCTTAGTTTAACGTCATAGCAAGACATAACCCTGTGGATTTTATTTTCAATAAACTCAATATCCCCACACGATTGAGTCAATCAAACCTATAGATAGGACAAGTTTGTCTACCTATATTTTTTAAGTCATGCCCTATGGATTTTTAAAATTTTATTTACTTAAAACTAGGGACATGATTATGGGTTTTAGATAAACCACTTCTAGGTGCATCTCAAATAATTAAGGCATCAAAACACATTTGTATCTAGATTTAGCAACGCAACTACCTTCTTTTATCACATACTGTAATTACAAACTTTGAAATTTTGGAGATAGCTTTAGAATTTTTTTTTCTTTTTTTTAATTAATCTTACACTAAGTATTAAAATAGACACTAAAACAAATAAAAATTAAGTAAAACAAACAAACAAAAGAAAAATAAAAATAAAGTTATTAAAATAAAGAAAATCATAAAAAAATAATTATACAGATTTTACAATATATATAATACAAAATCATTTTATACAAATTTATAATACACTATATCTATCATATAATACAAACACATTTTTTTACAAATAAATATACACGATTAAATTATACAGAATAAATATTTATAATATGCTTTATTTAATATATAATATAAACATATTTTTATACAAATAAATATATATGATTAAATTGTATAGAATAGAAATAATATATAATGTAAACATGTTATATCATTCAATATTTACAAGTTAGTACACAGAAATACTATATAAATTTAAAAATGAATAAACTAAAATTAATACAATCTAAATAAGTTAATAATTAAAATCTAAGTTAAAAACTAAGTTAATTTTTTTTAAAAGTAATATTATAAGAAAAAGTTAAAAATTAATTTTTTTATCAATAACATAATCAGTACTAACCAAGAGTGTATTAACCAAGAGTGCTCATAGTAAAGAATGGTAGAACAAAGCCTCCTTAAAAACCATATTCTTAGACAGAGTAATGTTCCTAGGAAAGATTACTAACAGAAAGACATCCAAGAACTACTTTCCAAGAATTAGTCTCATACGTATAACTCCCTTATATCTTTACTTAATATGCTATTACACAGTTCATTTTTTTATTTAATTTTTATTTTAAAAAAATAAATTTAAAAATTAAAAGAAAATTAAACTTAAAAAATTATTTTTTATTTTTTATAGAAAAGAAAATAATTAAATAAATTAAAGTTCAAATTGTTTTTAAAATTTTAAATTTTATTAATTTATTTAAATTTTAAATTTTTATTTATTTATAATTTAAAAATCAATTTAAAATTTTTGGATTTACTGTTCACAAAACAATAGCTGTGGATTTTAATTTTTTTTAATTTTGAATTTAAATTTTAAATTTTTTATTTACTATTTATTTAGATTTTTTTATAATTTTTAAATTTCAATATAGAAATTAAATTTCAATTTCAATTTAAAATGTAAAATTTTAAATTTTTTATTTGCTTTTTATTTAAAGTTTTTTAAAATTTTAAATTTTAAATTATTTATGTACTGTTTATTTAGATTTGTTTTTAAATTTTAAATTTTTGTTTATTTATTTTTTTTTTGTAAATTAAATTATTTTAAATTTAAGATTTATTTTTATTTTTATGAAGAGACAATCACAAAGATTTATTCAAAAAATTTAGATTTATTTTTTATTTTTTTAAGCTAAAAAATCACAATTATTTACAACACATAAATTTTTAAAATTTTAATAAAAAATTTAAAAACAATATTCCATCCCATCAAAGGTGCCAAAAACTTAATGATATAAAATCGACATCGGGTTAGCAATACCGATTTTGCAAATACTTTGGTTTTATATTTGCAAAACTCTAGCAAGTGCACAAATCATTTTATAGAAAATGACAAGTATACTCCAAAAGTCAAACTAAGGAAGGAATACATATGATTTTTAATTTATTATTCAAACTTTTAAAAACAAAATTAAATCATAAACATTCTGTCATGATAATTTGCCTTTTGTGTTTCCTAATCTAATAACATAAAAAAATAAACATAGATATGAATTTAATAAACAATTATGCAAATTTTTATCATTCATAATAGTGGAGTATTTATGGATATAATAATTAACTTAATTATACTTCCTCATATTATTTAGGTTATTAAAGAAATAAATTGATATTTATTGATTTTTTTGCTTTGGTATGAAAGTTTTCTTAGGTGGGGTCCAAATTTTTTTGTTTAATATTATTAACTAATATCCTTAAGTAGAGCCTATTAATTAATTATGTATTAAATTTTAGCTTTATTTTTATAAAAATTACAAACCATCTTATCACAGCTTTAGGTGGAGTTAGTTAATTAGACTTTAATCAATGTGTTTAAATTAAACCTAAGAATTTAATTATTTGAGTACTAACTTTCAACTTTTAAAATCATTACTAAAACAATGTTGTCAATACATTTACTATTTTACAAGCATAACAACTTTATCATTATATCATATTTACAAAAAAATAGTCATGTTATATTTAATCATAGACAAAATAAATATAACATATAAAAATAAACTGTAAAAAAATCATTTTAAAATTATACCTCAAAAAAAATCCTTACAGAACCTTGATGCTAATTTCATTTATGAAAAACCTCTAAACTGATTTACATTTTCATTTATTGAATCAAAAACTAGAAATCTATAAAAAGTATAACTAGTTCTTCTCAAAAAGAGAAGAACTTTAAAACTAAAAAACTAAAAACTAGAGAGAAAGCTAGAGAGAGAAGAAGGATTTTAAGGATTTGAGAGGTTAGTTTTACAATAGGAGAGATAGTCATGGATGAGAAAAAGGCCAAAAAAAGTGAGAAAATATCTCAAATATTGATTTTGGACGTTTTTTGACAGGTTGGTACGCATGTAGGGAGCGGGATTTGTAGTAGATGGGCATTGGAATGCATGAGCATACGCAGGATAGGCGCATGCTTGTACTAGAGGGCACGAGACTTGACATGGGCATGTCCTGGCTACATGCGGGGCTCGACATTTTTGACATTTTTGTTACCTTTTTTGACCCATTTTGTTCAAGTTTTACATATTTTTACTTTTTCTCATTGTTTTTCTCAACATATTTGTGAAATATTGGGTCCAGTATTCTTCTTTGAGTCCTTAAGTTATTTTTGAATCAAAATACCTGAAAATAATAAAAATTCTCATGATTTCGAAAACACATTTATATAAAAATATGATAAAATCATACAAATATAAATCTATTTAATCAATTAAAGTACATTAAATCATGATAATTTTAGTACTTTTTAAGCTCTCATCACATTCCTATCAGCCAATGTTGTTAATTGTTTTTTCATCTCAACCTTTGATCTAAAGCTGATTTGATGGTCTAGATTCCACCTATGCCTAATTCCACTCCCTAATTGCCGCAAAAACCTGAATGAGCCAAAATAAACATATTTTTTTTATCAATTTTTGGAACCAAAAAGAGAGAAAAATATAGAAAAATTCAAAAAGAGATACAATTTTGGTAAAGATTCAAGAGGAGATATTTGCTATAATTCAATAGATTGATTGTATTTATTCTTCCTTTTCATTCTTTATCAATTTTTATGTATTTATTAAAAATATGAGCTTTATGAACAAATCTATTTAATTACCTTTATGGATCAATTGTTGGCCAAACAACTAATAGCATAAAAATAAGATTAAATAATATAATTAAATTGAAATCATAATTTAGGTGAAATATTATTTCATCACATGTAGAAAATTGGGTTCGTAAGACCCCTAGATTGATATGTAAACCTCATTGTATTAGAATATAATACCATTAAGGGGCATAGTTTTCCCTAAATATGTGTGTGTGTGTGTATATATATATATATATATATATATATATATATATATATATATATATATATATATATATGAATAAACTATCTATGTCATTTTATCTAGCTAGACTTAGCTTTACTTGAGGACAAGAAAAGATTTAATTTTGGGGTATGATGACACTATGAAAGTATAGTTATCAGTGCACTTTTATACTTAATATTTGTTCATTTTATTCAATTAGTAGTACTTTTAGGGTTAAAAATATTAAAATATGAACTTTTTAGTTAAAATTGGTGAAAATATAATTTTTAGAAATTTTTTAAAATGTTTTTAGATTTTTTATGTATTTGTTAATGCTAGACCAATCAGAAGACACCACATGGATTCTATGAAAGTAGAGGAGCTGACCATATGTCAACACATGGATTCCATGTAAGAAAATATGGCCAATCAGAATGCACCATGTGTATCAGGTGATGTAGACCATACCATGTTTTCGCACCGCATTTGTTCGGAGTTTCACCATACAATCCATGGGCATACCATACATCATTATACGATTCATCCATTTGTTCCATTAAGGTAGAACGTAATCCATATATGTGAATCACAGCATGCCATATGGCATTATCTCAACAACCATTGAGCATGACCAATCCACCCTACCACGCGTTGCGTGCTGATTTGTTGAGTGATTTTACTATGCCATATGTTGCATTCCAATTGGAAAATGCTATTAATTTTCTTTATTTTATCTTATCCCTTGATTTGAGCCTAATTTAACCCCCTAATTGCCTTAAAACCCCAAATGAACTGAAATTAACATATTTTTAATTAGGTTTTGGAGCTAAGAAGAGAGACAAATAAAAAAAATTTCAAAAGAACATACAATTTTAATGGAGATTCAAGAGATTGATTGTATGTATTCTTCTTCTTCTTTCTTTATCAATTTATATGTCTTTCTTTATAAAAAATATGAGTTTTATGAACAAAATCATTTCTGCCAAATTTATTAATCTAGGGGTCTTGTGAACCAAATTTTCTACATGTGATGATCTAATATTTTACGCAATTTTGATTTCAATTTAATTATATTACTTAATCTAATTTTTATGCTATTAGTTGTTTGGCCAACAATTAACCTATAGACACAATTAAATAGATTTGAGAAAATTATATAATTGTTTGTCTTGATTAAATAACATAAATAGTTTCTATGTAGAGATATATGATTCTTATGTATATAATCCATAATCGATGAGTATGTAATTTAATTGACATGAGAGTGTGATTAGGTGAATTACTATATAGTGTGTAACTATACTTGAGACAAGAATACAGGCTAGGTTAGATTCAATTGATCATATAATTAATCGGTAATTATAGTGGAAGAGTTTAGTAATTCATATATTTAAAAAATTAAGGGATTAAGTATTCATAGATATTTTCTCATATATTATCATAACTGTCCATTTTGAGTTAATTAATTACTGTTATTTTTTTTATTCTTTTAATTTTTCTTTATACAAAAACACAAAAAAAAAATTGATTTTTATTTTTAGTTTTAAACATTTATCATGTAGTGTAGAATTTATGGGATATGTAGTTAATTATACTTGCTCAATATTAAGTATGTTATTAAAAATATGAATTAAGATTATTTGCTCTTCCTTTTTTATAAGAGACCATCCTAAGGTAGGAACCAATTTCATTATTAATTAATTATCAATTAAAATCCTTTGGAGGGGATCAATAATTGATACTTAACTAAATTATGTTTTAGTCCTAAGAAATTAATAAATCATTTAATTGATTTTTTGGTTGGGCTATCAATTTAAAATTTCATGAATGTGTTTAAGTTAAGTTTATGATTTAAATATTTGAAAGCTAGCTTTCAGATTCTAAAACTATTATGAATGATATATCATCAATATATCTTTTAATAAAAATTCTTATAAAAATTCTTGAAAAATAACATGCCTCAAAATAGATTTAGACTATAATTATTTAATATCCATGAGTATTACTCTAAATCAAATTTAATTAATTAAATCATAAATCTAACTCTCCAATTTATTATGAAAAATACTTCATCATAATAGTTTTCATTTACAAACTTTGTTTTAATCTTGATAAAGAAATAAAACTTAATTTATTTTATAAAAATGTTTAGACTATTTTAATATTTCACAAGCATAATAACATTACTAATATCCCATATTATTTATAGCCACACATGCATATTTTAATAAATGATAAATAAATTAAACATATAGCATGTAAAATAACAAATATAGATCATATGAAAAGAATACATTTAAATATACCTCAACATAGTCTTAGTATTGTTTCTATTTTAGAGAACCTCCAAATTGAATTGTCAAGAGCATTTATTGAATTGAAACTAAAATTATTACATAAATTAAAATTTGTTCAACTCTCAACTGAGAGAAGAACTTTAAAATAGATAAAAAAAAATGCTCAAAAAGCTTTAAAAGATCAAGAAGAATGAAGCTGTGGGATATGGATTACAATAAAATATGGTCCTATATATAGATGGAGGAAATGAGAGAAATATCGATTATTTAGACTAGCGCCATAGCATACAAATGCTTCACACCGTACCATACATAATCTAAGCATGATTTTGGCTTGATCCATTACATTTGTACCATGGCATACAATATTTTCACGTCATAACCCGCATAGAATCTGGCATGGATTGATGTCAATCTTTTTGCCTCACATTGTTGCACATGTATTTTCCACACCTCTACATGCATTGTTATGATCAATTTTGAACCCATATTTTCTTGTATCTATTTTTATTGTTTGGAAAATATATATTGTTTTACATTTGTTACCTTTTAAACTTTAAAATTGTGATGGAGTTCTTTCAAATATATTCTTCAAGCGTTTGATCTATTTAATCCCTTTTGAAGCTAAAATACATGAAAAACAACAATACATACTCATGATTCCAAAAAGAGAGATTTATTTAAAATAATAGTAAAATTAAGCAAATACAAATATATTTAATCTTTAAGCATAGAATCACGATATATTTAGTGCTTTTGAGCACTCAATAGCTTTTGGCATAGATTATCAAGAGACTTTTGGTCCAGTAGTTAAGTCTACTAACATAAGAGCTATGTTGGCTATTGCAGTTGCTAAAGGGTGGATATTAAGATAGGTGAATGTTAACAATGCTTTTTCTAAATGGTGATCTTTTGGAGGATGTTTTCATATATCAACCTCTTGGTTTTGATTCCATCGATGGTTCTCAGGTGTACAAACTTAACAAGGCTTTGCATGGCCTTAAGCAAAACCCTAAGGCTTGGTTCCAAAAGCTTCATTCTTGTTTGCTCAGTGTGGGATTTCAAAATTCCAAATTGGAAAATTCTCTTCTTGAAGTTCTCCTCTGATTGTTTGCTTGTGGTTTTGGTATTTGTATACTTGTAGATGACATCATAATAATTGGTGCTCATTCACCCTAAATTGATGCATTTGTGCCTTATCTAAATTTCAAATTTTCCTTAAAGGACTTAGGCATTCTTGATTACTTTCTACGTGTTCAAGTCAGTTATGTTGATCGTGGTTTGTGCTTGTCTCAACAAAAGCATATTTAGAATATTCTAAGTTCCACTAGCTTGGAGGATACAAAATTCCAGTTACTACTCCTATTATTTCTGGTAAATAGTTTAGCTAGTTTGATGGTGTTTTCCTCTTTGATCTTAGTAAGTATAAAGGAGTTGTTGGCTCTCTTCAGTATCTAACTTTGACAAGACTGATATTACTTTTAGGATTAAAAAATTGTGCCAGTTTATGGCTGCTCCTACTAAGGTACATTGGCTAGCTGTGAATAAATTGTTGAGATATCTGAAGGACACCTCGAACTATTCTCCTACTCTTCCTAAATCCAATGCTCTTGACTTGATGGGGTAATGTGATGCTAATTATGTAGCTCCCACAATGACAGACACAGCATTAGTGCATACTTCACTTTTCTTTATGACTGTCTAATCTCTTGGCAATCTTCCAAGCAAAGAGTTGTGTCTCATAGTAGCATTAAGAGAATATCGTGCTACGGCATTGGCTTGTGCAGAGCTCATTTGGATCAGGTCTCTTCTTTCTGATCTTGCTCTTTCTTTTGCTATTCCACCAGTGCTCCTGACAAATAACATTGGTGCAAAGTCCTTATCTCATAACCTACTTTTTCACACAAGAATGAAGCATATAGAGGTTGATCATCATTTCATTCGTGATCAGGTGGTTCAAGTTTTGTTGGTCATTGGTCATATGTCTTCTTCTGAGCAGGTGGTCAATTGCTTGCCTAAAGGCTTTGTCTACTGCTCCTTTTTGTATCGTAAGCACAAAATAATGATTTTTTTCAAAATATTTAGTTTAAGGGATTGGTTGTATATCAGTGTATACACTTGTAGTGGATGTGTGCTTCTGATATAGTTTGTTAGTAGTTAGTTAGTATTTGTTTTGCACACAAAAGTGAGGTCACTGATTCTATAAATATCAGTGCTAGATCATTGTTTCAATATGTTTTTTTCAATAAGAAATCAGTGAGGTATAATTCTAAGAACATCATCTATTTGAGATTTTCTAACATTTCAAACTAATACAAATTTGTAAAACAATATATATATATATATATAAAGATATCGGATACTCAAACATGTATTCAAAAATTAAAAATGCCATTTTCACAAAAGGTAATATTGAAGGGAAGCAAAGTACAAATCATACAACAAAAGGGGGAAGGGTACAAATCATACACGCTTTTAATAGAGAACTTAGCTAGTTGCAACCCATAACCTGTTACTATTATGATGAAAATTTACTAATTCAATCGCTTTATAGTACTTTTCAAAGTGTCACCAAATGGAACAGAAGTCTTGTTTTTTTTTTATTTTAAGTTTTGGGTAAATAATGAACAGAACTTTTTATTGTACGTGTTCGATATCGATGAATCACAATTCACAACCGAACTTGATTTCAAATTGACTGTTTGAAAAGGGAGAAAATAAATAAAAGAGCGAGTTGACTTAAAAATTATTGTGTTTTGGTATTTATTTATATGACGTTGTGACAAGCTTTGAAACCAAAGAATCAATTTCTTAGACCTAATATTGTATGTCATTTACTTAAATTGGTCATGTTGTTTAAACGGTTGGGGTACATTAAACAAGTCTGGATTTTAAATATATATAAATATGATCTCTATTGTACATTGCACTTAATTTTTTTTATAAATTTTAACATAATATTAGAGCTGAAAGTCTTGTGTTTGAGATTTAATAATCTCAATTATCAAAATTATAAATGTTTTATCTACATGTTACACAAAACCAACATTGTGGAGAAGTGATGAATGTATAAAAATAATGTTAATTTTTTCGTATAATTTAAGATTTTAGAAAATTTGGTTTCCTTACAAATTTTAACAAATTTTTTTATATGTAATTATGTAAAATTCATATTCTATTTTGAATCCAATTCAATTATATGTAAGATTATATATGCTACTATGAGCTTCAATATACTTCAATTAGGCTGCACTTATATATGACTAAATGTTTTTTTAATGTAGTATAATGACAATTATTAAATTGACAACCACCGTTGAAAAGTAAAAAGGAGCTAACAATTCTTGTTTTCTGTTTTTGTCGTAGTTTCTCTTGTACAATTCACAGGAAAAATTTTATTTGTGCTTAACTATAACATTTTACCCCAAATTTTAAACCGTTTCATTTATAGGTTTTTTAACTTATTTATTACTCGAGATTTTAAAACTTTATATGAATTTTTTAAAAAATCATATGATATAAATATTAAAATTTTAAAACATTACATATAAATCTTAATTAACTTAACTAACACATATATCAATGATTTAAAGTTTTGGGACCAATTTATAAAGTTTTAAAAGTTTAGATTGGTAGTCATTTTAGTCACATATATATATATATATAATTTATATATTTTAGTCCTGTACTTTTTTTAAGTGATGTTCATTATTCTTGTAATTTAAAAATATGATCAATTACGTTAAAAAATTTAAAAATTGTGAATTTTTTAATGGTAAAATAAAAATGATATATTTTATTAATAAAAAATATTAAAAAAAATAAAAAAACCTCCATCTCTCTCATCATTATTTTATTAATAAAAAATAAAATTGAAAGAGAGAAAGAATGAATGGGAGAGATAGAAGGGATAAAGAGAGAGAAATAAGGGTGTACAAAAAATCCGATCATCCGACTAATCCAATCAATCTAATCCGATATGTTAATCTTTTTTCAGTTTTGATCCGACCATCGGATTGGATCGGATAGAAATTTTTTCAATCCGTTAAGTTCGGATCGGATGACAAATTTCACCATATATCATCCGATACTATCTAATCCGACCCAAAATACTTAAATATATATTTATATTTTATATATTAATCATATTCTCATTAGTCATTCCTATCTTAATCATATTTTAAAGTTTCTTTTAGCTCAAATAATTTCATGTTATGTGAAAATTTAAATTTTTTATTCAAAAATATCAAAAATAGAGTTAATTAAATTTATTTTTCGGATTGATCGAATTCAATCGATTCAATCCGAATAGATTATTGATCGGATTGCATCGGATTTGAAAGGTGATTAGATTAGTTGCGGATTAGGATGTTTCAATCCGATCGGAAGATTGGATCGAATTAGATGGGTATAAAATCAATGGTTTTGATCTGATACACACCCCTAGAGAGAAAGAGAGAGAGAGAGAGAGAAAGCGAGGGAAGAGAGAGAAAGATGGAAAAAAAGTTTCGGTTCTTTTCATTTTTTATTAATAAAATATGCAATATTTCCATTTTATCCCAAAAAATCTCAATATTTAAATTTTTTGACTTAATTGATCATATTTTTAAATTACAGGAGTAATAGAACCCACTTAAAAAGTTACAAGACTAAAATGTATCAATCTTATAGTTATAGGACTTGAAGGACCCAATACCCTATTTAGATCGAATGCTTAACTATACAATTTATAAAATTAAGAATATATGTGTGAAATTTTAAAATTTTGAAAATTAAATCATAGACCGTTAAAAGTTTAAAACAATTAGTCAAAGTTTGAATACATTTTACTTTTAGTTTATATAGCTTATACATAAAAAGGGTCAAATGTTCATTTTGATACTTATATTATGTAAAGAAATTAATTTACTAATTTTATTATTTTTATTGTAATTAATTACATATATTATTATAATCACTTTCAATCAACTATTTTTATTTTAAAAAACTTAAAACAAATCCTTATAACTCATCTAATTTCTCTTCTTCTAATAAAGATATGAATTTAGAGCTTTAGATAAATGTTGAAATTTGAGTCATGGTGAATGAAAAACATAACAAGGGAGAGAAAAAAAAATTAAAACGTTTTGAATAAAATAGTTGATTGAAAGATATTATAATAATATAAGTACTTAATTGCAACAAAAAATAACAAAAGTAGTAAATTAAAATTTTTCATATAATATAAATACCAAAACAAATGTTTTCCCCCCGTAAAAAAGAGATGGAAAGATGTCATTGAAATTTTAAAGTTGTGGCTAAATGATATCAGAATTTATTTAATTATGAAATTATTTAGGTATGTTAAAAGTCTAAGATTTGAGTCTTGAGCTTAGAGATGTAAAATAAGTTGTCTCATTCCATCTCACATCTTATTTAGTGTCTCTAATGAGTTTATGGAGCAATATTATCTTACTTAATTTAAATATTATATCATCTCATTTTATTTTATTTAGATTGAATAAGCCCAACTTTAAACATATATTGTATAAATGATCAGGTATCATATTTTTTATTATTTTTGTAATATAATCTTACTTATCTCATTTAGGCCCATAAGATATAAATGAAATATTTCATTTGATATCGTTTCATTACCATCTCATCTCATTAAAAAATTAAGTGAAACTAGATGAGAAGGATTTTAAATATTAATATATTGTAACATGAACCTCATTAACATCTCATCATAATTTATATAGGGTGTGCGAGTTTAGATTGAGAAATAAATATGCCACCAAAATATTTATGCAGATAATCACAATACCATTTGCCCGTAAACATATACCGTAGTGAAAAATAAGAACTAATTACTATATCAAATAATATAAGCCTACCATTGAACTTAAGAGTTAGCAAAAAATATTAGGATGGACAGCCAGTTTGGTACCCTAACTTATAGAAAAGGTGTCAATTAGCCCCCTAACATATAGATTGTGTCATTTAGTCATTTTTTTCTAAAATGGTGTTAAAAAAGACTTTTTATAATTTTGAATTTATGAAAAGAAAAAAAATACCAAGGGCATCTGTTATCATTTCACTATTCATAGGGATAAATTAATAAAATGCCCACACCACGTCTCTCTTTTCATTCCCCTCCCCCTCTCATGAAAGGAACTTGATATTCATCGAGTAGATCACAATCGAGCCAATTTCCACCCTATCGCCTTACCATCATAACCCCTATAGCCTTGTGATGCGTATTTTCGCAAGTATACGAATCGTTCAAGTAATAAAGTGTACAAAAGTACGGATATTGAACCCACAAGGAATGGCGTTACTAAGTACCGAAATTGACTAACCCTAATTTTATTTGAAAACCGAATTGTTGAAATTGTTTTAAAAGCAAATTAACATAAAACTAAAGCAAATAACAAAATTTAATGTTCACAAATGATTAAAAACGCTAAGGCATTTGATTTCGCTAAATCAATTCAATCCGATTTCAAGTTATGTTATATGAGAATCAAAGTTAAAAGTGATGGTTGAAAAACCCAAACTTATCTAATACTCTTTCTCAAGTTATATTAGAATTACTTATCTATGAAAACCGACTATATTTCTATGAAGATTTAATCACAAATAAGCACATTACGATTTATGGAATTTCTGGAATAACCACATACATCATGCATTAGGTGTCAAACTCGCATTCAACATACGGTATTTATCACAACAAGCGTTCATTACACATCTCCTCTCGGTCTCAATATAATGCAACAAATCATTTAAATCTTGATCAGAAATTTAAAAGCATTAAGCATGGAAATAAATACTCAACTTGAAAACAATGAATTCATATAACGATAACACAAGAAATCAGATTTTTATGATCTAACTACATCATAGCCTTAGCAAAAACGAATTAGTTCATAATGAAAATAAGAACAAACATATTCTCAATTGAATCCATGAACAAACAATCTGAATAAAATGCAGAAAATAAAAGCTAGGAGAAGAGATGAAAAACTCTTGAAGAGGAAGACTTGGTAGCAACAATGGTGATGATCCTTCAAGCTTCTCCAACCTTTCTCTCCAAAATTTCCTTTTCTCCTGCAAAAATAAATCAATTCTTCTCTCTCTGCGTTGGCCTCCTTATCCATCATACTGTAGGGTTTTGGAGGGCAATTTTGGAACAAAACAGCATAAAAAAATGTTTTCGAACGAAACTCGCCGGCGGCGAAGTTATTCTCGCCGCGGCGAGATTTCTGGAAAACTTACGCTTTCGGTTCCACTAAATCTTGCCGGCGGCGGGATTATTGTGGCCGGCGGCGAGATGCACTTGGCCGGCGGCGAGATGTATTTGGCCAGCGGCGAGATGTATTTGTCCGGCGGCTAGATGTACTTGGCCGGCGGCGAGATTTCTTTGGCCGGCGGCGAGATTTCTTTGGCCGACGGCGAGATTTCTTTTCCAAAATCCGTGCTCTCGGGAAGATTTTCAAAATTTTATCCATAAGGTTTTCGCCGGCGGCGAGAATATTCTCGCTGGAGGCCAAATTCCAAATTTTGAAATTTTGTTTTCTTTTTCTTTGATTCAATCCCGATCATTGTACTTTGTCCCTAACTTCTCCAAAATCATGATTTTACCTGAAATTTCACTTTAAACACGAAATACCCGTGAAATGACATTTGTGGATTAAATAATAAAATAAACACAATTTTCACACAAATATCAACATTTAAATCATAACAAAAATGCAATAATTTAGCTCTTATCACCTTGTCAACTACTATAACTCTAATCACACAGAAACATCCCTAATCGCATACACATTTGGAACCCTAGTTGTAACAATGAAAGGTTCAACAACCCCTTATTGCTATTGTGGGATTGAGGCTGAAGGTTCCACATCATGGACTCAAAAAATTCCTAGGAGAAGATTTTATGATTGCTCATCATTGGTATGATAACTGAGCTCTTTTTTGTGTAAGTTTTTATTAAAATAGTATTCAAAATTATTGGGTTATTTGTCCGATTAAGGGGGCTTATGCTCTCATTTTACTCAATTGAAATTTTTGCTTGATATGCATGTTTTGATCAATTTAAAATTTATGTCTCCTTATAGTTTTGGGTGTGTACATGCAATGCAATCATGTTCTACCAAATTGTTTTGATGGTATTGCCCTTATGCTTATGATTGGTATCATACACCAACACTAGGTATCATTGTCAGGTTTAGAGAGACTTTTGATTGTCCGTCTAAATGAGTTAAACAAAACTTATTTGAGTACATTTAAACTAATGAGTTGATTTAAATTTTTTTCCCTCTCTGCTTGAAGTGAATACTTGATATGAATTTTGTTTTCTATTTGGTTGAAGTGAAAACTTGATCTAAATTTTGTTTTGCATATCCTACACACATTTTCATGCACTCACTACATACAAACATAACACACACACTTACATCCACCTATGCACACCCAATGCATATCTTGCACACACATCTATGCACACCCGTTGTACATCTTGCACATACACAACACATACAAATAGCACACACACTTGTACATCTTGCACATACACAACACATACACATAGCACACACACTTGTACACACCTATGCATACCCAATGCACATCTTGCACATACACTTGCATACACTTATGCACACCTAATGCACATCTTGCACATACACTTACACACACTTATGCACACCTAATGCACATCCTGTAGACCCCCCCCCACACACACACACTTACCCACTTGCACTCATAATGCACATCCTACACACATACTTGCACATACCTATGCATACCCATTGCACATACTCAACACACACTCATTGTATACACTTACAATGCACAAACCCATACACATCTAATGAGTGCTCAAAAAGTACTAAAATTATCATGATTTAATGTACTTTAATTGATTAAATAGATTCCTATTTGTATAATTTTATTATATTTTAATATAAATCTTTATTTTCAAAATCACAGGTATTTTTATTGTTTTTAAAGTATTTTTGTTGAAAAGAAATGAGGAAAAGTCAAAAAAATGGGAAAATTGGACAAAATGGTCAAAAATATCAAAAAGGCCAAAATCCCACGTGCAGTCGCTCATCAGCATCGAGTCCCCCGCGCAACCGCCCATCAACACCGAGTCCTACGAACACTAGCACGTGTGTGTGCCTAGAACACACTCTCTCACGATCAGTACATGCCCAACACATGCCTAGCACACGTCTGCGCCTTGTCGTGCATGCACTAGCACACACTCAGGTTATGTCTGGTGCGTGCCACCACACACCCGCGTCGTGTTCCACTCATTCCAAATTCCTATCTACCATAATTTTTTCCCATCTATGCAATTTCCGCACACACGCATGCCAATATGTCAAAATGCATCCAAATTCAAATTTTGAAATATTTTTCCACCTTTTTTGGCCTTTTTCTCACCTATAAAAGGACCATCTTCCCTTATTGTAAAACACAATTTTTTTGAGCTCTTTCGCTCTCTATAAAGTTTTCTTTTTTTTTAGTTTTTAGTTTTAAATTTATTCTCTTTTAGGGAAGAACTAGCTATGTTTTTATAGATTTTTTGTTTTTGATTTAATAAATAGAAATACAAATCAGTTTGAAGGTTTTCTCGCAACAAAATTTACATAAAAGTGTTCTATGGATTCTTTTAAGGTATAATTTTAAAATAAATTCTTTACATTTATTTTTTATGTTTTATTCCTATATGTTATATTTATCTTTTCTATGATTAAATTTAACATGGCTCACTGTTTGTAAAGATGATATAATAATAACGTTGTTATCCTTGCAAAATATTGAATAGGTAAAACATTTCTATAAAATAAATTGATTTTGTTTTTATTCGATTTTATATTAAGAATGTTAGAGAGAAATATATTATTTTTCATTACAAACTTAAATATGAAAATTAGATTTTAAGGTTTAGTTATCCAATCTGATTTAGAGTAGTGCTCTTTTTATTCGTTGGTACAATCGCCCTTTAGTTAGAGTGAAACTCTATTTCAAAAGTTTTTATAAGAATTATTATTTGAAAATATATTGACAACATATTCTTAGTAATGGTTTTAAAACTTGAAAGTTAGTACTTGGATAATTAAATTCTTAGGTTTAATTTGAACACCTTGAATAAAGTTTAAAATGTCTAACCCCACCAAAGGTGGCATTTAAATGGTTTATTTTCAATCTCTTAGAAAAAATGAATTAATTTAATTAATCAAATTAATTATCGACCCCACACGTAGGTGTTAATTTATTTTTTTAATTAACAAAGAATATCTAACCACACTAAAGGTCATATAAAAAAAGTTATATTTTTAATATCCTAAATAATACAAGCAAGCATAATTAATTTCATTATTATATCCTTAAACACTCAACTATTATGAATGATAAAAATTTGCATGATTGTTTATTAAATCCATATCTATGTTTATTTTTTGTGTTATTAGATTAGGAAACAAACAAACCAAAATATCGTGACAGAATGTTTAGGATTTAATTTCGTTTTTAAGATTTTGAATAATAAATTAAAAAACCAGATACATTCCTTCCTTATATCGACCTTGAAAGTATACTTATCATTTGCTATAAAATGAGTTGTGCACTTGTGAGAGTTTTAAAAATATAAAACCAAAGTATTGGTAAGATCGGCATTGCATTGCCAATGTACACACTTGTACACACCCACTTGCACACTCAATATACATCATGTACATACACATGCACACATTCATAGCACCCATAGCATACACCCAATACACATCCTATCCATACTGACGCATACACACTTGCACATATTCACAACTTCCAATAGCACACACACACACACACAAACACACAACACACAATGTACACACTTAAAACACAGACACACACATTTAATGTACACACAATTGATAATTGAATTTTATTTTCTATGTCATTAACATTATCAATTGTATCCTATAACAAACTATTCTATTGGGTTTTGTTTTCAACCAAAAATTTGGAGGAATCTAAACATGAAAATCATGGTTGCTCCAACTTTTCATGTATTAATCCACCCATTGATTGTGGACATGATGAGCTAATTTCAAGAGTTCTAAAAAAATTCAATGCACAAGAAGTAAAGATTGCACAATTGAGAAGAATTTGAAAATTGTGACTTGTTTTTCATTGTGTTTGATTGTAATGTTGTATGGATGACTTCTTGAATATGAATTAGGGTTAGGGATTAATATGTAATGAAATTGTTGTAAAGTAATGATGTAGTGAAATTGATGTAAACCCTTAGGATCTACATGATGTAGGGAATGACTAACAATATCCATTTTGATGTAATGAAATTATCGTTCCTATTTTTTACACTTGAGCTTACAAACTTTGTGTTGTCCTATGGCATGTATACAAGTATACATTGAAATCATAAATAATTGTAAGCATTTGACATTGATATTACATTTCATGTCCATTACACATTCTCATCAAATACTATTCTAGTTACAAAATATGACATTACATGTCATTTACATCATTTGTTTCAATTCCTATTGTAGTTACAAAATAACATCTAATGACAACAATTCTAGTACGAAAATAATATCAAATGTAAATATTTAACACTCTTCACATTATGCATAATCCTTCTTGCTTTACTTTTCTTTTTTTACAAATAGATGATGGTATGTCATCAACTACAACATGTTAAAATATGACACAGTTTGAAAAATCAAAAAATGATAGAAATAGTTCATGAAATTAAATTAACAAAACAAGTATTAAAGGGATCTACATGATAAAATTAGACATTTATAGAACTTTATCTCTCTAATGATACGTTCTCAAGTACAACCTATTCATATGTTGCACAATTGAAACCCGATGTTTAAAAAATAACAGTAAATGATAGTAATAGTTTATAAAGAAATAGGTTTTGTACCTCTGTCTCTATTTGAGTATTTTATCCATATGGATGTTGGTTTCCTCCTGTCCATTTGAATCTGTCTTCTTCTTCTTGCAACATTTTTTATTATAACACTTCTTTATAATACCCATATGTCATTCTTGACACTTTTCTTAATCTTGAAGGCTTTCTTAATATGCCAATTTGGTGCAATTTTTTCTTAATTAACTTCTCAAAAGATGATTTATTCTTAGCATTTTTGGGTCTCCCACTTCATCTCTTGTACAACGTTGGATACAGTATTTCACCTTTAGTTGAACTAAGCCAATAATGCCACCTTGATACAAGATTGATGATAGGACTTTAAAAACATAAACAAATATATATAATAGAAAAATAATTAGTATTCACCATAATATATTTAAATCTTTAAATTTAATTAAAATGTACATAGTTAAAATTAACTATACATATCTTCAAATGTCTCTTGTAAACTCAATCAACATATTTAACGGGATCCTCTTGGCCAATTAGGATACTTCTCATGGCATATATACATGGTATGCCAATGAGATTTCATTCCTTAAAATCCTCAAATGCTTGCCTATTGTAAACTAAATAAATATATTCAATAGGATCCTCTTAGCCTATTAGGATTCTTCTCATGGCATGTATATATGGTATACCAGCAAGGTCCCTTTCCCTACAAGTGCATTTCATATTCAATAGGTCTACACTCACTTTCTTGTTAAAGTCAAATTTAACTTCATACATATAACCATCATTGTGTCTAGCAATAAAAGCAGTAGAATTGTTAATGTTCTTTGTGACTATGTCCATGATTTTCTTTGAAACTAGGTATAACCATGTGACAACTCATCCCTTTTAGCATTGAATCTATCAAATATATATAACTTTATTATCTTCAACATAATTAAAAGTTGTTTCTCTCTTGTTGTCAATATCTCTAAGTTGAAAGACTTATACAAGTTATTTAGTGTAGCAAACTGATCTAGTCTTGTAATGAGATTTTGTCCATAACTCAAATGGTTTTATCGACAATCATTTGTGAGCTTTTGTTGATTTCAGCTCTAATTCTTGCATCCATTGCTCAATCTCGGGTACTATTTTAGATTCTACAACCCCCAAAAGTAATAAATCATACCTTTTCCTTTCACTTGCTTCACATAGTTATTATGCGTATTCTATGCTCTAAATTAGGTACCACTAACTTCACTATTGATATGATTCCCTTCATTTCATCACTCATGATAATACAAAAGTGTTCTTCACTAATTCTTAAGTCTTTAAACAAAATTCTAACAAACCATTTATATGTCTTATTTGGCTCAGTTGCAACAACAGCATAGGCCTAACGGTATATTCCATTTTTCGCATCAACATACATAGCATATAAAAGGATGCTTACATTATGTCCTTTCAAATGAAATCCATCAAATCCTATAAATCTTCAATAATCTCTTTTACATCCTTCTTTAATAGGACCCAAACAAACATAAAATCTCTTAAACCTTACAACATCTTTCTTATCCTTCCATCTTTTTAGTACAACTATAGTTCCAGGGTTGGTTATGTGAAGTTTCTCACCATATGAAAATAGTTTAGGATATTTTTCTTTGAATTTTCCAAGTATTAAATCCTTAGTCTTAGTCTTAGCATTTTTAACAACATTTTTACTAATTACAAGATTAAACTTTTCCCGAACTACACTTTGAACTCTTGTATATTTTTCCTTAGGTTCGTGGGTGATAAGAGTCAAATTATTACATTTTTTGTTATGATTTAAATGTCGATATTTGTGAAAAATTGCGTTTATTTGATTATTTAAACCACAAATGTCATTTCATGGGTATTTCGTGTTTAAAGTGAAATTTCAGGTAAAATCATAATTTTGGAGAAGTTTGGGACAAATTTCAATGAACGGGATTGAGTGCAAATAAAAAGAAAACAAAATTTGGAATTTCGCCACTGGCGAGAATATTCTCGCCGCCGGCGAAAACCTTACAGAGAAAATGTTGAAAATCATGCAGGGAGTACGGATTTTGGCAAAGCAATCTCGGCGCCGGCCAAGTACATCTCGCCACCGGCCACAATAATCTCACCGCCAGCCAAGTGCATCTCGCTGCCGGCCACAATAATCTCACCGCCGGCGAGATTTAGCGGAACCAAAATCGTAAGTTTTCCAGAAATCTCGTTGCAGCGAGAATAATGTCACCACTGGCGAGTTTCATCCGAAAACACATTTTTTATGTTGTTTTGTTCAAAAATTGCCCCCCAAACCCTAGATCTATGTATACATTACGATGAAAAAAGAGGGGGATGGCAGAGAGAGTAGATCTAATTTATTTTTGGAGGAGAAGAGGAAATTTTGGAGAGAAAGGTTGGAGAAGCTTGAAGGATCACCACCATTGTTGCCACCAAGTCTTCATCTTCAAGAGTTTTTCATCTCTTCTCCTTAGCTTTTATTTTCTGTATTTTATTCAGATTTTTTATTCATGGATTCAATTGAGAATATGTTTGTTCTTATTTCCGTTATGAACTAATTTATTTTTGCTAAGGCTATGATGTAGTTGAATCAAGAAAATCTGATTTATTGTGTTATCATTATATGAATTCGTTGTTTTCAAGTTGAGTATTTATTTCCATGCTTTAATGCTTTTAAATTTCTGATCAAGATTTAGATGATTTGTTGCATTATATTGAGACCGAGAGGAGAAGTGTAATGAATGCTTCTTGTGATAAATACCGTATGTTGAATGCGAGTTTGACACCTAATGCATGATGTATGTGCTTATTCTAGAAATTTCATAAATCGTAATGTGCTTATTTGTGATTAAATCTTCATAGAAATATAGTTGGTTTTCATAGATAAGTAATTCTAATATAACTCGAGAGAGAGTATTATATAAGTTTGGGTTTTTCAACCCTCACTTCTAACTTTGATTTTCATATAACATGACTTGAAATCGGATTGAATTGATTTAGCAAAATCAAATGCCTTAGCGTTTTTAATCATTTGTGAACAATATTAAATTTTGTTATTTGCGTTTAGTTTTAAGTTAATTTACTTTTTAACAAATTCAAAAATTCGGTTTTCAAATATAATTAGGATTAGTCAATTTCAGTACTTAGTAACGCCATTCCTTGTGGGTTTGATATCCGTACTTTCGTACACTTTATTACTTGAACGATTTGTACACTTGCGAAATTACGCATCAAGTTTTTGGCGCCATTGCCGAGGAATTGTTTGATTTTATTAATATCGATACTACCTAATCTTAGTTTTAATTTGAAGTTAATTTTCTTTATCATTGTTTCATTTTTAATTTTGTTTATTTTGATCTTTTATTTTATTTATCAAAAAAAAAAGGTAACTTGGTGTTATTTTTGTGCTAGTTAATTTTCTGGTAGTAGGATTGTTGTATGAGACGTACAAGAAGCCTTAACAATTTTCCATTTAATCCGGAGATTGATAGAAAATATAGGCGTCTAAACCGAGAGAGAAGGCTTTCAAACTCACCTCCTAATAGACAATCAGCTATGGATCTACCATTTGTTGAGGGAGGTGGAAATCATAGTGCTTTGAGGGATTATGCTACGCCTAATGTTGCTGGAACTACTTCAGGTATAAGGAGGCCAACTATTCAAGCAAATAATTTTGAGATAAAACATTCCTTTATCCAAATGGTTCAATCAAATTAGTTTGGGGGAATGTCAAAGGATGATCCAAATGAACATATTTCTTACTTTCTGGAGGTGTGTGATCTTTACAAGATAAATGGTGTGTTTGAAGATGCTATAAGATTGAGGATTTGTCCTTTTTCACTTCAGGATAAAGCCAAAGAGTGGCTAAACGCATTACCACTGGGATCAATTACAACATGGAATGAGTTGGTTCATAAATTCTTGTCCAAGTTATTTCCTCCTACTAAGACGGAAAAATTGAGGAATGAAATCACATCTTTTACATAATATGACCAAGAATCATTGTATGAAGCTTGGGAAAGATTCAAAGAAATGTTGAGGAAGTGCCCACATCATGGTATACCAATTTGGCTACAAGTCTCTACATTTTATAATGGGTTGGTTTCAAACTATCGTGCAATGATTGATGCTGCAGCTGGAGGGTCTTTAATGGGAAAAACACTGGAGGATGCTCATGAGTTGTTAGAGATTATGGCAGAAAACAACAATCATTGACATTCAGAGTGGGTAATTGCAAAAAGACCAGCAGCAATGCATGAAATTGATTCAGTGAATGCTTTGTCAGCTCAAGTTGCTGCTCTTTCAAGAGAGATGGATTCTTTGTCATCCAAATTCGAATCCAAACCAACTACACAATGTGATTTATGTTGTGGAAATCATGCTAGTATCGAGTGCCAAGCTGGAAATCCATTTGCTTCACCAAATGCTGAGCAAGAAAATTATGTTTCAAATTTCCAAAAACCTCAACATAACCCATATTCGAACACCTACAATCCAGGTTGGAGAAATCATCCAAATTTGTCATGGGGAAATAACCAAAGGGGATTCAAATCATCATCATCTTCCTACCAACCCCAAGAGAAGAAACAAATAGATTTGGAAGGAATTTTGGGAAAGTTCATTGAGGAGATAAGAACAAATTTCAGAAATGAAGAGGCAATAAACAGGGACATCCAAAACCAACTAGGGCAGCTTTCAAAGCAGATTGCACAAAGGTCTCAAGGATCATTGCCTAGTGACACAATAAATACCAAAGAGTATGTAAAGGCTAACACATTGAGAAGCGGTAAAGAACTTGAATGGCAGGGGAAATCGGAGAAAAAGATGGAAAAATCTAAAGAAAAGCCATCAACATCCCAAGATGTTCAACCTTCCCTAAATGCGAAATATGAGCCTCCTATCCCATATCCTTAAATATTGAATAAGAAAAAGCTTGATAATCAATTTGATAAAATTCTAGATATTTTTAAGAAATTGCATATTAACATTCCTTTTGCAGAGATGTTGGAACAAATGCCCAAGTATGCAAAATTCATGAAAGAAATTCTATCAAAGAAGAGGAAGCTGGGAGATTATGAAACTGTCATGCTAAATTAGGAGTGCAGTGCAGTTCTTCAAAGAAAACTGCCATAGAAATTGAAAGACCTAGGGAGTTTTACTATACCGTCTACTGTAGGAAGTTGCAATTTTTATAAAGTCCTATGAGATTTAGGAGCAAGCATTAATTTGATGCCACTTTCTATTTTTTAGGAAACTAGGCCTGTGAGAAGTGAAGCCCAGTTCAATCTCTCTACAATTAGCGGATCGATCGGTGAAATATCCTCGAGGGGTAATTAAGGATGTTTTAATTAAAATTGACAAATTTATTTTCCTTGTAGATTTCGTGGTGCTTGACATGGAGGAAGATAGAGAGGTACCCTTGATATTGGGGAGATCGTTCCTTGCAACTGGAAGAACATTGATTGATGTTCAACAAGGAAAGTTCATTCTTCATGTGCAAGATGAACAAGTGACTTTTGATGTTTTTGAAGCAATGAAATTTCCAAGTGAGGTACATTCTTGTTTTCGAATTAACACTCTTGATAGGTTAATCTCAAAAACTTTTAAGGAGAGACCTCCATTGCTACTAGTAGAAGCTTGCCTTGTGAAATCTGCAACAAATGAGATGGATGAAATGAGGAATGATGCTTATGAGAATGCCCAAATATACAAGGACAAGACGAAGGTTTGGCATGATAAGCACGTTTTGAGGCGAAACTTTGAGGTGGGACAGAAAGTGTTGTTTATAAATCCCATCTCAGACTTTTTCCAAGAAAGCTAAAATCTCGTTGGTCAAGACCTTTTCTAGTAACAAGGTGTTTCCTTATGGAACAATTGAGATCAGTCATGAAACAAAGGGAACTTTCAAGGTAAATGGACAACGGTTGAGGCCATATTTTGATGGAGAATTCAGCAAGTAGAAATAATGACATAAAGTCTAGCTAATGACTATAACTTAAAGCGCTTAATGGGAGGCAACCCATCAGATTTATTTTCTCATCTTTTATCTCATTTTATTTTAGAAATTTTAAATTCTGCACTTCATTTTATGATAATTTTATTTTAATTAAATTTACTTATTTTATTTGTCTTGCAGGTAAAAAAAAAGCCATTTGAAGTTTTTCTTTCTTACATTGAGGACAATGTAAGGTTTTAGTTGGGGGTGCGGTAAACGGTAAATCTTTTCTTCCCTTCATTTTTTTAGTAGTTTTGTTTGTGTGTTTATTTGTATTTAATTTTGATTTTCCATTTATTTTTCTGCATCTTGATTTAAGTTCTATTATTTGTTTATTATCTTATTTTTATTTATTTATTTATGTTTATGTTTATGTTTATGTTTATGTTTATTTTATTTTTCTCTCAATTGCAATTTTACTTGTTTTAATTTGCACGTTGATGATAATAATGTGATTGTGATAACAAGTAGCTTTTAGAAGACATTAAATTTTGCTTCAGTTTAAAGATAATTTCAAATGTTGATTTTACCAAGTTGGCGACTCTTTTGGTATGTGGTATGATTTGGTTAATTAGTCTAAATGCTTAGAGAAGTCTTATGTGAGAATTTTTCATGGACATTTTTGTGATCTCAACAAACTCTAGAACTCATTTGAAAACCTCTTGAGGCGAAATAATTTGGAATTGCACTATTTAGGATATGATGTAGGCCATTTTTGGATCGATTGTGCCATTTTAAGCCTACCTTGTTATCCTTATATCACTAGTTACCTCTTTGAGCCTATTTAAATATATTGTTGGCCTTACTTTTCTTTCTTTATGCCTTCTATAACCTACCTTTTATTGAGCCAATATATATATATATATAATTCCTACCTTATTTGTTAAGAGCACTTAATTTTGAACACAAACTTTTCAAGAGCAATTGGAGTAAGGATGGAATAAAAAATAAATAAAAAAAGAGACATCTTCCACATATATTGGAAGAAATTGGTTGGGGGTTGTGTAAAAAAAAATAGAGAGAAAACAAAAAAGAAAAAAAGGGCCTTCACACTCTAGTATATAAAAGAGTGTTAGTGATGGATGTACTGAGGTGAAAGATTGAGGAAGAATTTTGTTTATCTTTGGAAAAATGGGTTATTATCGGAAGAAACAATTTGGGTTAAATGGTGTTACTCTTTTACTTAATTGGTTGTGTTTAATCTAATAAGTGCTATTATTTGTATTTTGACACTTCCCATTCTTTCTTAACCAAATACCTAAGCTTAACATTACAAGCCTCATAAAGTCCTATTGATCCGAAGTGGTGTATTTTCCTTCATTAGTGGAGAGAGTTTCGAAAAGTGAGCCTATGGAGTTTGAGATTTCACCTTTTTGTTTGTGGATGTTCTGCATAATATTATCCGGGCATTATGGCTATTGGTTTGTGGTTTGATGGATGTTTAAGAGTCAATAACAAAAGTGAAATTGGCATTTGAGATTTCTTAAAGCTTAGGAGACATTTAATTATTCTATATGTTGGGTCTTATTTACAATTTTCGAGACATTTGTGCAAATTATTTGTTATGTGATTTTATTGTTTTAAGTTAGGATAGTTATAGGTAAGATGTTTGTGGGTATCATCACTGGAAGCCCTCACGAGACTACAACTCGTCCTACTAAGGCAGCCTAGGGGTTTAAAGGCTTGTTGCATACGCTTAATGTAATATTGTAAATAGAATAAATTTCCTTTGAATTTTTCTTTTAATGTCTCCTTTGAAATTATTCATAGATCGCTTTTCTTGCTAGAGACTAGCAAGAAGCTGGCTGGGGGTTATTGATAAGAGTCAAATTATTGCATTTTTTGTTATGATTTAAATGTTGATATTTGTGAAAAAATTGCGTTTATTTGATTATTTAATCCACAAAGGTCATTTCACGGGTATTTCGTGTTTAAAGTGAAATTTCATGTAAAATCACAATTTTGAAGAAATTTGGGACAAATTTCAATGAACGAGATTGAGTGCAAATAAAAAGAAAACAAAATTTCAAAATTTGGAATTTCGCCGCCAGCGAGAATATTCTCGCCACCGGCGAAAACCTTACGGAGAAAATGTTGAAAATCATGCAAGGAGCACGGATTTTGGAAAATAAATCTCGCCGCCGGCCAAGTACATCTCACCGCCGGCCGAGCACATCTTGCCACCGACGAGATTTAGCGGAACCAAAATCATAAGTTTTCCAGAAATCTCGCCGCGGCGAGAATAATGTCGCCGCCGGCGAGTTTTGTCCGAAAACACATTTTTTATGTTGTTTTGTTCCAAAATTGCCCCCCAAACCCTAGATCTATATATACATTATGATGGAAAAAGAGGGGGATGGTAGAGAGAGTAGATCTAAGTTATTTTTGGAGGAGAAAAGGAAATTTTGGAGAGAAAGGTTGGAGAAGCTTGAAGGATCACCACCATTGTTGCTACCAAGTTTTCATCTTCAAGAGTTTTTCATCTCTTGTCCTTAGCTTTTATTTTCTGCATTTTATTCAGATTTGTTATTCATGGATTCAATTGAGAATATGTTTTTTCTTATTTCCGTTATGAACTAATTTATTTTTGCTAAGGCTATGATGTAGTTGAATCAAGAAAATCAGATTTTTTGTGTTATCGTTATATGAATTCATTGTTTTCATGTTGAGTATTTATTTCCATGCTTAATGCTTTTAAATTTCTTATCAAGATTTAGATGAATTGTTGAATTATATTGAGACCAAGAGGAGATGTGTAATGAATGCTTCTTGTGATAAATACCGTATGTTGAATGCGAGTTTGACACCTAATGCATGATGTATGTGGTTATTCTAGAAATTCCATAAATCGTAATGTGCTTATTTGTGATTAAATCTTCATAGAAATATAGTTGGTTTTCATAGATAAGTAATTCTAATATAACTCGAGAGAGAGTATTAGATAAGTTTGGATTTTTCAACCATCACTTCTAACTTTGATTTTCATATAACATGACTTGAAATCGGATTGAATTGATTTAGCGAAATCAAATGCCTTAGCGTTTTTAATCATTTGTGAACAATATTAAATTTTATTATTTGCGTTTAGTTTTAAGTTAATTTACTTTTTAAAAAAACTCAAAAATTCGGTTTTCAAATAAAATTAGTATTAGTCAATTTCGGTACTTAGTAACGCCATTCCTTGTGGGTTCGATATCCGTACTTTTGTACACTTTATTACTTGAACGGTTCGTACACTTGCGAAATTACGCATCAGTGGGCAAACAATTCTAAAATATTCTCAACTATAAATGTGCTACTAATCTAATTTTTTAAACCATCATTCCTTCTACAAGTGTGAAACTCCTCACTATGACTTTTGTAAATAATTAATAAAAACTTAAGTTCCAATTTTTTTCCTAGCAAGCAACGCCTATTTGAAATTCTTATTGTTACACAACACCTCAATTCTAATTTTGTCATTCCTCTTAAATCTAATACTTCTATATGTCTCAATGCATATAGAAATTTAAGGGCATATCTCATAGTCATCACCTCTTCAAAAAACATCCCAATACTCAGCTCAATGGTATCCTTATTTATTTCAGTCTTCTTAAAAATATGAACCCCATGTCTACAATCTTCATCCTACTCCTAATCCTTCTGACCATCCTCCTCTCTATCAACTATTAATAGGTTTATGTCTTCATCGATATTAACTTCAACTTATTTTTTCATATTAACCTCTAAGTTAATGTTGCCTGAATCTAAAAAACATGTTAAAATAATTATTATTCTACTAATAATTATTTAATTATTGTACCTAAATAAAATCAAAGAAGAAAAATAAATCAAATATTTTACACATCAATTAACTTTTTACAATTTGAAACAAATATTTTACACATCAATTAACTTTTTACAATTTGAAACAAATATTTTTCAATAAAGCAAATATTAATTACAATATAAAACATGCATGTCTTTACAGGTTAATAAAATAGGTACCACTTAAGTTTAACAAAAGTATTAAAATAACACTCTAATACAACTAGGTTCTTAAAAATAATTAGCAACAATAAATTAGACAAAATTATTAAAATAACACTGTAACATAACTTTTCCTAATTTTATCATAAAAAACTAACATAAACAAATTTAAAAAATGTAAATTAGATAACATTGGGGACCATAATGCACAATCATTATCACAAAAAGGAACAAAATTTCCTTTTCTTTTTCATAAAAAATTATCACATTGTATATATGGTTTCTTTTCATACAAACACAACCGTTCAAAAATTTTCACCAACACCGCCATTTTTCGGCCACTCCTTTAATGAGAAACCCCTAATTTCAGCATAAAAACTAACAAAAATGAATTAAAAATTGTAATTTACACAACATTGGAACCACAATGCATTATCATTATCACAAAAAGGAACAAAATATCCTATTCTTTTAGTAAAAAACTACCACACGGTTTATGTGGTTTCCTTTCGTACAAACACACAAGATTTTATCCTTTCTAAACAAAATAAGACATAGAAAGAATATTACTAGCTTCAACATCTCTACAAATTTCTTCGATATCCTTTTTCATCTCTTAGGGTTTCAATGGCATGGGTACATTTCAAACAATCTAATTACTATCTCGAATAAGCTCGAATTAGATGGTTTGTACCATTCGAAATATATCCTTTTTATTGTTCGAGAAAGAATGGCTCGAATGGTGGTGAAATATGCTATTGTTGCTCGAGTTTAAATCACATTTTTTCTTTTTTTTTGTGTTTTTCAAAATTAACCTAGGAAATGACAAAATCACTCTCAATTCTTTTCATTATTTACATGCCTTTATAAAAAAATAATGCATTAATAAAATATTTAATTAAATATACTAAAAGTTCTTATTTAACGTCTTTTTTATAAGTTAAAAAGACTAATAATTACTTTTTTATAAGTTAAATGATTAATACGCATATTTTGGGTGAGTAATTTTTATAAGTTAAAGGAATAAATAATACCTTTTCTTAAAGAAAAGAAACCTCTATCACATTTTTTTAGAAAAAAAATATTTGAATTTAACTAGTGTTTCAATTGATAAAAGAAAATATGAAAATCATATTTTGACGGCCAACCCTCAAATAAATAATGAAGTAACCTTCAGAGAAGATAGTTTTACAAATAAAGAACAAAATGTACAAAAACAGAGTAGTGATTGCCTATGCAAAGAATGCTCAACTATAACAACCAAAAAAAGAACAAAACAAAATTTGTTCAGAAGCTTAGCAAGGAATATTTTACACTGAGTATAGTCTTTCCTTTGTCTACTGCAAACTCGGCACCTGTGACCAACCAATGTCATGGAATATCCTATGGACCCTTCGACATTTCTATCATGTCTGCAATTTTTTTTAATTTTTCATGTTGACTTGAGATGTTGATACAGTATATTTGCAAAGAAGAAGATAAAGGAAGAAGAAGAACCAGAGGAGGAGCTACATTTTGAGCAAAAATTATCTATCTCTTTCTAATTTCTAAGTGGCTTTATATATAGCCTTGTGAGAACAGAATTGATGAATAAACCCTAAAATATTTCTGACATTCCTAACAGAATTCCTAGCCCTAATTTATTCGATTGTCCCTTTTCTATTTTCCTAACCGAATTCGCACACGCCTTCCCCTGCGCCTAAACTCCACGTGCGATGCTTTTCTGATGAGGATGAACAGAATAAGCTCATATCATTCCTCCCTCCCTAGGAAATTCCTTGTCCTCAAGGATGAAGTTTGGGTGTATGTTTTCAAAAATCACCACTCATTTTCCCAAGTAGCTTATTCGATTGGATTATCCTTCCATATGGCCCAAAAAAATGAGGAGCTAATTTTCTTGATGAGCGAAAGGCTACTGATGATTTTCTATAGGGTTGGAACCTTATCTATACATAATCTCCTTCCTTGAAGATGACCTCTCACTGATGTCTATCAGCTTGGCATTTCATCTAGTTCTGAGCTTGTAGTAGGTTGTACCTTAATTCTCGTAGTAGGTGATCTCTGGTACGTAGGTGCTTATCCACAACTGGCACTTGAGCAGTTTTGGGGACATATGTTAATATGGGAGGAGGTGGAATGCCGTAGACTACTTCAAAGGGAGTCATCTGTATTGTAAAGTGGATGTAAGTGTTGTAGCTGTACTCAGCCCAAGGAATCCACTCAATCCATTTGCGTGGTTGATCCCCAGTGAAGCAGCGCAGATACTGTTCCAATGTATGGTTGGTTACCTCAGTCTGTTCATCTGTTTGAGGGTGGTAGCTGAATCTCATGTGCAATTGGGTTCCTTTTAAACGAAAAAAACTCTTTCCAGAAGGAACTAATAAAAACCTTATCATGATCACTGATGATAGAAGTAGGCATACCATGCAGTCGCAAGATGTTGGATACAAATGTCTTGGCCATAGTAGGGGCTAAAAATGGGTGCTTCATAGGAATGAAATGAGCATATTTACTCAAGCAATCTAGAATCACCATTATAACTGTATGTCCTTTTGAAGCTGGTAATCCTTCCACAAAATCCATTGAGATATCAGCCTAAATCTTCTCAGGTATGGAAAGAGGGTGAAGAAACCCTATTGGTCTCATAGTTTCTGTTTTGAACCTTTGGCAAGCTTCACATTCCCTGAGAACTTTCTTCAACATTTGGTGCTATTTAGGCCAAGTGAAGCTATATTTTATGGGAGATAGGGTTTTAAGGAACCCAAAGTGTCCCCCCATTGAGAAGGAGTGACAATCAGCGATGATATGAGGTATAAGGGAGGATTTAGGGCTTAAATATACCTTGTTGTTTTTAAAATAGACCCCATCTCTTTGTAACAATTTATGAGCCATTGTAGGAGTAGATTTGTCTATCAGGTCTATGTAGAAGGGACCTTGTTGAACTTCCTTCTATAGTTATGGCCACCAATCCATTTGTGGCTGAGATATACTTAAAAAGAATAATTCCACTACTTGTGAAAGAGAATCAGCTCCTTGGTTTTCCTTCCCACGTTTGTACTCAATCTTATAATCATATCCAAGTAGCTTAGGTAACCATCGTGCCTATGTTGGGGTGGTAATGTGCTACTCCAACAGATACTTGAGGCTCCTCTGATCAGTGAGGATGGTGAATGGTTTTCCTAATAGGTAAGGGCACCATACCCGTATAGCTTTAATGATAGCTAATATTTCTCTCTCATATGTTGATAGAGTCAATGCTGAACCCTTGAGAGCTTGACTGAAGTAAGCTATTGGCCTACTTGCTTAAGTAAGGATCGCTCCCAACCTGATGCCACTGGCATCACATTCAATTACAAATCTTTGGGAAAAATTGGGAAGGCTTAAAACTGGTGGTGTTGTTAAGGCCTATTTTAGCTATTTAAATGAGTTTTCAGTAGATGCATTCCAGTTAAACCCTTCCTTGCTCAAGAGACGAGTTAAGAGAGCTGCCAAACTACCAAAATTACGCAAAAAAATTCTATAATAGCCAGCTAACCCTAGGAAGCCTCTGACTCCTTTAGATGTGGTTGGGGTTGGCCATTCCTTAACAGCTTGGATCTTTGATAGGTTTATAGAGACCCCTTCATCTAAGACTACATGGCCCAAATATTCTATTTGTTTCACCCCAAATTGGCATTTGGTTTCCTTGGCATACAAGTTGTTGGTTGCTAGAAGCTAAAGGGCTACTTTCACATGCTCCAAGTGGTCATCCCTTGATTGGGAGTATATCAAGATGTCATCAAAGAATAACAAGATGAACTTTCAAAGGTAAGGTTTGAATAGATCATTCATGAGACCTTGGAAAGTAGCTGGGGCATTACTGAGGCCAAAAGGCTAAGAATTCATAATGGCCTTCATGGGTTCTAAAGGTTGTCTTAGGGATATCCTCATGATAAACTTGTATATGATGATACCCTGATCGCAGATCTATCATGGAAAAACATGAGCCCCGTGGAGCTCATCCAACAGCTCATCAATCACAGGGATGGGGTACTTGTCCTTAACTGTGCTATCATTCAAAGCTCAATAGTCTACATAGAATCTCCAACTGCCATCAGTTTTTTTTACCAACAACACTGGTGAAGAAAATAGGTTGCTGTTGTGCCTGATTATCCCAAAATGAAGGAGTTCCTTAACCATCTTCTCAATCTCTATCTTTTGATAATAGAGGTAATAGTAGAGTCTAACATTAACTGGCCCTACTTCTGGCTTCAGAGGTATACGATAATCTTGTTATCTTTTTAGAGACAGCTCTGAGGGTAGCTCAAATATATGAGAGAACTCTATTAATAATTGTCTCATTTCTAGAAATGGGACACATCCTCTTTTGGGTCATGACCTCATATGTGCAAAATCTGAAGGAACAACCCTATATTCTATAGCTCACCGCATTCCTTGTTGGTCAGGGTTGCACTATTGGTTCTTTGTAAGCCTTGGAATGTATGAGTGGCTCCTCCTATCTTGAAGCTGAGGGTGAGTCTTTTATAATCCATTTATATTGGTAAGGTTTCAAGTCATTGAACCATGAGCACTAGCTGTCACACAGCTACTGGTAGCACATAGTAATCTGTTGAGACCATATACCCTTGAATTGAAAGAGTAAGGCCTCTACATTGCCCCATGCATTCAATCTTTTCACGATTGGCTATCATAACTTCCAGTTTTTGATTCTAAGTGATAGGGAAGCCAAACTGGGAAACCAAGGTTTGATCAATGAAATTACATGTACTGCCCCCATCTATCAGAACTAGTACCTTCTTATTTCTTAAATTTCCCATAACTCTAAGTGTTTGAGGATGATTAGTACCTGTTATTGTGTGAAACGAGATTTCTGGCACCAACTCTTGAGGTTCTTGTTCAGGGTGTTCTTCTTCTAGAGTTTTAACAGGGTTTTGATGCAATTCCTCTATCATAAACATTTGGGGTCACGCGCAATGGTGACCTGCTACAAAATTCCCATCACAGTAGTAGCACAAGCCCTTATCTCTCCATTCACGTCCCTCCTAATTAGTGATTCTTTTAAAAGTCATTGGTTGGGGTAGATTGGGACGCTGTAGAGGTTGGGGTCCCAACACACCAGCATGGGAGTGGTTTGTTGACTTGGGATTGCTTGTGTAAGATTGGTAACGTGGATTTTGGGCAGATTTCTTCTACAACAGATTTCTCTCTTCAATGAGCCTTGCTACTCCAATGGCCTTAGCCAATGTTTTAGGTTGTTTGATCTTAACATCAAGGAGAACTTCATCTTTTAATCCAGCTATAAAACACCCTATTAGGAATGCTTATGGTAGTCCATCCACTCTGTGTGACAATCTTTTAAAGGCTTCTTGGTATGTTGCTACACTGGTGGTATGCCTTAGGCGAGTTACAGCTTATGAGGGATCTTCGTAATCTATTGGTCCAAAACTGAGCTGAACTGCGTTGGTGAATTCCACCCAAGTGAGTGTTCCTTGAAACTTGGTCATCCAGCAATGCCACTGCAACACAATACCTTCCAGATGGAAGGACGCGAGTTGCACATATTGATTTGAGCTAATATTAGTCCATCCAGTTGGATCTTTACCAGAGAATTTAGGAAATGAAAGTTTCAAGTTAAGATGGGGGTTGTCTATGGTCGATCGCGAAGTGTGGGGGTGAGGTCATAGCGTTCCTTCTCGTGCAAAGGGGTTAACCTCTAGGGGGTACTGAGTTTCTCGGACTTCCTGTAACTGAGAGAGCACAGTGCCCAAGGTTTCCATAACCTCAGTATGAAATTTCACATTGGATTTTCCCCGAGTATCCATGGTTGAATGAATTTGATACCACTGATACAATATATATAGCCTTGCGAGAACATAATTGACGAACAAATCTTAACAGAATTCTAACATTCCTAACAAAATTCCTAGCCCTAATTTATTCGGTGGTCCCTTTTCTATTTTCCTAATAGAACGAGCTCGTATTAGATGTCCTCTTTTCTATCTTCAATTATGTTTAGATGTGATGAAGAAGAAGTGTCAGAAATTTTCCCATGAGAAGAGGAGGGACCTTTGCCTATGGATTGAATAGTTACAAAACAATTATGCAGCCACCATTATAGGCTGAGAAGAAGACTTAACCATTAAGGAAACTAAGCTAGCTAAATTTGTATAAATGTGAACATAGAGTGAAACTAACTAAGTTGCATTGAGATTACAATAGTTTAACACCCTCCTCAAATTTATTGGCATGGTAGCACCAACAATTTGGATCACAACACTTGAAATTGCTATGTCTCAAGTGGCTTTGTGAGTACATCAGTTGGCTAGTCTTGAGAGGAAACATTACAATCTACAGAGTACCTAACACGATCCTTGAGAAATTGATGATCAAGCTCAATATGCTTGTTACGTGCATATAGGATGGGATTTTTAGCAAGATATTTTGCACTTAAGTTGTCACATAAGAGTAATGGCTTGGAATTCATGATCACTTGCAATTCAGAGAGCAAGGATTGGAGCCATAATAATTAGTTGTAGCAAAGGCAAGAGCACGATACTCTGATTCAGTAGAGGACCTAAAAACCATCTTCTGCTTGGCATACTTCCACAGAACAAGACTGTCATTAAAGAAAATGCAGTAAGCACTTGTGCTTTTTCGATCATTAGCATACCCACCCTAATCTCCATCATTGAATGTAAGTAAGTCAAGACTGGTGGAGAATGTCATGAGCAAACCATGGTGTAAAGTGCCATTCACATAAAGCAAGAGACGCTTTACATTGAGCTAGTGACAATCTATAGACTCAGATAAATATTGACATAACCTTTTGACAACAAATGAAATTTATGGTCTTATAAGTGTGAGGTATTGATGACTCTATGAAAATAGAGTCATTAGTGCACTTTTTACTTAATATTTACTTGTTTTATTTAATAAATAGTATTTTTATGGCCAAAAAATTAAAATATAAACTTTTTAGTGAAAAGGGGTGAAAATATAATTTTTGGAATTTTTACCGTAGGACCAATCAAAAGCTACCACGTGGCATGCCACGCAAGCACGGAGAGCGAATCACGTCACGTCGCGTGTGAGGAGGACGAAACACGCACCACGTGTCAGCATAACATTCAATCTGAGTTCAAAAATTGATCAACGCGCCATGCCATGTGTCACCACACCATTGCTCCGCACGTTCCACCCGTGTGCCACGCCATCCGTTCCTGCGAATCACATCATGCCACGTGTTGCTTCCTCAATGAGTATTGACTCTAATCGATCTCTTCTGCCATGTGTCACTCCCTGATTCACCCAATGAATTTCTAATGCCACTTGTCGTGCTATGATTGGCTAAAATTGTCAATTTTGCTTGTTTTGATTATAGCCTTTGATTTGAAGCTGATGAGATGATCCAGACTGCACCTGAGCTTTATTTAAGCCCCTAATCATTTCATAAACCATAATTAGCCTCCATTAGCATAATTTTGGTTAGTTTTTAGAGCTAAAAAGAGAGAAAAATACAGAAAAATTCAAGAGACGACACAATTTTGGTGGAGATTCAAGAGGAGATTAATTCTACAATTCAAGAGATTGATTGTTTTTCTTCTTCTACTCTTTTCTTTATCAATTTTATGTCTTTATTTATGAAAAATATGAGTTTTATGAATATAATTATGTGTAATTAATTTATTAATCTAGGGATCTTATGAACCCAATTTTCACCATGTGATGATATAAAATTTTACCCCAATTATAATTATAATTTAATTATATTATATTATATTATTTTATTTTATTTTTATGCTATCAATTGTTTGGCCGACAATTTATCTATAGAGACAATTAAATAGATTTGAGAGAATTATTTAATTGTTTGTCTTGATTAAATAACATGCATAGTTTCTAGGCAGAGATGTATGATTCTTATGTATATGATCCATAATTGATGAACTTAATAAATAGTATGCAATTTAATTAGCATGAGAGTGTGATTAAATTAATTATTATATGGTATGTAGCTTACTTGAGAGAGGAATACATACTAGATTAGATTCAATTGATCATGTAATTAATTGATAATTATATTGGGGGAATTTTAGCGATTTGCATGTTTAGAAAATTGAGAGATTAAGTATTCCTAGATATTTTCTCATATATATTTTTAGTCACAAAATTTGATTTAATTAATTATTGCTATTTACTTTTAGTTATTTTAATTTTGCTTCCTTAAAATATAAAAACACCAAAACAAAATTGATTTTTATTTTTTTTAGTTTTAGAAATTTATTTTAATAAAATAATCTCCGTAGGAACAATTTTTACTTATTATTATATTACTTTTTACGATATGTATACTTGCGTATTCATTGTACACAAAACTTTTGTAGGGATTAGGTATTATAGCCCATCAACCATACTTTTGTACTCACTAGGATCTTTTAAAGCCATACCATCATGTTTACTAAGAAGCTTCCTTGAGATCATAGGAGTTGTGACATGCTTGTTGTCTTGCAAACTGCATTTGGCAATAAGATCCTTATCATACTTTGTTGGCTAAAATGAATACCAACTTGAGAATAAGAAACCTCAATACCAAGAAAGAAATTTTTTTTGCCCAAACCCTTTAACGAGAAGATACCATTTAATTGAAGGACCAAAATCTCAATACCACTAAGTGAATTCCCTATGATGATAATATCATCCATGTAAACCAAGACTAAGAGAATTTTTTACTGATGGATCTTGATAAACAAACTCACATCAAATTTTGAGTGCACAAAACTACAAGAAAGAAGCAAATAACTTAACTTATGATACTATGATTATAGAGCTTGTTTAAGGCTGATGCGTAATTTCGCAAGTGTACGAATCGTTCAAGTAATAAAGTGTACAAAAGTATGGATATCGAACCCACAAGGAATGGCGTTACTAAGTACCGAAATTGACTAATCCTAATTTTATTTGAAAACCGAATTTTTGAATTTGTTTAAGAAGTAAATTAACTTAAAACTAACGCAAATAAAAAAATTTAATGTTGTTCACAAATGATTAAAAACACTAAGGCATTTGATTTCGCTAAATCAATTCAATCTGATTTCAAGTCATGTTATATGAGAATCAAAGTTAAAAGTGATGGTTGAAAAACCCAAACTTATCTAATACTCTCTCTCAAGTTATATTAGAATTACTTATCTATGAAAACCAACTATATTTCTATGAAGATTTAATCACAAATAAGCACATTACGATTTATGGAATTTCTAGAATAACCACATACATCATGCATTAGGTGTCAAACTCGCATTCAACATATGGTATTTATCACAAGAAGCATTCATTACACATCTCCTCTCGGTCTCAATATAATGCAACAAATCATCTAAATTTTGATCAGAAATTTAAAAGCATTAAGAATGGAAATAAATACTCAACTTGAAAACAATGAATTCATATAACGATAACACAAGAAATCAGATTTTCTTGATTTAACTATATCATAACATTAGCAAAAACGAATTAGTTCATAGCAGAAATAAGAACAAACAATATTTCAATTGAATCCATGAATAACAAATCTAAATAAAATGCAGAAAATAAAAGCTAAGGAGAAGAGATGAAAAACTCTTGAAGATGAAGACTTGGTAGCAACAATGGTGGTGATCCTTCAAGCTTCTCCAACCTTTCTCTCCAAAATTTCCTTTTCTCCTCCAAAAATAACTTAGATCTACTCTCTCTACCGACCCCTCTTTATCCATCATAAAGTATATATAGATCTAGGGTTGTGGGGGCAATTTTGGAACAAAACAATAAAAAAAATATGTTTTTGGACGAAACTCGCCGGCGGCGACATTATTCTCACCGCGGCGAGATTTCTGGAAAATTAAATTTTGTTTTTCTGATTTTGGCTGGCGGTCAAATTAATGTGGCCGGCGGCGAGATGCTTTGGCTGGTGGCGAGATACTTTGGCCGGCGGCAAGATTCTAAATTTTGAAACTTTGTTTTCTTTTTAATTTCATTCAATCCCGATCATTGTACTTTGTCCCTAACTTCTCCAAAATCATGATTTTACCTAAAATTGCACTTTAAACATGAAATACCCATGAAATGACATTTGTGGATTAAACAATCAAATAAACACAAATTTTCACACAAATATCAACATTTAAATCATAACAAAAATGCAATAATTTAGTTCTTATCAAAGGCCATATAAGGCTTTTGACAATTTGGAAACTAGTCCATCACCCTTCTCAAATCAAGTTGGTTATTGCATATAAATCTCCATTTCAACTTGCCTCAATTGCCATCCAAAGGTTAAAACCAAACTAAGAACCAACCTAATTGTCTCAAGTTTAATAATAGAGCTAAAAGTCTCATAAAAATGCACCCCAACCTCTTAAACATAACCAAGAGCCAACAATCTACTCTTATAGTTAACTAATAAGTCAAACTTGAGAAGCTTAACCCAAAAAATGCACTTACACCTAATGGCTTTTTGACCAACAGGTAAGGAAACCAACCTCCATGTACTATTATTAACCAAAACATCATATTTATTTTACATTGAGGCTTTTCATTCTAGAATTTTTAAAGCAGACTTCCATAATTTAGGTGCTAAAAGTTATGCCTTTGGCCTTTTGATTCTTTCTTTAACCATAGGATGACAATTAACAAGTGGATGCGCTTCAACAATTAGAGGGGAAGACTTAAAAGATTGAGGAAATGAAACATATAAAGGATTAGAAGGAGATTATGTGAAGGAGAGATAAGATCAATGATAGTACCAATTGGGGGTGATATAGGGTATAATGTGATTGAGGAAGGAGCAAATGAAACAATAGACTTAAGAGGAATGGAACAAGGAACAAGAATTTGAGACTCAAGTGACTTGGAAACATTAGAAATATCAAGAAAAGATGGAGAAAAAGGATAGACATTTCATTGAACACAACATGCCTGCTAATATAGACATAACCAATAAGAATATGAGCATAGATACCCACTATGTTGAGAAGCATAACCAATGAATACACATGAGACTGATCGAGATTCCAATTTATTTTGATAGTATGCCCAAAGACATGGAAAATGTTATGTACCAAAATTTCTCATTGAATCATAAAAAAGAAGCTTATTAAACATCAATTTAAAAAGGTGAAAGACCATTAAGAACTTTATAGGGAAGTCTATTAGTCAAATATACACTAGTGCTAAGAGTTGAAGTTTATTGCCAATACATAATAGACATTGAAGTTTGATGTAACTGATACGAGTTAAATTATTGCATTTTTGCTATGATTTAAATGTTGATATTTGTGTGAAATTGTGTTTATTTGATTATTTAATCCACAATCTCATTTCATTGGTATTTCATGTTTACAGTGCAATTTCAGGTAAAATCATGATTTTGGAGAAGTTTGGGACAAAGTACAATGATCGGGATTGAATGAAAATAAAAAGAAAACAAAGTTTCAAATTTAGAAATCCCGCCGCCGGCGAAAATCTTATCTAGAGCACAGCAAAATTCTTCCTGAGAGCACGGATTTTGGCCAAGTGAATCTCGCCGCCGGCCATATTCATCTCACCGCCGGCGAAAATCTTCTCAAGAACACAAATTTTGGAAAACTCATCTCGCCGCCGGCCAAAATCTGAAAAACAAAAATTTTATTTTCCAGAAATCTCGCCACGGCGAGAATAATGTCGCCGCCAGTGAGTTTTGTCCGAAAACACATTTTTTATGTTTTTTTGTTCCAAAATTTCCCCCAAACCCTAGATCTATATATACATTATGATGGAGAAAGAGGGCGACGACAGAGAGAGTAGATCTAAGTTATTTTTGGAGGAGAAAAGGAAATTTTGGAAAGAAAGGTTGGAGAAGCTTGAAGGATCATCATCATTGTTACTACCAAGTCTTCATCTTCAAGAGTTTTTTATCTCTTCTCCTTAGCTTTTATTTTCTGCATTTTATTTAGATTTGTTATTCATGGATTCAATTGAAATAATGTTTGTTCTTATTTATGTTATGAACTAATTCATTTTTGCTAAGGCTATGATGTAGTTAAATCAAGAAAATCTGATTTCTTGTGTTATCGTTATATGAATTCATTGTTTTCAAGTTGAGTATTTATTTCCATGCTTAATGCTTTTAAATTTCTTATCAAGATTTAGATGATTTGTTGCATTATATTGAGACCGAGAGGAGATGTGTAATGAATGCTTCTTGTGATAAATACCGTATGTTGAATGCGAGTTTGACACCTAATGCATGATGTATGTGGTTATTCTAGAAATTCCATAAATCGTAATGTGCTTATTTGTGATTAAATCTTCATAGAAATATAGTTGGTTTTCATAGATAAGTAATTCTAATATAACTTGAGAGAGAGTATTAGATAAGTTTGGGTTTTTCAACCATCACTTTTAACTTTGATTCTCATATAACATGACTTGAAATCGGATTGAATTGATTTAGCAAAATCAAATGCCTTAGTGTTTTTAATCATTTGTGAACAAAATTAAATTTTGTTATTTGCGTTTGGTTTTAAGTTAATTTACTTCTTAAACAAATTCAAAAATTCGGTTTTCAAATAAAATTAGGATTAGTCAATTTTGGTACTTAGTAACGCCATTCCTTGTGGGTTCGATATCCGTACTTTTGTACACTTTATTACTTGAACGATTCGTACACTTGCGAAATTACGCATCAGTAACATAACCAACCCTTTCTCAACTATACGTCAATGTTTGCTCTCTACTAATCCATTTTTTCTCGGATGTATGTATGATGGCAAAAAATCTATGAATCAAACCTAGTTTATTAACCAAATATTTGAAAGCAACAAATACACTATTAGCATCAGTTTGAATGCTCTTGACATTGTTATTAAATTGAAACTTAAACATAGTATGAAATGAATCAAAAATTGATACGCACTAACAAAAAAGACAAATAAGTACTATAGTCATCAACAATGGGAAAAAAATATCGTTCACCATTACATGAGACAGTTGGTGAGCACCAAAGATCAAGAAAAAGTAAATAAAATGTAGATAAACTTTTTCTCAATTCCTAGTAAAAATGAAAATTTATGAGATTTAGATATTTGATAGTGTTCATATAACAACCTGTCTTTAGAAGAAACTCCTAAAACAAGCTTATTAACAACATGAAAAAGAATGATGACCTAAATGAGAGTACATTGACCAAGAGAAACAACTAATGTTGAGGGAAGGATTAAGGAAGGAAAAACACTCATAGAGCCAATTAGGTGATAAAGACCTCTAGCTTAGCCTTGCATAAGTATCATCTTCATGAAAATTTCCTTGACAAAGAAAAAACCAGAATAAAACTCCCTAAACACTTGATTATCAACACAAAATTTGGACACATATAAAAAGTATGAGGTACCAAAAAGAGTGAAGAATTTTTTTAATGCAAGAAAAAATTGACTTTGAGAAGAAGTTAAACACCATGACCAACAAAATAAATGGGAAGAACATTACCATTACTAAGTAAGACTTCTTCCTTGCCAGTGTAGAGTGTGAAATGTGGAACATTTGAAGGATCTAAGGCTAAGTGGTGGGTAGCACCTGTATTAAGAAGCCAAGCATTGTCTTGAACAGATTGACCCTACATTTACAATGTAAACAACTGAAGAATTAGAAGAAACTTTGTTACCCTTATAGATCTTGTTGAGTAAATCTCTCACAACAAAACATCAAGATACTTGATAGCCAATTTTGTAACATATTTGACATGCATGCTTCTCACCAGTACCACACTATATTAGGATTATTTATATTAGATGAAGGAAAACTAGGTGTAGGAAATCAAGCATGAGGTGTATTAGATGATAGAGGTTGTAGATTTAGATCTTTGAGGAATGTTTGCATATTCCAAGAATCACTATAAGGCTTATTATTCTTGGGCTTTTGTGTAGAGAAGGATTTATTAGTATAGTCATAATGAGCATGAAAAGCACGTTCTTTATTAGATTCAGATTGCTGAACAATTATTCTTTCATATGTTTCTAGCTAGCTATGAGAAGAACTAAAGTTAGGCTTATCACTCATCATGTTAGTGGATGTGATCAAAGGATTATAACTAGGATTACAAGTTAAACCAACTAAAGCATACATAATAAGATCACATATATAAATTAGTTCTCCTATAGCAACTTGATGATGTAAAAGTGCTCTAATCTTTGAAAGGTAGTCAAAAACTATCAAATCTTTCTATTGCAAATATTGTAGCTGATTCCTTAAATAAAAATTCTTGATTGAGCATTGGAATAGAAGGTTTCTTCAAAGAATTTCCATTGTTCATTGGTAGTGCCTTTGTGAGAAACAAAAGATATAATGTCACTAGAAACTGATGCATATATCCAACTCTTAATCATATTATTAAGTCTTCAAGTTTGTGAATCGAGGATTGAGAATTGATCTATCTAAATCAAGCATAAGTAGCAATTTATCCATCGATGAATCCTTTAAGACCATAAGCAATGATCAACCCCTCTATTTGCTCGTGCCAAATTAGGTAATTATTGTCATCAAGTTTGATAGATAGACTTTCATTTATCGGTGGAGTCGAGGAAAAATTATGAGCCAGAAGATTGATTGAAGGCAAAGAAAAATTGATTGCAATAGAAGGTGTGGAAAAAACAAGGCATGGACAACATCTTGATGTGATAATTTGTTTGTACTAGCAATGGTTGAAGCTTAAATGCTTAAGAACTCAAGCAATAAAGAAGAATATCCTATAACCTTTTAGAGCTCTAATACCATACTAGCAAACTAAATGATGGATGTAATGTTTGTTATTGATTATGTAATTCTTGTAGTCCTTTGTGTATGTACTGGCTTCCTTGTGCAAAACATGGAGTCAATTTATTTTAGTTAGTGATTTTTCTTCCTCTATATAAGGTTGGTTACTAACAATCAATAAAACACACACACACATAATTAGGCACACTTTGTTGCGAACATGTATACACAAACCACAGGGTTGGTTTTCGTAGTCACTCATGCTTTTGTCTTGTTTTGAGTGTGGATATTTATGGAAATTACTTGAAAATTTTGGAAATTTTTTTTGAATATTTTGGTACCTTTGCGAGGTCCTTACCAAACCCCAACAAGGTAGTTAGCGAAGACCCTCGACAAAGTTTTCCGTGAGCTTGGGTGAGTTATATAAATACTCATATCTCATCTTGTTTCTCATTCAGAAAAAGTTTAGTAGAGTTCTATCAAATTGACATCTCATTTTTTTGCTTTCGAATCACTATTACTTTGAGTGTTGTTCAGTACTTATGATTCACGACTGAGTAAGAAAAATCGTGCTCTTGAGTGGTGTGTACTTAATGAGGTGTTTGTGAGTGGGTTTCAGGTGAACTTGTGTGGTAGTGTACTATGTGTCGACTAGTAGTTGCTAGGATCCAAATTTTTTCATTGGATAGGAGCTTGTGTAGCTATAACTCGTGTCTCAGTGGAGCGTTGTTAGTGATATGTGGTTGAGTACAGTTCCCACATTTGGTCATTGTAGCTACGTGGTTGAATGTGTTTCCCACATTGGTTGTTGGTTGTTCGTGGTTAAGGGTAGTTCCCACAATTGATTGTTGAAATTCTATCTCACTTTATTGATCATCTGTTACTGATCACACTACATTGAGTAGTGTTTGCTTTTGAAAAAAACTGAGTTCATGGGTCAGACCAAGTCTTTACGTAGGAAATAAGCAAGGGTATTAATAGGCAGTTAAGGCATTATGGCCTTGACTGATAGAGGTAAGAAAACCCACTTACACCCAATGGCATTTTGACCAACATGTAAGGAAACCAACTCTCATGTATCGTTATTAACCAAAGCATCATATACCTTTTGCATCAAGGCTTTCCATTATGAAATTTCTAAAGTAGACTTCCATAATTTAGGTGTTAAAAGTATAGTAACTGAAGTAGTATATGCCTTAGGATTTTTGATACTCTTCTTGCCTCAAGTAACCATAGGATGATAGTTAACAAGTGGATGAACTTCAACAATTGGAGGATAAGACTCAACAGGTTGAGGAAATGAGACAGATAAAGGATTAGAAGGAGATTCTATAAAGGAGAGATAGGGTTAGTGATAGTACCAATTGGGGTGATATAGGGTCTGGTGTGATTGAGAAAGGAGCAAATGAAACAATAGACTCAAGAAGAATGGAAGTAAGAACGAGAATTTAAGAATCAAGTGACATGGAAACACTAGACATATCAAGAAAAGATGGAATAAAAAGATATTCATGTCCATTGAACATATCATGGTTGCTGATATAAACACGACCAATAAAAGCATCTAAGCATAGATACACATTGTGTTGAGAAGCATAAATAAATAATACACATGAGATTGATTGAGATTGTAATTTATTTTGACAGTATGCCCGAAGACATAAAAAACATTGTGTACCAAAAGTTCTTATTGAGTCATACACAGGAATTTTATTAAACATCAATTCAAAAGGTGAAAGACAAAACTTTATAGGGAAGTCTATTCATCAAATCGATAGAAGTGGTCATGAAATATAACCAATATGTAATAGGCATTGAAGCCTTATGTAACATAGCCAAACTTTTCTCAAGTATACATCAATGCTTCATTTCTACTAATCCATTTTGCTTGGATGTATGTATGAGTGCAAGAAAATCTATGAATCTAACCTAGTTTATTAACCAAAGATTTGAAAGTAATAAATTCACCATTAGTATTAGTTTAAATGCTCTTGACATTGTTATTAAATTGCAACTTAAATATTGCAAGAAATGAATCAAAAACTGATATGCATTGGATTTTGGTTTTATGAAAAAACAACTAGGTAAAATGACTACATTCATAAAAAATGGAAAGAAAATTACATGAGATAGTTGGTGATTACCAAATATCAAGAAAAATGAAAGAAAATGTAGGTAAACTTTTCTCAATTCTTGGTAAAAATAGTAGTTCGTGAGATTTAGATGTTTGAAAATGTTCACATAATAACTCGTCTTTAGAAGAAACACCTAAACTAAGCTTATTAACAACATTAGACAGTTGAAAAATAATGATGACCTAAACGAGAGTGCCATTGACCAAGAGAAACAACTGGTGAAGTGGGAAGACTATAGGAAGGCAAACTCATAAAGCAAGTTAGGTGATAAAGATTATCCTTAGTTCAGCCTTGCATAAGTATCCTCTTTGTGGAAATTTCCTTAATATAGAAAAAGTCAAAATTTATACACAGATAATAAGTTTGAGGTAGGAAAAGGAGTACGAAGAATGTTTTTTAACGCAAGAAAACATTGACTTTGAGAGGAAGTTAAACACTATGACCAAGACAATAAATGGAAAGAACACTACCATTACCATGTGAGACTCCTTTATTTTCAATGTAAAGTGTGGAGTGTGGAACATTTGAAGGATCTAAGGCTAGGTGGTAGTTAGCACCTGTATCAAGTAACCAGGCATTTTCTTGCGCAAATTAACCCCTGACATTTGCAATGCAGCTAGAGAATTAGAATAAACTTTGTTACTCTTATTGATTTTTTTAATGGTAGATAAACTTGATTAGTTTCTATTAATCATGAATGAGCTCCAGATTATAAATTTAATTTCAAGAACTTTTTTTTTCAATTGCCAAGCCATTATTATACTCGGTAACGTATTCAAAACTTACTTTATTATGAAATTCAAACACTTTTTTTCCTTAGATCATAAATTTGAGGATTTTGGAGATGTTTTTAATTTTTAAAAAAATTAATAAAATAAAATTCTTAAAATTTATATAAATAATATTTAATTAGATAATGTTTAATATTGAATGATTCTAAATGATTGAAATTTAACTTAAACATCGTCCATCTATCCTAAGGCAATAGGTTGAATGAAAAGGAACACTTCACCTTGTTAAATAGCGAGGTGCATCCACTCTTATAACCAATGAATTTGCATCCACTCTTATAACCAATGAATTAGTATAGTGGTTTTGTCATGCAACCCGTGTGGAAGTTTTTAATAAAGAAATAAAAAAGAAAAAAAACATCCTATTAGACAATATTTGTATGAAATAACATGTTAGATTACTTTACATCCTATAATTATTTAATTGATTTTATTTTTAATCTCATTAATAAAATATACATACATTTAAAAAAATATATGTTTATATACAAAATATTATGTAAAATATGTTTTATGATATGGATATTATTTAACTTTTAGTGGTATCATTTAAATATTTATCTTTATAGTTTAAAAAATGGTTAACAAGAGAAGGGATGAAATTAACACTTAGTGGGAGAGAAAACCAGAAAGGAGTCATCTAAATAGCTTTTAATGTATATAAACATATTTACTTAATAACAATTTTATAATCACAATCATAAAATGTGAGTTTTTTATTAAATATAACTATATAGATAAATTGTACCTATATCACAAATAATTTATCATAATAAATAAATTCATCCTCTCAACTAACTCACCGTCTCAAGATTCAATAATAACTATTAAAGATACATTAATCTAATGGTAAGATTCAATAATAACTATTAAAGATACATTAATCTAATGGTGTAAAATGTGGGACAATATTCGCGTAAAAATGTGTGCCATGAAATCAAATTAGGGTTTTCAAATTGGTATTAGAACAAAACATTTAAAGTAATTAAAAGAAAATAATTATCAAAGGAAGAAAAAACAAACATACAGAAAATGAAGTGACATTGGACAACAGCAAAGACTTTGAGAAAACTAACACAAGAATTCAAAAACAAAACAAATCAAAGTTAAGAAACAACGTTAAAAACTACTGCAGCAAGACAAACAAAATGAAAAAAAAAACTATAAATCAAAGTTAATCTCTATAATTGGTTGCAATAGAGCCCACTATCTTCCCAAGAACGTCTTTACAATCCTTTAGTTTCTTGATGCTACCACCGAGCTTTGAACGCTTAGAAGCAATCATAGGAGACTCATCAATCATTCTTTCAATACCACGACCGTAAGGTCCCGTACTTTCTTTTACTATCTCAGTTTCCAAATCATTATTCACAAGATGATGAAGACTAAATTGCAGATGCATAGCCATAGAATCAACCAATCTCCTGAGGACAACTTTCCAATACGCTATTAGTCTCATTCTCAAATCAAAAGCTTGATTGAGAAGTTGTGGGTACTGCCTCAAATCTACTACATCAATCTCTCCTAATCCTTCAAGTGAAACTCTAGATGGTTTTTTCTCATCATACAACACTGTATTAATAAATGGGTCACGTAGATCCATGAGCCTTTTCCATTCAGTGACATAGTCAGGATTGCAAGTAAAATCAGTCAGCTTCTCCATTTCAATAACCTCAGCTACCCAATCAACAGAACGTTCTTTCATCTTGGCTATAAGGTTGTGTCCCGCTCTTCTAGTACATAACTGAAGTTGGTAGTAATTTTCCACATGATGACTTAACACAGTAATAACAACCTCCTCCACATAATCCCACATTTTTCCAACAAAAGAAGTAGGCAAACTAGAAATTCCATTTACCTTACTTTGAAGGATACTAAGAAAGGCAGTGCGCGGAAGAAAATTTGGTAGTGATATCTCTTTTGCTTCTTCCAAATTTTTTATCTCTTCCATCAAAAAGTTGCATATAGGGTCACTTTCACTAGAATTGTACAGTTCATGAGAGTATTGATTGAGCATTTCAACCAATCTAGCGGTACAATGCATGTTTCTTTCATCTGGGTATTCATCAAATTCAACCCTCAAAAGAATTTTTTTCAAAGACTCTTTTACGGCTCCTACAATTCTTATAAAAGTACTAGTTGCCTCAGCCACAGAAGTAATCTGTTTAGGAAGCTTATTCAACTCAGCAAGGTTCCAGTTCAGCTTGTCATTAATTTTTTTAACAATAACAGGAAGATTCCTAGCAATACTACTTGCTTGGATTTGAATCAGCTTTTGAGCCAAAATAGGAATGCCCACAATAGAACTATCAATCTTTGAAAGAAGTGGATGATTCTCAAAGAGCATAGCTTCCTCAAACCTTGCATCTTCATATGACTCATCTCCAATACGATTCCTGACACAAATATAACCAAGACCAATATTAACATCATCGGCAGTGACTTTCTCAAGCAATCCTTCAGGAGCTTTATCTGCTTTAGTCACAACAGCCAGATGTTGGGAAATAACGCAAATTCCCGATAAGCCAGATTTATGATAAAGCAAGGATAGAAAAATAACACAAAATTTGATAACGGAGTTCGGCCAATCTTGCTTACGTCTCCGGACTCCATAGATCTTTTCTTTGAAAGGGGAGAAATTACACAAGGTGTTTACAACACTCACAACTCACAACCCAATTACACCCAAGAAAATTACTCTCAATTTTCTCTCACAAAAGCTTTTCTCTCTAAGCTTTTCTCTCAATTGGAATGAACACTTTGGATGGTTAATTCATTACAATTACACATCTATTTATAGGAAAATTCACTCCTTGAATTACTCCTTAAATTAATGGTTCCTTGAATTGCTCCTAGAATTAAGCTCCATGTTTTACTCCTTGTTTTGTTCCATGTTTTGCTCCATGTTTTACTCCTTGTTTTGTTCCATGTTTTGCTCCTTAATTTGCTCCTTAAATTAAGGAGCTTTATAACAATAATATCTAACAATCTCCCACTTGAAGACTGATTTCAATGTGTCTTCACACCTCGATCAATGCAGGAGCTTTTCTAGTCTGTTACTCCAGCAGACCAACCGAAGTCGAGCACAACTTCGCTTGTCAATAATCACCACCTTTGTTAACATATCTCGGATTTTTGCTCCTTGAATCTTCTCCAAGATTAACACATCATCTTCTAATAGAGATCCGATGAAGTGATAACGAAGTCCAATATGTTTGGTTCTAGAATGAAATGTCGAATTCTTTCGTGTATTGCACTCGACTATCACTACGCAGTAACATTCTTCTCTTGTTTGAATCCCAACTCGCTTAACAAACCTTGAAGCCATATCATCTCTTTACTAGCTTCAAGCCATCGCTACATACTCACCAGTAGTGGATAGAGTGACAATTTTCTCGTATTTGTGACATCCAACTACCACCGTAGTTCCAACAAGAATATATAACCAAAGTTGGTGCTTCTTCTGATCAACTTCACCTCCAAAGTCCAAGATCACGTATCCTTGTACTTTTAACTCTCCTTTACTAAAGTACAAACACTTTTTACGTGGTGCCTCGAGATACCTCAAAATCCACTTGGCTGCTTCTCAATGAGTTTTCCCTGGATTAGACATAACCGCTAACAACTCCCACTGTGGCCAATGTCCGGTCTCTGTCTGGAACCATTGCGCACATCAAACTTCCAATGGCCGAGGCATAAGGAATCTTAGCCATGAATTCTCTCTCTTCCTCCGTTCGGGAGGACCGATCCTCGGATAGGCGAAAATGACCAGCGGTGCGCTAACCGGCTTCGGGTATTGCTTTCATGTTGAATCTATGCAAAACACGATTGATGTACTCGCCTGAGATAACCGCAAGGATCCTTTCTTCTTATTTCTTGTGATTTGCATTCCAAGAATCCTTTTCTTGGACCCAAGTCTTTCATGTCAAACTCCTTTGACAACCGATGCTTCAATCTTCTCGATATCATCCATATCCGAACCTCGCTACTAACATATCATCAACATAAAGTAGTAAAAATGATATAACTGGACCTATATCTCTTGAAGTAGCAACAATGGTCGCATTGCACTTCGGAAACCTTCCTTGTGCATGAAGCTATCAAACTTTCTCGTACCATTGTCTCAGGCTTGTTTGAGCCATACAAACTCTTCTTAAGTCTCGCACACCATGCTTCTTTCTTCCTCTTTCTCGAGAAACCTTCCTGGTACATGTATATCTCTTCATCTAAATCTCCATGAAGGAATGCGCCTTCACATCCAACTGTTCAAGATGAAGATCTTCGATGGCTACAATGCTCAATACCGATCCGATAGTATTAAGCTTCACAACGAGCAAAAATGTCGGTGTAGTCAACTCCTTCCTTCGTTGAAACCCTTTGACAACTAGGGCGGGCTTTGTATCTCTTGGAACCGTCATGCTCCTCTTTCACCCTAAGGTACACCCATTTGTCAGGAAGTTGCCTTCTCTTTCCCATAGGTAACTTTCACTGGGCTTCCCATGTCTGGAGATGAGAGATTTCATTTCTTCTTTCATAGCAAGCTCCCACTTGTCGTTGGAATCTCGAGTCGACAAGCTTCATCATAGCATTCTCAGTTCTCCTCCATCACCGAACATATAGTTCACGTATCTCTGTTAGGCACACGAGGTCGAGTAAGACCTTCTCAATACGTGAGCCGAGTAAGAGGTCATGTGATGTGTCGGAATGCCGTGTACTACTCTGTCAACAAGTTCCTCTGCCGAGGACTTGTTACAATTGGTTCGTTGCGAAACTATACGGGACATCATCTGCATCCGCAAATACCGACTCATTCTCATTCGATTCATTGGCGTCTATTTTATGCATGTCCTTATACATCACCCTTTCGTTGAAAATCACATCTCGCTCACGGATAACTTTCTTGTTTTGGCCATCCCAAATACGGCCAAACTCATCCTCACCATACCGATGAACGTGCATTTCTTGGATTTGGGATCAAGCTTATTCCTACCTTGATCACCGATATGCACAAATGCTACACCGAAAACTTTTAGATGTGATAGTTTCACCTCTTTTTCGCTCCATACCTCCTCTCGTATTCTACATGCTCCAATGGAACAGATGGGCCTCGGTTGATCAAGTAAGCCGCCGTGTCGATCCAGGCTTCGCCGTAACCCTAGACCATTTGTATACGAATGCTTCCGGCTCTTTCGTCAACGTTCGGTTCATACGCTCGCCTACACCATTGTGTTGGCGTGCCCGGCACAGCTTCTTTCCATTCGATCCCACGTGCTCATAGCAAAATTTTTGAATCTCGTGTCTTCATATTCACCACCATTATCGGATCCGAGCTTTTGATCTTCAAACCCGTCTCATTTTCCACCATAGCTTTCCATCTTCCGAAAGCCTCAAATACTCGAGACTTATGCTTTAGAAAGTAAACCCATACCTTCCGAGAATGATCATCGATGAAAGTCACGGCAGTATTGTTTCCCACCAATGGATGAGACGGTTGTTGGTCCCCAAACATCCGAGTGAATAAGCTCTAGCTTTTCCTTCTTTGGGTTCTACCACTTGTCCGAAAGCCGACTCTCTTGCTTTCCAAGTATACAATTCGCACATGTCCATCTCTACAGACTGCACTGAAGTTTTCCTGAAAGGCATAATCTTCATCCCCTTTCTCACTCGTGGCCTAATCTTCGGGTGCCACAGGGTTTGGTGTTTCATTGCTGCTACACCGATTGTGATTGAACAACGTGTCTTCCCGTCATGTAAAGAAGTACACTTTTCTCGCCTCGAGCAACCGTCATCGCACCCTTTGAAATCTTCCAATCATCACCATGGAAGATCGTAGTGTAGCCTTCACTAGCCAATCGCCCACCGAGATTAAGTTCCTTCTCGAGAATCGGGAATACGCACGACATCCTTCGCCTCCCAAACAGATCCGTTTAACTTAATCTTCACTACACCTTGCCAATAATAGCACATGGTTGATCATCACCAAGATATACCTTTCCAAGGTTTCCAGGGACATATTTCTCGAAGAATTCTTCGTGAAGTAGCATGGAACGATGCTCCAGCAGTCTAGCACCCAAGATTCTTCCTTGCTCTCCAAAGAGCATATCAACGCATCATCTCCTCCCGAGGTGGAAGTAACATTTGTCTCTTCACTTGTTTGTCCTTCTGCATTCTTGCACCGATTTTTGTAAGGTTCTGCGGTTCTTCCACAATTCCAACACTCGATAGTCTTCAGCCATGGGAATTATTAGGATTCCTAGATTTGGGACCTCCCGTCCTTTGATCTACCTCGGTAGTCGGTTCTACCACGTCCATTTCCTTTGGTTGAATTTCTTCCTCTTGACTCTGTATGCAAACTCGAAGAGGTTGACGATTCACCTTGTCTCTACGTCTGGATCTCTTCACCGAGAACCAAATCACGAACATCGTCCAAATTTCAACTTATCGTCTCCCGATGAGCTACTCTCACATGGACAAGAGCATTCCAGCCTTTCTCGCAGAAGACAAAAGTATCAACGCCGTACTCGTCATCGAATTAATTTCCACCGAACTCAACCGGGTTGTAACCGTGTTGAGTCTATCGAGATGTCGAGCTACCGATGCGCCTTCCGTCATCCGCAAATTGAACAAGCGCCTCATCAAGTGCACTTTGTTCGAGGCCGATGGCTTCTCATACATATTGGAGAGAGGCCGCTTACAAGACTGCCGTGGTCTTTTCCTTTGCTATGTTGGAAAGCAACATTACGGGATAACGTCAATCGAATAACTCCGAGGCTTGTCATTCTAGAAGATTCCAATCTTCTTCCTTCATAGCCTCCGGCTTCTTCCCGAGAGAGGTTGATATAGATTTCTTTGATACGTATAATCCTCTATCTCGCATTTCCAAAACCCGAAATCCGTGCCATCAAATTTCTCGAGTTTCACCCTTCCTTCATCCGCGGCCGTTGCTCCCACTAAAATCCGACTTCCTCGATTGTTTCGACTATTTCTTGCGAAAAATCAAATCACTACCAATAGCTCGATACCCGCTTGTCGTGGGAAATAACGCAAATTCTAGATAAGCCGATTTATGATAAAGCAAGGATAGAAAAATAACACAAAATTTGATAACGGAGTTCTAGGCCAATCTTGCTTACGTCTCTCCTGACCACAGATCTTTTTACCGAAAGGGGAGAAATTACACGAGGTGTTTACAACACTCACAACTCACAACCCAATTACACCCAAGAAAATTACTCTCAATTTTCTCTCACAAAAAGCTTTTCTCTCTAAGCTTTTCTCTCAATTGGAATGAACACTTTGGATGGTTAATTCATTACAATTACACATCTATTTATAGGAAAATTCACTCCTTGAATTACTCCTTAAATTAATGGTTCCTTGAATTGCTCCTAGAATTAAGCTCCATGTTTTACTCCTTGTTTTGCTCCATGTTTTGCTCCATGTTTTACTCCTTGTTTTGTTCCATGTTTTGCTCCTTAATTTGCTCCTTAAATTAAGGAGCTTTATAACAATAATATCTAACACCAGAGTCCTCTCACCTGTTTTATCAACACACTGAGACATCCGGATCGACTCACAGGTAGGAAAATCAACCGTTGCTGATAAGACATTGAGAATAATACTTTCTTGTGGCTTTATATATTCCATAATGATATCTCTGATTTGGTCATAGATGTTTTCAGGTTGACCATGAACTGGAAATCTTGTTATTCCAGGTAGATCAACCATAGTCAAATCAGGGACACCTTTCTTTTTCACAACAAGGGTAAGTGGGTTGTTGGAAATTCCTTTGCCATCCCCAGCAATCTCATTAGTTGCAAGATTTATAGCATCTGAAATATTGTTCTCATCGGTCTGAACAACTTTTCCTTTGAATTCCAAGAAAAGATCTGGTACAGGACTTGCATGGTCTTGCAGTCTCATAATAAGAGGTACCCTGGTACAGATTCCTTGTCCTCTGGGAAGACTGATGCCAGCAAGTGATTCCAAAACGCTGGATTTTCCAGATGATTGATCCCCAACTACAACAATTGTAGGCAGCTGTATTCCTTCATCCATTACCATGAGATTTCGAAGCCTGTCAACTGCATCAAGAAGTGGACGAATACGATCATTGTAGCAAGACACAATAGGCGCAACAATTGGAACTTCATTGCAATTATTAGCTTCCACAAGTTCCATTGTGGTTTCCTCATGTTGGAGGACAGTACTCATGATTCTGTTTTTTGTAGCAGTGTTTTTGACACTAGAATTGTGTTTCCCGTTGTTTGCAGTCTTGGCCATTTTCAGGTAAAGAGAGAGAGATATATGTCGACAATGTGATTATTGAAAGTATAGTGCATGGTACATTGGAAGATTGGAAGGTTATATTTATAGTGGTGTAAATAAATACGTTCAAAGTGAGATGCATTTAGTGCATAAATTATTGAATATGAAGGGTTACATATCTTTAAAAGAGGCAGCAAGGTTTTAGGTGATTCTTTAACTTCAGACGAAGAGATTCAAGGGTCACGTTTACAAAGATTCGAGCCTCTAAATTCACTTAGTTATTAGTATTACCAGGTGGAAAATATAATAGTGTTGGTTAAGCGTTAGATAAGCAGGCCTTTCAAGTTCCAATATATGTATGTAGGGAAAGCACAACGGCACAAACCCCACACACAACAAAGTTTTGGCGACTCTTCGAAAGCATCATCTGATATTATGACAAAAATAAATTATTCATTAGTGGGGACTCGGGAATATGGAGGATATAGTAATCCACATGAATGTTGGTTTAATGCAAATATTTTCTTCTGTATGATCACATACACCTATATATAAAGTCAAAATTACTATAAATATGTTTAACTTCATCATTTTTAAAATTATTTTGATACATGACACACACTATTAATCGAAGGTTATTAGGAAATAAGTAACAAAAAATACTAAATACACACAAATCTACAAATATGCATATGCATTGCACTCAGATCAATTTTGTTGTGTCATGTAGCAAAATTGTTTTAAAAATTGAATAACTTCTAAATTTTCAAAAATATTTTACCACACAACACATCATAATTAATATGTATAAATTTATGTAATATTAACATTCCTCAACAAGTAACTAATAATAAACGAAATAGCATTTGTTACTTCTCACCAATTACATTGTTTGTTTTTCTAATTAATATTGGATATTGGTGTTTTTGGAGAAAGCAAATGTAATAATTTTAAATTTTATTTGTCTGAAATACCGTATCATCACATATTCTAAAATTCCTGAGCAATGAATAATTTCTTCTTAGGAAGCAAGAGGAATGCTAAGCATATTCAAATTTGCACTCACACCGATTATTGTATGTCACGAGCAAATTTAACTTTAGAAATAATGATATTATTCATTTTTCAAGATAAACTTGTCATGTGACACATTATAATTAGTGTTAGCTATTTGTGTGCATTTAGCATTTTTGTAGTAACTTATACATAGAGCCATATTTTTAGGAAAAATGATACTTTTGGTGTGATGAATAAATCTTAATGCTAGATAACTACATGAAACCACTAAAACCTTTAATCTTATAACCATTAATTATTAATTTTATTAATTAATCTTATAAAGGAGTGGTTTGTATTTTAGTATAAAATGAAATTCTTTGTCCTAAAAATGATATGTCATAAGTTGAGATGAAATGTACTCAAACTATTAGTATATTTCTTCATATAATCCAATTCTATTATAAATTAATTTTTTAAATTATATTTAGTATAAAAAAGAGTAAACTAACAAATGTACAATTAAGTTTAAGATGTTTATACAAATCTACTATTTAACTTCGGGTTGTGATAAACCTACTATCAAACTCTTATAAGTGTTACAGATCTATTACTTTCTTGACAATCTACCACCAAACTCTATATAAGTGGTACAAATCTATTACTTTTGTGACAAATCTAACACTAGTACTGTTGTAGGGTTAAAAATTCATTTCATGCACTTTTATTGGCATGAAAGAAGTAGTTTAGACAATATAATTATCATATATATTCAAAAATTATTTTTATACCTACGTGTTATTTTGAGAAATATTAAAGGCCCACAATTTTACACTAATACTAATTACAGTGCATTACATATCAAAATAAATTTGTAAATAGAGAAGTTATTCATTAAAAACATTTCTACGTGGTACATTATTATTAATATAAATGTAAATTTATATGCGTTTAGCATTTTTCGTGATATTTTTATATAAAAAATTAATCTCATAGCTTATGGGATTGGCTATAAGTATACACATTACATGCATAGCAACAAAGACTAATTTCTGGCTCACTAAGCGCCAAAAGCTACTATCATAAATGAAAAACTCTACAACCCGAGAGTGAAGTGCACACGACTATTACATTTAGATTAATGTTGATAGAAAGAGAACAATCAATAATACAACTAATGTACATCCTTTGGTATGTGCAACTATCATATTGGAAGAGTTCTAGATAGAGATAGCACAAATTAATTATTGTGTGTAAAATAAACTCATGTCACATGACACAATATAAATGGGTTATTCATTAATATGAATCACGGATCAACCCAATAAATAGTGAGCTAGCAAATAAGTATAATTAGTAGATAAAAGCCCATAAAGATTTAATTACCCTGAATAGATAACTAGTAGATAAAATCTCGTAAAGATATAAGTAGTCCATAATGACATAAGATATATATTTTCCCTTATATATAATATGTTGTACACTTCATATAATAAGTTCATAACTACGGTTTAGGAATGACACTCAAATCTCTCTTAAGAACACACGAAACACAAACAATCAAACGACATGAAAATAATAATAATTAAATAACCATAAAGTAAATGAAAGAAATAACACTATGGATTTACGTAGTTCGGATACTAACACCCTAATCCACGAGATAGGGAGAAGAACAATCCACTATTAAAACAACAATCAATGTTATAAGAATGTACAAGATACAAAAATAAACCAAACTTAGGACTCAATCGAACCCTAAAGTGATATTACAACCATCTCTGAACCCTAAACAAGTATTCCTCATAGAAGAAAAGATTTTACATAGAGGAAACCTAAGAAATCCTAAGTAAAACTAGAGAGAACATACGAGGAAGAAAAAAGCAAAGAGAATGACTCAAATCCTAGAATAGAAAGAAAATAATATATAGTCCGCGATCACAATTATAGAAATGTCCTCCATAGGCTTACCTTGCACACCTTCACTAGAATTTCAATTTTGTTAACTATTGAAACTATATATTTTGAGATTTTCTATGTTACCCTCATGTTTGAAGAAAAAGAAATGAAAGGAAAAGAAAGAAAAAGAAAAAGAGGGGTATCAACAATGTATGCTAAGATGTAAAAGAAAAAGATTCTATGTTTTGGAATGTGAGTTTCTGAAATTTGAGAAGTAAAAGGAAAAAAACCTAAGCTTAAAGGTTTTAATTCCACTTATGATTGTGAGATCTTTGCTTAAGGTGTGCCTAAACTTAAATATTTCTTCTCTTTTACCCAATCCTCAACCTTTCATTACAAGTTTAAAAGACCTATTGATTTCTTCCAAGTTTGCACTTACTTTAGTGGAGAGAGAGGCTAAAAGTGGACATATGAAGTTTGGTTATACTTGAGTCTATATTTCTATTTTCTTTGTTTGCATAAGCATATCATGATCCACTTATGAATGTGGTATCTTTGCTTAAGGTGTTCCTAAACTTAAATATCTCTTCTCTTCTACCTAATCATCAGCCTTTCATTACAAGCTTTAAAAGACCTATTGATATCTTCCAAGCTTGCACTTACTTTACTGGAGAGAGAGGCTAAAAATGGATGTATGAATTTTGGTTATACTTGAGTCTATATTTCTATTTTCTTGGTTTGTATAAGCATATCATGATGGCATATAGAGTAAAACATTTTAGCATATCACACACAGAGCTTGTCATCAAAAATTTAGTTATAGCCTCACATGAATGCATTATGGATTTATGGCCTTATGGATATTAACGTTAAATTTATTTTTTAATACCTAATGAACCTCTAGTTCTTTGAACATGCTTAATTTTCTTCCCACTTTTTGTATTACTTATTTTTCTACTTTGTGTAGATGCTTCTATTTTGGGGGAGTTTTAAGAGTAGAATGCATAACTTATTTATTGCATGTGTATCATTTGCATGGTGTCAAAAGGAGTCATGTGTGTGTTTGGCATCCTTTTTATTTGTTCTATTTATGATTTTATATTATGCTATTGTGTTCTTGTGATGCTCTCTTCTTCTTTACATCATTTTGTATGAAGTATGCATAAAAATAACCGTTAGCATAACTTGTTGCATGCATTATTTACAATCTCTTATTGCACATATCTTCCAATATGTTTCCCTACATAAAAAGGATCGTTAGCATAACTTGTAGTTGATAGCCTTGTATTTTTCATTGGAATGCATAACACGTGTTGTTTTGGTAGACTCGGATGTCTTTCCATATGCGTGTGTATAATATGAGGCGAGTTTACAGGATTGAATACATCAAAGTGAAGATAGTTGAATCACTAGGATTGTGTCAACTTGAAAGATAGATGGACTCCTAATCAATTCCCTCTTAGGGATTCGTTGACAAATTTAAATGGCGTTGATATTTAGGAAAAAACTATTAAGTCACTAAGAGTGTGCAAACTTGGAAAATAGTTGGACTCCTAATCAACGTCTTCATACAGATTCATTGACATATTTACGTGCCATTAGTGTTTGACCGCTCATCCTGTCGATATGTTGTATGCACATAGCGATGCCCCTTATGCTCTCACATAACACGTATAGATGTAGGGCTTTGTGCTATGTATCATATTAGGGAGATATTTTTTTGTCTATACTAATCTTGATTTTTCTAAGCATTCAGGTTGTTGTATATTACATGCTTTTATCTTGCTATTATCTCCATGTTATTCTTTGTATTTCTCATTTTTTTGATGTATTGCTTCTTTTTGTGTTTGCCATAATCTTTTCTACTATGTTGCATAAGTGTTAGGATTATTACATTTTTGTTTGAATTCTCTCCTTCAAATAAGAGTATGGTGCATTGCATACTCTGTGTATGATTGCTTTGACTCTCTATGAAAAAAAAGGAAGAAGTATTCCCAACTTGTGATTATTTATGCATTGTGTTTGGTTGTTGCATGGGGTGGTGAGTGTAGTATATATTGCATTATTCCATTATGATTATCTGATATGCATATACTTATGGGGAGTGTTACATATGTTCAAGGGGAGGTTGCATATTTGTATTGCATATAGATTGTATTTATTTGTGCTACATGTTAACTATGCTTAGACTATCAGTGCGCATATGTGAAGGGATAACATGATAGTATTTGGATAGACTATCCTTGTGTACCTATATATGGGTAACATGATAGTATTCAGATAGACTACACATTTTTTATGTATAATATGTTCATGAGGTATGTGTTTGTTTTATGTGTGTAGGTTATAGGTGTAGAGTGAAGTCTTTGTGCTTCAAGTTTGGGTTTTGGTATGTGTTGTTTTGTTTTTCATGGGAACAAAAACATTTAGGACATCTTTATGATCATCTAATGTTTGATGAGTATATTTATTTAGTTATGAAGTGTTTTGACACTGAAAGCCAAAGAAAGAGAACGTAAGTCTTGTTGTACTCATGTTTGGGTGTTAACTTTCTGTGTACAAAATATAATGTCTATTTTATTTTACTCAGTGTTTTCTCTTCCTCTTTGTAAGGTTAATTATTGTTGATCAGTAATTCACATATGTACACAATTAAGAACAAGTTATATGCAAGCATATTTACACATACCATGGGGTTAGTTTCATAGTATGCATGCTAAGTGGAGGGTCACTTTTGTTTTTGGTTTGTTTCAGATGCATGTATTTATAGAAGGTACTCGGTAATATTTGGAAAAAAAATGTGATTTTTTAGTACCTCACCACTAAACTCGCCACCACCCTTTGTGAGGTGGTTAGCGAGGTGGCTGGTATAGTGGTTGGCGTGGTGACAAATTCAAGTCCTATAAATACGATGAGAATCATGGAGCCCTACAAATTCCAAGAGGACCAATCACAAGGTATAGGAGGGCATAACTCAAAGAGGCTGATAAGAGCTAAATTATTGCATTTTTGTTATGATTTAAATGTTGATATTTGTGTGAAAATTGTGTTTATTTGATTATTTAATCCACAAATGTCATTTCACGGGTATTTCGTGTTTAAAAGTGCAATTTCAGGTAAAATCATGATTTTGGAGAAGTTAGGGACAAAGTACAATGATCAGGATTGAATAAAAATAAAAAGAGAAAAAATTTCAAAATTTGGAATTTCGCCGCCTGCGAGAGTATTCTCGCCGCCGGCGAAAACCTTACGGAGAAAATGTTGAAAATCATGCAGGAAGGATGGATTTTGGCCAAGTGAATCTTTCCGCCGGCCATATTCATCTCGCCGCCGGCGAAAATCGAGGTGAAAATCTTCCCGAGAGCACAAATTTTGGTAAACTCATCTCGCCGCCGGCCAAATAATTCTCGCCGCCGGCCAAAGAATCTCACCGCCAGCCATATTGAGTTGGCTGCCGGACAAATAATCTAGCCGCCAGCCACATTAATTTGGCCGCCGGCCAAAATCAGAAAAACAAAATTTAAATTGCCAGAAATCTCGCCACGGCTAGAATAATGTCGCCGCCGGTGAGTTTCGTCCGAAAACACATTTGTTTTTGTTTTTTTATTCCAAAATTGCCCCCCAAACCCTAGATATATATATACATTATGATGGAGAAAGAGGTGGACGGCAGAGAGAGCAGAATTGAGTTATTTTTGCAGGAGAAAAGGAAATTTTGGAGAGAAAGGTTGGAGAAGCTTGAAGGATCATCACCATTGTTGCTACCAAGTCTTCCTCTTCAAGAGTTTTTCATCTCTTCTCCTTAGCTTTTATTTTATGCATTTTATTTAGATTGTTTTTTCATGGATTCAATTGAGAATATGTTTGTTCTTATTTCCGTTATGAACTAATTCGTTTTTGCTAAGGCTACGATGTAGTTGAATCAAGAAAATCTGATTTCTTTTGTTATCATATATGAATTCATTGTTTTCAAGTTGAGTATTTATTTCCATGCTTAATGCTTTTAAATTTCTGATCAAGATTTAGATGATTTGTTGTATTATATTGACACGAGAGGAGATGTGTAATGAATGCTTCTTGTGATAAATACCGTATGTTGAATGCGAGTTTGACACCTAATGCGGTTATTCTAGAAATTACATAAATCGTAATGTGCTTATTTGTGATTAAATCTTCATAGAAATATAGTTGGTTTTCATAGATAAGTAATTCTAATATAACTCGAGAGAGAGTATTAGATAAGTTCGGGTTTTTCAACCACCACTTATAACTTTGATTTTCATATAACATGACTTGAAATCGGATTGAGTTGATTTAGCAAAATCAAATGCCTTAGCGTTTTTAATCATTTGTGAAGAGCATTAAATTTTGTTATTTGCATTAGTTTTAAGTTAATTTACTTCTTAAACAAATTCAAAAATTCGGTTTTCAAATAAAATTAGGATTAGTCAATTTCGGTACTTAGTAAAGCCATTCCTTGTGGGTTCGATATCCGTACTTTTGCACACTTTATTACTTGAACAATTCGTACACTTGCGAAAATATGCATTAAGTTTTTGGCGCCGTTGCTGGGGAATGGTTTGATTTTATTAATATCGATACTACCTAATCTTAGTTTTAATTTGAGGTTAATTTGCTTTATCATTGTTTCCTTTTTAATTTTGTTTATTTTGATCTTTTATTTTATTTATCATAAAGAAAAGGTAACTTTGTGTTGTTTTTGTGATAATTAATTTTCTGGTTGTAGGATTGTTGTATGTGACGTACAAGTAGCCTTAACCAATTTCCATTTGATCCAGAGATTGATAGAACATTTAGGCGTCTAAACCGAGAGAGAAGGCGTTCAACCTTACCTCCTAATAGACAATCAACTATGGATCCATCATTTGTTGAGGGAGGTGGAAATCATAGAGCTTTGAGGGATTATGTTGTGCCTAATGTTGCTAGAACTACTTCGGGTATAAGGAGGCCAACTGTTCAAGCAAATAACTTTGAGATAAAACCATCCTTTATCCAAATGGTTCAATCAAATCAGTTTGGGGGAATGTCAAAGGATGATCCAAATGCACATATTGCTTACTTTCTGGAGGTGAGTGATCTTTACAAGATAAATGGTGTGTCTAAAGATGCTATAAGATTGAGGGTTTTTCCTTTTCGCTTGGGATAAAGCGAGGAGTGGCTAAACTCATTACCGGGATCAATTACAACATGGAATGAATTGGTTCGAAATTCTTGTCAAGTTCTTTCCTCACTGTATCTGACAAAATTGAGAAATGAAATCACATCTTTTACACAATATGACCAAGAATCATTGTATGAAGCTTGGGAAAGATTCAAAGAAATGTTGAGGAAGTGCCCACATCATGGTATACCAATTTGGCTGCAAGTCTCTACATTTTATAATGGGTTGGATTCAAACTATCGTGCAATGATTGATGCTGCAGCTGGAGGGTCTTTAATGGGAAAAACACCGGAGGATGCTCATGAGTTATTAGAGATTATGGCAGAAAACAAGAATCAGTGGCATTCAGAGCGGGTAATTGCAAAAAGACCAGCAGTAGTGCATGAAATTGATTCAGTGAATGCTTTGTCGGCTTAAGTTGCTATTCTTTCAAGAAAGATGGCTTCTTTGTCATCCAAATTCGAATCCAAACCAACTACACAATGTGATTTATGTGGTGGAAATTATGCTAGTATTGAATGCCAAGCTGGAAATCCATTTGCTTCACCAAATGCTGAGCAAGCAAATTATGTTTCAAATTTCCAAAAACCTCAACATAACCCATATTCGAACACCTACAATCCAGGTTGGAGAAATCATCCAAATTTGTCATGGGGAAATAACCAAGGGGGATTCAAACCGTCATCATCTTCCTACCAACCCCGAGAGAAGAAACAAACAGATTTGGAAGGAATTTTGGGAAAGTTCATTGAGGAGTCAAGAACAAATTTCAGAAATCAAGCGGTAATCAACAGGGACATCCAAAACCACCTGGGGCAGCTTTCAAAGCAGATTGCAGAAAGGTTTAAAGGATCGTTGCCCAGTGACACAATAAATCCCAAAGAGCATGTAAAGGCTATCACATTGAGAAGCGGTAAAGAACTTGAAATCTAAGGGAAATCAAAGAAAAAGATGGAAGAATCTAAAGATAAGCCATCAACATCCCAAGATGTTCAACCTTCCCCAAATGCGAAATATGAGCCTCCTATCCCATATCCTCAAAGATTGAATAAGAAAAAACTTGATAATCAATTTGATAAATTTTTGGATATTTTTAAGAAATTGCATATTAACATTCCTTTTGCAGAGATGTTGGAACAAATGCCAAGGTATGCAAAATTCATGAAATAAATTCTATCAAAGAAGAGGAGGCTGGGAGATTATGAAACTGTCATGCTAAATGAGGAATGCAGTGCAGTTCTTCAAAGAAAACTGCCACAGAAATTGAAAGACCCAGGGAGTTTTACTATACCTTGTACTATAGGAAGTTGCAATTTTGATAAAGTCCTATGTGATTTAGAAGCAAGCATTAATTTGATGCCACTTTCTATTTTCAAGAAACTAGGCCTGGGAGAAGTGAAGCCCACTTCAATCTCTCTACAATTAGCGGATCGATCGGTAAAATATCCTCGAGGGTTAATTGAGGATGTTTTAATTAAAGTTGACAAATTTATTTTCCCTATAGATTTCGTGGTGCTTGATATAGAGGAAGATAGAGAGGTACCGTTGATATTGGGGAGACCGTTCCTTGCAACTGGAAGAACATTGATTGATGTTCAGCAAGGAAAGCTCATTCTATGGGTGCAAGATGAACAAGTGACTTTTGATGTTTTTGAAGCAATGAAATTTCCAAGTGAGGTTCATTCTTGTTTTCAAATTAACACTCTTGACATGATAATCTCGGAAACTTTTGAAGAGAGAACTCCATTGCTACCACTAGAAGCTTGCCTTGTAAAATCTGCAAAAATTGAGGAGGAAGATGAGGGAGTGAGACAATGTTCCGAATTACTAGTAGCACTTGATGAATATTTGTTCAGTGATGAAACATTCAAGGAGTTGGGAACAAATGAAACTCCAACCTCAGTGGTAAAGAAGGAAGCCAATAAGATTGAGCTAAAGCCACTGTCGTCCCATCTAAGGTATGCCTATCTTGGAGACTCAGAATCCTTTCCTGTTATTATTAACAATTCTTTGAATGGTGAAAAGGAAAAGAAGCTATTAGGAGTTCCTTGGACTCACAAAATGGCAATTGGATGGACAATGGCGGACATCAAAGGGATTAGCAACTCTGTTTGCATGCATAAAATCTTGATGAATGAGGATTACAAGCCCACAATTCAGCCACAAAGGCGCTTAAACCCAACAATGCAAAAAGTGGTCAAGGATGAGGTGATTAAGCTTTTGGATGCCGGGGTAATTTATCCGATTTCAGATAGTGCTTGGGTAAGCCCAATTCATTGTGTACCAAAGAAAGGAGGAATCACAGTTGTAGAAAATGAAAACAATGAGCTTATTCCAACAAGGACAGTGACTGGGTGGAGAGTATGTATTGATTATCGAAAGTTGAACGATGCCACCCGAAAAGATCATTTTCCTTTGCCATTTATTGATCAGATGTTGGAAAGATTGGCTGGACATGCTTATTATTGTTTCCTTGATGGATATTCGGGGTACAACCAAATTGCAATTGCACCAGAGGATCAAGATAAGACAACATTTACATGCCCTTATGGTACTTTTGCATATAGAAGGATGCCTTTCGATTTATGTAATGCACCTGCAACTTATCAAAGATGCATGATAGCAATTTTCTCTGATATGGTTGAAAAGTTTATTGAGGTTTTTATGGATGATTTTTCTGTTTTTGGCCATAATCTCTCTTTAGTCTTGCAGCGTTGTAAAGACACAAATTTAGTGCTAAATTGGGAGAAATGTCACTTCATGGTTCAAGAAGGAATTGTTCTTGGCCATCGGATTTCATCAAAGGGGATGGAAGTGGACCGTGCAAAGGTGGAGGTGATCAAAAAATTACCACCTCCAACAACTGTAAAGGGAATTAGAAGTTTCTTGGGATATGCTAGGTTTTATAGAAGATTTATTAAGGATTTTTCAAAAATAACAAAACCTCTTTGCAGTTTGTTAGTTTAAAATACACAGTTTGATTTTTCTCCTGACTGTTTGAAGGCTTTTAACCTTTTGAAGGAAAAGCTCACTTCGGCCCCTATAATTTGTGCACCTGATTGGAGTCTTACATTTGAGGTAATGTGTGATGCTAGTGACTATGCTATAGGTGCTGTTTTGGGCCAAAGGAAGAATAAGTTGTTGCATGTGATTTATTATGCAAGCAGGACTGAGAAAGAGCTGTTGGAAGTAGTGTTTGCATTTGATAAGTTTAGATCTTATTTAATTGGGTCTAAAATCATTGTTTATACTGATCATTCTGCTCTTAAGTATTTGCTAGCCAAGAAAGATGCCAAACCGCGATTACTAAGATGGATTCTTCTCTTGCAAGAATTTGACTTAGAAATTCGGGACAAAAAGGGGACCAAAAATTTGGTTGTTGACCATTTGTCCAGGTTGGAAGAAGGTTACCTTGAAATTGAAGATCAAATTAATGAAACATTTCCTGATGAGCAATTCCTTGCTATCCGAACGGCTCCATGGTTTGCTGATTATGCAAATTATTTGGTCAAGAAAATTTTACCTCCAGACATGTCTTATCAACAAAAAAAGAAATTCTTTTCTAATCTGAAACAATATTTTTGGGATGAACCTTACTTGTATAAACATTGTGCAGACCAAATTATTAGAAGATGTGTGCCGGAGGAAGAAATGGAAAGCATTCTTCATCATTGCCATTCAAAGGAAGTTGAGGGACATTTTGGTGGAACAAAAACTGCAGCAAAAATTTTGCAATCCGGATTCTATTTGCCTTCATTGTTTAAAGATGCTTTCAAGTTTTTTTCAATGTGTGATGATTGCCAAAGGAACGGAAATATTTCACGGAGACATGAAATGCCCTTAAATAATATTTTGATAATTGATTTATTTGATGTTTGGGGCATTGATTTTATGGGGCCTTTTCCTTATTCTCACTCTAATAAATACATTCTTGTTGGTGTAGATTATGTCTCTAAATGGGTGGAAGCAGTTGCCTTGCCTACCAATGATGCTAGGGTTGTGATCAATTTTCTCAAGAAGAACATATTTTCTAGATTTGGCACACCTAGAGCAATTATAAGTGATGGAGGTAAGCATTTTTGCAATAACCAATTTGAGGCTTTGTTGCAGAAATATAAAGTAACACACCGGATAGCAACACCTTACCATCCTCAAACAAGTGGACAAGTTGAAGTTTCAAACCTAGAGTTGAAGAGGATCCTTGAAAAGACCGTAAATAACTCATGCAAGGATTGGTCAAGGAAACTAGATGATGCACTTTGGGCCTATAGGACAGCTTTCAAGACACCTATTGGCATATCTCCATACCGATTGGTGTATGGAAAATCTTGTCACCTTCCAGTTGAATTGGAACATCGGGCATATTGGGCAATTAAAATTCTGAATTTTGATCTTAAGGAAGCAGGTGAAAAGAGGGTGTTGCAATTGAATGAGATGGATGAAATGAGGAATGATGCTTATGAGAATGTCCGAATATACAAAGATAAGACGAAGGTTTGGCATGATAAGCACATTTTGAGGCGAAACTTTGAAGTGGGACAGAAAGTGATGTTTTATAATTCCCGTCTCAGACTTTTTCTGGGAAAGCTTAAATCTCGTTGGTCAGGACCTTTTCTAGTAACCAAGGTGTTTCCTTATGGAGCAGTTGAGATCGGTCATGAAACAAAGGGAACTTTCAAGGTGAATGGACAACGGTTGAAGCCATATTTTGACAGAGAATTCAACAAGCAGAAAGATTCTCTATAGTTACAACAACTACAGTAAAGAATGACAAAAAGTCTTGCTAATGACTATAACTTAAAGCACTTAATGGGAGGCAACCCATCAGATTTGTTTTCTCATCTTTTATCTCATTTTATTTTAGAAATTTTAAATTCTGCACTTCATTTTATGATAATTTTATTTTTAATTAAATTTGCTTATTTTATTTGTCTTGCAGGTAAAAAAAACCATTTGTAGTTTTTCTTTCTTACATTGAGGACAATGTAAGGTTTTGGTTGGGGGTGCGGTAAACGGTAAATCTTTTCTTCCCTTCATTTTTATTAGTTTTGTTTGTGTGTTTATTTGTGTTTAATTTTGATTTTCCATTTATTTTTCTACATTTTGATTTAATTTCTTTTATTTTGATTTTTTATTTTATTTGCATTTTACTTATTTTAATTTGCACGTTGATGATAATAATGTGATTGTGATAACAAGTAGCTTTTAGAAGACATTAAATTTTGCTTCGGTTTAAAGATAATTTCAAATGTTGATTTTACCTAGTTGGCGACTCTTTTGGTATGTGGTATGATTTGGTTGATTAGTCTAAATGCTTAGAGAAGTCTTATGTGCGAATTTTTCATGGAAATTTTTGTGATCTCAACAAACTCTAGAACTCATTTGAAAACCTCTTGAGGCGAAATAATTTGGGATTGCACTGTTTAGGAGATGATGTAGGCCATTTTTGGATCGATTGTGCCATTTTAAGCCTACCTTGTTATCCTTATATCACTAGTTACCTCTTTGAGCCTATTTAAATGTATTAGCCTTATTTTTCTTTCTTTTTGCCTTCTATAACCTACCTTTTACTGAGCCAAAAATATATATATATATATATATAATTCCTACCTTATTTGTTAAGAGCACTTAATTTTGAACACAAACTTTTCAAGAGCAATTGGAGTAAGGATGGAATAAAAAAAAAGAAAAAAAAGACATCTTCCACATATATTGGAAGAAATTGGTTGGGGGTTATGTTTTAAAAAAAAGAGAAGAAAAGAAAAAGAAAAGAAAAAAAAAAGAGAAAAAAAGGGCCTTCACACTCTAGTAAATAAAAGAGTGTTAGTAATGGATGTACTGAGGTGAAAGATTGAGGAAGAATTATTGTTTATCTTTGGAAAAATGGGTTATGATCGGAAGAAACAATTTGGGTTAAATGGTGTTACTCTTTTACTTAATTGGTTGTGTTTAATCTAATAAGTGCTATTATTTGTATTTTGACACTTCCCGTTCTTTCTTAACCAAATACCTAAGCCTAACATTACAAGCCTAATAAAGTCCTATTGATCCGAAGTGGTGTATTTTTCTTCATTAGTGGAAAGAGTTTTGAAGAGTGAGCCTATGGAGTTTGAGATTTCACCTTTTTGTTTGTGGATGTTCTGCATAATATTATCCGGGCATTATGGCTATTGGTTTGTGGTTTGATGGATGTTTAAGAGTCAATAACAAAAGTGAAATTGGCATTTGAGATTTCTTAAAGCTTAGGGCACATTTAATTATTCTATGTGTTGTGTGTTATTTACAATTTTTGAGACATTTGTGCAAATTAATTTTTGTGTGATTTTATTGTTTTAAGTTAGGATAGTTATAGGTAAGATGTTTGTGGGTATCATAACTCGAAGCCCTCACAAGACTACAACTCGTCCTACTAGGGCCGCCTAGGGGTTTAAAGGCTTATTGCATACGCTTAATGTAATTTTGTAAATAGAATAAAATTTTCTTTGAAGTTTCTCTTAATGTCTGCTTTGAATTTATTAAATAGATCGCTTTTCTTGCTAGAGACTAGCAAGAAGCTGGTTGGGGGTTGTTGATAAGAGCTAAATTATTGCATTTTTGTTATGATTTAAATGTTGATGTTAGTGTGAAAATTGTGTTTATTTGATTATTTAATCCACAAATGTCATTTCACGGGTATTTCGTGTTTAAAAGTGCAATTTCAGGTAAAATCATGATTTTGGAGAAGTTAGGGACAAAGTATAATGATCGGGATTGAATGAAAATAAAAAGAGAACAAAATTTCAAAATTTGGAATTTCGCCGCCTACGAGAGTATTCTCGCCGCCGGCGAAAACCTTACGGAGAAAATGTTGAAAATCATACAGGAAGGATGGATTTTGGCCAAGTGAATCTCGCCGCCGGCCATATTCATCTCACCGCCGGCGAAAATCTAGGTGAAAATCATCCCGAGAGCACAAATTTTGGTAAACTCATCTCATCACCGGCCAAATAATTCTCGCCGCCGGCCAACGAATCTCACCGTCGGCCACATTGAGTTTGCCGCCGGCCAAATAATCTAGCCGCCGGCCACATTAATTTGGCCGCCGACCAAAATCAGAAAAACAAAATTTAAATTGCCAGAAATCTCGCCGCGGCTAGAATAATGTCGCCGCTGGCGAGTTTCGTCCGAAAACACATTTGTTTTTGTTATTTTATTCCAAAATTGCCCCCCAAACCCTAGATCTATGTATACATTATGATGGAGAAAGAGGGGGACGGCAGAGAGAGCAAAATTGAGTTATTTTTGCAGGAGAAAAGGAAATTTTGGAGAGAAAGGTTGGAGAAGCTTGAAGGATCATCTTCATTGTTGCTACCAAGTCTTCCTCTTCAAGATTTTTTCATCTCTTCTCCTTAGCTTTTATTTTCTGCATTTTATTCAGATTATTTGTTCATGGATTCAATTGAGAATATGTTTGTTCTTATTTCCGTTATGAAGTAATTCGTTTTTGCTAAGGCTACGATGTAGTTGAATCAAGAAAATATGATTTCTTTTGTTATCGTTAGATGAATTCATTGTTTTCAAGTTGAGTATTTATTTCCATGCTTAATGCTTTTAAATTTCTGATCAAGATTTAGATGATTTGTTGCACTATATTGAGACCGAGAGGAGATGTGTAATGAATGCTTCTTGTGATAAATACCGTATGTTGAATGCGAGTTTGACACCTAATGCATGATGTATGTGGTTATTCTAGAAATTCCATAAATCGTAATGTGCTTATTTGTGATTAAATCTTCATAGAAATATAGTTGGTTTTCATAGATAAGTAATTCTAATATAACTCGAGAGAGAGTATTAGATAAGTTCGGGTTTTTCAACCATCACTTATAACTTTGATTTTCATATAACATGACTTGAAATCGGATTGAATTGATTTAGCGAAATCAAATGCCTTAGCGTTTTTAATCATTTGTGAACAACATTAAATTTTGTTATTTGCATTAGTTTTAAGTTAATTTACTTCTTAAACAAATTCAAAAATTTGGTTTTCAAATAAAATTAGGATTAGTCAATTTCGGTACTTAGTAACGCCATTCCTTGTGGGTTCGATATCCGTACTTTTGTACACTTTATTACTTGAACGATTTGTACACTTGCAAAAATACGCATCAGAGGCTTTAAATGGGCTCATTCAAGAGGTCATGCATAACCAAGGGGACCCAAATTGGGAGTGCAAGGATTGGGACAAGCCTAGGATGGAAATTAGGGTAAAATTGGCAAAAGAAAACTAGGCACATTATTGTGCCATTTGGACTAATTTTGGGCACCTTTCTTTGTAGGTTAAGATGTAATATTTTATTAAGATTCCTTTGTTCTCCGTTGCTCCAATTTTGCTCCATATTTTGCTCCATGTTTTGGAGCCACATTTTGCTCCATTTTTGTTGTGTCATTTTTACTGATTTTGGGCAGCTTTCTTTTCATCCCTTGGATGAAATCAACGGTTAAGATGTACTATTTTCAGAGGATTCCTTTGTAGTCAGCTACCCCATTTTCTCCATGTTTTGGTCCATATTTTCTGCTACCTTTTATGATTTTTGGATATTTGTATTTTCAACCCATTGATGAGATCATGGGCTATGATGTAGTAGAGCTTAGGGTTTATTTGTATCCTATAAATAATTAAGAGCAGCTCAGCTGTTGGGGATTTTGACATTTTGAAATGAAATTTGATTTTTTAGATCATTTGAGAGCTCATTCATGCTCTTTGTTTCTCTTTAAGAAACTTATCAAGGGATTGGCAACCTTTGTGATGTTGTTTAGCATCGAAGCATTTGTGGTGAGTAATATTCATATTTGTTAGGGTGTCATTTATGCTAGACTTATCAAGGAAATGACACATCTTTGTGGCGTCTTTCCACTCAGATAAATGGTGAGTAATATCCATTGATTTTTGGAAAAAAAATTTGCTATATAATTTGAAAATTAGCTAGATCCTAACCCTTGGTTCATATCAAAATACCCCATATTTATTCTTATTTGGAATCTAGAAAATTGTAATAGAGATCAATCAAATTGACATCTTGTTTTCTATTTTCGAATCACTGATACCTTGAGTGTTATTCGTTATTATTAATTCATGACTATTTGAGAAAAAATGTGAATATGAGTAGTGAGTACTCAAGATAGTGTTTGTTAGTGGGTTGTATGTGAGTTGTGTGTCAATTGGTGGTTGCCTTAGTATAGCATTTTCTTATTCATTTTATACATTACTAGTCTTTGGTTTTGATCACACCACTTTGAATGGAATGGACTTTGGAAGAGAGTTGGGTTCGTGTGTTGAACCAAGTTGCTATAGAGGCAACAAGCAAGAGAAATAATAGGTAGTTAGGACAGGTATCCTGACTGATAGAGGTATTTAGGTTTATAATGGATTGTTTACTGCTGAATGATTTTCTTAAGCAACCCGAGCATGTTACTACACAGATAGGTTTTCTACATAGGTTTACCTTATTATATCTATTGTTATGCATGCACAAATATGTGGTTGGTATTATCAAAGTTTAAATGATGTATGTCTCTACATATTAAAGTGCAAACTTTGATTAGAAAGTTTTTATTTTTTTATCACCAGCTATATGATTACCATATAACTTATTTGCTTCTTATATCTAGTTGTGTGTGTTTAATGCATTAATTGCTTTCTATTATGTGACGAGCACTTAAGGAGTTTATATCTCCTTAACCTGAATATCTATTAGGCCTTGGACTCCTTCTTCGTTGTTATGCATAATCAATCTATAATGTTAGAAAAATCTAAGTTTCTATTATGCATAATCACTACTTATGTTGTATTAAATTAATATGTTTACTTTTTAATTAATTTATGTTGCTTCTGTTTGTTATATGCATATGAGCTTAGTATGAGTCTCTAAGGAGTTTTTATATGCTAACTCTATTAGTCTACCAAGTGTCACACTCTTTATTATGATTTGCTATGTTTTATTTAATTACATGTTATGAGAGTAAAATCATCATTCATCAAATATATTCCCATATATGAAGTCTTGAAGTGATTAGAAATCCTTTATGGTTCTAATATGATTTCCTACCTCATATAATGTTAGTTGTTTATCATGCTTATGTTTTTGCTTGTCTGGACAAGATCCTTAGAGATATACTGCCACTAGTATGTTTACTATAATTTATTCCTTCTAACTATTTTTTATTTTTATTGTGTGGTGAATTGTATATGTTGTTTTATACTTCCACTAAGTTATTTGCTTAATTCAAGTTTGTAAGGCCTGCTTAACCAAATTGGTATGGAGCTTGTCGAAAGAACAATTGACCTTCGTGTAATTATTTCTACGTATAGGAATCTTCACAATCAAATTTTACATCAATATGTTCAGATATACTATAGAACATTAGATGCTTGGATAGATGCATGGTTGATAGATTGTCACAATACACTACTCATGGTATGTCTTCATTGGAAACCATAAGTTTTCTCTTAATAACATTGAGCCAAAGGTTTTCATTGACAACTTTAGTGCATGTTATAAACTCAACCTTTATTGTAGACTGTGCCACCATAGATGTTCAGGTTACATTTCTAGCTCATAGGGTTACCAAATAGTGTGAAAATGTATCCAGATAGAGAAATTATTTTGTCTTTATGACCTACATTTTCTGAGTCGTCAGTATAGCCCTGTACAATTTGAAAACTCATTAGTCCCTTTTCATACACCAAATGAATACCTTAAGTGCCTTCAATGTATCTCAAAATCCACTTAGCTCCTAACAAGTGGTGTTTACTAGGATTGGACAGTATCCACTTAAAACACTCAATGCATATGATAAATCAAGTGGTGTGCAAACCATGGAAAACATAACAGGTCCAATAACGCTAGAATATGGAACTCTAGATATATGTTCTTTCTTTTCACTAGTGTTTGGACAATCATGCAAAGATAAGTCAAAGTTTGCACCCAAGGATCAACTAGTTTAACATTGTCATGTTTCTTAACAAGAATCCACATTATATTTGCATTGAGTGAATTCATTTCATTACAAATAGTATCAAACCATTTATCACAGTTAGGAAAATTCATGGCATCAGCATGTGATAGGTTCAACATCATCAATTTCAATAGTATAATATAAAGCATAAGCAACAAAGTTTAAGTTACCATTCTTGAGGAGAGAAGATATGTGTCTATTTTCCCTATCTCTATCCCATTGATAATTAAAAAGATCATTAGGGTCACCAGGCTTATGAAGAGTCTCAACATCCTTGTTTTCAATAGTGTCCATTCATTTAGGATGAGGGATAGTAGGTGCCTCTATCTCAATCCCAGATATATCAATATAAGAGTGAGGGATCGTACCTATCTCTACCTCAATTTGATCATCACTTAAAGGGCCATTGGAACTAATGATATCTTTACAAACTTGTTTTTCATTAAATACAACATCTCTACTAACAATGCATTTACTTAAACCCAAGGCACTAAAGTTTGTATCCTTTGGTACCTTCAGGGTATCCTAAAAAAAATACATTTTAGAGATCTAGGTTGTAATTTATCTTCTCTATTATGATAATATGCTATGCAACAAAATGTTTTTAAATTCCTATAACAAGCAGTGTTTATACCACACTTGTTCAGGGGTTTAAAATTCTAAAGTAAAGGATCTATTGATAAGATGGGTAGTTGTTTTCACAACACCAGCCCAAAAAGTTTTAGGTAGACAAAAAGAGTAAGAAAGCATGCACCTCACCTTTTTAGGGATTATCCTGTTCATCCTTTCAACTAAACCATTTTATTGGGGTGTTCTTGCTATAATCATATGCTTAAGAATGCCATTTTCTTTGCAAAAGGAATCAAAAGGTTCATTACAAAATTCTAGACCATTTTATCTCTTAAAAGTTTTAATCCCTTTTCTAGATTGCTTTTCAACTAGGTGTTTCCAATTCCTAAAATATTAAAGGTTTCATCATTTTTTTTAAGAAAATAGACCTAAACTTTTCTAGAATGGTCATCAATTAAGGATAGGAAATACCTAAACCATATATGGATTTAGTAGATGCAAGACTCCACAAATTAGAATGAATGTACTCTAAACTATGCTTAGAGGTGTGAATGCCTTTGCTAAATCTAACTCTTGTCTATTTTCCTAAGACACAATGTTCACTAAACTTTAGGCTGCTTAAAGGTTTTTTCCCAAGAACACCCTGTTTAAACAAATATACTAAACCTTTTTTAATTACATGCCTTAACAAAATATATAATAAATCATCATTTTGAACAGAAGCAATATAATAATTATCATTGTCTACCATTCTTAACAAAATATACAAATCATTAATTCTTTTTTCCTTAAGGGCTACTAATAAACCACTAATAACCTTCATAGATCCCTTGTCTATCTTAATAAAATAACTAAGAGAATCTAATACTCCTAGCGATATTAAATTCCTTCTTAGATGGGATACATACTTCACATCTTTTAGAATTCTAACAATCTCATCATCTAGACTTAGTTTAAATGTCCAATCCTTTTTTATGTGGCATTCATAGTCATTTCTTAAGAGGATCTACCTAGATAATATTCTTCTAGGTTGGTAAACATGTGGAAACCATGAATCTAAAACCCAATCACTCTCTAATCTTTTAGAGCTAATTGCAGCACCTATGAACTTTCATAACCCTCAAAGACTAAGTTGATTCTTCCCTTTTAACATAAGGAAATATCTCTTAGAATGTCCTTTTTTTACGGTATTAGCACCTAACCAATTTCTTAGTCTTATCATTTGACTTTTCCCTAAACTTACCCCTATTAGTTTTCTCTTTCTTATCAAACCTACCCCTTACATATAAAACATCATTAACATTTGATCTTTTAGTGGTCTAGATTTCTAAATTCTTTGATCTTAAATTTGAGATAACGATATCAAGAGAAAGTTCATCTCTGCCATACATATGCGAGATTTGACTTATTTATACTCTTCAGGTAAAGAATTTAAAAGAATTATGGCTTGTGTGTCATCTTCAACTTTATGATCAATAGAAACAAAATCACTTGTCAATCTTTTAAAATGATCAAGATTTTGTTCAAAATTCTTAGACTTATCCATTTTAAATGTATAAAAATTATGTTTTATATGTACTTTACCATACAAACTTTTCTTTACATATAAATCATTAAGTTTAGAAATTACCAAAATCGTTGTAGTTTGCTCAGATACTTCTCTAAGTACCTTATCAAATATATTCAAAAGTAATGTTGCAAATGCTTTTCTTTTAACCTTCTTTTTAGTTTCATCGGTGACCTTTTCTACTAGTTCATTAGTGTTTAAGGCATCATGAATATCCTCTTGAACCATGAGGGCTTTTATTTTATTTTCCCAAAGAACAAAGTCACCAAACCCATCAAAAGGGATGATTAGGTACTTTGAGTAAGGAGCCATGACACAAAAAGGACACCTAGACGAAACCCTAAGAGAACTTGAGAGTGACCGACATAGAAAACCTAAATGGAAGAACACAAAGAGACTCAAAATCATTTTTGAACCCTAGTGGACTTTAGAACCAAAATAACTCACCAAAGAAAAGAAAGGTTCTAATAGCATATTTGTTTGGGAACAACTCTTAAATCTCCCTCAAGAACACACGAAATGCAAACAATCACACATCATAAAAAAAGATAATAAAATAACTAGAAAGAAAATGAAAGAAATAACACTAAGGATTTACGTGATTCAAATACTAACATCCTAATCTATGGGAAGGAGAGAAGAAAAATCCACTATCAAAACAGCCAAAATTACAACAATGTACAAGACACACGAACGAACTAGACTCAAGACTCAATCAAACCCTAAAGTCATATTACAACCATCTCTGAACCCTAAACAAGTAGTCTTTGTAGAAGACAAGTTATTTACAAAGAGCAAACCTTAGAAATCCTAAAGAAAATCATAGAGAACACTTGAGGAAGAAGAGACCAGAGAGAATGGAAATGCGAATCAAAACCTATAAGAAAGAAAGCAAGGAATATATAATCCTTGCTCACAATTACATAAATGCCCTCCATGGGGTTCGGCTCAAATGCATAATGTGTCAATGTATCCAGCACGTGAGCTTGTTAAAATAAAAGGCAAGCAATTAGCATTAGGTGGAAATTATAAAACTACATGTTCATTACTCACTTTACCAAATTGTCCCTACATGTTCATTACTCACTTTTTCATTAGGTGGAAATTATAAAACTACATACATATACTCAACTAAATATATAATTTCTATCTGTCTCTACTTCTTTTTAAATCACAGAGTAATACTTCAGTCTTCTCTATTGTTGCCATTACTCAAACTGATTTAAGCCTCGTAGCGTCAAAAGCCATCACACTTAGTGATAGTTCAAGGTACTAACAGTCTTCTCTATTTGCAGAACTATAATAAGGAGAAGCGCAACGCTTTGATGTTGCCGAAAAATAGCATCAACACCAATTTTAGTGAAGGCACCTATGAGTTAGGGAGTAGTCAATGGCCTTGATCTCTTACTTTTGCTTGTAAATTGGTACTGGTCATAGGATAGTCTATTTACTTGTATTTTCGGGGACAGCTGTAGACTGTAAGCCAATTAAAAAGTTAGAACTCCACGATCAGAATTCAGAACCCCCCAAACTTTACCACTACTGTTAGAGCTTCCATAGTATAATGACCAATGAGTTTATGCAATGATAGATTTATAGTATGAGTTGTACATAACAAGATCCTCAAATTATTTAACATTGTTACAGGAAATGCTACCAATTTAACAAAGAAGTAGATGTTATTGTTTTAAAAAATGAAAACAATGTAAAGTTATAATCAAATAAACGTTCTTGAAATAATATAAATTTCACTTTTTATTAGAGAACAAGGCTCTGAGTTTCAGTAGGGCTTTGTTGTATTATCTGACCGAAGTGTTCCATTAAGGCTTGATTTCTCAGTTGATTACTATAAATGGTTGAATCTATAGTCAATTCAGAACGAGAAGTCTGGCCTTCGAGCATGCTCACTAGTGAAGACATAGTAGGTCAAAGCGCAGATGATAAATTAGTACATAAGAGAGCTACTGTAATCATTCTAATTGCCTCTTTCTTATTGAATTTATTTCCCATCCTCGGGTCTACCAGCTTCATTAAATTTCCCTCTTCTCGTAACTCATTAGCTTGCAATAAGGATAGAACAAAAATTGGATAGTTTATAAAAATAAGAGGAAATCAGAGGAAGATATAAACAAGTTTAAATTTGATAGAGACACAAAATGAGAAGAGTTATTATCTTTTAAATTTGATAGAGACAATCCATTATATCGCGTAAACGAATCTTCCATTGATTCTAGCAAGAAAATAGACGTTATAAACTATCCAGTACGAAGTAGGAGTGAAGGAAAAAAAATAGAAAAAAATAAATAAAGATACTATGGATGGATTGTGATTTTTCCTTTTCTACCAGCAGATTTATTAGAAAGAGTCCATATCTAGAAGTATATTTGTAGTTTTGATGTCTCTATGAACAACTTTAAGCCTTGATTCTTCGTGAAAGAATGTCCGACCTCTTGTAATACCAACACATTTCTTGTATCTCATTGACCAAAACGATGACTCTATAAAAGTAGAGTCATTAGTTTACTTTTTTACTTAATATTTACTTGTTTTATTCAATAAATAATATTTTTAAGGTCAAAAATATTAAAATATAATTTTTTTTAGTGAAAATGGACGAAAATATAATTTTTTAAAGTTTTTGGGATTTTTCTAGATTTTTTATGAATTTCTAACGCAAAGTTAATTAGGAGCCGTCATGTGGCATGCCATGCAAGCAAAGGAGCTGACTGGGCAAGCCACGAGGAATCCACATAAGCAGGGATAACAAATCACGTTACGCTGCGTGAGGGGAGGAGAAACCACGTGCCATGTGTCAACACAACTTTTAATCTGAGTTTGGAGATCGGTCAAAATGTACTACCACGTGTCACCACGCGATTGCTCCCCACGTTCCACCCTTTTGTCACACCATCCTTTACGAATATAATTTTTTTAGTGAAAATGGGCGAAAATATAATTTGTGAAAGTTTTTGGGATTTTTCTAGATTTTTTATGAATTTCTAACGAAAAGTTAATTAGGAGCTGTCATGTGGCATGCCATGCAAGCAAAGGAGCTGACTGGGCAAGCCACGAGGAATCCACATAAGCAGGGATAACAAATCATGTTACGCCGCGTGAGAGGAGGAGAAACCATGTGCCATGTGTCAACACGACTTTTAATCTGAGTTTGGAGATCGGTCAAAATGGACTACCACATGTCACCACGCGATTGCTCCCCACGTTCCACCCGTTTGCCACACCATCCTTTACGAATATAATTTTTTTAGTGAAAATGGGCGAAAATATAATTTGTGAAAGTTTTTGGGATTTTTCTAGATTTTTTATGAATTTCTAACGCAAAGTTAATTAGAAGCCGTCATGTGGCATGCCATGCAAGCAAAGGAGCTGACTGGGCAAGCCACGAGGAATCCACATAAGCAGGGATAACAAATCACGTTACGCCGCGTGAGGGGTGGAGAAACCACGTGCCATGTGTCAACACAACTTTGAATCTGAGTTTGGAGATTGGTCAAAATGGACTACCACATGTCACCACGCGATTGCTCCCCACGTTCCACCCGTTTGCCACACCATCCTTTACGAATATAATTTTTTTAGTGAAAATGGGCGAAAATATAATTTTTGAAAGTTTTTGGGATTTTTCTAGATTTTTTATGAATTTCTAATGCAAAGTTAATTAGGAGCCATCATGTGGCATGCCATGCAAGCAAAGGAGCTGACTGGGCAAGCCACGAGGAATCCACATAAGCAAGGACAACAAATCACGTTACGCCGTGTGAGGGGAGGAGAAACCACGTGCCATGTGTCAACATGAGTTTTAATCTGAGTTTGGAGATCGGTCAAACTGTACTACCATATGTCACCACGCGATTGCTCCCCACGTTCCACTTGTGTGCCACGACATCCTTTACGTCGCGTGGTGCTGACTCAGTATGCGTTGACTTAGACCTATCTCTCCTACCATGCATCGCACTTAGATTCACCGAGTGAATTCTGTGTGCCATATGTCATGCTGTGATTGGCTGGCATTGGCATTTTTTCTTGTTTTGATCTAAACCATTGATCTAAAGTTGATCTAATGGTTCATATCACACATGAACTATATTTAAGCCCCTAATCGTCCTATAAACCCAAAGTGGCTATCATTAGCATAATTTTGGTCAGTATTTGGTGCTAAAAAGAGAGAAAAATACAAAAAAATTCAAGAGGGGACATAATTTTGGTGGAGATTCAAGAGGAGATCAACACTAAAATTGAAGAAATTGATTGTATTTTTCTTATATTCTTTTCTTTATCAATTTTTGTCTTTTTTTATAAAAAAATATGACATTTATGAACACAATTATGTGTAGTTAATTTATTAATCTAGGGATCTTATGAACCTAGTCTTCACCATGCGTTGATATAATATTTTATCCCAATTATAATTATAATTTAATTATATAGTTTAATCTAATTTTTATACTATTAATTATTTGGCCAACAATTTATCTACAGAGACAATTAAATAGATTTGAGAGAATTATTTAATTGTTTGTCTTGATTAAATAACATGCATAATTTCTAAGCAGTTATATATGATTCTTATGTATGTGATCCATAATTGATGAACTTAATGAGTAGTATGCAATTCAATTGGCATGAGAGTGTAATTAAATTAATTACTATATGGTGTGTAGTTTACTTGAAAAAGGAATATATACTAGGTTAAATTGAATTGATAATGTAATTAATTGATAATTTATATTGGAGGGTTTTAGCAATTCGAATGTTTAGAAAAATTAGGGGATTAAGTATTCCTAAATATTTTCTCATATATCTTCTTAGTTACCACATCTGATTTAATTAATTATTTCAATTTACTTTTAGTTATTTAATTTTGCTTCCTTAAAATATAAAAACACAAAAAAATTGATTTTTAATTTGTTTTAGTTTTAAAAATTAGTTTCTAATAAAATAATCTTTGTGGAAACGATTTTTTCTTATCATTATATTACTTATTGCGATACGTATACTTGCATATTCATTGCATACCCAATTTAATTGAACTTATTTTAAAACTTTTCATTAATGTAAACAACCTCATCAATGACTTATTAAACCATCATTATATATACCAGTCAATTAAAAAATCTATTAAGCGCACCAAATAAAGTATGAGCAAGACTATTACTCTCCAAGTATTCATAAACTAGCTGCAATTGGTTTCCTTCCATGAAACATTGTTGGTCCATCTCATGTGTGCTAGCAACAAATAAAATAAAATACATTCAAAAATGAAGGTTGAGCATGCAGTGAGAATAGAAAAAAAAGAAGAAAAAAGTCAAAAATGGGTATGAAAGGTGAAGGAGAGACTGCACCGATTATGGACATTGGTTAGTTTGGTAGGCTATTTATCTCCTCAATCTTTGGCTTGAAGGGTGGAAGAAATAGAGTTTTGGCTCTATAAATAGAGCCTTGCCTCAATCTTGAAATTTAGAGCTTTAACAAGAGAGAGTTTTCTGAGAGGAAAAATTGACAACCAATCTGTGAAGTTTTACCCACAAATTGAAGATACATAGTTATTATATTTTTGTGAGAGATCAACGTAAAGGTGAAATTTTTAATCTCATTTTATTATAGTGGAAGTTTTTTAAGTGGCTTATGGGTCACGTGGTTTTTTTTTACCTTTCATTTTCGAGGATTTTCTACGCTAAAAACCTTTGGTGTTATTTTTGTTATATTTGTTTTAGGAAATTATCCTAGTTTATAGAATTTATTTCTTTAAAACAATTATTTTTTCTCAACAAAGTGGTATCAGAGCCTTGGTTGTTTTCAACGAGAGTATTGTTCACACATACAAACTATTCACATATATGGTACTATTTTATCGGGAGGTATTGTTCGGAATAATGAATAGTGATTCACAAGTATTATTCATCAGTGGAAAAGTACCAAGCTCGGCGAAACCTGTTAACTGACGATTCAAATGGAGGAGAGAAAAGGTAATATGATCAAGTTGACCACATTTAATTATGCAATTTGGAAGCCGAAGATGGAGGATCTTTTATACATTAAAGATCTGTGAAAACCAGTTATAATGCTGAAGGAGAAAGTAGTGCCTACAACTTCGATGGATGAGAAAACCGATGACAAAACACCAAAAATAACCAGCACAGACGTTGACTGGGCCGTGATGAACCAAAAGTGTGATGCTCAAATCAAAAAATGGATCGACAAGAGCATTTTTCAAAATTTTGCTAATGAACTTGATTCTTACATTCTTTGGAAAAAGTTGGAGAAAATGTATACGAGGACAACAACACAGAATAAAGTTAATATGATGCAACGATTATTTAATTTGAAGTATAAGGATGGAAGCAACGTATCAAAACATATGAGCGAGTTCCAAGGCATTGTAGATCAACTCAACTCTATGAAGATGATCGTAGATGACAAGCTACAAGCGTTATTGATGCTGAGTTCTCTACCAAAAAGTTGGGATACTCTAGTTGTGTCAGTTAGCAACTAAGCTCTTGATGAAAGCTTACCATGGATATGCTTAAAGAGAGAATGCTAAACAAAGAGTCTTGATGAAAAGATGAAGGATATACTCCTGACACTAAAGCACTTGTCATGGAGAAACAAGGCAAGCATGAATGGCACGAAAGAAGTAAAAGTAGAAATCCTCATAACCAAAGTGAGTAAAAAGGATGGTTGAAGTCTAGATCAAGGCATGACAAGAAGTCTCACCACTACGGCAAGACCAGACACTTTATTCGAGAATGTCAAAATTCAAAGGTAGAATGATCCAAAAATCAGGAAGTAGAAACCCAACAAATGACATCGCAGCTATCACTTAAGAAGTTGTCATTGTTCGAGATGTTGATTACATCAATCTTGAATGTAAAGACACTACTTAGGTAGTTGACTCAGGTACCTCCTATCATGTCACCGCACGATGAGAATTCTTCTCAACCTACACTCAAGGTGATTTTGGATGTATGAAAATGGGAATTGATGATGTATCAAAAATTGTTGGTATTGGCAACATTTATCTAGAGACTAATCTTGGATGCAGATTAATTTTGAAAGATGTGAGGCATGTTCCTGATATCTGCCTCAATTTGATCTCTATCGGTATACTTGATGATGATGGATACAATAATTATTTTGGTGAAGGAAAGTGGAAGCTCACCAAAGGCAATTTGGATTAGCTAAAGGCAAGAAAGATACATCACTCTAACTCATAAAAGCCAGACTGTGCAGAGGAGAAGTAAATACCATTAGGAAAGAAGTTCCCATTTAGCTATGGCATAAGAGACATGACCATATGAGTGAAAAAGGTCTCAGAATTCTTTCTACGAATGAGCTCTTGTGAGGAATGAAAGGTACACCTTTGCGAACTTGTGTTGATTGTATTATGGGAAAACAACATAGATTTTCATTTTGTAGTCTCACACCATCTAAGAAGGAAAATATTCTAGATTTAATACACACAGATACAATAAGTTGTAAGTCACTAGGAGGTGCTTATTGTTTTGCGACTTTTATTGATAATCATTCTAGAAAAGTGTGGACTTTTGCTTTTAAAACTAAAGATCAAGTGTAGGAATTTTTCAAGAAATTTCATGTAAAAGTGGAGAGAGAAAATGGTAGACATTTTAAGTGTGTACGTGCAGACAATGGCGGTGAGTATCATAGACCATTCGAGGAGTACTACAAAAGTTTCAACATCAGGCTGGAAAAATCAATACCAAAGACACCTCAACACAATGGTGTCATAGAAAGGATGAACATAACCATCTGTGAAAGAGTCAGATATATGCTCTCAAATGAAAAACTACCAAACTTCTATTGGGGGAGGCAGTGAGGAAAACATTCGATTTAATCAACCTTTTTCCATTAATTCCACTAAATTATGACGTACTAGAAAGAGTTTAGACAGGGAAAGATGTTTCTAACAAACACTTGAAAGTATTCAGTTGCAAAGCATTTGTTCACATCCCAAAAGATGAGTGGTCCAAGTTGGATGGAAAAGAGAAGCAGTGTATCTTTATAGGATATGCCTATGAAACATTCAACTATAGATTTTAGGATCCTGTTAGCAAAAGGATTGTTAGAAGTAGAGACATAGTGTTTTTTGAAGATTGATGATTTTGAGAAATCCTAGAAACCACAGTTAGATAAATTCCAATTAATCTGGAACCAATCTCTCCACCAACAAATCCTAATGATAAGGGAGTTACATCAGATACTGATGATGTTAATCTACCAACTGGCAGTTTAGAACCAAAACAAGTTTTTGAATAGGTCCAACCAAAAGTATAGATAAGGAGATCCACCCGAGTGCGACAACCAAGTTGTAGATATTCTCCTAATGAGTATGTGATGCTCACTAAAGGGGGAGAACTAGAGATTTATGGCGAAGCTATCACTGATCAACATAAGACTAAGTGGTTAAAATCCATGCAAGAAGAAATGAAATCTGCACGAGAATCACACATTTGACCTGATGAAACTACCACAAGGAAGGAAAGCTCTCAAGGTGGGTTTACAGAATCAAAGAAAGAAGGTAGCTCACAACCATGTTACAAAGTAAGATTGGTTATGAATGGATTCGGGTAGAAGAAGGGCATTGACTTGGATAAAATATTCTCACCACTAGTTAAAATGTCTTCAATCCGAGTTGTTCTTGGTTTGATAGCTGGCCTTAATTTGGAGGTTGAACAACTTGATGTAAAGAATGCATTCTTACATGGTGATCTTGATGAGAAAATCTATATGGAGCAGCCCGAAGGTTTCCAAGTTAAAAGCAAAGAGAAGTTGGTATGCAAACTAAAGAAGAACTTGTACCATCTAAAGCAAGCACCAAGGCAGTGGTACAAAAAAGTTTGACTCATTCATGGTTAAAAATGAATACAATAGAACGATGGTTGATCACTGCATCTTCATCAAGAAATTCTCTGATGGTGATTCTATTATTCTTTTGCTTTATGTTGATGACATGTTAATTGTAGGCCACAATATTAACAAGATTGACAAGTTGATGAAGGAGTTGAGAGAGTATTTTGCAATGAAGGACTTAGGACCCACCAATCATATTCTTGTCATGACAATTACCTACAATAGGCAAAAGCGAAGGATCTGGCTTTCCCAAAAATGGTATGTTGAAAAAGTTCTTGAAAGATTCAACATGAGCAAAGCTAAACGTGTTAGTTGTCCACTTGCAATTCATTTCAAGCTTAATGTGAGTCAATGTCCCTCAAGTGAGGAGGAGAAATAAGAGATGAGGAAGGTACCTTATACATCGGTGGTTGGCAGTCTAATGTACGTTGTGGTATGCACCAGACCAGACATTGCACATGTTATTGGCATTGTGAGCCAATTCCTATCAAATCCTGGAAAGTAACATTGGGCAGCTATCAAATGGATACTCAAGTATATTAGAGGAATTTACAGTCATTGTTTATGCTTTGGTAATAATAAACCTTTAGTAGAAGGATATACAGATTTAGATATGATTGGCGACGTGGATACAAGAAAGTCTATATTCGGGTAGCTAATAACATTTGTAGGGGGAGCTGTTTCATGGAAATCATGATTACAAAAGTGTATTTCCTTAATCACCACAGAAGTATAGTACATTGAAATCACTAAAGGTTGTAAGGAGATCCTATGGATGAAAATTATGTTCTTTATTGCGATAGTTAGAGTGCAATTCACCTTAGCAAGAATCTAACCTTTCACTCAAGGTCCAAACACATCGATGTAAGGTATCATTGGATTCGTGATGTGTTATAACATAAAATACTGCAAGTTAAGGAGATCCACACCAATGATAACAGGGAAGATATGATGATGAAGACCCTGACTAGTGAAAAGCTTGCTATCTATAGAGAGATTGTAGGTGTAGAGGAGCCCTGTCCCATATAAGGTAGAGGGGGAGATTTTTTGGTCCATCTTATGTAGGCCAACAAAAAATAAAATGAAAAAACATTCAACAATGAAGGCTGAGCATGCAGTGAGAAGAGAAAGAAAAAAAAGAAGAAAAAAAGTAAAAAAATAGGTGTGAAAGGAGAAGGAGAGGCTACACCGATTATGGACTTGGGTTGGTTTGGTAGGCTATTTGTCTCCTCAATCTTTGGCTTGAAGTGTGGAAGGAATAGAGTTTTGGCTCTATAAATAGAGCCTTACCTCAATCTTGAAATTTAGAGCCTCAGTAAGAGAGAGTTTTCTGAGAGGAAAAATTGAGAATCAATTTGTGAAGTTTTACCCACAAATAAATTTCACAAATTGAAGATACATAATTATTGTATTTTTGTGAGAGATCTACCTAAATGTGAAGTTTGTAATCTCATTTTATTATAGTGGAAGTGTTAAGTGGCCTATGAGTCTTGTGATTTTTTTTTACCTTTCATTTTCGAGATTTTTTCACGCTAAAAAACCTTTGGTGTAATTTTTGTTCAATTTTAATTTGGGAAATCATATTGTGTTTGTCGAATTTACTTCTTTACAACTATTAATATTTCTTAACAAACATCCATACAATTTAACGAGATTTGGGTGTTGTAAAGCAACGATCATGCTTATTGCATTTAAAAATTCACGATTACCCTACTTTGACTTTGCAGATAGCTGTTAACTGCAATTCTAGTACCATCTAATAGAACACCATGCAATATTGAAGATTACTAATATTTTAGTTACATATTTCATAAATATGTCCGGTTCACATGTAACATCCGAAAACAACTTTAAGAGACAACATAAAGATAACAAAATTTAAAAAGGTCATAGATATTTCTTTGAAGTTGCTAGTGGCAACTTTAATTTCTTTGAACGTAAAGAAACCAGTTTGTAAATCATATATTCCTCTCAGATCTGTCCAAAGTAACAGTTAAGGTATAATTCTGTGGCATGGCTTTATGAATTCTGGTAATCTTCAGATGCTATTAATTCAACTATAAATATGTGTCTGCTATTACGCACAATAGTGAACTGCTTTTTAACCGTGTATTAGTGAATGAAAGTATAAAACTTCAAAGTTCTTAATACAACAATACAAAATCAGTATAATTATAATCTTTCTATGCCAAAAAACAAATAAATGTTTTCAGGGTAAACATCTCATCTATTACTAAAACCAATGCTCAAATTGCAATATACTACTATATTTTTATTGGTCAAAGTGACAAGCAAGTCCTTTTGGACTCACGATTTGTTTAATACTTTTGTTTAAAAAATGTGTTTTAAAGTCTTTTTGTTTAAAAAATGTATTTTTAAGTCTTTTTTAAAAATAAAAAAATATATTAGATAAGAATAAAGTTAACTTTTTGTCCAATTTTCTATTAAATATAATGGAATAACACATATATCACATGTATATTTTTATTTTTCAATAGACATATATTTAATAAAATAATTTTTAATGAAAAATTACTTAATTTTTTAAGAAATTATTTCAATTAAACTCAAATAAAATTTTCATTGTCTAATGTGTAACATTGGATATTATACAATAAAAAATTTGTTTTAAGTTTCATGGAAAATTTTGTTTAAGTTTAAAAATAAATTTCTTAAAAAATTTGAGTAATTTTTTTAATTAAATACTAACTTTTTATGTATATACCTATAGAAAAATTGATGTAAAGTAACTTTATCATTGCCTAATACATTTTTCACAAACAAAGAAAACTTAAAAACACATTTTCTAAGCTAGGGTACTAAAACACTTTTGGCCTATATAAGAAGATCATCTACTTCACCCTTGTTTATTTATATCAATTTGCAACTTTTACCTTCTATTGATTTTAATATGCTAATTTTGTCAATTATGTTGAGTAAAATTTAGAATACACAACTCTAAACTTACTAATATTGGATCCAAACAAGTAAACAAACTACTTATATTATACCCATAATAAAAGACACTATAACACTTTTCAAAAGATCACTCACAATTTGAAGAGAAATACAAATACTCAAAAAGAAAGCTCTCAACTCATATTCAAACTAAGAATACAAGACTTATTTGTTTTTGAAGGGATGCTTAACCCAAATACAAGAAAGACAATTTATAATTTTCACCATGCAATCTACAGAACACAAATATAAAACTAAGAAATAATTTTAATCACATAAATATAAAACTAAGAAATAATTATAACCACACATTCTTACCACATTCTACACATTTTTCCTTTCTACGTCCTTCTAAGATTTTCTCTTTAAAAAAAAACTTTCTTCAACATTTGAGAAGCTTCTATTATATTGAGCTGGGGTTGATTTTCAAAACTCCCCCTCAATACCAGCTTTCACTATTTTACTGTGCCAAGCTAATAGCGAAACATTTCGAACTTATCAATACTTTTGCTTTTTGTGAACAAGTAACCGCCACACACGAAGTGAGTGCAATGAATATGCAAGTATACGTATCGCAACAAGTAATATAATGATAAGAAAAGATTGTTCCTACGAAGATTATTTTATTAGAAATTAATTTTTAAAACTAAAAAAAACCATTTTTTATGTGTTTTTATATTTTAAGGAAGCAAAATTAAAATAACTAAAAGTAAATAGCAATAATTAATTAAATCAACTTTGATAACTAAAAATATATATGAGAAAATATCTAGGAATACTTAATATCCCAATTTTCTAAACATGTGAATCGCTAAAATCCCCCCAATATAATTATCAATTAATTACATGATCAATCGAATCTAACCTAACATGTATTCCTCTCTCAAGTAAACTACACACCATATAGTAATTAATTTAATCACACTCTCATGTCAATTAAATTACATATTACTCATTAAGTTCATCAATTATGGATCACATACATAAGAATTAAACATCTCTGCCTAGAAACTATGCATGTTATTTAATCAAGATAAACAATTAAATAATTCTCTCAAATCTATTTAATTGCCTCTATAGATAAATTGTTGGCCAAACAATTAATAGCATAAAAATTAGATTAAATAATATAATTAAATTAAATTTATAATTGGGGTAAAATATTAGATCATCACATGGTAAAAATTGGGTTCATAAGATCCCTATATTAATAAATTAACTACACATAATTATGTTCATAAAGCTTATATTTTTTTCATAAAGCTCATATTTTTCATAAAGAAAGACATAAAAATTGATAAAGAAAATAGTAGAAGAAGTAATACAATCAATCTCTTGAATTGTAGAATTAATCTCCTTTTAAATCTCCACAAAAATTGTGTCATCTCTTGAATTTTCTATATTTTTCTCTTTTTAGCTCCAAAAATTGATCAAAATTATACTAATGGAGGCCACTTAGGGTTTATGAAGTGATTAGAGGCATAAATATTTCTCAGGTGCAATCTAGACCGTCAGATCAGCTTCAGATTAATGGACACGATCAAAAAAAGCAAAACTGACACTACCATCCAATCACAACATGAACATGGCATAAGGAATTCACTAGGCGAATCAAAGAGCGACGCATGGTAGGGTAGACCGGTTAGAGTCAATGCTTGTTGAGTTAGTGCCATTTGATGTGACATGATATGAGAAAATAGATGGCGTGTCACATGGGTGGAAAACAACTAACAATCGGGTGGCAACACTTGGTAGAGAAGTTTGACCCACCTCGAACTCGAATTGAACGTTGTACTGACACATGGCATGCCTTTCATCCTCTTCGTACGCGGTGTAGCGTGATTCACACTCTATGCTTATGTGGTATCCATGTGGTTTGCCCAGTCAACTCCCTTGCTTGGGTGACATGCCACATGGTAGCTCCTGATTGGTCCCACATTAAAAATTCATAGAAAAATTCCAAAAAAAATCCCAAAATTTTCCAAAAATTAAATTTCACTAAAAATGTTTATATTTTAATATTTTTAGCCTCAAAAATACTATTTATTAAATAAAACAAGTAAATATTAAGTAAAAAAGTACGCTAATGCCTCTACTTTCATAGTGTCATCACACCCCCAAACTTAACTCTTTCCTTGTCCTCAAGTAAAACCAAGTATAACTAAATAAAATAACTTGGGTAGTATATTCATAAATATACTTCTATTAGTACATGTATATTTTAGGAAAATTATCTCTTTCAAAAGTCATACAATCTTATGATAAAGAGGTTCACATATTCATCAATCAACGTTTAATCAATTCAAGGATATGTAAGGCTTTTGAAAAATTAATGTGTGTGTGTGTTGCACATGATATCATCCAATGCACTTAAGAAATCAACCTATATGAGCATGTTAATCAATTCAATCTTAGAACAAGTCTCATAAGTCTATTTTTCACATCACTATCCACTAATATAAACATGCACTTAGCTCAAGATCAATAAGGGCTTTACATTCTTGTAATATAAGGCTTAGGTAGGGGCTGATAAATGAAGACATTTAGGCTCTTTCGACACCCTAGCTTTCATTTTGTTCATCATGCACTTTTTAACTACAATTGAGTTTTTACTTGATGTTTCAGTGTACCCTCTTTTGACATTCTTTTCATATTCTTTTTTTTCACATCCTTTTTTTTTGTAACTTCGCAACACACCCAAACTTATTTTCAATTCTTTTTTTCTTTAGAGAGATGATTGTATTGTGAGTTTTGTATCTTTTTTTATAGGGTGCATTACATTTCACCTTACTCTAAAGCACAACACATGATTGCCTTTTTTTAATTTTCATACAAGCTAAAGGTGTAAGGATAAAGGTAATGCTTATTGGTTAGGCATAAAATGTGGCTTACATATTTGAAAGGTTCTTTGTTAGGCTCAAATAGGTGACTAAAAATATTAACAATGGTTAGCTTTAAAGGCTCAATCGATCCAAATAAGGCCTAAATCATTTCTCTTGCTAAATACTATTTAGGATTTCGCCTCAAAGGATGATCAAATATATTCTAAAACTTGGTAAATCTCATGGACTCGCACAACTCAATACAGATTTTCTCTCTATAAGAACACCAAAATCAATCATGAATATGTGCATAAAAATTTGAATCAATCCAATCAAAACTAGCAAGCATATCACATGATTAATGTAAATGTTTTAACAAATATGTTACATTCCTTATCTTAGTCATGACAACCAATATTTATCATTGAGTTTATATGTTTCATATCAAGCATGCATGCATTTAGTTTCCATATATTTATCAATTTCTACCCAAATCATGATAAAAAACATCCTAAAAATTAAAAAAATCCCTAAAAATTAAAAATGCATACTAAATACTAATGTAGAGATAGAAGTTCCCTCCCCCAAACTTAAATTACACATTGTCCCTAATGTGCACATATAAATATGAAAAGGTAAAAGAAAAGAAAACTCCCTTAATCATGGCACACCAAATCTGTCACTAAAATGCTCATTCTTGTTGTGCCATTGCTCTCCATATTTATTCACCTACAAAAGAAAAACAATGAAATATAAGTAATATAATGTTGGGTTGCCTCCCAACTAGCGTCACATTTAACTTCCTTGACTAGACAATCATATCAAGTCTTAAGGCAAATCCTTTTGTATCCATTTACTTTTGAGTTTGCCTGGAAATAGTTTGACTCTTTATTTGTTCAATAATACTTTATGTTCTATCTTGCAAACACTGTGCTCAATTCTTTTCTCATGCCATATATTTTTTTTCTTTTTGAACTTTTTGGCATTCTTATAAGCATTCCACTATAAATCATCCAATTTATGTATTTCTAACAGCGTTTTGACTTATCCATTGAACTCTTTTACTTTCATACTTGACTGGGGATGGAAGGGTAAAAATGTAAGGTCTAAACTTGGTGGCTCTCCAATTGATAGTTTGAGCTTAGATCCTATCTCCAAATTTTCCATAATTACCTTTGATGCATACATGAGTGGCACATCCTCCAAAAAGTTCACACAGCCCACAATACCAACCTTCAATGCCATACTTGCAAAGTTATAATAGATTGAGTTGTTTTCTGGTGAATTTATGTCCTTGTTTACTATAGCATGTGTTAAAGTCTTAATTTTGGGAAACTCACCAGATTCTTAAGTTATTCCCACAATCAGTAACATTTATCCTTCAACATTCATTAGCATTATCAATATCAGAGGGTTCAAATTCTTTAAAAACTTATTACTTGTTCATCTTGCACTCTTATTGTAAGTTCACATTTTTGTACATTAGTAAGTGCTCTTCTGGTTGCTGAGAAAGGACGACCAAGTATGATAGAAATGTCACAATCCTCTTCCAAGTCTAGCACAATGAAGTCCACCAAAAAGACGAATTTATCTACTTTTACTAGCAATTATTCTACCACACCCGGAGGTCTCTTAATTGATCTATCTGTCATTTGTAATGTTACTGAAGTGGGTATAGCTTTACCAATCCCTAATCTCTTAAAGATTGATAATGGCATAAGGTCAATGCTAGAACCCAAGTCACATAATGCTTTCTCAAAGTGGATGTTCCCAATTGTACAAGAAATGTCAAAACTACCTGGATCTTTCAGGTTTTGGGACAATTTTCTAGAAAGGTTGGCATTACAACCTTCAGTTAGGGTTATTGTTTCATTATCTCAAAGCCTCCTTTGCTTAGACAAGATTTCCTTCAGAAATTTGGCATAAGTGGGAATTTTTTCAAGTACATTTGCAAATGGTATGTTTATGTGAAGCTTCTTGAAGACTTCCAAAAATTTTGAAAACTGTGTATCTGACTTTTTCTTTTGCAGTCTTTGAGAGAAAGGAATAATGGATTTGTAGAGGTTGCTCTTTTTGGATGAATTATTTCCTTTCCATTACTCTCATTATCCATTAATTTCTCCTCTTTCTTTTTAGTTTTTGGTTCCTTTTTATCCTTTTTAATTTCATAGTCCTAATTATCCTTTTGAGTCTTATTTTCCTGCTCTAAAATTTTACCACTCCTCAAGTCTATGGAATTGTAATGGTCCTTACATTCTCTTCTTGGGTTTACAACTGTGTCACTTGGAAGGTTACCTTGAAGCCTTTGACTTATAGCCTGAGTAAGTTTCCCCATTTGGTTTTCCAAATTTCGAATTGAAGCCTCTTGAATTGACACTTTTGTATTAAAGGATTGGATGAAGTCTTTCATCATCCCTATTAAAGAATTTGAATTATCCTCAATATGTGACTCATAAATCATAAACCATAAGCTATAAGTCCTAAATCTTATACCCTAAACTGATTAAATTTATGATTAATTTAACCTTACATATATATGTATGTGTGTAATATATTTAACCCGAAACCTTAAATCATAAATCATAAACTGTAAGTCCTAAATCTTATACCTTAAACTAATTAAATTTAGAATTATTTTAACCTTATATATGTATGTATATACATATGCATATACATATACATGTACATACATATATATATATACACATGTATAATATATATACACATGTGTGTGTATATATATACCCCTAAACTAATTAAACTTAAGATTGCTTTAACCTTTCATATTTATGTATGTATATGTATGTATGTGTATATGTATATGTACATACATGCATACATATATACATAAGATTAAAGTATTCTAAATTTAATTAGTTTAGGATATAAGATTTAGGACTTATAGTTTATGATTTATGATTTAAAGTTTAAGATTATATAAACATGCTATTTTATTCTTTTTGCTTGTTAAACATGTTACTTTTGTCATTTTTACTATTAAATATAAATACCTATTATATCATATTACATGGTGTTTGCAAATAATAATGATAATAATAGTTATTTGTTTGTTAGATGTAAAACTCTAAAAAAAAGGCTTAAATAATAATATAGATGAATTTAGATCCAAGAAAAATGATAAATACAACTATAATCCCTAGGAAGGGCATTGGAAATCAAATTTTCCTAAACTAAAAAATTGGTATGTCACATCACCTGTTGCTCCTAATGAAGTTATTGTTGTAAATAGTTCTAGTTTTGATAATGATATTGTTATATTAGTAACTATTCATTCTCTTAGAAACATTTGGATTCTTGATTCGTATTGCGCTTACCATATGTATCATAATAGAAATTGGTTTTCTCCTTATCAATATGTTGATAGGGGTGTTTCCTTGATGGAAAATAATATGTCCAGTAAGGTTGTTGGTATTGATATAATTCAAATTAAGATGCATGATGATATTGTAAGAACTTTGGAAGATATTCATCATGTGTTGAATTTGAAAAAGAACTTAATATCTTTGAGTACTTTTGAATCACAAGTCTATTAGTATTTAGGATGCTCTTATTGTTATAAAAGCAAAGTTGCTTTGCGGCCTCTATAAGCTTCAAGGTTGCACATTTGTTATTAGTGTTTCAATTTCATCCTCATCATATTCAGTCTTATATGTTGGTCACTTTTGTTTTATGAGTGATGCATGGATGCCTACCTTAAAAATGTAGGGTTTGTTTGGTAGTCAGAAATTCAAGCGCTTTAGGATTGACAACAATTTGGTATTTTTGTAGAGTTGGTTTGTTGAGTTTTATTAAAGAAGTGGCATAGTGAGGCATTGCACTATATGTCGTACACCATGTCAACATGAAGTTGCAAAACGTTTTTGTTTGACTATTTTGATAAGGACGTGTTAAATGTTCTTTTAGGCTATTTTGGGTAAAACCTTTTGAACTGAAGCTTGTAACGCATGTTATTCTATGAATTGATCTTCATTGACTGCATTTGTGTTGAATATTTCGCATGATAAAGAAAAGTATGTTGTGGTAGTTAAAGACAAAGGTGTCAATGATCAAGTTGAGCTTAAGAGTGAATCTACTAGTACAACCTTTAGTGAAAAAGTTAGATTATTCTATTAATTATTTACCAGATGAGCAACTGGAGTAGTCATATTATATTGTCTTTAGTAAAAGGTAATTTTGGGACCTTCATTGGCTTTGTGTTAGTTCTTTGTTTATTTGTTGCTTTTTAATTGTGACATTCCATATACTAATGTCATTAGAAATTTATTATGTTCTCTGGTTTGCGATTTGTGTTATTATTTATTTTATTGGCAGCTTTTGCAAGGGCTCTTTCGAAGCTATGAAATGAGATTCAATTGGTACTTTGAACTTTGGCTTGGTTTTTAGTACGAACTCTAACACTAACTATGGTGTTATTGATTTTAATGACTCCATTTGTAATTTTATTAAAAGTTATTTTGATAAATTTTGTCTTCATTTTTTATTATGCTATTAGTTGGGAGATAATTTTGCAGTACATTTGGTTTGTTTGCTATAAAGGTAAAATATATGATAGTAGCAAAACTAATGAATTAAGTTGTTTTGTTAAGTTTGGTTTGTAATATGGGTTTATTGTAAAATATTTCTATTGTATTTTGTGTTAGCTATAGTTTGATACATTTGATCTATAATATGTATTTTGAGAAAAATAAATACTTTGATAGCAGATATTATTTTATTGATAAGACATTATATTTAATGGTAGTATTTAATCACTTTAGACGTTCTAACAATTGTGCTGATCAGTCATGTTTTTCAGGTTTAAGTTTTGTCTGAACTAGATGATTGTACTTCCGAGCTTTGGGCAATATTTTGGAGAATTTATATTTGAAGAACTTTGTCCTATCTTAAGTCAAAGTGGAGATTTATGATATACGAAACTTAAAATATAATAAAGATTTCTAAATAAGAGATAATGGGAATTCCTTAGTAACGTAGGTGACTAAGTAATTATCTAATTATGAGTCATTTCTCAGGTTGATTTGCAAATAAGAAATATAGTAAGCATATATATATATATTAAAAGCTGCAATGTGAGCAAAGGACGTGTTAATGAGTTAAGAGATTTAGTGACAAATTATACCTCTATACATAATATTTTTATAATATTTATAAAAAATAATGATATAAAATAATAAAAAAATTGATAATATTTATGTATAATAAAAAAATCGATAATATTTATGTATTATAAAAATCTATTTACTTGGATATATATAATATATAATCTGAGTGACAATATAAGCTTTTAGATAGGTTAAGAAAATATATAATCTTTTTGGTATTTTTTTTAACTATTTACTTTTTTTTAAAACGTGATAATAAAATAACAAACAATAATTTTTTTATTTTTTATTTATTTTAATAATTATTGTCCATATATTAATTTCATAAATTAATTTTAACAAAATACAATAATGGATTTAAAATTGATAAAAAAAATAAAAATAAATTAAAATTTAATAATTTGGGTTGTATCATCACATTTTCATAACAAAATTCAATTAAATTAATTTAATCAATTTTAAGGGTTAGTTTTTAAGGTTTAAGTTTAGTTTTAACATTTTAGGGTTCGAATTTCTCTATGGTTTTCAATGTTCTGTTCAAAACTGAATTTCAGAGGGATTTTGGGGAAAGAAGAACTGTGAAAGAGAGGTAATTGATATATAATTCTTGTTATTCTCTTGCTGAATTTCTGTGGCTTTATATAGAGCCATACATGGATGGAATTGAATGATAATATTCTAACTAATTCTGACATCCTAACTGAATCTGTAGTCCTTCATTCCTTGCTTCTTGCCTGCCTTCTCATGCCATCCGTGGTCACTTCTCTATGCTCAGTTCTGTAACCATGTGCGTCCAACCGTTGCTCACGAGTGCTGCGCTGCGTTTTGTGCCGTTGGGATCATTTTCTGACCCTTGCGTGTAATGTGTGCTGCGCCAAGCGGCTGAAGCATTTTTGCTCGTATCATGTTCATCGTATTTTTAACAGCCATGTAGATCCTCATATGCTAGTAGTACACAACAAAGCTAAAATGATATTGTAGTATACAAGAGACAACCCAGTGTAGATAGGAAACAAACTAAGCTCAAAGCACAATTAAAAAAAGGAACAAAATAAAAATAAAACTGATCATAACTGCAAATGATATAAATAGGAAGGAAGCAAAGAAAGCAATAAAAAAAAGGAACAAAATAAAAACTGATCATAACTGCAAATGATATAAATAGGAAGGAAGCAAAGAAAGCATTTAGTAAGATAGAGATGTTGAAATCCGATCCTTGATATCACCCACAATTAGCTTACAGTTTTGAAGCTTTTGGATGCTTGCATTGAGCGATGCTCGCTTAGAAGAGACCATTGGAGATTCTCCCATTATCTTCTCAATCCCACCACCAAAAGATCCCATTGCTTCGTTAACAACTTCCATCTCCAACTCCTTATCCACAAGATTATGAACACTAAATTGCAAATGCATAGCCATAGAATCAACCATTCTTCTCAAAACAATTTCCCAATAAGAAACAATTCTCATCCTCAAGTCAAAAGCCTCATCCAAATGACGGGTATGTTCCGTAAGGTGTTCGGCATCAATCTCTCCAAATCCTTCTATGGATATCTCAAAATTAGACATTCTTACTTCAGAGGTAAATTCATTACGTTGTGTCATAAGGTTTTCCCATTTTGATACATACTCAGGATTACATGTGTAATCAGTCCTTTTCTCCATCTCAACAAGCTCTAAAACCCAATTAAGAGATTTTTTTTTCATCTTTTCTATAAGATTATTAGCAGCTCTCTTGGTACATGACTGAAGCTGTTGGTAATGCTCAACATGTTGAATCAGAACAGTCATTACCACTTTTCTGATATAATCCCATAAATTTTCAACAAATGAAATTGGCAAAATTGATATTCCTGTTACCTTTTTCTTCAATATGGTAAGAAAGGCATTGCGGGAAAGGAAATTAGGCAGAGCAATAGCCTTTGCTTCTTCCAGAATTGCAATCTCTTCCATTAAGAAGTTGTGTTTTGGATCACTTTCAGTAGCTCTGTGAAGTTTATCATAGAATTTATCAAGCTTCTCAACCAACCTAGCAGTACAATGCATGCTAATTTCATCCGGGTATTCATCAAATTCACCTCTCACTAAGATTTTTCTCAGAGAATCCTTTACAGCTCCAATGATCCTCATAAAAGTTGCTGTAGCTTCTGCAGTAGAAGATATTTGTCTAGGCAACTTAGTGATTTGTGCATTATTATAAGTCAGTTTCTCCATAATCTTTTCATCAATCAATGGCAGATTTTTGTCTATACTTTTTGCTTGAATTTGAACCAATTTTTCAGCCAAAATAGGAACACCGACCATTGATTTATCAATCATGGATAAAAGTGGATGATCTTTAAACAGTCTAGCTTCCTCAACACGAGCCTCCTCATAAGTTTCATTCCCAATACGATTCCTGACACAGATATAACCAAGTCCAATATGAACATCATCTGCCGTTACTTTCTCTAGCAAGCCTTCAGGAGCCTTATCTGCCTTTGTGACAACAGCAAGAGTCCTCTCACCTGTTTTGTCAACACTCTGTGACATCCTAATAGACTCACAAGTTGGAAAATCAACAGTAGCAGATAAAACATTAAGAATAATGCTCTGTTCTTGGGTTATATACTCCATAATTATATTCCTAATTTGATCGTATATGTTTTCAGGCTGACCATGAACAGGGACTCTAGTGATTCCAGGAAGATCAACCATTGTTAGATCAGGAACACCCATCTTATTCACTTCCAAAGTTAATGGGGTGTGAGAGATTCCTTTCCCATCTCCCGCAATCTCTTTGGTTGCGAGATCAATAGCTTCTGGAACTTGGTCTTCAGAGGTAGGGACAATTTTTTCATTGTACCTCAAAGAAAGCTGAGGTTCAGGAGAAGAATGGTTCCGAAGCTTCATAATGAGAGGAACCCTCGTACAAATGCCTTGTCCACGAGGAAGACTAATTCCAGCAAGTGATTCAAGAACACTAGACTTTCCAGATGATTGGTCACCAACTACAACAATAGTGGGAAGTTGTATTCCTTCTTCTATCACATTTAGGGTTCGGAGTTTGTCGACGGCATCAAGAAGGGGACGAATGTTGGAATCGTAAGAGGAAGCAATTGGGGCATCATGTGGTTTTGGTATTTTAGGGGAGCTTTCTTCTTCATCCTGGTAAATCGCTGTACAAGTACTCATTTCAGTACTACTATTCTCTAACAAGGCTGCTTGTTTTTCACAATACATTTCAACAGAAAAACAGTGGAAAGGAAATTTTGGAAAGTTGACTGAACAATACACGGTCAACAAGTGATGCTGGTGACCGAAGATATCGAAGCCATGTATCACTTATTTATACTTGAAGCTACAGAAAGCTCCCCGTGTCTATATATATATATCATCTGATTTAAAATATATTAATATTAATTATTATTTGTTTTAAATTAATGTTAAAAAATTATTTTGTTAGTTGTCAAAAATAAGTTATCAATGAAAAAGATACTCTTTTATCAATTTATTATAAAATTATGATACTGTATAATTATAATTTTACACCAATCAATTTTTATGGCAAGAAAATCAGTAATTATCGTAAATATATTTACTGCATTAAAGATCGAGAACATGAAGATACATCATCATCTACGTCATTAAAAAGACTATCGGTAGAGAAAAAAACAAAGAGGAATAAAGATGTAGAATCTATGTCTTTAATCATAGATTATGTTGATTAAATTTAATAAGTATTTAAAAATTATTTATATTAGTTGATTATTTATTTTAAAATATTTATTTTTAATAACTAAACCATTATTATATTAAATTTTTTATTTTAATAATTGATTAAAATTATAACAAAAAAAGATTTTGTTTTTTTTAAATAATAAATAATCAAAGATTATGTATTGCGAATCTAAATTATATTCTAAACAGCAGATAAACTAATATAAATATTTATTCTTTAATTTCGTATCAATGCATAAATAAGTACTTAATATAAATAATAGGCATGTAATTAAATAAATAATAATATGATTTAAAATTTAGAACAAATATTAAATATATTTAAAAATTAATTAAAAAATGATGGTTTTCAAAATTATAAAACTTATATTATTATTATTATTATTTACTTAATAAAATGATTATATTTAAAATAAAAAATATATAATATAATATAAATATGAATTAAATCAATTTTTATAAAAAAAATTAATATTAAGAAATTATTTAACCTACAATGGATCGATGTTATAATTTAAATTCAATGATAATAAATAATATAAATTGGGTTCGCTTAGATTAGGAAAACTTTCAATGATGTCTCTCATGTTTAGCATATCTTCACGTATGCTCCTCATTTTTATAAAAAAAAGTAATAATGTTATTGAATTTTGAGTTAATATCACTAAAGGAGTGCATAATTGCAATTAACAAAAGTGTGAGGGTTAATTTAAATTAGAAAAAAGGTTTAATTGTAATTAACAAAAGTTTAAATATTAATTTGAATTAAATTGGAGGGCTAAAATGTAATTAAAAAAAGTTGATTTTTCTGTGCAGGAAATAAGTCCACACGTAACCATTGTCAACGCGCTACACCAACCGTTCGATCATAAAATAAACGGCTACGATGAGGTGCGTGGAGCCAAACGCGGAAATCTCGAGTGGACGTAGGTTTTCAGGTGGCACGTTGCTCGGCGCTGAGTGGGGCCCACCTGCTGCGCAGGCCAGTGTGCAAGGTGGGACCCACGTGTCTACTGCATATTCCATTTCTCGTGCGATGCGTTCCACAGAAGCTTCGTGCGCACTTCCATTCTAACGAGTAATAAAATGCCATGTGTCCCAAATATTATTTCAAGAAATTAGGAGCTGACACATGGCATGTGTTTTGTTAAAACAAAAACACACAAACGGCACGCGGTCCCAGCATTTTCTACGTGCCCCACGTGTCCTCGATGGAAATAATCCTGTGTGACGCATTCTTCGTTCACTCTCTCTTCCCAGCTAATAAATGGCTACCATGTGTCTCATTATATCTTGTAGCGAAACAGATGGCGACACGTGGCAGCATGAATTGAAACAAAAATATGAAACGGCCACCTTCCACAGTTTTACACAATATATATTTTACACGCATGATTGCATGTTTCAAGATTCTTGTCCCCCGCATAGATTTAGTTATTATTTTCGATATACCGTTTTGTCTCTCGCGTGTAGAAAATTATATTTTATGATGTATTTTTTAGAGATTTGATGTTATAAATAGAGGATTATTGTGATAAATTGTGGGGGGTTGAATGGGTAGATAACACGCAGAAACCATTTTGGCTTCTGTTGTGATTCTGCACAGATGAAGTTTTAATTTTCTTTGTGTTCTTGAGCTAATATTCCTTAAATTCTGTTATTTTAATTTTTGTTATGAAATAATTTAATTTTTCTAGGGTTGCATTTTATCTAAATTTATGAAGCTTGGATTTAATTATTTTTGAACGATTTATTAGACTTTTAATTTATTTATTCTATTTGTGCTTAATGCTTTTGATTATTGGAAAATTTATCAATTGATCTGTGACACTTAAATAAACTTGGAAGAGACATTTTTGTGTATATTGCTCATGGATAGAATAACATGTATATATGAAGGATAGGAATATACCTTTATCGTATGTGTGGCCATTTGAGAACTTAGAGTGTAATGAATCTTGGTGAATTTAATTCTCATAGAAGTATTGTGAATTAATTTAACGAGGTATGTAGGTATGTCTATACGGAGCTCGGAAGAGATGTATGGATAAAATTAGAAGTTCTTGGTTGACAAATTAAATTTACAAAAAAAATAAATTAAGAGAAAATAATATGATTCGAGTGGATTAATTTGATGAAAACTAAAATCTGAGAATTTTCTTATTTATTGTTTACAAAAATCATTTTAGTTAAATTTCATCAAACTTTTCGATTGTTTTGGATAAAATCAGAGGGAAACAATTTTAGTACTTAAAAAACTATAGTGACAAATCTCCGTGGAAACAATAACTTATTTATCAAATTTGATTACTTGTGACCGTGTATACTTGCACGTTTTTATGTTCTCCTAAAAGAGACGACAAGTTTTTGGCGCCATTGTCGGGAATATTTTTACTATTTTGTTGTTGATATTAATATCAATCAATTTGATTTTAATTAAAAAAAATTATGTTTCTTGTTGCTTGCTTAATTTATTTTCAATTTTCTGGTAAGTTGAGAATTTGTTTCAAGCGCTTCTTGGGAGGCATACCATGTGTTTTATTTTTCTTATTTTAGCATGTATTAGTTTTTTTTGTTTCGTTATGTTGTTATTTTAAATATTTTTTTAGGTGCAAATTGGAGGAAGGAGATGAAGCTATTTTGGATTTTAACCTTACAAACCAAACCAGGAAGTTTCTTTAAACCCATCTCATATGTTCTTTAATTTCGCACACCGAGGACAATGTGCATATTAAGTTTAGGGGTGTTAAAGCTATTGGACTTAATTGAAATATTTTCTGGGTATTCTTGCTTGTGAATTTGTTTTTTGTTGGGTTGATTGAAGATATTTTGTGTTTAATGGTGATTTATTTCTTCAGTTTAAATAATGCATAACTCCTTGAAAAATTTGAATATTGTCTAAGTTATGATCAATTTTTACGTATGTTACATTTTTACAAGAATATATATTTATGAGCTAGTCTTGATTTTTAAGTTGCTATGGTAATTTAGAGAAGGCTTATGTGAGTATGCAATTCGATTGATATTTGTGGTGTCACAGTTCTTAGAATTTGTTTGATTTTCTCTCGAGACGAAATTCTAGATAACACTTAACTAAGAAAATGATTTAGGCTATCTTTGGATCGTTTGAGCCTTTCTATCTACCTTCACATGCTTTATCCATAGTATACCCCTTTTGAGCTTCAAAGTTTATATATATATTTTTATCTCATTTCAAAAGCCTAGTAAATATATATATATGTTCAAATATATCTATTTTTCTTATCTCACTAACATGTGACAATTGTTAGTAAATGTTTAAAGATATATCGGAAAAAAGTGGATACTGAAAAGAAAAGAAAAAAAATAGAAAAAAAAACAAAGAAATAAAAAAAACACCTCATCTTGTTTAGGCCTTAATACCCTTATAGTAATGGCAGAACTCTTATATTCGAATATGATATAGTGTCTAAATTAGACTTATTAGATAATAGAGAAATAGTGACTACACTTCATTTTATTCATGATATTAATAATTAGTACAATTTTGAAAGTTAACTAAGAACCTTAAAGAGATTCTTAGCTGCTCATAGTTTCTAAATATATAGGTTTAGATGAATAAATTTTGGAGTAGAAAGGTTGATATTGCTTAAGTTGTGTGTCCAACTAATGAAAATAAGGATTCTTTTTATAGGATAAGAAATCACTATTTTATCCATTCTTTAATAATTAACCTCATTCTCAACTTTTGGTTTTTTAATCTAAGATTTTCATTTCCTTAACATGATTTGTTAATAGAAGATGTGAGTCATGTATCTTTATTCCTCTTTGTCGTTTTTTACTGACAGTGCTTTTGATGATGTAGATGATGATGCATCTTCATCTTCTCGATCTCTAACGTAGCAAAATATGATCCTTAGTGTTTTTCTTTTTTAAAAACAAAACATATTTTCTTGTTTTTTGAAAAATTTTTGGATTATTATTATTAAAACTTGTTTCAAACTTATCGATTTTTTCACCATGCTTCTTCTGTGAGAGTCATATTGCTATAGAAGATTATTATAACCTTACTAATCGAGTAATTTACTTTGACTTCAGAAGAATTATCAATTTTTTTGAATTCATGGTAAATTTGACTAAACATCTATTCTATTAAAACACAAAGTTCATCTGTATTGAACTCCTTTTCTAAAATTGCTCTAGGTTTTTTAACTGATATATTGGTGCTGGAAATCCCTAATTTGATAAAATAATATAAACCAACACAACCTTCTTCATTATAGTCTATAAGTGAATTGAAAAATCTAAGATAGATAAGATTGTCACCTACTCTCATCTCATTCGTGAAGTTCTTGATAGCATTCTTGAAAAGTTTAAGAAAGTAATTTAATTTATTTAAATTAATTCTTGGATATAAGTTTTCAATTAAACTTGCATTGAAAGCTTTGAAACAAAAATTAGATATGTTCCTTCAAGAATATTAAATTTACTGCATGCAGAGTATTCTTTTTTTGTTGTGTAAAATTTCATATATTCTATATGTTCTTGAGTGGATTTTCTAGCTAAGTTATAGAATATCAACCATTGTGAATGGCATGAGAAATTTGATAATATAGTTAACCCACATGAATTCAAAATGAATAAAAGTGACAAATGCATTTATTATAAATTAGAAGATAACATTTGCACTATTATATGTTTATATGTGGATGACATGCTTATTTTTGGATCAAATATTCATGTTGTGAATAATGTGAAAACTTTATTAAGTGTTAACTTTGATATGAAAGATCTCAAAGAAGCGAGTGTAATCCTTGGTATAAAGATTACTACGTATGAAAAGGGAATTTCTTTAGATCAATCTCATTACATTGAGAAGATCTTAAAGAAATATAATTGCTTTAATTGTAAACCTGCATATACTCCGTATGATCCAAGTGTAAAGTTGTTCAAGAACACCGGAGACGGTGTTAGACAAACTGAGTATGCGAGCATCATTGGTAGCTTATGTTATGCTACTGATTGCACTAGACCAGACATAGCTTATGTTATGGGACTACTATGTAGGTTTACCAGTAGGCCTAGTGTAGAGCATTGGAATGCTATTAAAAAGGTTATGAGATACCTTAAGAGAACTATATACCTTGGATTACATTATACAAAGTTTCCCGCTGTTCTAGATGGATACAGCGATGCAGATTGGAACACTTTATCAGAAGACTCCAAAGCAACTAGTGGCTATATATTTAACATAGTTGGTGGAGCTGTTTCCTGGAAGTCTAAGAAATAAACAATATTGGCTTAATCTACGATGGAGTTTGAAATGATAGCACTAGCTACTGCTAGTGAAGAAGAAATCTAGTTAAGAAGTCTGTTAACTGAGATCCCTTTATGGGAAAGATCGATACCAGTTGTCCTGATCCACTACGATAGTACCGTGGCTATTGCAAAGATTTAGAACCGTTATTACAACGGAAAGAGACGACAGATACATAGTACTGTTAGAGAATTTCTCTTTACAAGAGCTGTAAGAATGGATCATAAATGTACTGATGAAAATTTGGTTGATCCTTTGATGAAAGGATTAACAAGAGAGAAGGTTTTCAAAAACCTCGAAAGGAATGTGACTGATGCCCTTAGAATGAAGAGTGACTCATGATGGTAACCCAACTTATAGACTGGAGATCCCAAGAAATAAGTTCAATGGGTAATAACAAGTCATGAAGTGATATGAGATGAATCATGCTATTTATGAAGTCACAATCTATATTGTTAGAAGCATGAAGTCCTGAAGTGACAGAAAGGATGAGTTAATTATTAAACTTTTAATGAGTTCTATACTCTATGTGGAGTGGAGTACGTAGCTACAGGAGTACTCTTGATAGACTCACCTATGTGAATGTGGAAGTATGGCCGATTTCTATGAAAATTTTGGGCAAAATTTACTAGAACATTCACTATACTGGGATACACGTGCATGGCCGTAAAGCACGGGCTTTTCAAACTACACCTTGGAAATATTATGTGTGTGATGTTGTTAGAGATAGAGTTCAAAACTACGAGTTACTCTAGTATATTCTAAAGCATTAACACTACGCAAAGGTTCAAGTCGATAGACACCTTTTGCTTATGCATAATCTTATACTTTTAATTGATTGGTTGCTCGATAAAACTATTTTTATTTAAAATTCAAGTGGGGATTGTTGGAAATGAATTTAAATAAAAAAATATTTTTTATTATTTTATGACCATTATTTCATAAATTATGTAACTGTCATTTTCATAATTATATGGTCATTAATTTTATGACCGTTATTTTTATAATTATGCGACCATTACTTTTATGATCGTTATTTTTCATAATTATGTGGCCGTTAATTTTATGACCGTTATTCTCATAATTATGCGACCATTACTTTTATGACCATTATTTTCATAATTATGTGTCCGTTATTTTCATAATTATATGACCGTTACACATATTTTTCCACTATAAAAAGGGGCAATAGCCCTCAGTTTAGAATATAACTTAACAAATCAAAAAAACAGTTCTACGGTTTTCATAGCAAAATCAAAGAAAAGAAAATTCAGAATTGATTTCTCAGATTTCCGAGCAACATAAATATTTGAGAGGTGTAGTATTCCGGACTTCATTAGTGGCGTGAAGTTAGAGGCAGAAAAAGATTAAAAGATTGTTTTATCCTGGGACGACGAATTTGTGTTTGCTTACGCAAGTTTGAGGCGAGCCGTAACGTCATAAGGAGAACGACCTAGTCCGCGACTCAACCCAAGCAGTTCATTTCAGGTTATCGGTACTATTGTTCTTACATTGTTTTCACATATTTGTTCCAACAGTTTTTATGCCAAGAAAATCACTAATTATCACAAATACATTTATTGTAGTAAAGATCGAGAAGATGAAGATGCATCATCATCAACGTCATCAAAAGGATTATCGGTAGAAAAAAACAAAGAGGAGTAAAGATGTAGAATCCATGTCTTCAATCGATAGATCATACAAAGAAAATGAAAGGTTCAAATTAAAAGGTTAAAAGTAGAAAATTACGTGAATTATCAAATAGGGTAAAACATTGATTTCCCATAATGGTATTAAGGGATTCCTTGCATATAAAAGGAACCCTTATTCTATTAGTTGGGCATAATTTCAGTAATAGTAACCTCTCTATTCTAAAAATTATTCATTTAATAACTATATATTTAGAAACTATGAGCGATTAAGAATGTCTTCAAGGTCCTTAGTTGACTTATAGAATTATAACAATTATTAATATTATGAATAAAATTGAGGGCAATCACTTTTTTCTATTCTCTAGTAAATCTAATTTGGATACTATATTATACATGGATGCAAGAGCTTTGACATTACTAAGAGGATATTAAGGCTTGAACAAGCTGAGGCATATCAGGTGTAATAAATGAAGACGAACAATAAAATTAAAGGAAAGACTATAATGGACCTATTAAATTCAGGTATGATAATTATAATTCTAAGTCAATTAAAAATCTTGAATGATTAAATATTTATTTACAATATTCATAAAACTAATAAATGAGAAAATGAAGATAAAAAAAATAGCACCAAGTCTATGTAAAAGTAAATATAAGAAAATTATAAAATTAAAACAATATTTTAATAAAAATACTTAAAAATTTATCTTTAAATAATAATTGACAAAAAGAAACAATTAATATTGTCAAACAACCAATCACAATTAAGTATCAAAATTATAAAAAAATATTATTGAATAAAATTTCTAATATTGGTAATCATTTTATTTAAAAGCATTAAGGATATTATTTATAAAGATAGAAGTTGTTAAAACTCTTTTTATAAATCTTAATATATATATATATATATATATATATATATATATAACAAGGAAAATATATATGTAGATACCCACAGCTAGATGTTAGTACCCAACCAAAACAGGTTATACAGTCAGAATATAACGCATCATCTATCTATGAATGAAACATAAATGGAATGACAGGACATCAAATATTAAATGTATTACAACAAATGACAATGGTATTAAATGCCTACAAAACCCAGTCTGGTACATCGGACAAAACAATCATCAAACTTCTAATAGTTGGCTTCTCTGATCAACTAAAAGGACTGTGTGATCACCATCTATCAAAACAACAACAGTCAAATATCTTCAATGACATTTTGATTAAAGAGTATGGAAAACCCATAATCGATCATCATGGAGAACCTATTCAGGATGCATTCTCCACATTACTCTTTACAATTTCACATCATTTTATGGGAGACTCTTCCCATTTAAAAGATAAAAATGCTAACCTTCTCTCTAACTTACATTGTGAGAAGATAAGTCATTTTCAAAATTATAAGACTATTTTTCTTAGTATAGTTATGTTAAGAAAAGATTCAAACCAACCTTTCTGGAAAGAAAAGTTCTTAGTAGGACTTCCTCCATTTCTGAGAGATAAGGTTAGAAATAAAATCCGTGAAGCTTATGGGAATCACATCATCCTTTATAATCAACTAACCAATGATGAATTGATTAGTTTCACACAAAAATAAGTACTTAAGGTCTGCCAAGATTTGAAGATCCAAAAATAAATGAAAGAGGAGCTTAAAATCTCCAAATGGGAAATTGGATCATTTTACAAATAGTTTGATAACTCTCTTCCCACAATTAATCACTGTGATGGAAGTAAAAATGTTTCAAAACCTTATAAATCCTTTTCAAAATATAAAAAACCTTCTTATCATAAATCCCAGAAGGAATTTTCTAAAAATCCTTATAAAAGAACCTTTACCAAAGATTCTAAAAAACAATATACCCTTTAAAAAATTTAAAGAGTTTACATGTTATAAATGCGGTAAGAAATACCATACTGCAAATTATTGTAAAATAATTAAAAAATTCATGAGCTATACCTGGAAGAAGAAACATTAAACAAAATTTATGCATTAATGGTAGATGAATCATCATTATCTAAATCTGAACCTTAGACTGAGGACTTTGATGACTTAAATCCACGTATTGATGAGTTAGCAACCACTGACTCTAAAACTCATCATTCAAAAAAGATCAACATGTTAACCAAAGAACATAGTCAACTTCAAGACAAAATTCTTAGGTTAAATGATCATGATCTTACCCAATTATACATGGACTATTTAACCAACACATTGGCCAAAACCTAGCCATAACCAAAACCTTCTGAACTTCCTTCAACAAGCACAGGCCATTATGACCACACTACAATCCTTGATTGGAACAAAAACACAAATCCAAAGCAATAAAGTTAAATCCAAGACTTAAAGGCTAAAATCAAAACTATTAAGTTAGAACTCTACTAGCTTAAAACAAAATAGAGAGAAGACTCTCAAATAATCCAATCATTGGTTGCCAACCAAAAAATTGGTAATCAAGAACAAGAACACCCGAGTGATTTAGATGAAGAACACGATAAAATTGGTGAACTAAACCCATGAGAGCTTGAAAACTTGGAAAAGATTCTAGAAGATATGCTCCAGCTTCTTAGGGAAATCACTAATAAAAAATACAAGATCATTCTCACTCTTGTATTTCCAAAAAACTCAAAACTTGAGACAGTATCGCTATTTGACATAGGCACCGATCTCAATTGCATTAACCTAAAACTTGTCCCACAACAATTCCATCAAAAAATAGATGAGCAACTTAACTCATCCAAGAGCTCAAAGATGAACATCACTGGCACAACTGAAGTTGCTATTCTTAACAAAACCTGTCTAATCAAAACCCCATTTGTAATGGTAATTGATATCAACCATAGGGTAATATTAGTTACACCATTTATAAACATCATCACTCTGTATCTTGTCAAACATGACAAGATATCCTTCAAAATTGAAGATGAAACCCTTAGTTTCCTCTTCGTAGATGAACCAAAAACTAGGAATCTCAATCTCATTCGCACCAATTCCATCTACCAAAATGAGATTTCCACCCTTATCAGGCATAGAGAAAATGACATTCTCTATCTTCAAAACAATCGCATAATTTACCACTCATACTCTCATTGCTCTCAAGCTTTCATACCCATCGTCTATGATAATAGTTTTATTTTGTAATCAATATAACCTTTAACCTATAATTATTTAAGTAAGTTTGTATTTTATTTCTGTATTTAAGTTCTCATCCAAAGGTAGGATGATATGAATAAGAAAAGTACAAATTGAGCACCAAGAAAAGAAACTTATGCGAACCATTTGTAGTAAATTATTTTTGACTTTTCCAAATTTTCTTACTTAATCACACTTCTTTTGGTAAATAGAATTAGTCTTATATATTTGAAATTGATAAAATGAAAATTTTGAATAAAAAAATCTTAAGTTAACCACTTATAGTAAGTTATTTTTTTTACTTCTTCAAATTTTCTTTGGGTAAGTAGACTTAGTCATAATCATTTGAAATTGAGAGAATTAAATTGTTGAACAAAATTCTAAAGTCAAAGTAAATTACTCTATTAGTGAAGTTATAATCACTTTTCATAGCAATATAACTCTCACTAAAGAAGATGGTGAGAAAAACAGTAAGTTTAAAATAAATTTTAACAGTAGTGTAAGAAATATGAGTATTAACTATTTTCGTGGATATAATATTTATCTATAAATTCATTTTTAGGCATGTTATCAAGTCTATCAAGAAAGGCCAAACAAATACTCAAATTCCAAATAATTGTACTTTAGGTATATCTTTGATAACAACGACACATATGATTACATTTATGTATTTAATAATACATGATTATAAATCTGAAATTATTTTTAGTGCTGAAATATGAAATAAGATATGCTAAAATATTAGATAAGATATACTCTAAATTATAACTGAAATCTTTAGCATAAAAGATAGCATAAAATCTATTTTAAAAGAACTCTTCTTTAAATATGAGTCTTCTTAATTAGTGAGTATTACTAATCCTATTTATAATAGAAAAAATATTTATCAATCATATATGAGTTTTCTTAATTAATGAGTATTACTAATCCTATTTATAATAGAAAAGATATTTATCAATCATATATGAGTTTTCTTAATTAATGAGTATTACTAATCCTATTTATAATAGAAAAGATATTTATCAATCATATATGAGTTTTCTTAATTAATGAGTATTACTAATCCTATTTGTAATAGAAAAGATATTTATCAATTACATAGGATTAAGATTTTTAATTTTTCCTATAAATAAAACTCATTGCTCATTGTTTCAGTGAACCACACAAGAGCATTATTCAATTCTTCATAATTTCTCTCTCTTGTTTTACAAATATAAGATCATAATTCTTTAAGCTTCTTTATTTAGTTAATCTATCAAATATTGGTGCTTATGTTTGATTGATTAATAAGCCTAATCAATTTATGATATTTTCATAATATGTTCTTATGGCCTCTTCTTTATTTTTGTTCTTAAATTTTTAGATCAAATATTTGTTTTTCTCATATCATAATTATTTGATTTGATTATTAATCTTTAAAAAAGCTATTTTATTGAACTTGTACTTGATCTATTGCTCTAGGATTTACTAGTTGATTTGATTTAAGTGACATATGTCTTGAATCATCTAGTTAGTATTATTCATTATTAAATCCGTTCTAGAAGACACACAGACACTTGTGTTTTTTGTGCTAACTATTTTGTAGTTAATTCTGAAATGTATCTGATTGGCGAAAAGCTTATTGGAACGTTAGTCTGAAAACCGCTCACGCTAATATTGGAAACTGTGAAAATAGAGCATGGGCTCGTAAGTAAGGTACATTGGGGTAGTATCCTAGGGAGGGTAGCATAAGACAGAGTTTGTACTTGAACATTTTTTTTCATAATGGAAAGTTAGGTGGTCCGATAAACCGACGGTTTTCCTCTTAGGCCATGGTTATGGCCTAGGTTCTTTCCACCTAAAAATATCGTGTATTATTCTCTTATTTTCACATATTATGTTTACACACCATTGCATGCATGACCGCTCTATTTAGGTTATCAAATTATAAATTGTTAAAATTAAAAATAACCTATTCACCCCTCTTTAGGTTAATTAGGTCCATATTTTATAAACTTTTAATTGGTATCAGAGTCAACACTAGATACACTTAGTGTTAGTCCTACAGATTTTTATTATGGATCATTTTATTGAGGATTGTAGCTCAAATGATGAACTTGATTCTTCTTTTCTCTCTAAATATAATGTTAAAAGTTCTTAAGAATTAGTTTTTAAATGTCTTAAAGCCATAGAAGAGAATAATAGTTTAAATACAAAAATAGAAAAATTAAATGAACAACTTGAGGCAAATGAAATTTTTTCTAATAAATTAAAAGAAGTGAATAATATTTTGCAAGAACAAAATAATGCTTTGAATTTTAGTCTTGTAGGTTTGAAAGAAGAAAATAATAAGCTTGTTGAAGATAATAAAAAAACAAGTGCAAGAGCTCAAAGAATCATGTGAAGTAGTGGAGAGACTTACCATTGGAGCTCAATAATTAGATAAAATATTGAGCATTGGTAAGTCACATGGTGATACACATAGCTTTGGTTATAAGGATGAGAGTTCCACACCTTCAAAATCAAAGACCACATTGTAAGGCTCTTAAACTCTACTCCTACTATCATTACTTATGCACAAAGAACTATTACACCTATGGTAGAAAAAGTTGTTAAGTTTGTACCTATCTGTCATCATTGTGATAGAAAATGTCATATAAGAACAAAAAGTAGATTTTTCAGGAATGCTCTTGAACTTAATCATTCTTTTCATGTTTCACATTGTAGGACCCATAAGCATCATCCATCTATGCATGCTACATCATATTCAAGGATGAACAAAAATTATAATAATGTGTTCAAAAATTCTTCTAAGAAGCATAAAGTCTTAGGTTTAAAGAGGCAAGTAAAATTCAGTACTTTTAATGCTATGACTCATTATCATCATCCTACTATGCATATTTTATCTACATTTGGGACGAATAAGAAAAGTACAGCTAAGTCCAAGAACACACCTATGAAGCCTATGTTTGTTGAGTCCCAACCCAACGATATAGGGAAACCAAAATGCAAGAAAATATGGGTATTACTAATCCTATTTGTAATAGAAAAGATATTTATCAATCATATGAGGTTTCTTAATTAATGAGTATTACTAATCCTATTTGTAATAGAAAAGATATTTATCAATTACATAAGATTAAGAGTTTTAATTTTTTCTATAAATAAAACTCATTGCTCATTATTTCAATGAACCATATAAGAGTATTATTCTATTCTTCTTAATTTATCTATCTTGTTTTACAAATATAAAATCATAATTCTTTAGGCTTCTTTATTTAGTTAATCTATCAAATATTGATGGTTATGTTTGATTGATTAATAAGCCTAATTATTTTATGATATTTTGATAATATGTTCTTATGGCCTCTTCTTTATTTTTGTTCTTAAATTGTTAGATCAAATAATTATTTTTGTCATATCATAATTATTTGATTTGATTATTAATCTTTAAAGAAGCTATTTTTATTGAACTTGTACTTGATCTTTTGCTCTAGCATTTACTAGTTGATTTGATTTAAGTGACATATGTTTTGAATCATTTAGTTAGGATTATTCATTATTAAATCCGTTCTAGAACACACACATGCACTTGTGTTTTTTGTGTTAACTATTTTACAATTAATTCTAGAACGTATCTGATTGGCGGAAAGCTTATTGGAACATTGGTCTGGAAACCACTCACGCTAATATTGGAAACTGTGAAAATAGAGTCGGGGCTCATAAGTAAGGTATATTGGGGCAGTATCCTAAAGAGGGTAGTATAAGACCGAGTTTGTACTTGAACATTTGTTTTTCATAGTGGAAAGTTAGGTGGTCCAGTGGACCGGTGGTTTTCCTCTTAAGTCATGGTTGTGGCCTAAGTTGTTTTCACCTAAAAAAATCGTGTGTTATTCTCTTATTTCCGCATATTATTTTTTACACACAATTTCATGTCTGACTGCTTTGTTTAGGTTATCAAATTATAAATTGATAAAATTAAAAATAACCTATTCACCCCCTTTAGGTTAATTAGGTCCATATTTTATAAACTTTCAAGTAATAATCTATAAATTTGTCAAAAGATAAGAAAAATGTTTTGTTTTTAGGCCAAGAAAACCATTAAGGTTTACAGATGCATTTACTGCATTAGAGATCGAGTAGATGAAAATGCATCCTCGTATACATAATCAAAATGACTATTGGTAGAAAACGAAAAAGAAGAATAAATATGTCGAATCTATATTTTCAATCAAAAGATTATGCAAAGAAAATGAAAGATGTAAATTAAAAAGGAAAAAAGTAGAAAATTAAGTGAATTATCAAAGTATGGTAAAACAATGATTTTCTACAATTGTAAATAGGGATTCCTTGCCTATAAACGGAACCCTTATTTCTATTAGTTAGACATTACTTCAGCAATAATAGCCTATATACTCGAAAAGTTATTCATCTAATAACTATGTATTTATAAACTATGAATGATTAAGAATGTCTTCAAGGTTATTACTTGACTTATAGAATTGTAATAATTATTAATATTGTGAATAAAATGGAGTGTAATCACTCTTTTTTTATTCTCTAATAAGTCTAATTTAGACAGTATATTATATACAGATGCAAGAGTTTTGTCATTACTAAGAGAGTATTAACGTTTGAACAAGTTAAGACATATCAGGTGTAGTAAAATAAGACGAACAACAATAGGGAAGACCATAGTGAACCCATTAAATTCATGTATAATAATTTTAATTATAAGTCAATTAAGAATCTTGAATGATTAAATATATTTTTTATAATATTTATAAAACTAATAAATGAGAAAATAAAGATAAAAAAACTAGCAACAAGTCTATATGAAAATAAACATAAAAAAATTATAAAGTGAAACAATGTTTTAATAAAAAAATAAAAAAATTATCTTTAAATAATAACCTATAAAAAATAATAATTAGTATCATAAAATAATTAATCATAATTAAGTGTCAAAATCATAAAAAAAAAATTTATTGAATAAAAAATTAAGATGATCATTTTATATAAAAACATCAGCCATATTAGTTATAAAAATAGAAGATATTAAAATTAATTTTATAAACCTTAAAAATATATATATAATTATACTAAACTTAAATATCAGTCCTAATTTATCTTAAAACTTAATTTCCTTTTATATATAAAAAAAAATGACACCCTGTGAAAGATCATTTTATAACGTCAGCTCCTGACAAGAGCCAGCTCTCTATAAACTTGTCAAAAAAGCATCCTAGGAGGCTTAATATAAGAGAAATTTTATATAACATCATTCTATATCAAAATCATATAAGCTTATAGATTACGGTTATAGATTATATTTTATTAAAATTTAATAAATTTATAAGATATAAATAATATAAAAATATAATAAATTGTTCTCCTTAATTTAATAATAATGCAATATATCAGTGCGACACTGAGATAAATTTAAATTGAAAAAACAGTAAAAAAAATCTTTAAAATTATTAACTATAAAAATATTACTTTTTAAATATATATATATATATATATATATATATATATATATATATATATATATATATTATATCTATTTTTATTATTAAAATTAAATCTAATATTTTATTTTATTTTAAACATGGATTAAATTATGACCAATTAAATTTATTTAATATTAAATATAATTTCAATTAAAATCAGGATATTTTTTTTATTATTATAAGAATTATGATATTATTTTTATAATTTTTTAAATAAATTCAATGATTAATTAAATTTTAAAAAATTATATAAAACTATTAAATATATGATAATTATAAATATATTCCGCTAAGTTTTTTGAAACAATAAAAGATCTTTAAAAGTTTGAAAAATAAAAATCATACATCTTATTATTAACATTTTTAATTTTAAAATACTATTATTGTAAGTAAATAAAAAATAATTTTTTAAAATACATTAATTTTATAAAATAATAATTAATATTACAATTAATTATTTAAAAAAAAGTAATGTTAAATTTTTTATTTTTAACTAATAATTTAAATTAAATTATCATTTTTATAAAATTTATGAATCATAAAAAAAATAATTACTAAATTTAGTTACTCTAACCATAATAGTTAATTATTCCGACCGATAATCGTCTCATTTCGTTATTTATTTTTGTCCAAAAAGCAGTGGAAACTGAATAAAACATACCCACGACTGATATTCATCTAATTTCGTTATTGTTATTTTGTCCAAAAAGCAGTGGAAACTGAATAAAGCATACCCACGACTGATATTCATCTAATTTCGTTATTGTTATTTTGTCCAAAAAGCAGTGGAAACTGAATAAAGCATACCCACGACTGATATTCATCTAATTTCGTTATTGTTATTTTGTCCAAAAAGCAGTGGAAACTGAATAAAGCATACCCACGACTGATATTCATCTAATTTCGTTATTGTTATTTTTTTCCAAAAAGCAGTGGAAAGTAAATACAGCAGGCCCACTAAAGTCCGTATCTGTACACCTTTGTCGCAAGACATTATTAGATTGTGAAACTTCGTTCATAAGAATGCGGACCCCGGCACTGTTGAAGAGACTTAATTACCAAATTGTCCTAGTCTAAAGTCCGTACCTTTAACTTTTTTTTTTGCAAGTACAATTTTTATTGTTCTTTTAGGGTAGGGGTGGATTTTTTTAATAGTAAATAAACTTTTATATAATTAATTTTTTTTAATTATTATAAAAATATTATTAAATTTATATAATAATAATAATAAAAAAATATAAAATTATTTAAATATATTTAATATTATTCAATTAAATCATATTTAATATTTTAAAAAAATATATCATAAAAATCTATTAGATTATATTATTTGTATCGTTTAATTTATTAGATTAAAAATAATATCATTTAATTTTTTACTTATAAAAAAATTATCAATTAAGAAAAACATTATATTTTTTTAATAATTTTTTTATTAAATTTATTTTTCTGTTAAATATTTATTAAAATATAAATTTTAACAATAATAAATTAATAATTAATATGATAATAAATTCATAAAATATTAATTTTAGTATTTTTTATTTATCATTATCATTATCATTATTTTATTTTAATATTTATTAATTTATTAAAAATTTAAAAATATATTTAAATAATTTTATATTTTATTATTATTATTCAATTATATTTTATGTAATAATTAAAAAAATTAATTATATAAAAAAAATATTTACACTTAACAAAATCCATCCTACTCAGCAACGCCTTGCTACTAGCTAGTTAATGCCAAACTTAATATTCAACCTAAAAGGACAATAATAGTTGTACTTGCAAAAAAGTTAAAGGTATAAAGCTACGGACTTTAGACAATAACAACTTGCTAATTAGTCTCTTCAACAGTGCTGGGCCCGGATCTTGGGAGATATTTTATAATATTATACATATTTTATTTTTATTATAATATCGTATATATAAATTAATTTAAAATTTTAATATATTTTCAAACTTTCGATTATTTTAAACTTTTTTTATAATAATTAATTATTAAATATAAAATACTTGAAAGTTTATATTATAATTGTTTGAAAGTTTATATTATAATTATTAAAAATAATATTATTTATAATATTAAAAAATTTAAAATAATAATAAAATTTTTATGGTTTTAATTGCAATTGATTATTAAAATTTATATAACTAATTATTAGGATTATCGTCCTTTTTGAATTGGCTTAGGCCCAATGTTTCGATCATCCCTAGACCATGATGTTAAAACATTGAATCTTTTATTTTTTTTTTAATTTAATTATGTTATTAAAATAAAAAATATATAATTATCATGTGTTTGAGCTTGACGATCATCAACATCAACGAAGCATGCTTTTCATCTCACATAAAACCCTTGATTCCGGTCTAAAAAACATGTTAAATTAAAGAAGCAATTTTAAAAATTTCACAATGAGAATGTAGCATATCGGTACGAAAACTGAACTACTACATGCAACGTTTTATCTACACTACACTAGCCACTGCTACTTACCAACCATTTCGACAATATAAGTCATGCTAGCTTAATAATCTAGAATAATTTTCAATTTAGATGAATTGTGACTTTCAAACGATTCCTTTCCGACATTAACGTTACTTAACCAAGATGCTAACTCCAACGTAAGGTTCCTCACTATTAAGCCATTATTTCATAAAATTGCTCACCCAATTATACAAATCCCATAATTTGATAGAAAGAGATGTAAGCATGTAATTAAAGGACTATCGTCATCCTAGCTTATGAGTTTATTATTTTCCTAACTCTAGCCATGAAGCACAATTTAGAACCTTGATCAATTAAAGGCTTTAGTTTTAGAATCCTTATATTTCCTAAGACTTTGTACCCTTTCTTACTGTGTAACTATTACACAACTAGATTGCTAATCGATATAACCATTGAACAACTTTGTAACATGCTTACTAGATTCAATTCAATGGTACCCTTAATATCTAAACGAGTAATAACTAAATTAGATAAAATTGAATCCACTAACAATTCTTATCTTAGATATTTGAGTTTACTTTTAATCACAAGGTATTATTTTAAATAAAAACATTAGTATTTTCAAACTAATATCTTAAGCTAGCCTTAAACTATATTTACAATCAACTAGTTGTACACTATAATTAATTACAAGCACTATCAAGGCATTAAAATATAGAATTAAACACATCCTCAATAAAAACAAATGGAAGAATAGTTTCTCCATAACATAGATCAAATTAGAATCATTCTAAAGGATTAAGAAATTTCTCTTAATAACATATAATTGTTTATTGATCGGTGCAAAACTGCAATTGTACAGTATCGTAGTTTTATAATAAAGTGATAAGAAGAGTATCATTCTCAGGGGTTAATAACTTATTTTTAACAAATGCTAAAATTATACTAATCCTAATTTTATCTAGATAAGTCACTAAGTTTGTTGTAATTAAAATTTAAAATAAAATTAATTTAAAGAAAATATGCAAAAGAAAATATGCAAAAGAAAATAAAGATGTTGCTCAAAGATCAAATTAATGAGAAGAAAACTTCTAGGAAATCGATTTCACCTAATCCCTCACTATACTTTACTCATCTAGATAATTGAATTTAATTCTCTCTATTTGTTAGTAATATAAAAAAAAACATCCAAAAGCCTCTTTCGACATTTAATTGGAAACATTCTTGCTAATTAATTTACATAAGAGTATGCAATTTAATAAAGCAAGAAAACATTAAGGCCAATTATTTTAATGCTACATAGGTTCATACAAGTCTTTCGATCTATATATTTACCTATGCTGAAATATTCCAGTTCTATCCTATAATTCCTTCTTTCGATAGTAAATCACAAGACAAAAATCACTTAATTAATGGCTAGTTAATTAGAAGTATTGAACTCAAAATAAATCAAACAAACATGAAGAGAAATAATTCAAATTAACATAGAAAATCAAACATAGTTAAGAATTAAATTACATCTTTTTCCTATAATAAAGAAAAATTCGTTTATGCTAAAAATTAAATTTAACATAAACAAATTCACCATAATTTTTTGAGAGGAATTGAAAGAAAATTAATTTGTAAAAAGAATCTGCTTTCGCGTTAATCCGTCCTAGTTTTTCTCTTTATTCTGCGTGTTTTCTTCTTTCTTTTTTCTTCGCTCTACATAGTCTTTGGCGGTTGTTTTCATTTTTTGTTTATCTTCTTTTCTGGTTGTTGTCTCTTATCTATTTCCTCTTTCGTTTTGCACTCTACGTTTGTTTCTTTTTTTTGTTCTGTTTCCGTTCTCTTATATATATATTTAGAGAAATCTTAATTTAAATTTGATTTAAATAAATCTTCATTGAAATTTGATTTAAATAAATATTTATTTAAATTTGAGAGTCCTTAGATGATATGCTTTTAAAATTTTGGATCTTCATTATCTTCAAATCTGTAATAAAATTTAAATAATAATAATGAAGTCTAAATTCAATAAAAATGAAATAAAATTAGACAAAGTTAAAGTTGAAAAATGATAAATTATGTCAAATTATGTAAGTCATCAAACACCCATAAACTTAAAACTTTGTTTGTCCTCAAACAAAAAAAAAATTTAAAGAAAAGACAATTGTAAACAGTGTCAACTAGACCCCATAGAGAACTATTATCACTCACCAAGCCATGATCCGAATTTAGATTTCATCACTAATAACTTACTCTTTTTACATTGAAGATAGCAAGAAAATTAATAAAAAAATTCAATAATTTTTCAAGCAAGAGTTGAGCATTTACTTCAACCTAAAGTTAAGTCCTTGAGTGTGTGTGTGAAATAGTCAATTTAACTCCAAACCACCAACAAATTCAGATAAAAGTAGAACAACTAAAATCAAAATAATTTATCTCAAAACTTAACTCCATAAGTCCAATTTTCAGAAATCCTCTCCACTAATGTAATCAAATACCAAAATTAGAGATTAGAAAGTATTTAATCAAGATTGTAATGATAGGCCACAGGGAGAGGACTAAGAAAAAATAGCTATGGAAAATCAGAGTAAACTAGGAAAATATTTGGTAGGAAAAAAATAATAAAAAGAATATCCACAGGATTCATATCGTAGCTCTTTCTCAACAATATGCTCAAACTAATGACGATATTGTTATCATACTCAATAAGTGGAGTACTTTTTTTTTCTTTTCTCCTATTTTTTTGTTGTTTTTTTTTGTGTGTGGTTGCCTTAATACTTATAGTCTTTTTCAACCACTTTAACTCTTTTTCGATTCTTGCCTTTCACTTTCTTTCTTTTTTTATTTCACACTTTGATCAAATAGAGTAAACATAATGTGGATTATTAAATTTGAAGTAATTTTCTTTTTAAATGCAAATTTTCATCAAAGTAGTTTCTCAAAATTTAAGGTAAGTTCATGATTTTTCAAGCTTAGAATGAGAATGGTTTATGTAGTTAAAAGAACAAATAAAGGTTTATGTAAAATAAGGCTTAAGGGGTTGACTATGGGAATACACCATGCAATGATGGTGTGATAATTAAGATGGTTGGGAAAGCTTTTTGGTTGTGACAAAAAAATTGCCTAGATCATTTCTCTAATATTTGGTATCAATTAGGATTTCACCTCAAGGATCCATCAACAAATTCTAGAGCAAAGCAAGATTGAACTTTCTTGACCCAGTTAATTTAACTCCTTCTCTTCATAGGCAAAATAGAGTAGAGAAACATTTAATATATGCTTAATTATTTTCAAGGAAAAATATTTAAATCAAAGTACCCACAAAACTCTAAATAACATAATAGAAATTTTTTTAAAACTTTTCTCAAAACCTTCCTCAATCACAAATTTTAGAGTCATAGGAAATTCAATCATACTCAAATACATACTTGATAAGACAATTTAATAACTCCAGATTATAGGAGTTGATACCCCCAAACTTAAACTAAGCAATGTCCTCATTATAATTCAAAAGTGAGATAGATAGAAGAAATGAAAGGAACTTCCCTGGCTTTATGGTGGATCCACATTAATTTGTAATTTTTAGCTTTTTATTCTTACAAAATAATATCAGCATCAAAATCCAAATTATTCAAATAGATAATAATAAAATAAAATAAAAGAACAAAATAAAGTTTTATGGGCTAAATCCCATAAGCGCTTGTTTTATAGTCTACAACCAGACTTTTCAATCTTCATCAATTAGGATTTTTAAGAGGAATAAATGCATAATTCCTCTCCACTTATTCTCTATAATAGTGCTTCAATCTCTTACCATTAACTCTAAATATATTCCTTGCCTTGTCCTTCAAGTCTAATGCTCCAAAAGTAGAAACTTTTTCAATTATATAAGGACATATCCATCTTGATCTGAACTTACCTGGGAAGAGTTTTATTCGTGCATTGAAGAGCAAAACCTATTGTCTTAGAGAAAACTCACGCCTAAGAATCTGTTTGTCATGCCAATCCTTTATGTGTTCTTTGTAGATCTTTTCATTTTCATACGCATCATTTCGGAACTAACCCATCTCATTCAATTGAAGAAGTTGCTTTTCCCCTACTGCCTTCAAATCAAAATTAAAATTCTTTATAGCCCCAAAAGCTTTATGCTCTAACTCAATAGGAAGATGACATGCTTTTCCAACCAAAAAGTCATTAATGAAAATTTCTATTATATCTTCCACTATATCAGAAGAAATAACCATCATGTAACTTTGAAATGGTGCTGAGGCATTGCATAATCCAAAGGGCATCCTTCTAAAAGAAAATGTTCTATAGGGCCATGTGAATATAGTTTTCTCCTTATCTTTGGGGGCTACGGAAATTTGGTTATGCCCCAAATAACCATCTAAGATGCAATAATAGGGATATTTGGCGAATCGATCTAACATTTGATCAATGAATGAAGATGGAAAATGATCCTTCCTTGTTTCTTTGTTCAACTTGTGGTACTCTATACATACACACAAATCTGTGACTGTTATTGTAGGAATAAACTCATTATTGTCATTTTTCACCACTTTCATTCAACCCTTTTTTGGTACAACATGCACTGGACTTACCCATGAGCTGTCTAAAATAGTATAAATAATTCTAGCATTAAAGAGCTTCTTTCATCTCTCACAAATTCCTTCATTGCTGGATTTAATCTTCTTTGGGGCTCAATTGATGGTTTGTAAGGTTCCTCCATTAGAATCTTGTGCATGCAAATGGATGGACTTATACCTTTTATGTGAGAGATAGTCCATCCCAAGGTTGTTTTATGCTCCCTTAACACTCGCAATAACTTTTCCTCTTCTTCGGGTGTAAGTGATGCCGCAACACTCACTAGACAGGTGTAAATATCACCCAAGAACACATAGTGAATATGCTCAGGCAATTGCATCAACTTTGGAGTTGTAGTTTGCTACATTTTTCTATAGAGATTACAAAATCCTTCATTTCTACCATTGGCTCTAGCCTCTCCACTTCTGTGATAAATGATGTAACCTATTGCAATGGTTCCAAGGAAAATGCATAGTGGAGATATTCTTCACTAACAAAAGGTAAATCATAATCACAAACAGTAGATTTATTGAAATTATAAGCATGAGATGAAGTGGTGATACATCGTTCTAGGTGATCAATTGGTATATCTTTTTGAAAGGCTTCTACTTCACATTATTCAATGATATCTATTCTAAAACAAGTGCTTGGATCTTCTGGAAATCTCATGGCTTCTTAGATTTTGAATGTAACCTCATCCTAGTTCACTCTCAATGTTAACTCACCCTTTTGAACATCCATTAAAGCTCTTCTCGTAGCCAAAAATGGTCGGCCAATAATTAGTGGGACATCTTAGTCTTCATCCATATCTAACACCACAAAATCAATAGGAAAAATGAATTTATCCACCTTTACCAATACATCTTCTATGATTCCACATGGATATTTGATGAATTGGTCAGCTAGTTGCAAATAAATTGTTTGTTTCATCTCTCCAAGTCCCAATTTACTATAAATAGACAGTGACATAAGATTAATGCTAGCACCAAGATCACATAAAACTTTATCAAAAAATGAATTTCCATTAGTGCAAGCCAAAGTGAAACTCCTCCAACCTTATTTTCTTCGAAATGATGTCCTTAAGGAATTTTGCATAATTGAACATCTATTCCATGGGATCTATAAAAATATTATTTATGTGAATTTTCATAAAGATATCCAAATAGTTAAAAAATTTCTTATCTAATTTTTGTTTTTGAAAATATTGAGGATAAGGAAGTGGAGTAGAGAGAATAGGAGGATTGTTAGGAAATGAAATTGATAGAGGTATGTCAGTCTCTCTTAGTGTATCATCAACGATCTCCTATTCCTTTACTTTATTATTTCTTTGGCCATTGTTTGGAGCTATAAGGGTGGACTCAATTTCCTTTGATGGTGACCTCTCAATTTCTCTTCCACTCCTAAGTGTAATGGCCTTGTATTGTTCCTTTGGATTCACTTCTATATTGCTAGGAAAAGTTCCTCTTTGTTGAGCATTGATGGTTGTGGTTAGTTGCCCAATTTGTATTTCCATATTTTTCATAATGGCTCCCATGTTGCTATAATGAGTCTCAATGTTATCCAACCGTGAATTAATCTTTTTAAACCTTGCTTTGGTCTCCTTAACAAAGGAAACCATAGCATCCTCAAGAGATATCTTCTTCTTGCTTGGTTGATTATCAAACCCTGTAGGAGGTTGTAGCACATTCTTTGTGTTCCATAAGAAAAATTCTCATGATTTCGAAGCCCTGGATGGTAGTAATTTGGCATAGGATCACCACGATAATTATATTTCCAATTTTTGATGTATTGAACATGCTCTTGACTTGATTCATTCATCGGAACTATCATACTTGAATTTGCAACATATTCTGCACTATAAGGTATTCTTTGAGTTGTCAAGGCTGAAATCAGATGAGAGAGAGAAGTTACTTGAGCTGAAAGAGTAGCCAACGGCTCCAATTCATGAATCTTGGAAACTTTCTTAGCTATAGATCTTTTAGTTGGACATTGATAGTTGTTTGAGGCCATTTCTTCCAAAAGAGAAGTAGCACCTTCAGGTGTCTTTGACATCAAAGTTCCACCAGGAGCAGCATCAAATATAGTTTTAGTTTGCCTATTTAACCCATTATAGAACATCAGAACTTGCAACCAATCTAGCAATCCATGTTGAGGGAAACATTGAATCATATCTTTATACCTTTCCCATGCTTCAAAGAGTCTCTCAAAATCATTTTGTCTTGCCAACTAGTGATGCTTTCTGGTTGTAGAGATTGTAGCCAATCTCTAGCCTTGTCCCTTAATGAAAAAGGAAAAAATCTCAGTCTAATGGTGTCTTTAGTAACAACTTTTATCTTTATAGTGTCACAAATCTCCAAAAACATCACCATATGAATAATGGGATCATCAAGTGGCGATCTGCTAAATTGGGCTTATTGCACCATGCTGATCAATTGAGGTTTAAGCTCCAAATTATTGGTATTAATGGTCTAGCATCTTACACCTGAGTAGTTGTCATTCACAATTGGCCTTACATAATCCATCAAGGTGTGTGGCTGTGCATTTTGTTCTCTTTCAGCCATGGCTAGTACTTTCTTCTTTCTTTTTGATATAAAGGTTCTTTCAATCTCCGAATCAAAATGAATAATGTTTCAAGTTCTAACATGGTCCATCCAATGTCAAAAACACACCTAGAGAAAAATAAAAAAATATAAAAATAAAATTTAATTCTAAATTAAAACAAAGACTATTTTGTATCGATATTGGCAAAAATAAGAAAAAATCAATCCCCAAAAATGACGTCAAAAACTTGATTGGTACAAAATTACTAGTGCATAATATCGTAGTTTTATAATAAAGTGATAAGAAGAGTATCGTTATCAAGGATTGGTAACTTATTTTTGACAAATACCAAAATTATACTAATCTCAATTTTATCTAGAAAAGTCACTAAGCTTGTTGTAATTGAAATTTAAAATAACATTAATTTAAAAGAAATATGCAAAAGAAAATAAAGATATTGTTCAAAGATTAAATTAATGAGAAGAAAACTTTTAGGAAATCAATTTCACCTAATCCTTCACTATGCTTTACTGATGTAGCTAATAGAATTTAATTCTCTCTGTTTGTTAGCAATCTCCAAAAAACATCTAAAAGCTTATTTCGACAGTCAATTGGAAACATTCCTATTAATTAATTTACGTAAGAGTATGCAATTTAATAAAGTAAGAAGCATTAAGACCAATGATTTTAATACTACCTAGGTTCATACAAGTCTTTTGATCTCTATATTTAGTTATGTTGAAATATTCTAGATTTATCCTATAACTCCTTTTTCTAATAGTAAATCACAAGACTAAATCATCTAATTATTGGTCAGTTAATTAGAAGCATTAAACTCAAAATAAATCAGTCGAACATGAAGAGAAATAATTCAAATTAACATAGAAAATCAAGAATAGTTCATAATTAAATTACATATTTTTTCTAGAATAAAGAAAAATTAGGTCATGCTAAAAACTAAATCTAACATTAACGAATTCACCATAATATTTTGAGAGGGATTGAAAGAAAATTGACTCGTAAAAAGAATCTACTTTCGTGTTAATCTGTCCCAGTGTTTCTCTCTACTCTATGTGTTTTCTTCTTTCTTTTTTCTTTGCTCTGCGTAGTACCTGATGGCTGTTTTCTTTTCTTTTTTTTCTTTTTCTTCTTTCTAGCTGTTGTCTCTTATCTGTTCCCTATTTTGTTTTGCACTATGCGTTTGTTTCTTCTCTTTTTTGTTCTCTTTCCGTTCTCTTTTATATATGTATATATATTAAACTTTATATATATCTACAATTTGAGAGTCCTTAGATGATATGTTTCTAAAATTTTGGATTTTCATTATCTTCAAATCTACAGTAAAATTTAAATAATAATAATGATGTCTAAATTCAATAATAAATAAATAAAATTAGACTAAATTTAAAGTTGAGAAGTGATAAATTATATCAAATTATGCAAGTCATCATTTATCTATATATAATAGTAACTAAAACAAATATAAACTCCATAACTATAAATTAGAAAGGAAGAAGAAGCTTATGATGGTAATGAATGATTGTGGATCTTCAATCTATTTTTTTTTTTCAATTTCTCTCTTTAGAAGTGTGTGTAGCTCTTGCCTTATTTTGATCTTGTATGTGTTGTTCGTGATATGGACTCTCTAGGCAAACAACCCTAGGAACCCATGCATTAACTCAAAAGAATAAGAACAATTGATTTTCTAAGAACATGTTGAAGATGATCAGATTAGAACCCTAAGGAAACAAAGACCTTAAAACCCCAATCTTGAGACGCCACAAAGGATGATAACTCTTTTTGATAAGTCAAATTCAAGCATTTAATCAAGAACACAAGAAGGCAAAGCAAAAGCTTTTTGAAATATACTTTTCATTAATGATATTCGTTCTTCCCTCCAAATTACATAGCTCTTCTTCTTTATACGTAAGAAACTCTAAAATAAAAGCCCACAATTAACAAAAATAAAAATTGTTAAACATAAAAGGCCCATAATTAACTAAAAAAAAATCACTTCCTAAATCAATCTTTGCTCCATACTCGATCTTTCAAATCTACCCCTAGCATAAAAAGGTAATAAACCATCCATGGTGAAGTTTTAGAATCTTTGAATTTAGTTTTTGATTCTTCTATCATAGCCTTTTTGTATTGCACTTCCATGATCAAGCCTTGCAAAGCTTCCTTCATCCTCTTTTTTTTTGCCCTAGTCATTAGACCGAAAATTCTTGAAAAACTTATTGAGATTATTTGGGAACATTAACTTGATTAGCATTTGGAAACATCAACTTAATCAGCACCTCAATCTCTATTATTCTCTTCCTCTTCAAAAAGATTCGTCCTTGAATCTTAGCTCTATAAGCAGGTCGATTTGGTATAAGAAATCCATGTGTGAAGTCTATTTGATGCTGCATGCCTTGCAAAGAATGTAATCCATGGGGAATCTCTTTTGGAAGTTGATCCTTAAAGCCTTGCCATAAAGATACAATGACACTAGGCAAAAATGAGTTAAGATCGTTAGTAGAAAGATAAACATCCTTGTACATAAGTACAAGTACTTGTTGCCTTGCCATCATTGCACTCTTAATCTCATATTTTTCTGCAATTACACTCATTTTTTTAAATTTTCTCCCCTTTTTCTCACTTTTCTCTCCTCTTTACTCACTCTTCTCTCCTTTGTGCTCACTTTTTTTTTCTCTTTTTTCACACTTTTCCCTCCTTGATGCTCACTTTTCTCTCCATTTTTCTCACTTTTCTCTCCTTTGTGCTCATTTTTCTCTCCTTTTTCCCCTCAACCTCACTTACTCTTTTGTATTTCCCTATTGCTCACACTTTTGTTTTTCCCACATCTTGCACTCTCCTACTATCCTAATTTGTTCCTCATAAGCTTGCAAAAGGTTTGAGAAGGGCTAATACATCTTTTTGGTTTTCATTTCAAAATAATAGAGATTTTTGTACCCATCATGTGACACCCTCTTATCAAACTGCCATGGTCGGCCAAGCAATATGTGAGCAGCATACATTGGTGTCACATCACAAAGAACCTCATCTTTATATTTTCCAATTGAAAAAGGAACCCAAACTTGTTTGTTAACCTCCACTTCTCCACAATCATTCAGCCATGGTAGCTTGTACGATCTGGGATGCTTCTGCCACTTCAAATTTAACTTTTCTACCAATAAGGTACTAGTAACATTAGTGCAACTCTCACTATCAATAATTAATATGCATAACTTATCCTTCACATGGAATCTTGTGTGGAAAATATGATCATAGTACTTGTCATATCCTTCATCCTTAGGGGGTATATTCAAGACTCTCCTCATGACAAGTGAATCTCTATGCACAGGTTCTTCCAGTTCAACATTACAATAATTCTTCACTGGTGGTATCTCTTCGTCACATGTACTAGCACTTTCAATTTTTCCTTTTTTCTGTACAACCATGTTTTTTTTGTTAAGTTTACAACTTGCTCTCTTTTCCCTATTGGAATAAGTTTCTTCTTTGTCTAACCCATGTCTTCCATGTCTTCTATTATGTAATTTAGGACTGGAAGAGGATTCTAAATCATCTAAACTTGCATGCATCCTATTAAATTGTTCATGAATAGATTTGATGAAGAATTTCAAGTCAACCTCTTGCGGTTCTCCTCCTTCCTTACTCATGTTGTCAACCTATACAATAAAAAGATATAACTCATGCACTCCCTCATGTGCTTTCTCTCACATAAGATTGTTATCACTCTCCTTTCCTCTTTTCTTTTTCTTTCCATGTTTTGTTTTTCACTTTTTTTTTGTATGCTGCTTTTTTTCTACTATTTTGTTTTATTTTTCTGAATGGAACAAGAAGAAATGTTTACAAACAAATCAAAGAAGAAAAACAAATAAGGAACAAGCAAAAAAAGAAGCGTTAGATAACCTAATTCTAGAACCATTTTCTGAACCAAATGATATGAATATCAAAAGGACTAGCCTTTAAAACCTACAATGAACTAAGTAACATAAACCCAAAAGGTTATATAGCCTTGAAACCCAACAACAAAATGAATAAAATCTTAAGAAAGAAACTAGAATGTAGATTGCGAGATGGGAAACGCCACAAGATTTCCCAAACCTTCATAAGCTATTGAATGCCACAAGATTTCTTAAGCCTTGATAAATTCAAAAAATGTTCAATTAAGAACTTAGAGAGTAAAACCTCAATATAATTTCATTAAGAAATAAGTTGAATAAAAAATACTTACAATATTTGTCATAATAAGTATATATGAGAACTAAAAACCCTAACTATTAAAGTAAATATAAAATCCTAAATATAATTTCTAGAAAATTAATTAAATCTTAAAAACTAATAGCTTACATGCTCTTAATAGAAATGAATAAAAATCCCTAACAAAACTAAAAATTAAAATTTTTTAGCAGTAATTTATGAGTTTATTTTGACCTAATAATATTTTAAATTTAAATTTTAGATTTTTGTAAATAATGTGCCCTATTATGTTAGATTTCCAACGCAATTTGAACCATACCTATTTGATATTGGATACCAAAGATATCGTCATAAATGTGATGGATACTTAATGATACTTTCCAAATTAGGAGTTTACTTTTTCTATTTCTTATGCTCCACCCCCAAGCAACCCAACACTTGTAACATACGTCCAAACAACTTAAAATAAGCCAATTAAATAACTATTTTAATAATAGGCCAATTGAAATATTACCTTTTGGAGATTCTCCTTAATTCTCATCATATGTCATTCTTAAAGTGATAATTAATATCGATCATACCATATTTGGCTCGTAATTTTATATTACTGTATTTTGTCAAAAATTATAACGTTTGCTTGTATTACTTTTTATAGAGAAAAAAATATAAAAATACACATGTAAAAATTAGTGCAAAATAAAATAAAATGAAACGAAGAGTAGTTATGAAAAAGTACTCATATGCTCCCTAAACTTATATATTTGGAACATTTGGTCTTTAAACTTTCGATTGATATACTTTAACGTTTAGAATATCATGTATAAAAATTGATCTTGAACATATATCTTTGAAACATTTTAATCCCTAAATTATACTTAAAATGTACATTTTAGTCCCTAAAATCTAGACTAAAGTGTATATTTGTTTTATAAAAGTATGATCTAAATATATTAATTGAAAATTTAGTGACCTAAGTATCTTAAAGACACAAATTTAATGATCTTGATGTCACCCACCTATTATTATGCAAAATAAATTCAAAAATGGCTATAATTACGAGGTTTTACCTTTTAAGCCATTTTTTATATAGGTTAACTATAAAAATAAAAGTTTTCCATATCTAAAGTTTGCTCGAGAAACTATTTCAAAAATGATTTTTCTTGACATAAATTTATAGTCATTTTTTTTAAAACTGACAAGTTAAGAAATTTATAGATTTTTTAAAACCTACAAACATATATACTATTACTACTACATTTTTTTTTATGAAAAAATAATCATGGTAAAAAATAAATATATACATCTAATAATTCTTAATAACTGTAAGGTCTACGTGAGTGTTGGCACTATTCGTGAATAAAAACATACAAATATAATTTTAGTTTTTAGGTGTGTTCTTTAAGAATATTTTCAAGCTGAAGAAACTATCAAGCTCCAATGATCACAATTTAAGTATATTTCTATTCTCATACCTATTAGATTTTATATTAGACATGTAAGAATATTTTAAGATTAGGCTACTTGATTAATCAAGAATGTTTAGATTGATCGAGCTATGTAGATCCATAGAGGATTGATCTACTCAATTTTAGAAGTCCTTAAATAATTTTTTTATTGACTTGATCGATCAAGAATTGACTAGATCTATCGAATTAAGTACTCAATTGATCGAGCATATGTTACATTGATTGAATTTCCAGAGCTTTGATTTTAAAACTTATTTCTAACTCGAATTGAATTGATTTTTTACTATATTTTCATTTTTCTTTAAAACTCTTTTAATTGATTTTATATAAAACATGACAATTTTACTTTAACCTAGTGCTTGAAAATATAATATATATAGAAGCCTAAGCATACAACTTTATTTAACCATATAAGAACATTATTGAGCATTATCCTCTTCATCTTATTCTCTCTCTTGTTTATCAAAAAATATTCAAGTAGGCTTTTTTCATTAAGTTAATTTATCAAACATTTATGGTTGTGTTTGATGGATTAACAAGCTTACAATATTTGTGTTATGTATGATCGCCACACAAATTGTGTGTTCAATGAATATGCAAGTATACGTATCATAACAAGTAATATAATGATAAGTAAAGATCGTTCCCACGGAAATTATTTTATTAGAAATTAATTTTTAAAACTAAAAATAATAAAAATCAAATTTTTTTGATGTTTTTATATTTTAAAAAATAAAAATTAAAACAACTAAAAGTAAATTGCAATAATTAATTAAATCAGATTTTGTGACTAAAAAGATATATGAGAAAATATCTAAGAATACTTAATCCCCCAATTTTCTAAACATGCGAATAGCTAAAATCCCCCTAATATAATTATCAATTAATTACATGATCAATTGAATTTAATCTAGTATGTATTCCTCTCTCAAGTAAACTACACACCATATAGTAATTAATTTAATCACACTCTCTTACTAATTAAATTGCATACTACTCATTAAGTTCATCAATTGTGGATCACATACATAAAAATCACACATCTCTGTCTAGAAACTATGCATGTTATTTAATTAAGACAAAAAATTAAATAATTCTCTCAAATCTATTTAATTGCCTCTATAGATAAATTGTTGGACAAACAATTAATAACATACAAATCAGATTAAATAATATAATTAAATTAAAATTATAATTGAGGTAAAATATTATATTATTACATGGTGAAAATTGGGTTCACAAGATGCTTAAATTAATAAATTAACTACACATAATTGTGTTCATAAAGCTCATATTTTTCATAAAGAAAGACATAAAAATTGATAAAGAAAAGAGTAGAAAAAGAAATACAATCAATATATTGAATTTTTATGTATTTTTCTCTTTTTATAGCTCTAAAAAATGACCAAAATTATACTAATGAAGGCCAATTAGGGTTTATGGAATGATTAGGGGTTTAAATAAAGCTCAAGTGTGATATGGACTATCATATCAGCTTCAGATCAAGGGCTACGATCAAAACAAGCAAAACTGATAGTTCCACCCAATCACAGAGCAACATGTAGCATCAGAAATTCATTGGGCAAATTAGGGAGCGACGCGTTGCACGGGAGATCGGTCAGAGTCAATGCTCATTGAGTCAATGACATATGGCGTGACGTGATCTGTGGAAACGGATGGCGTGGGGCACGGGTGGAACGTGTAGAGCAATGGCATAGCAACATGTGGCATGGAGTGTTGACCAATTGTCAAACTCAGATTGAACCCCGTGTTGACACGTGGTATGTGTTTCATCCTCCTCACACGTGGCACAACATGATTCACTCTCCATGCTTGTATGGCGTTTGCATGACATACCACGTGGTAGCTCTTGATTGGTCTTGCATTAAAAATTCAAAAAAATCCCAAAAAATTTACAAAAAATATATTTTCACCCATTTTCATTAAAAAATTTATATTTAAATTTTTTGACCATAAAAATACTATTTATTAAATAAAATAAGTAAATATTAAGTAAAAAAGTGCGATAGTGACTCTTCTTTCATAGAGTCATCACACCCCAAACTTAAATCTTTTTTTGTCCTCAAATAAAACTAAATATAACTAAATAAAATAACTTTGGTAGTATATTCATAAATATACTTCTATTAGTACATGCATATTTCACGAAAACTATCCCTCTCAAAAGTCGTACAATCCTATGATAAGAAGGTTCACATATTCATCAATCAACGTTCCATCAATACAAGGATATGCAAGGTTTTTGACAAATTGATTCGTGTGTGTGTGTTGCACATGATATCATCCAATGCACTCATGAAATCAACTTATATGAGCATGCTAATCAATTCAATCTTAGAATAAGTCTCATAAGTCTATTTTTCACATCCCTCTCCACTAATATAAATATGCACTTAGCTTAAGATCAATAAGGACTTACATGGTTGTAATGTAAGGCTTAGGTGAGGGGTCGATAAATGATGACATTTTAGGGTCTTTCCACACCTTAGTTTTTTTTTCATCATGCACTTTTTTACTACAATTGAGCTTTTACTTGATATTTTAGTGCACCCTCTTTTGACATTCTTTTCATAATTTTTTATTCCACGTCTCTTTTCTCTTTTTGGTAACTTCACAACACCCCCAAACTTATTTTCAATTCTATTTTCTTTTTCTTTAGAGGGATAATTGTGTTGTGAGTTGTTCTTCTTCTTTTTACGGGGTGCATTACATTTCACATTACTCTAAAGCATAACACATGATTGCATCTTTTTTTTTCTTTTCATACAAACTAATTGTGTAAGGGTAAAGGTAATGCTTATTGGTTAGGCATTAAATGTGGCTTATAGATATGAAAGGTTCATTGTTAGGCTCAAATAGGTGACTAAAGATATTAACAGTGGTTAGCTTGAAAGGCTCAATCAATCCAAATAAGACCTAAATCATTTCTCTTGCTAAATACTATTTAAGATTTCGCCTCAAGGGATGATCAAATAGATTCTAAAACTTTGTAGATCTTATCAACTCGTATAACTCACTACAATTTTTCTCTCAATAAGAACACAAAAATCAATCATGAACATAGGTATAAAAATTTGAATCAATAAAATCAAAACTAGCAAGCATATCACATGATTAATGTAAATATCTTAACAAATATATTACATTCTTTATCTTAGTCATGACAATCAATTTTTATCATTGAGTTCATATGTTTCATATCAAGAATGTATGCAATTAGTTTCCATATATTTATCAATTTCTACCCAAATCATGATTAAAAAAAACCTAAAAATTTAAAACATTCTCGAAAAATATAAAATGCATACTAAATACTAATGTAGAGAATGAAGTTTCCTCCCCCAAACTTAAATTACACATTTTCTCCAATGTGCACATATAAATATGAAAATAAAAGAAAACTCTCTTAATCATGGCATACGACATCTTTCGGTGAAATGCTCATTCTTGTTGCGCTATTGCTCTCCACATTTATTCACCTACAAAACAAAAACAATGAAAATATAAGTAAAATAACATTGGGTTGCCTCCTAACTAGCGTCACATTTAACATCCTTGACTAGACGCTTATATAAATTCCTAAGATACATCTCTTTGTGTCCATTTACTTTTAAGTTTGCATGAAAATTAAAATTACAAAAGTACTACGATCTGGTCTCCAGTATTGGAACCAACAATTCAAATGTAATTTTCTTGCAAACTGCTAAATATTTTCGTGATTTCATTATATATCTAAAAAGGTGTTAAATTCTAGTTTTCATAAATATATGGCTTGAAGTTTTATTTGGAACACACACTCTTGGACATAGAAAACAATGACTGGTATGCAGTAGACCAAAATTAGACAGCGAGGTAATTTGTGGTCTCACCACAATAAAAATATTGTTTTTGTAAAATCTATTGTAAAAGGAGCTCATCCAAATATGTTAAAAGTAATAAGTAGTTACGATTATTTTTACCTATGTGAATGATGAGTGCTCAAAAAGCACTAAAATAACCATGATTTTATGTACATTAATTGATTAAAAATATATATATTTATATGTTTTATCATATATTTATATAAATTTGTCTTTTTCGGAATCACGGGTATTTTTATTTTTTTTTTAAGGTATTTTGGCTTAAAAACGCAATTTAAAGACTCAAAGAGAATACTTGAAGCAATACATCACAAATATATTAATAAATAAGTGGGAAAAGGTCAACAAACATGGAAAAATTGGACAAAATGAGTCGAAAAGGTCAAAAATGTCAAAAAGACGGAAATCGCCCCGCTGTCTGCTGGCAGCGCGTTTCCTGCTACAGCGCGCGGCAACAGCCCCTCCGCGTGCCCAATGCCTTTTCGCCCCATTTTTCACGTCTGACCGCCCGTGACGTCATGGCGATGTCATTAATGACCTCAAGATTTCCATTACGTTTTTACATTTTTTAACATTTTTTTAACATTTTTTTACTCATTTTTTCTCTCCATCCTCACCTATAAATACCCCTTCCCTTCACTTTCAAAACACACCTAAAACACACTTCTCTCTTCTTTCTTTCTCTCCATTTCTTAGTTTTTAGGTTTTTAGTTTTCTTATGTTTTAGTTAGTTTTGCTTAGTTTTAGAGTTCTTCCTTTTTGGGAAGAACTAGTTATGTTTTTGTAATTTATTAGCTTTTTGATTCAATAAATGGGAGTGCAAATTTCGTTTGGAGGTTTTCTAGCAACGGAATGGCATCAAGTGCTATAAAATTTTATTTTCTTTCGTGCTTATTTTTTATGCTTTATTCTTACATGTTATATTTAATTTAATACGTGATTAAATTTAACTGCATAGCTTTTTTGTAAAAAATGATATAATAATAACGTTGTTATGCTTATCGTAAATATTAAATAGGTAAAAATCTCTAAAATGAATTGATTTTATTTTTATTCAAGATTTTATATTAAGAATGTTGTAGAGAAATATATTATTTTTCATTACAAACTTAAATCAAAAATTAGATTTTAAGGTTTAGTTATCGATCTAATTTAGAGTAGTGCTCTTTTATTTGTTGGTACAATCGCCCTAGGTAGTTAGAGTGAAGCTCTATTTCAAAAGTTTTTTATAAGAATTATTATCTCGAAAATGTATTGACAACATGTTTTGTTAGTAGTTTTAAAACTTGAAAGTTAGTACTCGGATAATTAAATTCTTAGGTTTAATTTGGACACCTTGAATAAAGTTTAAACTGTCTAACCACCAAAGGTGGCATTTAAATGGTTCATTTTCAATCTCTTAGAAAAAGAAATTAATTTAATTAACCAAATTAGTTATCAACCCCACCCATAGGTGTTAATTGATTTGTTTAGTTAACAAAGAATATCTAACCCCACCAAAGGTGGTATTCATACAAAAAAGAGAGAATCAATAAATATCAATTTATATCTTTAATAACCTAGATAATATAAGTAAGCATAATTAACTTAGTTATTATATCCATAAATACTCACTATTATAAATGATAAAATTTGCATAAATATTTATTGAATCTATGTTTATTTTTATGTCAATAGATTAAAAACACAAAACCCAAAATATCGTGACAGGATGTTTAGGATTTAATTTTGTTTTTAAAAGTTTGAATAATAAATTAAAAACCACATACATTCATTCCTTAGATCGACCTTGGGAGTATACTTATCATTTTCTACGAAATGATTCGTGCACTTGCGAGAGTTTTATAAATATAAAACCAAAGTATTGGCAGAATCGGCAATGCCGGTTTTCGTTCATCAAGTTTTTGGCGCCGTTATCGGGGATGACTCCGTTGCGGGGATTGCATCAAAGTTTTTGGAAATCTCGATTCTGCTCATCAAGTTTTTGGCGCCGTTGCCGGGGATGGCATCAAAGTTTTTGGCAATCGGCAATGCCGGTTTTTGTTCATCAAGTTTTTGGCACCGTTACCGGGGATGACTCCGTTGCGAGGATGGCATCAAAGTTTTTGGCAATCCTGATTCTGCTCATCAAGTTTTTGGCACCGTTGCCGGGGATGGCATCAAAGTTTTTGGCAATCCCGATTCTACTCATCAGTGAATGCTAACTTTTATTAGGCATAATGACAATTAAGAAATAATTTCATGTTTTCTAAAAGTTTCATATAAGTTTCAAAAATTTAAAATGGGGTATATGAATATTAGAAATAGAAATAATTTTTGGGATTTAAAATGATTTAGATGGATTGAGAACTTGAGAGATATAGGCTTAACTAAATAAGATTGAATAGTGTGACAAGATTACATATGTGTACTAATTTTGCTATGCAGGAGGATTGTGGGTTAGTATGGCTCAAAATTATCAATGCCTTGTGTGTTGTAATGAATGATGTGTATGAATGTTTGTAATGCGGCCTAAGGTGCCATTGAAAATTAGTTAGAATAATTAAATTATAGCAAAGATGTTAGGTTGCCATTCATGTATTAATTCATGGCTTGCATGCCACATAGGATTTAGGATTGGGTGACTCTAAATGTAATTTTCATTTTATTTTAGCATAGTTCTAAAGATAGAATGAGAATTGGGTGGGTGCTTATAGCTTAGAATTGTATCTTTCATGAAGGTGATTGATAGAGCTACAAGAATACGAGCATGAGCCATACAACCCACGAAGCTTAAGAATATATGAGATAATTTTAATGGTTAGGATAATGTATTATTGTATGAATACATGACCTACCAAAATTACCAAAATTATCAAAGTCATCATATATTTTCTATGTCCATAAACAAAATTTAAGAGTATTTTTCCATCTCATTTTATCCACTTTAAGCTAGTAACTAGGAATAAGCATGAATGTGAACAGTATTACTAGAAATTGTGGAACTTGTATGAATTCGTTGTTAAGCCATAAGTGAGTGGGAGTTATGTGTGGCACATCTTCTTACTCATTATGTAGGAATGACTTATTCATACTTGTTGACCAATAAAATGAGTTTTCTTATACAAATCACCAAGATCTAGGCTTGGGTTTTAGGAAAGAGAGTTTTATTAAGAAATTGGATTATTCTTTCTTAATGAAAATGACAAGAGTCATAAAGTTGAGTTTTATTTAAAGGTTATGATTGGTAAATGATAACTACCTGAACAAATATTTTAGATGAGTCTATTTATTTGAAAAGGGTCTTGTGTGACTAACAAAATGGACAAACTTTAATTTTTATTAGTACAAATTTTAAATACATGAACACTGACATATCCCTAAATGAATTTTGTAGTTATGTCTACACTTCCCATTTTTCTACGTTCTATGGTAAAAAAAAACCCTTCCTAATGATGGGTTAAACTATTCCGATTGGATCCTTAAACTGAACATTGTCGTACAAATGAAGTCCTTTGTCTATTGAGCCAAGTGATGATAGGAAAATTTTAAATTCTCACATGAAATCCCAACATAATTACCCATATTGGAAAGCTCGTATGAGAGACTTTATACGATCTATAAATGAAAGTATTTGAAATTCTATGATTTATGGTTGGGAATCACCTATGATTATGAAAGATGATTTAGTCACTCCTTAACCTTGAAAATATTTGACCATTGAAGATAAAATTGGTAGTAGCTGAAATTGAATGGGTATTAATGCTATCTTTATTACTGTGTCTGCTAATAAGTTTCATCATATTTCTCATGATGAAACTTCTAAACATGCTTGGGATATTTTGGAAGTTGCCTATAATGGTACCTTAAAAGTCAACAAGCAAAACTTTGTATGCTTAGTACTCAATTTGAGAATATTAGGATGAAAGAAGATGAGACTTTTTCTAAATTCTATGCTAAATTAAGTGGTATTACTAATACATATGCCAATCTTGGAGAAAAAATTAATAATTTTTGGATAGTTAAAATTATTATCTACTCATTACCAAATCACATCCATGCAAATTTCACTGCCATTGACAAAAAAGAGGATGTGGATACTATCAAAATAGACAAACTTAATGGCTCACTTCAAACCTTTGAGATGAGTTGTCGTCATCCCACAAAGAACAAAGGTGTTGCCTTCAAAACTGCTATGGTTGAAGAAGGTGACAATAAAAAGCAAAACTGGAACTCTTGACCAAAAGACTAAACAAAATCTTTAACAAAAAGAATCCTCAAAACAAAGAACAATTAAGTCATAAAAAATATCAGAATCTAAGAGAACTCAAATCAATGATTTTTAATAATAAGAAACCTAAATCCATTGGAACTCAATGATTTGAATGTATAGGTTTTGGTCACTTTACAACAGAATGTGTAAATAAGAAGGACAACATTGGAAGATCTTTCAATACTACACTTACTCACTTTGAAAGTGATAACAACAAACAATTAAATTAGAAAACAATGACACTAATTTTCTAACATTTGCTGCAAAATGAGTAGACACTCCAGCAAGTCTGATATTGATTCAAATAATAAGAAAAGTGACGTTGAACTCTTACTCAAATATCTTAATGTCACTAGTATTAATGAAGTGTTCAGAGAGTTCATAATATGGAAAATAGATAAAGATATGTTTCTTGTAGAAGTAACTAAACTCAATGAAAAACTAAAATCCTATGAAATAAATTCATCGATATTGGAAAAAGATAATCTTGATCTGTCTCAATGTTCTAATGTTTTGAATTCAAGTGTTGTAGGTTTAGGGTAGTAGAAACAAAATTTGATACAAGAACTTGAACAATCCAAGAAAGTTGTAAAAAGGCTATAAATTGGAGCTAAAAGGTTGAACAGATTTCTTGATTATGGAAAGTTAACTGGTGACGAGAGAGGGCTAGAAAACGTAGATGAACATACTACGCCAACTTCCTCAAAATCAACTGAATTTGTAAAGCGTTCAGATATGTCTTCCTTACATACTACACCTTTAACACCAAGAACTGAATTGGTACAACCTTCTAATCCTATCTCTACTATTACTAATTATACTCAAAAGAACAGTTCTACCTGTAATTGAAAAACATGTTAAATTTGTATATATTCGCTATAACTGTGGAAGGAAGGTCATATTAGACCACATTATAGATTTTCTTGTGAAATATTTTTATTTTAACAATATCTTTCATGCTAGATATTCTGGAATTAATTTTCATCATCCCTACATGTATGAAAATCTCTACCAATGATGAAAAAGAAAAATAATAAAGGCAAAAAATAAGGATAAACCCAAGATTAATTCAAAAATAATTAGATCAATTAGATCCAAACCCAAATATATTATGAAACAAATTCTCACACTCGCATTCAACATACGGTATTTATCACAAGAAGCGTTCATTACACATCTCCTCTTGGTCTCAATATAATGCAACAAATCATTTAAATCTTGATTAGAAATTTAAAAGCATTAAGCATCGATACAAAACAACAAAAAAAATGTGCTTTCGGACGAAACTCGCCGGCGACTACATTATTCTCGCCGCGGCGAGATTTCTGGCAATTTAAATTTTGTTTTTCTAATTTTGGCCGGCGGCTAGATTATTTGGCTAGCGGCCAACTCAATGTGGCCGGCGGCGAGATGAGTTTACCAAAATTTGTACTCTCGGGAAGATTTTCGCCGGCGGCGAGATGAATATGGCCAGCGGCGAGTCACTTTGACCGGCAGCGAGAGTACTTTGGCCAGCGGCGAGATTCACTTGGCCAAAATCCGTGCTTCCTGCATGATTTTCAACATTTTCTCCGTAAGGTTTTCGCCGATGGTGAGAATACTCTCGCTGGCGGCGAAATTCCAAATTTTGAAATTTTGTTCTCTTTTTATTTTCATTCAATCCCGATCATTGTACTTTGTCCCTAACTTCTCCAAAATCATGATTTTACCTGAAATTGCACTTTAAACACGAAATACCTATGAAATGACATTTGTGGATTAAATAATCAAATAAACACAATTTTCACACAAATATCAACATTTAAATCATAACAAAAATGCAATAATTTAGTTCTTATCAGTTCTTTTATGTGTTATTATGCCTTGACATGAAGACTGCAAATTTCTAGTTCTACAGTCTTAGAATTCATTTGGGGCATCTTTTTATAAAATTGGTGTTGTTTTTATGTGTTGATACATGATAGGTGGACTGTGAATGTTATCATGCAGTATGTATAAGATTTTCTACTTTTTCGGATTAATTGATTTTGTAGCTGTGTATAGTTGTAATTCCAATTCAGCTAAAGTTTATTATTATGATTGTTTTCCTCCATACAAAAAATTTACGTTTGGTGAACTAAAACCAACGTTGGCCAAAATGTTGCACTCTACTTACACGCTCTTTCACTTTTTGGAAGAGTGGAAAGTTGATAGAAAACTTTAAGTGGAAATAAGAAAAGTTTTTGATGCATCTTGTTTGCTATAATTGTTTTTTTCTTTCGATAAATGATTTGTGCTTCCAGTTGTAACTAGTCCTTTTTTCTAGGAAAATGGAGTGGAAAGAAATAATACAAGTTATCTGCGAAAGAGCTATCGATTATTTGGGGTGATACTCCTATTTATTGGAGAGGGATTTCATTACCAATTCTAGGTATATCTTCTCTCAAACTTTCTCATTGCATGATGTCATGCATGTCATAATTTCTTAAGCATATTCTTATACAGCAAATTTATTATGTATGCATCTCAAACCGATTTCAAGAGGTGGTCAAACTTATCAGAGTGTGCTAGCATGAGATCCGTGGCAAGATTGATGTTCAAATGCTACCAGTTTGTAAAAAGTCAGTTTTTACTAGTAAGGCTATTCTTCATAGTCATTGTAAATATTAGAATTAACTAGTAAGGTTTTATTATGTTTTGGTGTATAAAATCCCAAATATAATTGCACTTTTAATTTTAATATAATATGATTTATAATAATGGAATTAATAATTTTATTATAATTTATATTAACTTTTATTATTATAATTAATAATTGCATTTTTGTTTTAATTTATGGCCATAGGATATGTCTATGACCACGGTCTTATAAAAACTGAGGCCATAGACATATTCTGTAGCCTCAATTTTTAAAAGACCGAGGCTATAGACATACTCTATAGTCTCGATTATTAAAAGACCAAGGCCATAGACATATCTTATGATCCTAGTTTTTAAATAACAAAGATCATAATGCACATCTATGACCTCGATTTTGATAAAATTGAGACCATATGTATGTATTGTAATAGTGTGAGTGATTAGTATTGTCCAATTCATCTATTTTAATCTTCATTTAGACTCTTGTAATTGATTTATTTAAAGTAATGTAACTCGATATCGATGGAAAATCAAATATAATGCAGTTTATTATAAGGCCTTGAGTATCAAGGAATTAATTAATATCATGGGGGAGAAAAATCAACTTCAAGGCCTAAACAATTATTTGAATGTTAAATTTATGTTAATATAAATAAAAAGTAAAATATTGTTAAATACTTAAAAAAAAATTTACTATAAGTCCTTGTACTAAATACAATATCTTGTACTTTATATGGTTTAGATTGAAATTTAAAGGAGACATTTTAATAATAAAGTCTCAAATTATATTTAATAAAATATTATGCAAAAAGTATAATTTTAACAGTGTTGAAAACTAAAGAACAACCCGGTAAACTAAATTATGCTTGTGCTTTCAATATATTAAAAGAAAAATTACATAAGGATGACTGATATAAACCAGACGATGTTTAATATGCTGCAGTCTTATAGTTTTGGTTTTAAAGCTTCACCTGATTTGGATATCATTGATACTTGTTTTAGTAGATCAATTGTGTGTACCATAATAGTACGAATTAAAAATGATACGGGGAAAAAGACACTGTCTTAGCCCTAATGTTTATATCATCAATGCCATATATGTTCTGATGCCTATTAATGTAATAAATTTCACTAATAATAGGGTACCAACACACTTAACAGTTTTTACTCAAGTCTATTAAATATTTATTTTACTACGATATTATACAATTTTACAAGTAATTAATAATAAATTTGGTTAAAAGATTATGACTAACCCAAATCAAAGTAAACTTCAATGTGTTGTTCTTACCACAAACCCTTGTTGTATATAGAAAAACTAGAATAGGTTATATTAATTGCAAAGTCACATGTTATAAATAAGATAAATTTGAGTCAAGGTAAGTTGTGTGAAGTAAGATACAAATATTAAGTTTTAAATAATTACCCATTTTATTTATTATGCAAAGTGATAAACAAGTTTATTGCTATCTTTTGCATATTATTTGTATTATTTCACGCTTAGTCTAACTTGTATTATTATTAAAAATGATATTATTTTACAAATTGGAAAATGAACTAGCATCCATGTAACTCAAATAGGGATCTTTTAGTTACTACATGACCTTTTAGTAAAGTATAGTCACTACTACAAAAAGGGGTATTTGAGTCATTGTGCAAAGTCAATTTTTTTTTCCAAAAACTGACTTATAATAAATTTAAAGTAAGTTCGGTGTAGAACTGACGCTATCTACATAGGATGTAGCGTCGATTGACATGGTGAACTGACGCTATCCACGCGTGTAGTGTCGGTTTGCCACATCAACCGACGCTATGCCCTACGTGGATAGTGTCAGTTGACTGATGAGTGCTCAAAAAGTACTAAAATTATCATGATTTTATGCTCGTTAATTGATATAAAAAATATATATTTATATGATTTTATCATATACTTATATAAATCTGTCTTTTCGGAATTACGGGTAATTTTATTGTTTTTCAAGTATTTTCGCTTAAAAAAGTAACTTAAAGACTCGAAGAAAAATACTGGAGGCAATACATCACAAATATATTCATATATTTAATGAGGAAAAGTCAAAAAAAGATGGAAAAATTGGACAAAATGGGTCAAAAATATCAAAAAGGAGAAAACCGTGCACGCAGTCGCCCAACCACGCTGGCCAACGAGCGCAGCTCACCCAGCCGCACCGAGCAACGCGCACACCACGCTAGCATAATGCCCAGTCCATGCACGTGTGCCCATCAATGCGTGCTTGCTCTCCATTCCACACGCGCCCGCGCCAGCGTCCATCTACGCCCAGTGAGCACGCACTGTTGTGCCCACGCTAGCATGACATCATTAATGGTGTCATCATTCACTACTCTGCGTTTCTACCATTTTTAATCATTTTTTCATCCACTTTTTTTCCCTTCTTCACCTATAAATACCCTCATTCTCTTCACTTCAAATCATACCTAAAAGCACATCTTCTTTTCTCTTTCTTTCTCTCCATTTCTTAGTTTTTAGTTTTTCTTAGTTTTTAGTTTTTCTTTAGTTAGTTTTTCTTAGTTTTAGAGTTCTTCTCTTTTTGAGAGGAACTAATTATGTTTTTGTAATTTATTTGTTTTTTGATTCAATAAATGGAAGTGAAAATTCTGTTTGGAGGTTTTCCACCAACAGGAATAACACCTAAAAACACGAGTAGTTTTATTGTTTTTCAGGTATTTTTGCTTAAAAAATAACTTAAAGACTCGAAGAAAAATACATGAGGCAATACATCAAAAATATATTCATATTATTGAGGAAAAGTAAAAAAAGATGGAAAAATGGGTAAAAGGTCAAAAATATCAAAAAGGAGAAAATCGTGCATGCAGCTGCCCAGCCGCGGCGGCCAACCCACATAGAATGCCCAGCCACGCCGAGCAACGTGCGTGCCCATCAGCACACACCGTATCGCCGATTCTATGCATACCTGCTCTTCATTCCGCGCGTGTGCGAGCCAAAGTCCATCTACGCCCAGTCTGCGCGTGCTGCTGCGCCCATCTACCCCAATCCACGAACGCACCGCCAATCCCACGTCAGCATGATGTCATCATTCACTACTCCGTATTTCCACTATTTTTAATCATTTTTTCACACACTTTTCCCCCCCTCCTCACCTATAAATACCCTCATTCTCTTCACTTCATATCACACCTAAAAACACATCTTCTTCTCTCTTTTCTTTCTCTCTATTTCTTAGTTTTTAGTTTTTCTTAGTTTTAGAGTTCTTCTCTTTTTGAGATGAACTAATTTTGTTTTTGTAATTTATTTGCGTTTCGATTCAATAAATGGAAGTGCAAATTCCGTTTGGAGGTTTTCCAGCAACAGGAATAACATCAAAGTACTGTAAGGATTTTATTTTCTTTACAATTATTTTTTATGTTTTATTCTTACATATTATATTTAATTTGTATGTGATTAAATTTAACTTTGCTGGCTGTTTGTAAACATGATATAATAATAACGTTGTTATGCTTGCAAAATATTAAATATGTAAAAATCTCTATAATGAATTGATTTTGTTTTTATTCAAGATTTTATATTAAGAATGTTAGAGAGAAATATATTATTTTTCATTACAAAACTTAAAACTGAAAATTAGATTTTAAGGTTTAGTTATCCAGTCTGATTTAGAGTATTACTCTTTTATTCGTTGGTACAATCACCTGGTAGTTAGAGTGAAGATCTATTTGAAAAGTTTTTATAAGAATTATTATCTGAAAATGTATTGACAACATGTTTTTAATAGTGGTTTTAAAACTTGAAAGTTAGTACTCGGATAACTAAATTCTTAGGTTTAATTTGGACACCTTGAATAAAGTTTAAATTGTCTAACCCCACCAAAGATGGCATTTAAATAGTTCATTTTCAATATCTTAGAAAAAAGAATTAATTTAATTAACCAAACTAGTTATCGACCCTACCCATAGGTGTTAATTGATTTGTTTAATTAACAAAGAATATCTAACCCCACCAAAGTTGGTATTCATATAAAAATGAGAGAATCAATAAATATTAATTTATATCTTTAATAAGCTAAATAATATGAGTAAGCATAATAAACTTAGTTATTATATTCATAAATACTCCACTATTATAAAAGATAAAATTTATTGAATTTGTATCTATGTTTATTTTTATATCATTAGATTAGAAACACAAAAACCCAAAATATCGTGACAGGATTTTTAGGATTTAATTTTGTTTTTAAAAGTTTGAATAATAAATTAAAAATCACATATATTCTTTCCTTAAATCGACCTTCAGAGTATACTTATCATTTTCTATGAAATGATTCATACACTTGCGAGAGTTTTATAAATATAAAACCAAAGTAATGGAAGGATCGACGATGCCGGTTTTGTTCATCAAGTTTTTTGCGCTGTTTTCGGGGAAGGAATAACGTTTTTTAAATTATTTATCAAAATTTTTAAAACATTTTGTGTTGTAAATAATTATGATTTTTTTTATTTTGATTTTAAAAAAACAAAAAGAATAGTTAAAAAAAATTGATGTTTGTGAGGCACGTGCGGACTGGGCATTGTGCTAGCGTGGCGTGTGCATTGCACGGCTCGGCGTGCACGATTTTCTCCTTTTTGACATTTTTGACCCTTTTGACCCATTTTGTCCAATTTTTCCATCCTTTTTTTTTTACTTTTCCTCGTTAAATTTATGAATATATTTGTGATGTATTCCCTCAAGTATTTTTCTTCGAGTCTTTAAGTTACTTTTTTAAGCGAAAATATTTAAAAAACAATAAAAATACTCGTGATTCCGAAAAGACAGATTTATATAAATATATGATAAAATCATATAAATATATATTTTTAACAATTAACGTGCATAAAATCATGGTAATTTTAGTACTTTTTTAGCACTCATCATTGATGAAGAGAACCGATGCTACACACATGGATAGCGTCAGTTTGCCACCTCAACTGACGCCTCATCCTACGTGTATTTTTTAAATTAAAAAATGCATGCAGTTTACAATTGAAATTTTTTAGGCCAATTATTATTTTATTTGACTCTTTAAAATTTAAGTTTGATAATATATATATATATATTTATAAATTGTATAATTTTTTCTTTTTTTTAGACAATTTGTTTTTAAAATTATATAATTTTGTTTATTTGTTTCGATATTTAAATTTATATATGTACGTACAATATATCTTTATTTAATTTTGTGTATTTATTTTAAATATTATTGTAAAATTATTTTTTTTCTTTTCTATAGTATGTATATATATATATATAATAGTTTAAATAAAATAATAATTGAAAAAAAATTAATTTTAAATTGCGTGGATAGCGTCAGTTGATGTGACAAACTGATGCTAGTCACGTGGGTAACTTCGGTTTGCCCCGTTAATCGACGCTACCCACGTGGCTAGTGTTTGTTCGTCGAGTCAACCGACACCATCTACGTGGACATAGCATCGGTTGACGGGGTAAACCGACGCTATCCATGCAATATTACCGTTCGGCTCTCAATTTCCGGCCACCTCCAACCACCATTTGCAACGCTATTGTGTGGGTTATATTCCTCTTCTCATTATCTTTCAGATATACTATTTTTTTGAGCGAACTACTCAAAAATTTATACCAATTTTTCCACTTATTCTCACTTACAAAAGACCATTTTTCTTCTTCATTTCCTTCTTTAGTCACTTCATAACATTCTTGTAAGTATTTCTATTAATTTTGCAGCTTATTATTCAATTTGTTTTATTTTTTGTATAAATTTTTGATTTATGTATGTTTTTTATTATGCTTGTTATTATATGTTTGGCTTATTTTATGTGAAAATAATATCTGAATGTTGTGGGTTTGTGGGACTATAATATTTACCGTACGTTGATAAATTTATTTATATATAAGTAATTATATTTTATTAAGATATATTTTAAAATGATTAAAATGATAATTGTTTTGTATTATGTATGTTTTGATATATATTCTAATAATTAGGGAATTAATATATAATAATACTTGAAATATATTCATTGGATACATAATTAATTAATTTGCTATAAATTTATTTATATATAAATAATTATATTTTATTAAGTAAAAGTAATACATTTGTACAATGATTAAAATGATAATTGTTTTGTATTATGTATATTTTGATATATATTCTAATAATTAAGGAATTTATATATAATAATACTGGAAATATATTCATTGGATACATTATTAATTAATATGCTTAATTAATCTCATTAATAAAAAATGGATAAATCTTGGATGTCAAAGTGTAGAATTGAGTAGGACTATATTTCTGGAGTTGAAAGTTTCATGGAATTTGCTTGTAGAAATAGTAATACTCAAACTAGTATGATTCGATGCCCATGTGTTAAATGTAAAAATAAGCGATTTCATGAATTTGACGAGATTAAGTATCACCTTATCCGTAATGGTATTCTTTTGAGCTATAAATGTTGGTATTATCATGGAGAAAATATTGATAATATTCATGGGAAGAGATAAATAAGAATGTGAGTGGATTACATACATCTTATCATAATGTATAGACAGAAAATATGTTTCATGGTGTTGAAGATGAATTATGCGAGAATGATCCCGAAACCTTTAAAAAACTTATAGAAGATGCCAAAAAATTGTTGTATCCAAAATGCAAAAAATACACTAAAATGTCGGGATTGGTTCTTTTGTATAGTGTGAAGGAAAAATATGGTTTTTCTGACAAGGGATTCACAGAATTACTAAATCTACTAGTCCATATATTTCCTGAGGGTATTGAATTGCCATCTTCAATGTATGAAGTGAAGAAATCTCTTAGTCGATTTGGCATGGAATATAATAAGATTCACGCTTGTCCAAATGATTGCATTCTTTATAGAAAAGAATATGAGACATTAGATGATTGTCCAATGCGTAAATAATCGAGATGGAAGCATGGTACAAATGAGACAACACATAAGAAAGGCGTGCCTGCAAAGGTTCTTTGGTACTTTCCTCCGATTCCTCACTTTCAAAGGTTGTTTAATAGTAAAGATACATCAAAGATGTTGTCTTGGCATTCAAATAATTGATCTGATGATGGGGTGCTACATCATCCTTGTGATTCTCCAAATTGGAAAGTAGTAGATAATATATCTCCTCAATTTGCATCTAATCCGTGCAATCTTTGTCTTGCCATTGCTACTGATGGAATTAATCCACATAGTTCTCTTAGTAGTAGATATAGCTATTGGCCAGTAATTATGGTAACATACAACCTTCCTCCCTGGTTGTGTATAAAAAGAAAATTCACGATGTTAACATTATTGATCCCAGGACCGAAACAACCCGGTGTTGATATTGATGTATATTTGCAGCCTCTGATAGATGATTTAAAGACGTTGTGGAATGATGGTGTAAATGTTTATGATGCACATAAAAAAGAACACTTTAACTTGAAGGGGGTCCTTTTATGGAGAATTAATGATTTTCCTGCCTATGGAAACTTATCAGGACATGCAACAAAGGGTTACAAGGGATGCCCTATATGTAGTGATGGAACTTTTGCAACTTATCTTGTTCACAGATGAAAGATGTCTTATGGAAGATCTAGAAGATTTTTTCCATCTGGACACAAGTTTAGATACCAAAAAAACCATTCGATGGTGAAGAAGATCATGATCATGCAACCCGACCTTTACGAGGTGTTGAGATATTAAGGCAATTAAATGGTATGACATTCAAACGATATGGAAAGATGAAAAAAAACTCACTAAGGTATGGAAATGAAAGAGGTCAACTAATGAAATAGGTGAAAATGAAATAGAGTTTGAACCGACTTACAATGGTTGTTGGAATAAAAAATCAATATTTTGGGAATTACCTTATTGGAAAGACCTACACATTCGTCACATCTTAGATATCATGCACATTGGGAAAAATGTATGTGAAAGCTTGATTGGTAATTTACTTAATATACTGATAAGAGCTAAATTATTGCATTTTTGTTATGATTTAAATGTTGATATTTGTGTGAAAATTGTTTTTATTTGATTATTTAATCCACAAATGTCATTTCACGGGTATTTCGTGTTTAAAGTGCAATTTTAGGTAAAATCATGATTTTGGAGAAGTTAGGGACAAAGTACAATGATCGGGATTGAATGAAAATAAAAAGAAAACAAAATTTCAAAATTTGGAATTTTGCCGCCGGCGAGAGTATTCTCGCCGCCGGCGAAAACCTTACGGAGAAAATGTTGAAAATCATACAGGATGTTAAATATGTAAAAATATCTATAATGAATTGATTTTGTTTTTATTCAAGATTTTATATTAAGAATGTTAGAGAGAAATATATTATTTTTCATTACAAAACTTAAAACTGAAAATTAGATTTTAAGGTTTAGTTATCCGGTCTGATTTAGAGTATTACTCTTTTATTCGTTGGTACAATCACCTGGTGGTAGTTAGAGTGAAGCTCTATTTCAAAAGTTTTTATAAGAATTATTATCTAAAAATGTATTGACAACATGTTTTCATTAGTGGTTTTAAAACTTGAAAGTTAGTACTGTGATAACTAAATTCTTAGGTTTAATTTGGACACCTTGAATAAAGTTTAAATTGTCTAACCCCACCAAAGGTGGCATTTAAATGGTTCATTTTCAATATCTTAGAAAAAAGAATTAATTTAATTAACCAAACTAGTTATCGACCCTACCCATAGGTGTTAATTGATTTGTTTAATTAACAAAGAATATCTAACCCCACCAAAGTTGGTATTCATATAAAAAAGAGAATCAATAAATATTAATTTATATCTTTAATAAGCTAAATAATATGAGCAAGCATAATAAACTTAGTTATTATATCCATAAATACTCCACTATTATAAAAGATAAAATTTATTGAATTTGTATCTATGTTTATTTTTATATCATTAGATTAGAAACACAAAAACCCAAAATATCGTGACAGGATTTTTAGGATTTAATTTTGTTTTTAAAAGTTTGAATAATAAATTAAAAATCACATATATTCTTTCCTTAAATCGACCTTCAGAGTATACTTATCATTTTCTATGAAATGATTCATGCACTTGCAAGAGTTTTATAAATATAAAACCAAAGTAATGGAAGGATCGACGATGCCGGTTTTGTTCATCAAGTTTTTTGCGTTGTTTTCGGGGAAGGAATAACGTTTTTAAAATTATTTATCAAAATTTTTAAAACATTTTGTGTTGTAAATAATTATTATTTTTTTATTTAGATTTTAAAAAAACAAAAAGAATAGTTAAAAAAATTGATGTTCATGAGGCACGTGCGGACTGGGCATTGTGCTAGCGTGGTGCGCGCATTGCATGGCTCAACGTGCACGATTTTCTCCTTTTTGACATTTTTGACCCTTTTGACCCATTTTGTCCAATTTTTCCATCTTTTTTTTACTTTTCCTCATTAAATTTATGAATATATTTGTGATGTATTCCCTCAAGTATTTTTCTTCGAGTCTTTAAGTTACTTTTTTAAGCGAAAATATCTGAAAAACAATAAAAATACTCGTGATTCCGAAAAGATAGATTTATATAAATATATGATAAAATCATATAAATATATATATTTTGGCCAAGTGAATCTCGCCGCCGGCCAAAGTGTCTCACCGCCGGCCATATTCATCTCCCCGTCGGCGAAAACCTTGGCAAAAAACTTCCCGAGAGCATAAATTTTGGTAAACTCATCTTGCCGCCGGCCAAAGAATCTAGCCGCCGGCCACATTAAGTTGGCCACCGACCAAAGTATCTAGCCGCCGGCCACATTATTTTGGCCGCCGACCAAAATCCGAAAACCCAAAATTTAAATTTTCAGAAATCTCACCGCGGCGAAAATAATGTCGCCGCGAGCGAGTTTCGTCCGAAAAAACACATTTTTTATGTTGTTTTGTTCCAAAATTGCCCCCCAAACCCTAGATCTATATATATATATATATATTATGATGGAAAAAGAGGGGGACGGCAGAGAGAGCAGAATTGAGTTATTTTTGGAGAAGAAAAGGAAATTTTGGAGAGAAAGGTTGGAGAAGCTTGAAGGATCATCACCATTGTTGCTACCAAGTCTTCATCTTCAAGAGTTTTTCATCTCTTCTCCTTAGCTTTTATTTTCTGCATTTTATTCAGATTGTTTGTTCATGGATTCAATTGAGAATATGTTTGTTCTTATTTTCGTTATGAACTAATTCGTTTTTGCTAAGGCTATGATGTAGTTGAATCAAGAAAATCTGATTTCTTGTGTTATCGTTATATGAATTCATCGTTTTCAAGTTGAGTATTTATTTCCATGCTTAATGCTTTTAAATTTCTGATCAAGATTTAAATGATTTGTTGCATTATATTGAGACCAAGAGGAGATGTGTAATGAACGCTTCTTGTGATAAATACCGTATGTTGAATGCGAGTGTGAGAACTAATGCATGATGTATGTGGTTATTCTAGAAATTCCATAAATCATAATGTGCTTGTTTGTGATTAAATCTTCATAGAAATATAGTCGGTTTTCATAGATAAGTAATTCTAATATAACTCGAGAGAGAGTATTAGGTAAATTTGGGTTTTTCAACCATCACTTTTAACTTCGATTTTCATATAACGTGACTTGAAATCGGATTGAATTGATTTAGCGAAATCAAATGCCTTAGCGTTTTTAATCATTTGTGAACAACATTAAATTTGTTATTTACGTTTAGTTTTATGTTAATCTTCTTTTAAAACAATTTCAACAATTTGGTTTTCAAATAAAATTAGGGTTAGTCAATTTCGGTACTTAGTGACGCCATTCCTTGTGGGTTCGATATCCGTACTTTTGTACACTTTATTACTTGAATGATTCGTACACTTGCGAAATTACGCATCATATACCTAGAAAAACAAAGGATGGAATTAAAGCAAGACTGGATTTAAAGAAACTAGGCATACTACCTGAATTGGAACCATGGGTGGAAAATGATAAGAATCGAACATACTTACCACCAACATCATATACAATGTCAACAAAAGAGAAGGATGTGTTTTGTAAATGATTGAAGGGTGTGAAAGTTCCTGATGGTTACTCATCCAACTTAAGAAATTTTGTGTCTATCAATGATAAGAAACTTTATGGATTGAAATCATATGACTGTCATATCTTAATGCAACAGTTATTACCAGTTGCTATTAGATCAATTCTTCCAAAACATGTTTGATTATCAATAATTCGGCTTTGTTCATTCTTCAATACAATATGCAAGAAATCTATATCAATTGGTGAGTTAAACTCTTTACAGAAAGATGTTGTAGAGACTTTGTGTCTAATTGAAAAATATTTTCCTCCCTCTTTCATCGATATAATGACTCACTTGTGTGTTCATTTAGTTTGAGAGGTTCAATTGTGTGGTCCTACTTACTTAAGGTGGATTTATCCTTTTGAGAGATTTATACAAGTCCTTAAAGGATATTTAAATAATAAAAATCAACCTGAAGGATGCATGGTGGAACGCTACATTGCTGAAGAGGCCATTGAGTTTTGTTATGAATACTTTAGTGGTTGCACTGAAATTGGGAATCCTACGTATAATTTTTTCTTAGAACGTCACATGATCCAAGTAGGTAACCCTATGCTTGGTGGAAGTAAGAAATTGTTTATTGATCGCACTCGATGGGAAAAAGCACACCGAATCATTTTAGTAAATAATAATGAGGAACAACCGTACATAGAGTAAATCATGTTCAACCTTTCCATTTATACAAAAATCATTTTTTATTTAACTATTAATGATGATATATACTTCATATATATTTAATAACATTACAAGATGCATTTAAACTTATTGAAGATCGATCCTTTTTATAAAAAAAAATGAGGAGAAAAATGGTTGTATGATGAACATAAGCGAGAGCTTATTAATTGGTTTTGCAACCATGTAAGTATCACAAACAAAAATTCATGCATGTATGTTCCTAGATCTATTCAATGTTTTAAAACTTTACTCTAAACACATTTCATGTTTTTGTATACATAGATTCGAGATGAATTCAAGAAACTCAATCATAAAATATCAGAAACTTTACAATGGATTGTACATGGGCCAAAATTCGATGTCAAATCATTTTATAGTTTCACAATAAATGGATCGTGATTTACGACTCAAGCTAGGGACAAAATCCGAGTAAATAAAAATAGTGGTGTGAAGATGGTTTCACAAACTATGCAATTTGCTAGTTCAAAAGATGTTGATCCTGTACTTTCTGATAGAACATATTATGGTATAATAAAAGAGATTTGAGAATTGGATTATGAGGTCTTCCATGAAATAGTTTTCTTGTGTGATTGGGTCAAAGATGTTATCAATGTTGGATATAAAATACATGATTTTGGATTTACCCTTGTGAATTTATCCAAGATAAGTTACACTGATGATCCTTTCACGTTAGCACTTCATGTAAAACAAGTATTTTATGTGAGCGATCAAATAGACACAAGATGGCCTGTTGTGTTAACACCTCCACAAAAAGAGTTTTACCATTGTGATGCTTTAGAATATGATGACCCTATGCTTGATACATTAACCATAATTACTAATTTCTCAAATAAATTGCCTAATGTATGTAATGATCTAGTTGATGATGATGATTCTTCTTCATGGACTCGAAGTGATTGTGAAGGAATATATGTATACGATCAACAACCTAATTAAACATAACATATGTTCTATATTGTTGTAATAACTCTTATATATATACATATTTATATTTTCCTAAAGTTGTCAATTAATTTATATTTCTTCATTGTTTGTAGATATTTCATGGATCCTCGGGTAACAGAGTTTGTAGATCCAAATGATCCATTGGGGTATTTGAAAAGAAGGGGTTGGGTGAATATACCTGATGCTCCACTTAACCCAGATGATAGAATACATGTTCTATTTGATGCTACTCGTAATCTAATAGGGAGAAATGGCCAACAATTGAAATCCTCTATTGGTTGACTTGTGAAGTCCAGTATACCAATCAATATAAATGATTGGTCTCAGGTTGACGATGCAAAAAAGTTTAAAATATGGATAACCATTTATGTAAGTCTCTTATATTTTATAATCAATTACATATATTATATCTTTTTTGTATTATATCTAATCTTTTGTACAGTGTTTTTATAGAATCGTTATGAAGTCGATGACAGTTGGAAACTTAAGTGTTATAAGATTACAAATAAGGCGTGGAAGGAATACAAGACTTCCATATTGGCAAGAAATTATGTGTTTCCATATTTGAAACCACTTGATATGGTAGAGCTCTACAAAATCCCTGAAGGACACCCTTGGATTACACCTTAAGTTTGGAAAGACTTTGTGGATTATAGACGTTCAGATGAATTTCAAATTATTAGGGAAGAACATCATAATATACAAATGCATAACATTATTCCTAACCATTCTGGAAGGTCTTCAAATCCTGAAGTTAGATATTGAATGGTATTATTAATTTGTGTTAATTTATAAATATTTTTATATTTATTTTCCTCAATTTAATTTCATGTCATTGTTAATACATTTTTCATAATTTATGTAGGAAGATGAATTGGGTAGACTTGTTACCCGAACTGAAGTGTACATAGAAACAAAGACTCCCAAAATGAAGAATTCAGGACCGATGACTAAGCGAAGAGAAGAACAACTAAATAAGTTGGTTAATAATTTCGGTTGATAAAAAGTCTTAATGATTTTTAATAATTGATATAATAATGAATGATATGTTTGTGTGCTTTATTATTTGTAGAGAGTTGTTCAAGAATAAATATCCAGGGGTGAAATAATCTAAGAGCCTGGGAGAGATGCTCTATATCATGCATTCGGATGTGACCATCCTGGTCATGTTAGGGGAGGTAGCCAATATGATGGTTATATGGAGTATTTTAACATTCCAAAACAAAAGCCTCAGACGGTCAGTAAGGAGAAGTACACTAAAATTGAAGAAGAACTCAACTTCTTTAAGGCCTTAGTGTTAAGTGAGATTGCCACTCTAAAAGAATATCAATCACAACACATGTTAGGCATGACATCATTCTACAACCAGGGCATGCCATATTGATCATGCATGCAACCATCCATGCCCGGAATGCAACCATCCATGCCAGGAATGCAACCATCCATGAGTGCCACCAGCGCAATCTCATTCGCGGCTGAGCTACATCGGTATGGGATATATTCATCCTATTGGTCCTCCTTATATGCCAGGAATGCATATGCAATCAAGTAGTGGTTCATTTTCTCCAATGCAATCTGTGCATTCTTACCATCAATCAAACAATGATGAAGGTTTTTGGTGAGAATGTACATCCAATAGCTACCCCACATGGGAGTCCTCTTCTATTTGATGAATCATATGTGGTAAGATTTTAATTTTTGGTATATATAATCTATTATTTTAATTTCTTATTATATGTTTTATTTTTTATATATAACACTTAAAATTTTTACAGAATATGAAATGTTTGTTGAAACATCATTCGTTAACAGACTTTATTGCTATTGGAACGGTATAACAATTGAGCAATGATCGGATGATTCATAATCAATATTTGCCTAATCATTGGTGAATAGTAATTGATCAATCATTGCTTCATGATAATCCACTACATGTGCCCACGATGCTACCAGATCAAAATAGGTTAAACTGACATGTGGCTTGGTCATCGATTCAAGTTGTTCTAAATTTTGACGTGGTACTATTTTTTAACTTAAAAGATAAAACGTGTTTACTACTATTATTTTATTATATCTTTTATTGTTACTAACATAAATAATGTGTTTTTTTAGTCTATTATACCATAACTCTTAAATGTAGCACATTTAAGAGATATAAAGCAAGTATCTCATGCTAAATCTATATCTAGTGGCCAATCATCTCACACCAAGTCATTCAAGAAGAAGCCTTGGAAAAAGTATAGTTATGATTATGCTTTAAACTTCAGCAGAAATCTTGACACTTTGATGACTATTATAGGGAGGGCATCTAGCATAAATGATGGATGGACTGTGCCACTTCCTATAGAAATTTCTAGTGTAGACCTCGACCAAACTTATATATCAATCGAGTGCATATTGAAACTATTTGAATATCAAATTATCGATTTAAGTATAATTCAAGTGTGGACAAGGTGAGTCCTCAATCTATTTATTTTTCTTTCATTTATGTAGAACATATATAATTATATTTATATTATCTAATTATTTATATATATATATATATCTTTTATATAGGGTGTGCTATTATCGACTTCAACATAATCGCTCATCACATTTGGAAATGTTTTATGATTCTTCATATGTCAATCAATATCAAGAGAATGATATTAGCATCAAAGCTAAACAATTATGTGATAGGGCATTAACGCTTAACAAAAATCAAAAGTTGATAATCCCTTAGTCATTAAGGTTTGAACAAGGCCAAGATCATTGGATGTTGGTAATCATTGATCTGTTCAATAATTATGTTTGGTATTGTGACTCAGCTTTCAGAGAACTGAGTAAAGATACAAAAAGAGTTGTTGAAATGTAAGAGTTATAGCTAGATATTAGTTTCTTCTATTATTTTTTGTAATATTTAATAAAAACTAACTGTTTTAAACCTTGATAGGGCATGAAAGTTGTGAAACAAGTTTAGGGGCATTGCCCTTAAAAATCTCATAAGCTTATATGCACAAAAGTTATGGTATGTACAAGCGAATATTAATAATTTTATTAATTTTACAATTGAATTATAAAGATGTTCGAATATGGAAAATCATGTACACTTGTTTTTTGTAGGTTCCACAACAAAATAATGGAGTCATGTGTGGTTATTATGTCATGAAGTTTATGAGAAAAATCATCACAAATATCAAAATTCCAATTGATGATGTGGTAATATCTTTTACCCATATACAGAAAAGTTTTTAACATATTTGAGTTAGTTTTTGTAAATACATGAAATTACATTCTTATTTTGATTTTAAATACATGTAGTTCTTTGGTTGGAACAAGACGGGCTACGACCAACAAATTTTTGATGATTTACGAGAGGAGTGGGCAGAACACATGGTTCAAATTATATCATCACAGGAAGAATCAGGAGAAGATTCTGATAATCATGAATAGAATATGATAACATAACGGTAAATTTTTTAATGATTTAATTTCTCTATTCCTGTTTCTGAAGTCCCTTGTTTGATGGATGGTTATGTGTTCATGTATTTAGGGGAATGCATTATTTTATGGACTTGTTTTTGGCCCAAACTTCATCTCATCTCTCTTGCCTACTTTTCTTATGACAACATCATATTAGCACTTTATTAATCATTTGTATATAAATATGAAGTTATCTACAATCTCTACTGGTATTTTTAATGTTATAATGAGCTCTAATATGAAGTTAAGTAATATTTTGTTACTTGGCTTGTATGAGTTTTGGTGCCCATGAATGTATTACAAAATTGTTCCATACGTTTAAGGGCATCAAAATTCATACAAGCCAAGTAACAAATTGGAATTATACTTGATTTCATATTTAGAACTCATTATAGCATTAAAAATATTAGCAGGTATTCTAGATAACTTCATATTTATAAACAAATGATTAATAAAGTGCTAATATGAGTTCGAAGGGTTATATCACTCGGATATCGTTGTGGTAATCTCTTTTTGATGGTAATATTTATAATGATTTAATTTTCCATTCGTATGTCTCTAAAGTTTAGACTGCTTGTTTGATGGATGTTTACGTGCTCATGTATGTAAGGTAGCGAATTGTTATATGGATCAGCTGTTTTTTGTCCAATTTTCTTGTCACAATGCTGGTGATTCTAAGCCAACCAAGCTTGCTCACACAATCCAATTATCCTTTAAAGATATTATTTTATTTGTAATTTAAGTTAACTATATATGTATTGTATATACACGATTTATTTTTATAATAAACTTAATTATCAAGTAATTAATTATATTTAAATTTTTAATTATTTGTATTATTATTTATATTTTATTTTTTTATGCTATATATATTGAATATTGAATACAGGGTGGAATAAAAAATGAGAATAAAAAAAATCATAAAATATAAAGTCGGTTGACGGGGTGAAAATGATATTATTATCTATAGCCATGTTTTTAAATTTTGTATTGGATTACACTGAAAATAGATTAGAATTTATTGTTAAATATTTATTAAGCACAATATGAAGAAGCATAGTACACCATAAGTAACTCAATCATAAAATTTGTTGACATCTTATATTCTTGTAGTAAACTACAACTCTTAGTAATTCTTGACCACGACAACAAGTACAATGTTACATATTATGGAAAATACAAATTGTATTTTTTTTAAATACTTGTAATTATATATAAGGAGATTTATCAAGAAAAGTTATAAAAATGAACATTTTAATTTAGCTATAAATTTTATAAAGCATATATATGTTAAATGATCACCTCTCTAACATAAAAAAATTAAAATGATCCAAAAAACAATAATGAAATATCTTTCACTTTAGCATGATAGTAAAAGGAGATACACTAACTAATCTTCTTCCTTCAATGTTGGAAATGAATTTAAATAAAAAAATATTTTTTTATTATTTTATGATCATTATTTCATAAATTATGTAATTGTCATTTTCATAATTATATGGTCATTATTTTTATGACCGTTATTTTCATAATTATGTGACCGTTATTTTCATAATTATGTGGCCATTAATTTTATGACCGTTATTCTTATAATTATGTGAACGTTACTTTTATGACCGTTATTTTTCATAATTATGTGGCCGTTAATTTTATGACCGTTATTCTCATAATTATGCTAATCGCTACTTTTAATCCGCTATTTTCATAATTATACGATCAAGTTACACATATTTTTTCCACTATAAAAAAGGGCAATAGCCCTCAGTTTAGAAGATAACTTAACAACTCAAAAAACAGTTCTACGGTTTTCATAGCAAAATCAAAGAAAAGAAAATTCAGAATTGATTTCTCAGATTTTAGAGCAACATAAATATTTGAGAGGTGTAGTATTCTGGACTTCGTCAGTGCAATGAAGATCCGAGACAGAAAAAAGATTCTGGGCTGTTTTATCCTGGGGACGACGAGGCTATGTTTGCTTGCACAAATTTGGGCAGAGCCACGAAACGTCTTAAAGAGAGCGACCTAGTCCGCGACTCAACCCAAGCAGTTCATTTCAGGTTATCGGTAATATTGTTCTTACATAGTTTTTCACATATTTGTTCCAACAATTTTAAGACGAATTCTATCTACCATGTGTACTGAAATGTTAACTGCTGATCTTAACAAACCATTTCGTTTTGAAGAACTACACTTTAAAAATGGAGACAAAAAAATGTGTTTCTTCTTAACCATGTAAAATGTCACTTTTGTTCTTATTATTGAAAAACCAACACTGCCTAATTCTCATACTAAAGCTACAACAAAGGATTTAAACACCAGGATAGAAAATTATTTTCTATGCAAACTTTTTTATTCTTAATGGATTAGCTAATGACTTGTATGACTATTATAATTTTGATAAGTCTGTTAAGGAAATTTGGGAAGTACTTCAAAAGAAGTATGATAATGAGAAAGCTGGAACTAAGAAGTATGATGTTAGTAGATACATGAAGTATCAAATGATTGATGAAAAATCTGTGGAAGCTTAATCACACGAACTGCAGAAGATAGCACATGAAATAACTTTTGAAGGTATGACTTTAATTGAACAATTTCAAGTAGTTGTTATTATAGATAAATTACCCCATGCTTAGAAAGATTTTAAGAATACACTTAGACATAAAACTAAGGAATTTTCTTTAGAAAATATTATAACCCGTTTAAGAATAGAAGAAGAAGTCCGAAAATAAGACCAAAGAGATGAAGTACTCGTTGTCTCAAACAACAGTACTAATAAGAAACCCTCATATGCAATTTTGAAACCTAAGGGTAGAAATATGAAAACTCATAATCACAATAATAACCAAAACCACAACCACCAAAATAGAAACAAAAACTATCCTCTCCAGAATGGACCTTAACCCCCTTAAGGAATAACACATTCATGTGTTAAAGTTGTAACAAACCTGGCCACTTGGCCAGGAACTGCCGTAACAGGAATCGTCCTGCCACGTAGGCGAACCTTACTGAAGATCAACTTATTGCTATGATTTCTAAAGTCAATTTTGTTGATGGATCCAATGGGTGTTGGGTGGACACTGGTACTTCTCACCATGTTCGCTATAATCGAGACATGTTCAAGTCCTACTCTGAGTCTGAGGATAAGAAAGTGTTGTTGGGTGACTCCCATTTCACTAAAGTTGTTGGTACTGGTGAGGTGGAATTAAAGTTTACCTTTGGAAAGACTATCATCTTGAAAGATGTCTTTCATACTCCAGAGATGAGAAAGAACTTAGTTTCAGGATATCTTCATTACAAAACTGGGTTTACTCAAACTATAGGGGCTGATTTATATACAATAACTAAAAATAATATTTTTTGTTGGGAAAGGGTACGCCACTAATGGCATGTTTAAATTGAATGTTGAGTTCCTTTAATATTTGGCATGTTACACTTTGTCATGTTAATAAACGCATAATAAAGAACATGAGTAGCTTAGAACTAATTCATAAACTATCTTTGAATGATTTTGAAAAAAATGTGACTTTTATAGTCAAGCTAAAATAACAAAAACTTCACATAAGTTAGTAGTTAGATAATCTCAACCTTTAGAATTATTACATTATGACATATGTGAACTTGATGGAAATTTAACAAGAAATGAAAAACGCTATTTTATAACTTTTATAGATGACTGTTCAGATTACACTTATGTATATCTAATGAAAACTAAAAGTGAAGCGTTTGACATGTTTAAAATATTTATGACTGAAATTAAGAATCAACTTAACAGAAAAATAAAAAGGTTTCGAAGTGATAGAGGCACTAAATATGATTCCAATATCTTCAATGATTTTTATAAAACTCATGGAATCATTCACGAAAAAACAGCACCTTATTCTTCTGAAATGAATGGCAAAGCTGAAAGAAAAAAATAAAAATTTTACTGAATCAGTAGTTGCAATTTTATTAAACTTTGGTGCTACTTCCCATTGGTGGGGAGAAATTTTATTAACTGTTTGCTATGTGTTAAATAGAGTGCCTGAATCTACTAGTAAAATTTCATCATCTGAAATTTTGAAAAAAATAAGAAACTTAACTTATTTTAAAACTTGAGATTGTTTAGTCTATGTTAGGATAATTGATCCTTAAAAGAAATAAACTTACTAGTAGAACATACGAATGTGTATTCATAGGATATGTTGTGAATAGTAAAAGCTTATAAATTCTATGACTTAAATGATCATAGTTATAGAATCAAATGATGTTGGCTACTATGAACATAGGTTTTCATTTAAATTGAAGAATAAATGGGGGCTCTGCCTTTCTACTGCTTACCCATAACTAGAATTATTGAACAAAATGAGGAATTAAACACCGCAATTAGAAGAAGTAAATGAGCTTGAACCCTTAAGGATTTTGGGTCAGATTTTTTATGCTTATACTTTTAGAGGAAGATCCTCAAACTCGTAGAAGAATCATTCTCTTCTATAGATGCCAACTTATGGGAAGAAACCATAAATGATGAAATGGACTTTTACGAGTATAATAAAACTTGGCATTTAGTTGACTTTACCTTATGGTTGTAAAACCATAGGATGTAAATGGATACAAAAGAAGAAATTAAATCTCGATGGTAATATTGAAAAGTACAAAGCTTTGTATTGTAGTTAAATGGTATGTAAAGGGAAAATGTAGATTTATTTGATACCTTTTCACCAAATACCACACGAATAACTTCCATACGTGTACTTTTTCCTTCTTACTACCATCCATGATTTAGTAGTACATCAAATGGATGTTAAAACTCGCTTTCTTAAATGGTGATTTAGAAGAAGAAATTTATATGGATCAACCTGGAGGTTTTGTTATCCCGTGTCAAGAAAATAAAGTTTGTAAACTAGATAAATATCGCATGGTCTAAAATAAGCACCTAAGCAATGGCATGAGAAATTTGATAATATAGTTAACCCACATGAATTCAAATGAATGAAAGTGACAAATGCATTTATTATAAGTTAAGATAACATTTGCACTATTATATGTTTATAATGTGGATGACATGCTTATTTTTTGGATCAAATATTCATGTTGTGAATATTGTGAAAACTTTATTAAGTGTTAACTTTGATATGAAAGATCTCAGAGAAGGTAGAGTGTAATCCTTGGTATAAAGATTACTAGGTTCTGAAAGTGGAATTTCTTTAGATCAATCTCATTATATTGAGTAAGATCTTAAAGAAAATATAATTGCTTTAATTGTAAACCCACGCATGTACTCTATGATCCTAGTGTAAAGTTGTTCAAGAACACCTGAGACTCGTGTTAGACAAACCGAGTACGCGAGCATCATTGTAGCTTTACGCATGCCATCGATTGCACTAGACCATACATAGCTTTATGTTGTGGGACTACTATGTAGGTTTACCAAGAGACCTAGTATAGAGCATTGGAATGCTATTGAAAGGGTTGGCGAGATACCTTAAGAGAACTATGAACCTTGGATTACATTATAAAAAGTTTCCCTGCCGTTTTAGAAGGATACAAATGGCGCATTGGAACACTTTATCGAAGACTCCAAAGCAACTAAAGTGGCTATATATTTAACATAAAGAGAGTCAAGCTCGAAGTCTAAGAAATAAACAATATTGGCTTAATATACGATGGAGTTTGAAATGATAGCACTAGCTATTGCTAGTGAAGAAGTACGCTAGTTAAGAAGTCTGTTAGGTGAGATCCCTTTACAAGAAAGATCGATACCAGTTGTCTTGATCCACTATGATAGTACCACGGCTATTGTAAAGATTCAGAACCATTATTACAATAGAAAGATACGACAGATACACAATACTGTTAGAGAATTTATCTCTACAAGAGCTGTAAGAATGGATCATATATGTACTAATGAAAATTTGGCTGATCCTTTGACGAAAGGATTAATAAGAGAGAAGGTTTTCAAAAACCTCGAAAGGAATGTGACTGATGCCCTTAGAATGAAGAGTCACTCATGATGGTAACCCAACTTATAGACTGGAGATCCCAAGAAATAAGTTCAATGGGTAATAACAAGTCATGAACGATATGAGATGAATCATGCTATTTATGAAGTCACAATCCCATATTGTTAAAGGGCGATGAAGTCCCAAAGCGATAGAAAGGATGAGTTAATTATTAAACTCTTAATGAAGTTCTATACTCTACGTGGAGTAAGGGAGCACGAGTTCTGAAGTACTTTGATAGACTCACCTATGTGAATGTGGAAGTACGGCCGCTTTCCTATGAAAATTTTGGGCAAAAAATTACTAGAGCATTCACTATACCGATACACGTGCAATGGCCGTAAAGCACGGCTTTTCGAACTACACCTTAGAAAGATCAGTGTGTGATGTTGTTAGAGATAGAGTTCAAAACTACGAGTGACTCTAGTATATTCTAAAGCATTAACACTACGCAAAGGTTCAAGTCGATAGACACCTTTGTTTATGCATAATCTTATACTTTTAATTGATCAAGTTGCTTTCGATGAAACTATTTTTATTTAAAATTCAAGCTGGGATTGGTTGGAAATGAATTTAAATAAAAAAATATTTTTTATTATTTTACGACCATTATTTCATAAATTATGTAACTGTATTTTCATAATTATATGGTCATTATTTTTATGACCGTTATTTTCATAATTACGTGGACCGGCATTTTTACTTAATCAAGTATTTTCATAATTACGTGGCCATTAATTTTATTAATCGCTATTCTTATAATTACGTGAACGTTACTTTTATGCATCAAGTATTTTTCATAATTATGTGGCCGCTAATTTTATGACCGCTATTCTCATAATTATGCTAATCGCTACTTTGCTTAATCGCTATTTTCATAATTATACTGCTACCACATATTTTTTCCACTATAAAAAGCGGCAATAGCCCTCATTTCTTAAGATAACTTAACAACTCAAAAACAAGCTTCTACGGTTTTCATAGCAAAATCAAAGAAAAGAAAATTGCAAATTGATTTCTCAGATTTTCGAGCAACATAAATATTTGAGAGGTGTAGTATTCCCACTTCATCACAATGAAGATCCTAGACAGAAAAAAGATTCTCGGGCTGCTTTTATCCTGGGGACGACGAGGCCGTGGTTTGCTTGCACAAACCTAGGCAGAGCCGCGAAACGTCTTAAAGAGAGCGACCTAGTCCGCGACTCAACCCAAGCAGTTCATTTCAGGTTATCGGTAATATTGTTCTTACATAGTTTTTCACATATTTGTTCCAACATTCAAGTAAAACGATTTCATGATGTATAGAATCCAGTGAAAACATGGCTTTCAAATACTCAATAAACTTCACCAATAAATTTGGTAGTCAAGGCACGAAAAGGGCAGAAAAATGCACAACAAATCCTTATAAAAAAAATTAAAATTATTTGTGTGATTTAAAGTGGTGCAAGATAAAATTGAAGTATGGTCTCAAGCAAGTTTTGCAACTAATTATCTCCAATCATCTAATTAAGTAGCGTGATTTAAATGATATGATTTTATACCTTCATTAATTTAGATTCAACTTTATAAAAGAAATATAATTTTTACTTATTTAATAAAAAAGTGACTTTAATACAAATTTTTTTTTAAAGAGTAGCGTGGTAAAAAGCTTTAAGCTTCAAATGATTCTCAAAAAGACTTCAAAAATTATAAAACAGTCTCATATATTGAATTAATATGTAAACTCCACAAACATTAAAAAAAATGACATTTGTATATGAAACTTAAGAAATACATGAACCTTTAACGGAATTGCAGTTAGTCGTCAAAAATCGGATTATCCTATTTGAGTTCTTTAAAATGAGCACGACATACAAACAGACAATCCATTTACATTAATACTTATTAGCATAACTTTAAATTAAAACATTACCATAAAACTTATGAAAATTGCTAAGAAATTTTTATTTCTGAAATGATTCATTATCCTTTATATTTTTAATTTATGATGAATTTTAGTTTTGTGAAACGATAATATACTTACACTGGAGGAGTATAACATGGGTATACATTTGATATTGCATATTTATTTTGATAATTAATATTATATATTTTTGTAATTAATTTTAATATATGTGGTTTATTTTGTTAATTAATATGGTATATTTATATTATCTATATTACAACCTAATTGCAATCATACACATGTTATGTTGTGTGTTAATATGTTGGGATAATATATGCAAAATTAAAAATAGCAACAATATTTTGTTGGTTAAAAGTTATATATCTCAGTTTTTTATAATAAAAAAAAAGTAGATAAGTTTTAGGAAAAACTGATTAGGTATGTAAAGTTTTTAGTGTTAGTTTTTTTACTATTTACAAAAAAATGCATAAGATATGGATTGTTTTCTTGTTAGTGTTTACTTAAAAACATCTATATACCACGGCGGTTAAAGAATACCAACGTATATAGAATAAAAGATTATATGTAACTACTACAGTACATTAAATTCGGTTAAAAACTGATTTTAGTTAAAATTTAATTTCGGTTCAACCTGTTAACCGAATTTACATTTAAATTTAACTCAACGCGTAAACTGACTTTAAAATATATATTGATTTTTTTTCTTCATATTTGTACTCATATTTTACTTTACTAATAACTTGTATTCGATCACATAATGTATATACAATACATATAATTATAGTTAACTTAAATTATAAATAAAATAATATTGTCAAAGTGTCATGGATTTTGTGATATTCTTATTTTATTTCAAGAAGAATAAGCTTGGTTGGCTTAGAATCATCAACATAGTGACAAAGAAACTGGACAAAAAATAGCTCGTTCATATAACAATTCATTTCCCTACATACATGAGCACGTAAACATCCATCAAACAAGGAGTCTAAACTTTAGAGACATATGAATGGAGAAATTAAAGCATTATAAATATTACTATGGTGTTGTCTTATGTTATTCAAGATTATATTCTTCTCCTGATGTTATAATTTGAACAAAGTGTTCTCTCCATTCTTCTTGTAGATCATAGCCTCACTTGTTCCAACTAAAAAAATATACGTAATTGAATTCAAAATAAGAATGTAATATCATGAATTCACAAAAAATAACTTATATATGTTAAAAGATTATTATAAGAGATTACCACATTGACACTCGAGTGATATAATAATAACCTTATCCCTTCGAAATCATATTAGCACTTTATTGATCTTTTGTCTATAAATATGAAGCTATCTGGAATCAAGTTGGTATTTTTAATGCTATAATGAGCTCTAATATGAAGTCAAGTGTAACTTTGATTTGTTACTTGACTTGGTTGAGTTTTGGTGCCCTTAAATCTGTACGTTTAAGGGCACCAAAACTCAACCAAGTCAAGTAACAAATCAAAGTTACACTTGACTTCATATTAGAGCTCATTATAGCATTAAAAATACCAACTTGATTCCAGATAGCTTCATATTTATAGACAAAAGATCAATAAAGTGCTAATATGATTTCGAAGGGATAAGGTTATTATTATATCACTCGAGTGTCAATGTGGTAATCTCTTATAATAATCTTTTAACATATATAAGTTATTTTTTGTGAATTTGAACATCTTTATTATTCAATAGTAAAATTAATAAAATTATTAATATTCGCTTGTACATACCATAGCTTTATGCCATATAAGCTTATGAGATTTTTTAAGGGCAATGCCCCTAAACTTGTTCCACAACTTCCATGCTTTACCAAAGTTTAAAACAGTTAATTTTTTATTAAATATTATAAAAAACAATATAAGAAAAATAACTAGCTATATAACTCTTACATTTCAACAACTACTTTTGTATCTTTACTCAATTCTATGGAAGTTGAGTCACAGTACCAAGTATGATTATTGAACAGATTAAGGATTATCAACATCCAATGATCTTGGCCTTCTTCAAACCTTAGTAGCCAAGGGATTATCAACTTTTGATTTTTGTCATACACTAATGCCCTATCACATAATTGTTTAGCTTTGATGCTAACATCATTCTCTTGACATTGATTGACATATGAAGAATCATAGAACATTGCTAAATGTGATGAGTGATTATGTTAAAGTTGATAATAACATGCCCTATATAAAAGAAATATATATAAGTAGTTAGATAATATAAATATAACTATATATATTCTACATAAATGAAAGAAATTTACTGATAGAGGACTCGCCTTGTCCACACTTGAATTATACTTAAATTGATCATTTGATATTCAAATAGTTGCAATATGTACTCGATCGATATATAAGTTTAACAGATGTCTACACCAAAAATTTCTATAGGAATTGGCACAGTCCATCCATCATTTATACTATATGCCCTCATAACAATAGTCATCAAAGAGCCAAGATTTCTGCTGAATTTTAAAGCATAATTATAACTATATTTTTTCCAAGGCTTCTTCTTGAATGACTTAGTGCACAATGATTGGTCACTAGACATAGATTTACCATGAGATAATTGCTTAGTATCTCTTAAATGTGTCACATTTAAGAGTTCTGTTATAATAGACTAAATAAAAAATATTATGTATGTTAGTAACAATAAAAGATATAATAAAATAATAGTAGTAAAAAAGCGTTATCTTTTAAGTAAAAAAACAGTACCACGTTAAAATTTAGAACTTGAATTGAAGGCCAAGTCACATACTGTCCAACCGCCTCTTGGACTATGGTAGCATCAGAAGGCACATGTAGTGGACAATCATGGAGCAATGATTGATCAGTTACTATTCTCCAATGATTTGGAAAATATTGATTATGACTCATCCAATCATTGCTCAATTTTTGTACCATTCCAATAGCAAGAAAGTCTGTCGATGAAGGATGTTTCAACAAACATTTCATATTCTGTAAAAAATTTAAGTGTTATATATAATAAATAAAACATATAATAAAAAATAAAAATAATAGATTATCTACACCAGAAATTAAAATCTTTCCACATATGATTCATCAAATAGAGGAGGACTCCCATGTGGGGTAGCTATTAGATGTACATTCTCACCAAAACGTTCATTGTAATGTGATTGATGGTAAGAATGCGCAGATTGCATTGGAGAAAATGAACCACTGCTTGATTGCATCTACATTCCTGACATAAAGGAAAGACCAATAGGATGACTATATCCCATACTGAATATAGGTTGAGCGCCTGTCATGGATGGTGGCATGCCTGGCATGAATGGTTGCATGCCTGGCCAATATGGCATGCCCTGATTGTAGTATGATTGTCATGTCTGAATTATTCTTTTATAGTGGAAATCTTACTTAACATTGAGGCCTTAAAGAAGTTGAGTTCTTATTCAATTTTACTATACTTCTCCTTTCTAAACATTTCAGGCTTTTGTTTTGAAATGTTAAAATACTCCATATAACCATCATATTGGCTACCTCCCTTAACATGACCAGGATGTTCGCATCCAAATGCATGATATATAACATCTTTCCCAAGCTTTTCGATTATTTCACCTATGGATATTTGTTCTTGAACAGCTCTCTATAAATAATAAAGCAAACAAACATATCATACATTATTATATCAATTATTAAAAATCATATAGACTTTGTGTCAATCGAAATTACTATCCACGTATGTATGTAGTGTTGGTTGACACGTAGAACCAACACTGCATCCTATGTGTAGCATCGGTTTTTTACCAAACTAACTTTAAATTGATTATACGTCGATTTTATCCAAAAACCGACTTTACATATCGACTTAAATGCCACACTTTGTAGTAGTGTATAATGGGTATTTATATATAATAATAAAAAGAAAAAAAAGTAACATGTTTAATAAGTAAAAAAACAAAATTAAAATGCACAATTTAAAATAATAAAAAAATAGATATATTTATATTAGAAAGACTAAAATAATCTTAAATCTAATTGTTTTAAGGTATATTATTAGTAAGTCAATGTATCTTTTTCTTGTTTAAAAAGTACCTTTTAATTATTGACCTTATTTTTGTTCATTTTACTCTTCATTATAAATAACACATATATCAGTCGTGAACTTCTAAAATAAACTTAAATCTAATCGATTTAGAGTTTAAGATTTAAAGTTTGGGGTTTAGAGTTTATTGTTTATGATTTATGATTTAGGGTTTAGGGTTTAAGGTTTATGATTTAGAGTTTAAGGTTTAATGACTAATAAATTGGTATTTTTGATAAGTTAATGTTTTTCTTATTTAAAATGTGAATTTTAATTATCGACCCTTTTATTTTTGTGCATTTTGCTCTTCAATGTAAATAATACCTATATTAGTCCCAAACACCCTTCTTCAACTCTCTAAAATTCAAAGGTGTTTTAATATCATTCAAAGAAAAAATGTTTAGACTATATAGCATGTTATTAATAAAATGCTTAAAAAAAGAGAAGTTCCTTCTAACATTTTGAATGTGAACATGCACTATTTGAAATATAATCAATTGGTCAATGACTTGTGCATATACAAACTCTTCAATTTAAACCATAAACTAATAGCGAAGTTCTTACCACCAACCTCGTACAAAACTTCATCAATGGAGGAAAATTAAATTGAACTGAGACAATTTTTTGATAATTTACCCTTGTCTTAAAGTACCTTAATAAGTCATTATTTACCTAATAAAGCACGTCTCTTCAAATTTCAAAGAATAAAATCATTTATGTCTTTAAATTTTTTAATTTCATATTTTATCGTCACGATGAAAAACTCAAATTAAATCAACATAAGCACAATCTTAAAATTTGAAAATAAATCAAATAACCAAAGGCTTAAAAAAAATTCAAAAAAACGAACTTCATTAGTCTTAAAAAAATAAGGATGAACTTAAAAACTCTGATACCAGTTTATTATAAATTGGTGAACATAGAAACAAGAGCTAAGAATCAATTTAGATTGCAAAAATTAATAATAATATATTAAAGTAAAATAATAGATAATAAAAAAATAAATATCATATAAAGATTTAAGTTGTTTAACTACTAATCAAATAGAAAATAAAAACACTAATATCCAAAATATTTCACTCTAAACCAAATCTCAAATACACCCAAATAATTGGTAACATAGAAGCAAAAATCGATAACAAATCTTGCAACAGAAAACTAAGAGATCAAATACCAAATAGAATGAGTCACGAACTCGGACAATATATGGTGAATGGGTATTCAAGAAAGTGGTCGCTTGCTCACATTGTAGCTTTGATGTTTGAACGATGGCCTTCAGTTGGTAATATGCAATATATAGGCTTTCCATATGTCTTATTTGTAATTAAATATGAGAAATGACTCACAATCAGATAAGAACTTAGTCACCTACATTACCAAGAAATCCTCGTTATCTCAAATCCTAATTTATTTAGGAGTCTTCAATACGTTTTAAGCCAAATTTATACCAAGTTCTAAACAGCAATAAATATTGCTACTAAGAAAATATCAAAGGAGAAAAGCTTAAAAAGGGGAGAATTTATGATGATCAGACCTTAGATTCCTTATCTTCTTCTCTAATACAAGCAGACAGAAAAATAAATAAAATAATCTCCGACAGGAGCAAACTTTATATACGAAAAACCTGTACTTTTATAATTAATCTGTATAAAAAGAGGATAGCTTAAAAGTGAAAGCATCGTAATTATAGCCATTTTTTTATTTATTTTGCATAATGATGGGTTGGTGACACCAATATCATTAAATTTGTGTTTTTGATACATTTTAATTCCCAAATTTTCACCTAGTATACTTAGGTCATATTTTTAGAAGAAGAAAAAAAGTAAACTTTAATCCAAAATTTAAGGACTAAAACCTCCCATTTAAGTAATGCTCAAATACTAAAGTGTCCCAAAGACAAAAAAAATATGTATTATTATACTCATGTATGTGTGTTGGTTTTTCATGTACAAAATACAGTGTTTATTTATTTTACTTAATATTCTGTCTTTCTTGTTATAAGATTGTTTGCTGAGAATCAATAATATATACACTAGCATAATTAGATACACTCTATATGTGAGAATATTATCCCATAATATGGGGTTAGTTTTCATAGCATGCATGCTAGGTTGAGCTTGCCGACGTTGCCACTCGTTTTTTAGCTAGGTTTCGGTGTTGGTATTTATAAAAATTATTCAATAATGTTTTGTATGAAAAAAAATTATTTTTGGATCCTCGATAAGGTAGCTTTCCAAGAGCTTTATCACCCCCTCGACATCGCTATGGTGAGGTGGTTTGTGAGGTGCATAGTAAGGTTGGTTGACTTTTGGTAATTCTTTATAAATAACCCTATAAATTAGTTCAATTAATTCAAAAATTCTACTAATACTCTCACAAAATTTTGGATCATGTTGAATTCCATTTTCACTCATTACCTTGATTGTATTTCGATAATAGTGATCTTTCTGTGAGCATAAAATAGTGTGGTAGACTATTTTATAATATTTGTGAGAATTTTGTTGTGATAGTGGACTGAGTTGAGTTATTTGAGTTCTAATATCATTAGCCATGTGCGATAAGAAATTGGTTGTGAGTACTTCTTTGGTTGTGTGCAATAAGTGAATGCTTGATTTTATCAAATCGTTAGTTATATGTGTTACATGGATTGACTATGTGTCCCATGTAAGAGATTTGTGGTGGAAAGTGATTCCATAGTGATTATTGGGTGTTCTTGCTCAAGGGTTGTTTTGTTGATTGTGCATATAACACATTATTAATCTTTGGTTTTTGATCACACCACATTAGGTGGTGTTGGCTTTGGTGGAGAGTAGGGTTCCTATGTCAAACAAGCTTATTACGGAGGTATCAAGTAAGGGTAGTAATAGGCCGTTCAAATAGAAGTCCTAACTAATAAATGTAATAGTGGTTTTATTTCTGTCAAGGTTGTAATTGTTTTATTACTTAGTAGATTGTTGTTGTTGATTGGTTGCCTGATATTACCACATAGATAGAGTTTCTATATGATTCTATCTCGTTACATCGCTTGTTGTGCTAGTACAATATGTGTTTAAGATGTGTATGTTCCAACATATTAAAACTTAAACTGATTAAAAAGTTTTTATTGTTTACCTACTTTCTATCTATTAAAAAATATCTATGTACTAAAAGCTATCTGCTTATTTGATATTGTGTTTTATAGTTTCTACAGCATGTTATATTTAAGTGCTTTATTTTCTGTTCTTACGAGTTAGGGATGAGCTCTTGAGAAGTTTGTATCTCCTTACCCTAATAATGAACGCGGTAGCAAACGTTTTCAAAAAGCTTAGGTATTTTTTTTGTACATAACGTCCTAAACGTTTAAAATATTGGTACTTAAATATATCAGTTGAAAATTTAGAGATCAAATGTTTCAAATATAGGGACAATAGAGGTACTTTTTTATTTTTAACCCAAATGTAAAGGTATCTATGTAGTCAAAAAATTCACAAATGTATTTGGTGTCAGTGTTCCATATACGTTGAGTTCAGGACTAATATAGGTATTATTTGCAATGAATAGAAAAATGGGCAAAAATAGTGGGCGAGTAATTAAAAGGCACATTTGAAACAAAAAAATATTGAGTTATCAATAATACCCTTTTATTGGTTCTAAATCTTAAATCTTAAATCCTAACCCTTAAACTCCAAATCCTAAATTATAAACTTTAAAACCTAAATCATAATAGTGATTTTTTTATAAGCATAACATAGTGTGGTAGAGGCCACAAAGCCACAAACAATCCACAATGATCTAGATTTTGATATTAATTTCTTAGATAAGAGATCGTCGATCTCTTTTCTGCAAAATTGTTCAAGGTCCTTAATCATTTAAATAGGTCTTGATTTTGTGGGAATGTCTCTTTCATTGAAGGTTGGTTCACATGGTAAATCTACCATATGTTCTTTTCTATCTTAGAAAGCACTAGGTAAGTCAGAACAAACTTCCTTCTCAAAAGATTTTTGGAGTTTGGAGATTTTATCTTGAATCTCCAGAATTTGAAGTTCTTTCTCAATGGTATGAGATTGAACTTTGGATTTGAAATAGAGAATGTCCTTTTCTCCATGCTTAATAAGAACAGAAATCTCCTTTTGATGGATGGAATTTTCTTTGATAAGGTTGAGATTCTTAGATTTTGGTTCTTCAATGAAGGGAAAACTAAAGGTTTTCTCTTCAATTTTGAAAATATCTTATCATTTTTCACAAGATATGGGGTAATGATATTCATGAAAAGAGTTCCTAATATGACCGGATAGCTTTGTGGGCTCTATATTTAAATGCTCACATTAAAGGACAATTTCTTTGTGGTCTCTATGAGCTTCAAGGTAGCACATTTTTCAATAGTGTTTCAATTTCATCCTCCTCATATTTAGTATCTGATGTTGCTCACTTTTGTTTTATGAATGATGCATGGATGCGTCCCTTGAAAATGCAGGGTTTGCTTGATAGTCAGTAATTCAAGCTCTTTATGAACGATTTGGTATTTTTGAAGAGTCAGTTTGTTGAGTTCTATTAAAAAAGTGCCATAGTAAGGCATTATACTATATGTCGTACACCATATCGAGATGGGGTTGCAAAAAATTTTGCTTGACTATTTTGGTAAGGATGTATTGCCTATTATTTCATGAAGTTTTGGGTAAGTCCTTTTAGATTGAAGCTTATAACTTATGTTATTCTGTGAATCAATCTTCGTTGATTGCATTTGTCTTGAATACTTTGTATTATAAAGAAAATTATGTCTTGGTAGTTAAAGACAACAGAATTAGTAAGCATGTGGAGCTTGAGGGTAGATTTACTATTACAAACTTTTAATAGACAAATTAGATTATTCTGCTAATTATTTACTAGAGGAATAACTGGAGCAGTCATATTGTATAGTCGTTAGTAAAAGGCAATTTTGGAACCCTCATTGGCTTCATGTTGGTTCATTGGTTAATTTGTTGCTCTTAGTTATGACATTCCATATGCTAATGCTATTAGAAATTTGTTATGTGCTATGGTTTGTACTTGTTTTAATATTTCACATGTTTTAATATTTCACATGCGATTTTTGTTGCCATTTTTTTATGAGCAACTTTTACGACGGTTCTTTCAAAACTATGAAAAGAAATTTGATTGGTACTATGAATATCGGCTTAGTTTTTGGTATGAGCTCTGACACTAGCTATGATGTTATTGATTTTATGGACTCCATTTGTGCTAGTAATTTTACTAGAAGTTTTATAATAAATCTTCTCTTCACTTATTATTGTGCTGTCAATTGATTGAGGATTTTGTAGTCTATAGTTGATTTGTATACTATATAAGTAAAGTATATAGCAATAGCAAAAGAAATGAATAAAGTTGTTTTGTTTGAAAGTTTGGTTTGTAATGTGAGTTTATTGTAGAATATTTTCATCGTATTTTGTGATAGTCTAAATTTGATTCATTTTACCTATAATATATATCTTGAGAATACCAAACACTTTGGTATCAGATATTACTTTGTTGATGACATTATATTTAATAGTATTATTATTGTCAAAAAGATAACAACTTAAGAGATTCCAACAATTGTGTTGACCAAGCGTGTTTCTATTGATAAGTTTACACTTTGTCTAGATTTAGTTTATATTTGCAGTAGATGATTGCCCTTTGTGGCTTTGGGTGATGTACATTTGTTGTTTGGAGAATTTATATTGGGAATTTGTCTATATAAAGTATATTTTATATCATAGTTTGAAAAAGGGTTAAAGTCAATTTTAGTTTAAAAATTGGCAAATTAAAACTCATTCAACATTTTACCGGTCAAATTTTTTTTTCTCTTTCCTTCTTCTTTTTCCAACTCAGCATTCCACTCTCTTCTCTCTCCTTCCTTTTTTCCAACTCACCATTCCACTCTCTTCTCTCTCCTTCCTTACTTTCCACCACTATTTTTTTTTCTTTCTTCTTATTTTCCAAAAGAAAACCAAAAATAAAATACTCATATCTACCAATTTTTAATAAATAATAATGTTCATTTTAATTATAAATAAAAAATAATAAAAATGATTTATATTTATATAATAAAAAAAATATTTTTTATAACAAATAACTTATCAAAATCTTATTATAAAATAGTTTAAAATAATAATAATATATTATAAAATTTTAAATTATTAAAAACTTTACTAAATAGTTACAATAATTTTTCATAAAAATTATTGACATTTTAAAAAATAAGTTATTTAAGATTAAAAAAAATAAAAATAGATTACATTGTAACACATATCTCTAATATTATTATAATTTTAATTATTACTAAGATAACAAATATTTATTAATAATAATTTTATTTAACTATTAAAATATAATTAATTAGATATAATTTATATATTTTATTATATTAATAATAAAAATAATAATTTATTAGATAATATTTTGACGCAAAATTTACGATATAATGTTCTATGTTTGTATTGTATTTTGTATAAAGTTTGATATATATAAATATTATTTTTATATCATAATTATAATTATATTTATTAATAATAATAATGTATTATATTATATTTAAAATTAATTATAAATTTATAAGATATTAATATTTTTTATGTTTATAATAATTATGTTTTGTAAAATGAGATTTTTTTTATTTTTTTTAAAAATAATTTTTAAAAAAAATAAGTATTCAAGTTTAAGGTTAAATTTTGCCCAAACTAAAACACAATTCAACCATTTTCTAAACTATTACATATGATATGTTTTTTATAGACAAAATCACATAAATATATAAATATTTATTGTTATACATACTATATATTTAATATTGTTATAATCTATTTTTTATATATTTATTAATTTATATTATTTAATTTTTAAATTATTTTATCAATTTATATAGATATGAAACTATATTATTCAAGTTGGGAAATAAAATTAAAAATATTAAAAGTTAAAAAACCTACACAAAAATTAATTCTCAAGTTATAAGTCAAATTTTGACTCTTTTTAAACTATAACACCAATACTCCTTTTTTAAAAATATTATATGAGATATGACCATTTTGGACAAAACCCCATTTATATTTGAAGAATTTTATTTTGTTTTGAGTCAAGGTGAAGATTTATTATATATTTGGCTTAAAACATTACGAAGACTTCTAATTAAATTAGGGTCGAAGATAACGAGAATTCCTTAGTAACGTAGGTGACTAAGTACTTATCTGATTATGCGTGTGTGTATATATATATATTGCACATCACCAACTAAAGGTCGATCATCAAAAGCTATAATGTGAACAAACTACATGTTAATGAGTTAAGAGAGTTAATAACAACTAACATGTAAGTTGATAGTATTTTTGTAATATATATAAAGGATTATATATTGTATATCACCATTTGAAGGCCCTTATCATCAAAAGCTACAATGTGAGCAAACGATATGTTAATGAGTTAAGAGAGTTAATGACAAGTTAAATGTAAGGTAATAGTATTTTTGTAATATTTATAAAAGATAATAATATGAAAGTAATAAAAAAATCGGTGATATCTATATAATATTTATAAAATTTAATAATATAAAAATAAAAAAAAAAGATTTAATAGTATTTTTGTAACCTTAAATATACAGTGTTATAAAAATCTATTTACTTTAATATATATAATGTGGGTGAGAATATAAGCTATTAGTTATGATAAGAAAATAGTTTAATCTTTTTAATATTTTTTTAACTATTTAGTTCTTTTGCTTTGAAAACATGATAATACAAAGATAAATAACAAATTTTTCATTTTATTTTTATAATTGTTATTAAGATATCAATTTCATATAATAAAATATAATAATGACTTCAAAATTAACAAAAAAATTAAAATTTGATAATTTAACTTTTGCTCACATTTTCGTTACAAAATTAAATTAAATTAATTTAATCACCTTTAAGGATTAGTTTTTAAGATTTAAGTTTAATTTTAACATTTTAGGGTTTCGATATCACTATGGTTTTCAATGTTCATTATATTTTTAAACATGTAAATAACATATTTTTTTTTGTTATACCAAAAAAATGAGAACAAAAATAATACTCTTAGATTTTATAAGCACAAAAAATAACACTCCTTCTATTCACCTTATATATTTTCACTATTAAAAAAAAGTCTAACACATCATTTTATTTTAAATATCGTTCAATTAAATACTATTAAATTAAACTATAACTATTTAGACCAATTCAATATTACATACCTTTCGATTAGAACCGTAAGTTATTATTTTTATTGTTATAAATTTTAAAAATGCTATTTTTTATAATTTTCAAAAAAGCACTTTCGTCACATGAAAGGAACTCAAGTGAAGCTATATTTGTGGAAGGGATTATGTCATACCATAAAAGCTTTCCATTTTATCATCAGAGTTTATATTTTTTATATAACATATAAAATTTGTTGATTTTCGTAACTTTATCTTCAATTTTTAATACGAGACCAACTTCTTCTTTTGGTGCTTACTAGATCATATATATATATAACATTGCAAGTTGTTTTTGGCTGCAAGAGATCAAGATAAAAGAGCAACCAAAACAAGCTTCTCTGTATTGCAGAACACAGATACTTAACATATATATATAACAGTCATTTAGATCCTCATATGCTAGTAGTGCACACCAAAGCTAAAATGATATTGTAGTTTACTAGAGACACCCCAGTGCAGACAGGAAACAAACTAAGCGCAAAGCACAATAAGAAAGGAACAAAATAAAAACTGATCATAATTGCAAATCATATAAATAGAAGGAAGCAAAGAAAGCAGTTAGTAAGACCGAGATGTTGAAATCCGATCCTTGATATCACCCACAATTAGCCTACAGTTTTGAAGCTTTTGGATGCTTGCATTGAGCGATGCACGCTTAGAAGAGACCATTGAAGATTCTCCCATTATCTTCTCAATCCCACCACCATAAGGTCCCATTGCTTCTCTAACAACTTCCATCTCCAATTCCTTATCCACAAGATTATGAACACTAAATTGCAAATGCATAGCCACAGAATCAACCATTCTTCTCAAAACAATTTCCCAATAAGAAACAACTCTCATCCTCAAGTCAAAAGCCTCATCCAAATGACCGGTATGTTCCCTAAGGGGTTCCCGGTCAATCTCTCCAAATCCTTTTAGGGATACATTTCTAAGCAGATAATCAGACGTTCTTACTTTAGAGGTAAATTCATTACGTTGTGTCATAAGGTTTTCCCATTTTGATACATACTCAGGATTACATGTGTAATCAGTCCTTTTCTCCATCTCAACAAGCTCGAAAACCCAATTAAGAGATTTTGCTTTCATCTTATCTATAAGATTGTTAGCAGCTCTCTTAGTACATGACTGAAGCTGTTGGTAATGCTCAACATGTTGAATCAGAACAGTCATTACCACTTTTCTGATATAATCCCATAAATTTTCAACAAATGAAATTGGCAAAATTGATATTCCTGTTACCTTTTTCTTCATTATGGTAAGAAAGGCATTGCGGGAAAGGAAATTAGGCAGAGCAATAGCCTTTGCTTCTTCCAGAATTGCAATCTCTTCCATTAAGAAGTTGTGTTTTGGATCACTTTCAGTAGCTCTGTGAAGTTTATCATAGAATTCATCAAGCTTCTCAACCAACCTAGCAGTACAATGCATGCTAATTTCATCCGGGTATTCATCAAATTCACCTCTCACTAAGATTTTTCTCAGAGAATCCTTTACAGCTCCAATGATCCTCATAAAAGTTGCTGTAGCTTCTGCAGTAGAAGATATTTGTCTAGGCAACTTAGTGATTTGTGCATTATTATAAGTCAGTTTCTCCATAATCTTTTCATCAATCAATGGCAGATTTTTGTCTATACTTTTTGCTTGAATTTGAACCAATTTTTCAGCCAAAATAGGAACACCGACCATTGATTTATCAATCATGGATAAAAGTGGATGATCTTTAAACAGTCTAGCTTCCTCAACACGAGCCTCCTCATAAGTTTCATTCCCAATACGATTCCTGACACAGATATAACCAAGTCCAATATGAACATCATCTGCCGTTACTTTCTCTAGCAAGCCTTCAGGAGCCTTATCTGCCTTTGTGACAACAGCAAGAGTCCTCTCACCTGTTTTGTCAACACTCTGTGACATCCTAATAGACTCACAAGTTGGAAAATCAACAGTAGCAGATAAAACATTAAGAATAATGCTCTGTTCTTGGGTTATATACTCCATAATTATATTCCTAATTTGATCGTATATGTTTTCAGGCTGACCATGAACAGGGACTCTAGTGATTCCAGGAAGATCAACCATTGTTAGATCAGGAACACCCATCTTATTCACTTCCAAAGTTAATGGGGTGTGAGAGATTCCTTTCCCATCTCCCGCAATCTCTTTGGTTGCGAGATCAATAGCTTCTGGAACTTGGTCTTCAGAGGTAGGGACAATTTTTTCATTGTACCTCAAAGAAAGCTGAGGTTCAGGAGAAGAATGGTTCCGAAGCTTCATAATGAGAGGAACTGTTGGAAAAGATGAAATTTAAATAAAAATATTTTGTTGGAAAATGTGCATTGTGTAACATTGCTTTTTTCCATTATTTTCATTGAGTTTAAATAGTGAAGATTTCTTTTATGTGGGATTAGAAGCCATGCGTTTTGTGGAAAACCTAAAAGAAAGCGATACCACATCGCAAATGTCACCGTCGCCGCCTGTCCTTACCGACAATAGCCGTATATCTTATATATATATATATTTTTTGAGAGGAAAAAAATTACCGTTTTATTTATTATTAGAATATATGGTAGTTTTGTTTTATTTATTAAAAGAGAAAAATTTCTTTATTATTGTTATTCATAAAATATATATCCAGATTGTCAGATTACTACTTTCATTACGTAATTTTCAGATTCTCTTAAATCCGGAGACATTATGTGTTTATTCATAATTGCTACCGCGGTTTCTAAAATCTATAAAAGGAGGCTTGACTGCGATACAATAATCATACCAATGATCTCTCACTACGAAAAAAATTCTCTTTACAATTTCTAAGTTTTTTTTTAGTTTTAACCGAGCAACAAATTTTTGGTGTAGCATTCGTAGTCTCGATCGGTGAAGTGCGAGAGATTAAGATTACAAAATTTTTTATCCGCAGGGCAATTTGTGTTTGCTTACCTGAAAAAGCGGCCAGCGAAAGCGTCTTAAAGAAGCGACGCCCAAGCAATGATTACTTTGAAGTTATCGGTAATATTGTTCTGTTTTTATAAACTTGATTCGATTTTAAGAGCAATTCAATCTGCGGTACTCTGAAATGATAGTCATCTAAACAAACCATTTCGTTTTGAGGATTACAAAAAGATGGAGACAAAAATGTTTTTCTTAACAAAAAAAAGTTTCTTAGTTGTTTACCCGAATACACCAATCCTCACCGAGAAAATTTGAAACTAAAGATTTAGGCCTGGATTGAAAATGATTTTCTATGCAAAAACTATATTCTTAATGGTTTAGCCGATGACTTGTATGATTATTATAATTGTGATAAATCTGCTAAGGAAATTTGGGAAGCAACGAAAATACGGCGTTGAGGAAAATTTGGTACTAAGAAGTATCTTTGTTAGTAGACACGTGAAGTTTCAAATGATTGATGGCAAATCGGTTGAAGCTCAATCACGTGAGCTGCAGAAGATAGCACACGAAATAACCACGAAGGTATGGCTTTAGATGAACAATTTCAAGTAGTCATTGTTATAATAGATAAATTACCCACTTGCTTGGAAAGATTTTAAGAATACACTTAGGCATAAAACTAAGGAATTTTCTTTAGAAAGTCTTATAACCCGTTTAAGAATAGAAGAAGAAGCTTTCGAAAACAAGACGAAAGAGATGAAGTACTCGTAGTCTCGAATAATAGTACCAATAAGAAACCGTCTACAATTACAAACCTAAAGGTAGAAATATGAAAACTCCTAATCGTAGTAATAATCAAAACCGCATGACCACCAAAATAGAAATAGAAACTATCCTCCCAAGGAATGGACCTCAACCAGCAAGGAATAACACATTCATGTGTTATAGTTGTAATAGACGACGGCCACTTGGCTAGGGAACTAGAACGAGGAATCGTCACGCCCACGAACCTTACCGAAGATCAACTTATTGCTATGATATCTGAAGTCAATTTTGTTGGTGGATCCGAGGGGTGGTGGATAGACCGCGGCTTCTCGCCACGTGTTTGCTATGATCGAGACATGTTCAAATCCTATTCGATTCGAGGATAAGAAAGTGTTCTTTGGTGACTCCCACTCCACTTAGAGTTCTTTAAAATCTTGGTGAGGTGGTTTTGAAATTTACCTCTGGAAAACATCATCTTGAAGGATGTCTGCGTACTACAGAGATGAGAAAGAATTTAGTTTCGGGGATATCTTCTTAACAAAGTTTGGGTTTACTCGAACTATAGTGGCTGATTTATATACTATAACTAAAAATAATATATTTGTTGGGAAAGTCGCCACGATGGCATGTTCAAATTAAATGTTGAAATTAATAAAACCTCTTCTTACCTTTATATGTTGAGTTCCTTTAATATTTGGCATGCTAGACTTTGTCATGTTAATAAACGCATAATAAAGAACATGAGTAGCTTAGAACTAATTCCTAAACTATCTTTAAATGATTTTTGAAAAATGTGAATTTTGTAGTCAAGCTAAAATAACCAAAACTTCACGTAAACCGCATTAGTTAGAGAATACGAACCTTTAGAATTAATTCATTCGATATATGTGAACTTGATGGAAATTTAACAAGAAATGGGAAACGCTATTATTTTATAACTTTTATAGATGATATGCTCAGATTACACTTATGTATATCTAATGAAAAATAAAAGTGAAGCATTTGATATGTTTAAAATATTTAAGGTGAGATTGAAAATCAACTTAATAGAAAAATAAAAAGGTTTCGAAGTGATAGAGGCTATAGAATATGATTCCAATATCTTGAATGACTTTTATAAAACTAAATGGAATCATTCATAAAAAAGCGTACCTTATTCTCCTGAAATGAATGGCAAAGTTTGAAAGAAAAAATAGAACTTTTCTTGAATCGGTTGTTGGAATTTTATTAAACTACTGGATGCTTTGCCTCGTTGGTGGGGAGAAATTTTATTAACCGTGTCATATGTGCTAAATAGAGTGCCTAAATCTACAAATAAAATTTCACCCTATGAAATTTTGAAAAATAAGAAACCTAATTTAACTTATTTTAAAACTTGGGGTTGTTTAGCCTATGTTAGAATCCACGATCCTAAAAGAAATAAACTTGCTAGTAGAAGCGTATGAATGTGTATTCATAGGATCTGTGAATAGTAAAGCTTATAAATTCTATGACTTAAAAGATCAGGTAGTTATAGAATCAAATGATCTTGACTTATGAATATAGGTTTCCACTTTAAATTTAAGAATAGTGGGGGCTCGTCTTCTAGTAGTTTACCTATAACTAGAACTAGTGAACAATGAAGAATTAAACACTTGAAATTAGAAGAAGTAAACGAGCTCGAACCGCCAAGGATTTTGGGTCTGATTTTTATGCTTATACCTTAGGAAAGATCCCACGAACTATTAAAGAAGCATTATCTTCTTTAGATGCCAACTTTATGGGAAGAAGCCATTAATGATGAAATGGACTCACTTGAGTATAATAAGACTTGGCATTTAGTTGACTTACCTCACCAGTTTGCAAAACCATTGGATGTAAATGGATACTAAAAAGAAATTGAAAACTGATGGTACTATTGAAAAATATAAAGCTCGTCTTGTAGTTAAAGGATATAAGCGAAAGGGAAAATGTAGATTTCTTTGATACCTTTTCACCAGGTTACGAATAACTTCCATACGTGTACTTTTCTCTCTCATTGCTATCCATGATTTAGTAGTACATCAAATGGATGTTAAAATTGCTTTCTTAAATGGTGATTTAGAAGAAGAAATTTATATGGATCAACGCGAAGGTTTTGTTATCCCAGGTCGAAAATAAAGTTTGTAAATTAGATAAATCTCTTTGTAATTCTAAAACAAGCACCTAAGCAATGGCATGAAAAATTTGATAATCTAGTTATCTCACATGGAATCAAAATAAATGAAAGTGACAAGTGCATTTATTATAAATTAGAAGATAATATTTGCCTTATTATATGTTTATATGTGGATGACATGCTTATTTTTGGATCAAATATTTATGTTGTGAATAATGTCAAAATGTTGTTAAGAGCTAATTTTGATATGAAAGATCTTGGAGAAGCGAGTGTAATCCTTGGTATAAAAATAACTAGGTACGAAAATGGAATTTCTCTAGATCAATCTCACTTCGTTGAGAAGATCTTAAAGAAATATAATTACTTTAGCGTAAACTGCGTATACTCATATGATCACAGTGTAAAGTTGTTCAAGAACAGGAGGCAGGTGTTAGACAAAGCGAGTATCTGAGCATCATTGGTATCTTACGTTATCTTCTTGATTGCACTTACCAGACATAGCTTATGTTGTGGGACTACTATGTGAATTTACCGCAGTGACCTAGTATAGAACATTGGAATGCTATTGAAAGGGTTATGAGATACCCAAAGAGAACTATGAACCTTGGATTACATTATAAAAAGTTTCCCAACATTTTTAGAAGGATCATCGATGCATTGGAACACTTTATCGAGGAAGACTCCAAAGCGACTAGTGGCTATATTTTTAACATACTGGTGTTGTTTCTGGAAGTCTAAGAAGCAAACAATATTGGTTCAATCTACATACGGAGTCTCGAAATGATAGCACTAGCTTTGCTAGTGAAGAAGCGATCTGGCTAAGAAGTTTGTTAGGCCGAGATCACTTTATGGGGAAAGACCGATACCATTTGTCTTGATCCACAAAGCGATAATCTGCATGCTATTGCAAAGATTGAACCGATTACTACAACGGTAAGAGACGGCAGCGGTCATTAAATGGCGTAATCTTGTTAGAGAATTTCTCTCAACGGGAGCGGTAGAGTGGATCGTATCGTTACGATGAAAATTTGTGAGATCCTTTGATGAAAGGATTACCAAGAGAAAAGGTTTTCAAAACCTCAAAAGGAATGGGATTAATGCCGCTTAGAATGAAGAGTCACTTATGATGGTAACCCTTGACTTATGGGGGAGTGGAGATCCCAAGAAATAAGTTCAAAGGGTAATAACAAGTCGTGAAGTGATATGAGATGTATCGTGCTATTAATCAAATCTCATTCTATATTGTTAGAAGCGTAAGTCACAGGCGATAGAAGAGGATGAGTTATTTGTTAAACTCTTAATGAGTTCTATACTACATGTGGAGTGGAGTGCGTAACTACGAGTCTGCTGATAGACTGTACATGTGAATGTGGAAGTGTGGCCGCTTCCATGAAAATTTTTGGGCAAAATTTACTAGAGCGTTCACTATCTTGGGATACACGTGTATGTAAAGCCGTGGGCTTTTTCGAACTACACCTTGGGAAGGTTGTGTGTGTGATGATTGTTAGAGATAGAGTTCAAAAACTACGAGTTACTCTAGTATATTCTAAAAAGCATCAACACTATACAAAGGTTCAAGTCGATAGACACCTTTTAGCTTATGCATGCACGATCTTATAATTTCAATTGATCGGTTGCTCGATGAAAAAATTATTTTTATATAAAATTCAAGTGAGGGGATTGTTGGAAAAGATGAAATTTAAATAAAAAAATTTTGTTGGGAAATGTCCTTGTCACACATCGCTTTTTTACGTTATTTTAAAGAGGTTTAAATAGTGAAAGAGTTCAATTTATTCGCGATTGGGCGGCACGCCACTTTTGTGGAAGGAGAGACTGAGCAAATGTGATCAGCACGCCTTGTCGCCGCACACGCCCGCCGTCTGTCAAAGCCATGCCAAGCCGGCCGTGCCAAATCTTGAGTCCGTGTCCGTGTGCGTGTGTGTGAGGTGAGGTGGTATTTTCTTTTTTGATAAGGAAATTTTTTTTTACAAAATGGTTGTTATATATATATATATATTTTTTTTTTTCAGAAAAAAATGACCGTTATTTTCTTTTATTAAGAATATGGCCGTTTGTTTTATTTATTCACAAAAAGCCGATTGCTTTCGTATTTATTCATAAAAATATATCAGATTGCTCCGGTCTTTCTTCATTACTCGAGTGCCGTTACGCTCTTAAATCCCAGACATTATCGTTTTATTCATAATTGCTACGGTTTCTAAAATGTTTATAAAAGGAGGGCGGCTTGCCTTCATTTGATACATAACCAATCAACAATCATCTCCACTACGAAAAAATTCTCTACAATTTCTAAGTTTTTTTTAGTTTTCCGAAGCGAACAAATTTTTCGGGTGTAGCATTCGTCTTGTCGGTCAAGGTGTGAAGTTAGAGGCAATTAAGATTAGGTTGTTTTATCACCAGGGCAAGCAATTTGTGTTCTTGCCTTAATTAGCAGAGTACGAAACGTCTTAAAGAAAGCTGACGTAGCAACTCAACCGGCGATTCTTTGAGTTATCGGTAATATTGTTCCTACACTGCTTTTATAAACTTGATTCAACAGGAACCCTCGTACAAATGCCTTGTCCACGAGGAAGACTAATTCCAGCAAGTGATTCAAGAACACTAGACTTTCCAGATGATTGGTCACCAACTACAACAATAGTGGGAAGTTGTATTCCTTCTTCTATCACATTTAGGGTTCGGAGTTTGTCGACGGCATCAAGAAGGGGACGAATGTTGGAATCGTAAGAGGAAGCAATTGGGGCATCAGGTGGTTTTGGTATTTTAGGGGAGCTTTCTTCTTCATCCTGGTAAATCACTGTACAAGTACTCATTTCAGTACTACTATTCTCTAACAAGGCTGCTTGTTTTTCACAATACATTTCAACAGAAAAACAGTGGAAAGGAAATTTTGGAAAGTTGACTGAACAATACACGGGTCAACAAGTGATGCTGGTGAACGAAGATATCGAAACCATGTATCACTTATTTATACTTGAAGCTACTGTTTAACCTCAGAAAGCTCCCCGTGTCGGTATATATATATATATATCATCTGATTTAAAATATATTAATATTAATTATTATTTGTTTTAAATTAATGTTAAAAAATTATTTTGTTAGTTCTGAAAACGATACTCTTTTATCAATTTATTATAAAATTATAATAATGTATAATTATAATTTTGCACCAATCAATTTTTATGGCAAGAAAATCAGTAATTATCACAAATATATTTACTACATTAAAGATTGAAAACATGAAGATACATTATCATCTACGTCATTAAAAAAACTATCAGTAGAAAAAAAAACAAAGAGAAATAAAGACGTAGAATCTATATCTTTAATCATAGATTATGTTGATTAAATTTAATAAGTATTTAAAAATTATTTATATTAGTTGATTATTCATTTTAAAATATTTATTTTTAATAACTAAATCATTATTATATTAAATTTTTTATTTTAATAATTGATTAAAATTATAAAAAAAAAGATTTTGTTTTTTCAAATAATAAATAATCAAAGATGATGTATTGCGAATCTAAATTATATTCTAAACAGCAGATAAATTAATATAAATATTTATTCTTAATTTCCTATCAATGTATGCATAAATGACATGCATAAATAAATATTTAATATAAATAATATGCATGTAATTAAATAAATAATAATATGATTTATTTGTATTATATGAAATTGAGAATAAATATTAAATATGTTTAAAAATTAATTAGAAAATGATGGTTGTCAAAATTATAAAACTTATATTATTATTATTATTATTATTATTATTATTATTATTATTATTATTATTATTATATTTAAAATAAAAAACAATGACAGAGTGCAGAACGAAAGAGGGAACAAATTTGTTTTGTTTTTTACGAGGCAATTTTCTTTTAATTCTTATAAAAAAAAGTAATGTAAATTTATTTAAGTTAAATTTAATTTTTAATTTTTAATATGAATTAATTTTTTTTATTTTAAAAAAAAATATATAATTTAATTTTAAATATATTTAATTTTTTATATTAATTTAAATTATTTTTCTTAATATTTGTTTGATTTATTATGAATTTAATACTTTTAATTAATTTGCTATTAATTAAATAATTTTATTATTATGATTTATTATAGAAAAAATGAATTATCGGATAAATCTAAAATATTTTGGTATAGATAAATATAAATATCGAAAAACTTGTATAAATCTATGTAGTATTAAAATTATTAGTCTTAATATTTTTTTATTTTATTAAATTACATATTTTTATGTAAATTAATTAACAAAAATGTTTTCAATTGACACTCAAATGAGGTTTTTGGATGATTTTTTGTAGATTACTAATAAAGAAAGAAAATTAAATTTAATTAATTAAATGAATAAAATATAACAAGGGATTAAATAAAATTGATTTTTTAGAAATTTTCTTGTTATTAATTCGATATTTAAATAACATTTTTATTTAAATTTTGGAAAGTTGACTGAACAATACACGGGTCAACAAGTGATGCTAGTGAGTGAACCTCGAAATCATGTATCACTTATTTATGCTCGAAGCTACTGTTCAACCTCTGAAAGTTATATATATATATATATATCATCTGATTTAAAATATATTAATATTAATTATTATTTGTTTCAAATTTTTAATTTTATAAAATAAAAGAAAATTAAATTTTTAAATATAAAATTTTAAGTTATTTTTATTATAATTAAAAAATTAATATTAAAATATTTTATAAAATGATTTACAGAAACACTCATAAAATAAATAATTAATTTATTTGTTATTTTAGATTTTTAATAATAAATAAATATATAATAACTATTATTTTAAAAATAATAAAATACAAATATAATATAAATATGTGTAATTTATTAGTATATTGATAATAATTATATAATTTTATTTAACAAATATAGCATAATAATATATGAGCTTGTTCAATTAATATTTTTTTTAATTAAGAAATTAACCTTACATAAATTATAGATATGACTTGATTAAATTTAATAAATATTTTTACGTAAATATTATTTATATTAATTGATTATTCATTTTTTAATTGATATAAGATATGATATGATATCGACTTAAAAATTATTAATTCAATAAAAATATAATAGGTTTATAAATAAATTGATGGAAAATTAATTAAATAGATAATGATTAAGTGTATGAATTATTACCTTTAATATAATAAAAATATTTATATTATATAAAATAATTATTTATTAAAATTTATTAATTATATAAATATTTTGATATTCATTTATTTAAAAAATTAATAAAATATTATAAGATATGTATTTATTATATAAATATTTGATATTAATTATTTAAAAAAACTAACAAAAATAAAAAGAAAAAAAAGATAGTAAACCAAAATCAGGCTTTTTATATATGAAGATATATAAGTACAGGATTGATTTGGATTTGAGGTAAGATTAGAACTGAATTAATAAAGTAGATTTTTAGAAAATAAAAATTGATCTAATTCAATAAAATCAATCCAAACCAAGGACTTTGGATGGGGTGGATTGGTTCCAATATTTTAGGTTTTTTATTTTTTTATGATTTTCAATTTTGTTAAAATATTTATTTTTAATAACTAAACAATTATTATATTAAATTTTTTATTTTAAAAATTAATTAAAATTATAACAAAAAGTATTTTGTTTTTTTTTTCAAATAATAAATAATCAAAGATGATGTATTACAAATCTAAATTATATTCTAAATAGCAAGAAAACTAACATAAATATTTACTCTTTAATTTCGTATCAATGTATGCATAAATGACATGCATAAATAAGTACTTAATATAAATAATATGCATGTAATTAAATAAATAATAATATGATTTGAAATTGAAAATAAATATTAAATATGTTTAAAAATTAATTAGAAAATGATGGTTTTAAAAATTATAAAACTTATACTATTATTATTATTTATTTAATAAAATGATTATATTTAAAATAAAAAATATATAATATAATATTATTTAATAAAATGATTATATTTAAAATAAAAAATATATAATATAATATAAATATGAATTAAATCAATTTTTATAAAAAAATTAATATTAAGAAATTATTTAACTTGTCGATGTTATAATTTAAATCCAATGATAATAAATAATATAGATTGGGTTGGTTTAGATTAGGAAAAATTTCAATGATATCTCTCACGTTTAGCATATCTTCACGTATGCTATTGATTTTTATAAAAAGAGTAATAATGTTATTGAATTTTGAGTTAATATTACTAATGTTCTTGAAAGTTTAATAATGTTAACTTTTCATCCAAGAATATATTTTCTTATTTTATGGCTTTCATAATAGATTATGAGTAACTGTTTTATAATGATAATTATTAATTTTTGTATATTATTAGTTACGATGCTAGTTGTTAATCTTTATATATTATTATTTAAAGACAAAAATTTAAGTTTTTTATTAAAAGATTGTTTTAATTTTATAATTTCTTTAGGTAGATTTTGGGCTAGTTTCTTTGTTTCCATTTTTTTATTTATTAATTTTACAAATGTTATAAACAAATATTTAATTATTCAAGATCCTTAATTGACCTAGAATTATAATTATCATACATGAATTTAATATATTCACCACGATCTTCCTTTACACCTCATTTTTTTAAGCCTTAATACCCTCCTATAATGGCAAAACTCTTATATTCGAACATGATATGGTGTCTAAATTAGACTTATTAGATAGTAGAGAAACAATGACTATACTTCATTTTATTCATGATATTAATAATTAGTACAATTTCAAAAGTTAACTAAGAACCTTAAAGAGATTCTTAGCCACTTATAGTTTCTAAATATATAGTTTTAAATGAATATATTTTGGAGTAGAGAGGTTGATATTTCTTAAGTGTGTCCAACTAATGAAAATAAGGATCCTTTTGATAGGATAAGGAATCACTATTTTATCCATACTTTAATAATTCACCTCATTCTCAGATTTTGGTTTTTGAATCTAAGATTTTCATTTCCTTAGCATGATCTGTTAATAGAATATGCGAGTCTTGTATCTTTATTCCTCTTTGTCATTTTTTTACTGACAGCCCTTTTGATGACGTAGATGATGATGCATCTTCATCTTCTCGATCTCTAACGCAGTAAATACAATCCTTAATGATTTTCTTGGCATAAAAACAAAACATTTTTTCTTGTTTTTTGACAAATTTTTGGATTATTATTATTAAAACTTGTTTCAAACTTACCGATTTTTTCACCGTGCTTCTTCTGTAAGAGTCATATTGCTATAGAAGGTGATTATAACCTTACTAATAAAGTAATTTACTTTGACTTCAAAAGAATTATCAATTGTTTTGAATTCATGGTAAATTTGACTCAACATCTATTCTATTAAAATACAAAGTTCATCTGTATTGAACTCATTTTATGAAAGTGCTGTAGGTTTTTTAACTAATATATTGGTGTTGGAAATCCCTAATTTGATAAAATAATATAAACCAATACAACCTTCTTCATTCTATAAGTGAATTGAAAAATCTAAGATAGACAAGTTTATCATCTACTCTAAATAGTACTAGTGGCCGCACTATCTATAGCCCCATATACTGAATAATATTTAAGTATTTTCTAGTAAATTCAAAGACAAAAATTAATTACAAAGATTCTTAGAATGTTTAACATATGTTGAAGCATACATCAAGAAACTTGCAAAAATGGAAAAACCTTTACAAAGAAAATTAAAAAAAAAGATTATATTTGAAAATGGACATAACAAAATATTTTGTACATAGATAAAATAAAAGTACAAGTAAATAGTTTACCAACTTTATACCATCTAGGTCCAAATGATAAAATAATAATTAAAACAGATGCTTCACTTGAATATTAGATAGAGTTTTAAAAATAAAAGTAGACGATAAAAATGAATATTTTAGTAGATATATATTAGGATCTTTCCACAATTTAGAATTAAAATATTACAGTAAAAAAAGAATATTTAGTTTTCAAAAAAGCTATTAAGAAATTTACAATATATGTAATAAGTTTTAAATTTAGTGTCAAAACTGAAACACGAATTTTGGTTAACTTGTAAGGACTAATATTACAGGTTATTATAAATAAGGAAGATTAGTGAGATGCAAAAGTGGTCTTACCACTATAATTTTGATGTAGAATATTTTACAAGAAATAGAAATAGCTTAACATATGCTCTTATAAGAGAATTAACATTTTTAGCTAAAAGAATCTTGATATCAAGATCAAGATGAAAGAAAAGGAGATAAGAATCTTTCATGAACAACTCAAAGTTTTATACTGAGAGACGTCTACAGGAATTAAACAGAAAAAACTTAATAGTTCAAATCAACATTAGAGTCTTGAAACTCTAACGAGAAATCCACCTCAAAAAATCATTTCAAAGAAGGTAAAAATTCTAAAGAAGGAATTCAAAATGAAAAGGAAAAACCTAACTGTTCAAAATAAAGTAACCTCTCTGAAAAGAAAAGGAAAAAGCTCAATTGGGATGAAGAAACATAAAAAGAAGACCAGAAAAAGATTTATGTAGTCTATAATGGTCTAAAATCAAGAATTTATAACAATTGACCTGAAGCAAAAAAATCTAGTAATGGATTTAATGAAATAACTCACAAAGCTTTCACTAATAAAATAGAAGTTAATGCAATTATGCCAACTATAAAGTATAAAACTATTAACTATAGAAAATATAGTTAAAACTTACTCTACAACCTTACAATAATAACCATAGTCACCATGTAGGTTGAAAATCCTAGAAAAGATAGTATAACCACTGATACTATTCAGAAAAACACCTCTCATAGTGACAGTAAAAATAGTACGACTATAAGTACTATTTAAGGAAACATTGCCCAAGAATACAATTGTCATTGAAGACAAAAAGACCAATACAAAAATTGAAGTAAACCACAATGATTGATTATCTATAACTTAGCCAAAAAATATACTAAGGAACATATCATATATATGAAATTTTACACCATAGAAAAAGAATTCCCTACAAGTATTAAATTTAATATTATTAAAGAAATTGATCCAATTTCTATTTATAAAGTTTTCCATGCATGTTTAATTGAGAACCTGCATCCAAGAATTAATTTAAATGAATTAAATTATTTTCTAAAAATTTCAAGAAGACTATCAAAAACTTTAGGAAGAAGATCAAAGTAAGTAACAAGTCTATCTATTTAAGATTTTTCAATTCACTTATAAATTGAATGAATAAGGTTGTCCCAATCCCTATTATTTTATAAAATTAAGGATTTTCAACACTAATAGAGAAATTTCAAAACTAATGATACTTCTAGAAAAAGAATTCAATACAAATGAACCACAAATTCTAAGATGACATATGCTAAGTCAAATTTATCATGAACTCAAAAAAAGTTGATAATTATTTTGAAGTCAAAGTAAATTACTTAATTAATAAAGTTATAATTCATTTTCATCGTAATATGACCCTCATCGAAGAAGATGATGAGAAAAAAATAAGTTTGAAATAAATTTTAATAGCAAAAATCCAAAAATTTGTCGAGAGATAAGAAAAATGTTTTGTTTTTAGTAACTTGTATAATTTGACATAATTTATCACTTCTCAACTTTAACTTTAGTCTAATTTTATTTATTTTTTATTGAATTTAGACTTCATTATTATTATTTAAATTTTATTGCAGATTTGAAGATTATGAAGATCCAAAATTATAGAATCATATAATCTAAGAACTCTCAAATTTAAATAAATATTTATTTAAATCAAATTAAAATTAATATATATATATATATATATATAATAGAGGACGTAGAGTATATATATAAAGAAGGAACCCGTAGGATAGGGCTTAATATATATATATATATATATATAGAAAAGAGAACAAAAATAAACGCAGAGAGCAGAACGGAAGAGGGAACAAATAAGAGACAGTCATAAGGAAAAAAGAAAAAAAAACAATCGCCAGGGACTGTGCAGAGCGAAGAAAAAAGAAAGAAGAAAACATGCAGAACAGAGAGAAAAACTAGGACGGATAGATTTTTTATTAGAGTAAATTTTCTTTCGATTCTTTTCAAAAATAATTATGATTAATTCGTTTATGTTAAATTTAATTTTTAATATGAATTAATTTTTTTATTTTAAGAAAAATACGTAATTTAATTCTAAACTATGCTTAATTTTTTATATTAATTTGAATTTTTTATCTTCATATTTATTTTATTTATTCTGAATTTAATACTTCTAATTAATTGGTCATTAATTAGATGATTTTAGTCTTATCATTTACTATTAAAAGAGAAAATTATAGGATAAATCTAAAATATTTTAGCATATGTAAATATAGAGATAGAAAGACTTTTATTAACCTGTTTAGTATTACAATTATTAATCTTAATGTTTTCTTGCTTTATTAAATTACATATTCTTATGTAAATTAATTAATAAGAATGTTTCCAATTAACTGTCGAAATAAGCTTTTGGATGTTTTTTGAATTAGGTGAAATCATTTTCCTAAAAGTTTTCTTCTCATTAATTTGATCTTTGAATAACATCTTTATTTTCTTTTGCATATTTTCTTTAAATTAATTTTATTTTAAATTTCAATTAGAACAAGCTTAGTGACTTTTCTAGATAAAATTGAGATTAGTATAATTTTGGTATTTGTCAAAAATAAGTTACCAATTCCTGAGGATAATATCTTCTTATCACTTTATTATAAAACTACAATACTGTGTACTTACAGTTTTTCATCTATAAGTTTTTATGCCAAGAAAACCACTAACTATCACAAATACATTTACTATATTAAAGATCGAGAAAATGAAGATGCATCATCATCAACGTTATCAAAAGAATTATCGGTAGAAAAAAAAAGAGGAATAAAAATGTAGAATCCATATCTTCAATCAATAGATCATACAAAGAAAATGAAAGGTTTAAATTAAAAAGTTAAAAATAGAAAATTAGGTGAATTATCAAATAGGGTAAAACATTGATTTCCCATAATTGTATTAAGGGATTCCTTGCATATAAAAGGAACCCTTATTCTATTTGACGGACATAACTTTAGTAATAGTAACCTTTCTATTCTAACAATTATTCATCTAACAATTATATATTTAGAAACTATGAGCGACTAAGAATGTCTTATAGGTTCTTAGTTGACTTATAGAATTATAACAATTATTAATATTATGAATAAAATTGAGAGTAATCACTTTTTTCTATTATCTAGTAAATCTAATTTGGATACTATATTATACACGGATGCAAGAGCATTGCCTTTACATGAATGATATTAAGGCCTAAACAAGCTGAGATATATCAGATCTAATAAATGAAGACGAACAATGAAAGGAAATACTATGATGTAACTATTAAATTCAGGTATGAAAATTATAATTCTAAGTCAATTAAAAACTTTAATGATTAAATATTTATTTACAATATTCATAAAACTAATAAATGAGAAAATGAAGATAAAAAAATAGCACCAAGTCTATGTAAAAATAAATATAAGAAAATTAAAAAATTAAAAAAAATATTTTAATAAAAAAACTTAAAAAATTATCTTTAAATATTAATTGACAAAAAACAACAATTAGTATTGTCAAACAACCAATCACAATTAAGTATCAAAATTATAAAAAAAATATTATTGAATAAAAAGTTTAATACCGGTAATCATTTTATTTAAAAGAATTAAGGATATTATTTATAAAGATAGAAATTGTTAAAACTCTTTTTATAAATCTTAATATATATATAGTAGATACCCACAAGATGCTAGTATCCAACCAAAACAGGTTATACTATGAGAATATAATGCATAATCTATCCACATGAATGAAACATAGATGGAATGACAGGACATCAAATATTAAATGTATTACAACAAATGGCAATGGCATCAAATACTTACAAAACCTATTATGGTACATCGGATAAAACAATCATCAAACTTCTAATAGTTTGCTTCTCTAATCAACTAAAATGACGGTGTGATCACCATCTATCAAAACAACAATAACCAGATATCTTCAATGCCATTCTAATTAAAGAGTATGGAGAACCCATAATCGATCATCATGGAGAACCTATTCAAGATGCATTCTACACATTATTCTTTACAATTTCACATCATTTTATGGGTGACTCTTCTCATTTAAAAGATAAAAATACAAACCTTCTCTCTAACTTGCATTGTGAGAAGATGAGTGATTTTCAAAATTATAAGACTACTTTTCTTAGTAGAGTTATGTTAAGAAAAGATTCAAACCAACCCTTCTGGAAAGAAAAGTTCTTGGTAGGACTTCCTCCATTTCTAAGAGATAAGGTTAGAAATAAAATTCGTCAAGCTTATGGGAATCACATCATCCCTTATGATCAACTAGCCAATTGTGAATTGATCAGTTTTGTACAAAAATAAGGACTTTAGGTCTTCCAAGATTTGAAGATCCAAAAACAAATGAAAGAGGAACTTAAAATCTCTAATCATGAAATTGGATCTTTCTACAAATAGTTTGATAACTCTCTTCCCACAATTAAACACTATGATGGAAGCTACAGTAAAAATGTTTCAAAACCTTATAAATCCTTTTCAAAATATAAAAAACCTTCTTATCATAAACCCCAAAAGGAATATTCTAAAAATCCTTATAAAAGAACCTTTACCAAAGATTCTAAAAAGCATAATATACCTTTTAAAAAATTTAAAGAGTTTACATGTTATAAATGTGGTAAGAAAGACCATACTACAAATTATTGTAAAAGAATTAAAAAATTCATGAGCTATACCTCGAAGAAAAAACATTAAACAAAATTTATGCATTAATGGTAGATGAATCATCATCATCTGAGTCTAAATCTTGGATTGAGGACTCTAATAACTTAAATCCACGTATTGATGAGTTAGTAATCATTGACTCTGAAACTCGTCATTCAAAAAAGATCAACATGTTAACCAAAGAACATAGTCAACTTCAAGACAAAATTCTTAGGTTAAATGATCCCGATCTTACCTAATTATACATGGACTATTTAACCAACACCTTGGCCAAAACCTAGCCATAACCAAAACCTTCTGAACTTCCTTCAACAAGCACATGCCATTACGACCTCATTACAATCCTTTATTGGAACAAAAACACAAATCCAAAGCCACAAAGTTAAAACCAAGACTTAAAGGCTGAAATCAAAACCATTAAGTTAGAACTCCACTAGCTTAAAACAAAATAGAGAGAAGACTTTCAAATAATCCAATCATTGGTTTCAAACAAAAAAATTGGTAATCAAGAATAGGAACACCCAAGTGATTCAGACGAAGAACTCGATAAAATTTGTGAACTAAACCCATAAGAGCTTGAAAATTTGGAAAAGATTCTAGAAGACATGCTCTAGCTTCTTAGGGAAATCAATAATAAAAAATACAAGATCATTCTCACTCTTGTATTTCCAGACAACTCAAAACTTGAGACAATATCGCTATTTGACATAGGCACCAATCTCAATTGCATTAACCTAAAACTTGTCCCACAACAATTCCATCAAAAAATAGATGAGCAACTTAACTCAGCCAATAGCTCAAAGATGAACATCACTGGCACAACTGAAGTTGTTTTTCTTAACAAAACTTGTCTAATCAAAACCCCATTTGTAATGGTATCTGATATCAATCACTCGGTAATATTAGGTATACCATTTATAAACATCATCACTCCATATCTTGTCAAACATGACAAGATCTCCTTCAAAAGTGAAGATGAAACCCTTAGTTTCCTCTTCATAGATGAACCAAAAACTAGGAATCTCAATCTCATTCGTGCCAATTCCATCTACCAAAATGAGATTTCCACCCTTATCAAGCATATAGAAAAGGATATTCTCCATCTTCAAAACAATTGCATAATTTACCACTCATACTATCATTGCTCTCAAGCTTCCATACCCATCCTATCTGATAATAGTTTCCTTTTGTAATCAATATAACCTTCAACCTATAATTATTTAAGTAAGTTTGTATTTTATTTCTGTATTTAAGTTTTCATATATATATATATATATATTATATTTTTGTAATACTTATGGCCAGCTAAGCTTCCTAATCTTATTAATATAATATGCTTGTTTATTAATACAATATTCTAATAATATCTTCCCTGTAGGATGTGACAAAACATCCTCAAAAAGGGAAAGATACAAAAAACTCACGAGTATGAAAAAGGGAAATGGTGTGACAAAATTCTCATACAAAGGTAGGATGATATGAATAAGAAAAGTACAAACTGAGCACCAAGAAAAGAAACTTATGTGAACCATTTGTAGTAAATTATTTTTGATTTTTCCAAATTTTCTTACTTAATCGCACTTCTTTTGGTAAATAGAATTAGTCTTATATATTTGAAATTGATAAAATGAAAATTTTGAATAAAAAAACATCTTAAGTTAACCTCTTATAGTAAGTTATTTTTTTTACTTCTTCAAATTTTCTTTGGGTAAGTAAACTTAGTCATAATCATTTGAAATTGATAGAATTAAATTGTTGAACAAAATTCTAAAGTCAAAGTAAATTATTCGACTAGTGAAGTTATAATCACTTTTCATAGCAATATAACTCTCACTAAAGAAGATGGTGAGAAAAACAGTAAGTTTGAAATAAATTTTAACAATAGTATAAGAAATACGAGTGTTGCCTATTTTCGTGGAAAAAATATTTATCTGTAAATTCGTTTTTAGGCCTACTATCAAGTCTATCAAGAAAAGGCAAACAAATACTTGAATTCTAAATAATTGTACTTCATGTTTATCTTTGATAACAACGACACATATGATTACATTTATGTATTTTATTCATGCTTATAAATTTGAAATTATTTTTAGTGCTGAAATATGAAATAAGATATGCTAAAATATTAGATAAGATATACTCTAAATTATAACTGAAATCTTTAGCATAAAAGATAGCATAAAATATATTTTAAAAGAACTCTTCTTTAAATATGAGTCTTCTTAATTAGTGAGTATTACTAATCCTATTTGTAATAGAAAAGATATTTATCAATCATATATGAGTTTTCTTAATTAATGAGTATTCTAATCCTATTTGTAATAGAAAATATATTTATCAATTATATAGGATTAAGGGTTTTAATTTTTTCTATAAATAAAACTCATTGCTCATTGTTTTAATGAACCACACAAGAGCATTATTGTATTCTTCTTAATTTCTCTCTCTTGTTTTACAAATATAAGATCATAATTTTTTAGGCTTCTTTATTTAGTTAATCTATCAAATTTTGGTGGTTATGTTTGATTGATTAATAAGCCTAATTAATTTATGATATTTTGATAATATGTTCTTATGGTCTCTTCTTTATTTTTGTTCTTAAATTATTAGATCAAATAATTGTTTTTGTCATATCATATTTATTTGATTTGATTATTAATCTTTAAAGAAGCTATTTTATTGAACTTGTACTTAATCTTTTGCTCTAGGATTTACTAGTTGATTTGATTTAAGTGACATATGTCTTGAATCATCTAATTAGGATTTTTCATTATTAAACCCGTTCTAGAACACACACAGGCACTTGTGTTTTTTGTGCTAACAATTTTGCAGTTAATTTTGGAATATATCTTATTGGCGAAAAACTAATTGGAACGTTGGTCTGAAAACCGTTCACGCTAATATTAGAAATTGTGAAAACAAAGTAGAAGCTCATAAGTAAGGTACATTAGGATAGTATCCTAGGGAGGGTAGCATAATAACGAGTTTGTACTTGAACATTTGTTTTTCATAGTGGAAAGTTAGGTGGTATTATGGACCGGTGATTTTCCTCTTAGGTCATGGTTATGACCTAGGTTATTTACACCTAAAAATATCGTGTGTTATTCTCTTATTTTTGCATATTATTTTTACACACCATTGCATGCATGGCCGCTTTGTTTAGGTTATCAAATTATAAATTGATAAAATTAAAAATAACCTATTCACCCCCCTTTTAGGTTAATTAGATTTGTATTTTATAAACTTTCAATTGGTATCAGAGCCAACACTAGATACACTTAGTGTTCGTCCTACGGATTTTTATTATGGATCATTTTGTTGAGGATTATAGCTCAGATGATGAACTTGATTCTTATTTTTTCTCTAAATATAATGTTAAAAGTTCTAAAGAATTAGTTTTTAAATGTCTTAAAGCCATAGAAGAGAATAATAGTTTAAATACAAAAATAGAAAAAATTAAATGAACAACTTAAGGCGCATGAAATATTTTCTAATAAATTAAAAAAGGTGAATAATATTTTGCAAGAACAAAATAATGATTTGAATTTGAGTCTTATAGGTTTGAAAGAAGAAAATAATAAGCTTGTTGAAGATAATAAAAAACAAGTGCAAAAGCTCAAAGAATCATGTGAAGTAGTGGAGAGACCTACCATTAGAGCTCAACAATTAGATAAAATATTAAGCATTGGTAAGTCACATGGTGATAAACATAGATTTGGTTATAAGGATGAGAGTTCCACATCTTCAACATCAAAGACCACATTTGTAAGGCCTTTAAACTCTACTCCTACTATCACTACTTATGCACAAATAACTATTACACCTATGGTGGAAAAAGTTGTTAAGTTTGTACCTGTCTGTCATCATTGTGGTAGGAAAGGTCATATAAGAACAAAATGTAGATTTTTGAGGAATGCTCTTGAACTTAATCATTCTTTTCATGTTTCACATAGTAGGACCCATAAGCATCATCCATCTATGCATGCTACATCATATTCAAGGATGAAAGGAAATTATAATAATGTGTTCAAAAATTCTTCTAAGAAGCATAAAGTCTTAGGTTTAAAGAGGCAAGTAAAATTCAGTACTTTTAATGATATGACTCATTATCATCATCCTACTATGTACATTGTATCTTCATTTGGGATGAATAAGAAAAGCACAACTAAGTCCAAGAACACACCTATTCTTCTTAATTTCTCTCTCTTGTTTTACAAATATAATATCATATTTCTTTAGATTTCTTTATTTAGTTAATCTATCAAATATTTGTAGTTATGTTTGATTGATTAATAAGCCTAATTAGTTTATGATATTTTGATCATATGTTATTATGGCCTCTTCTTTATTTTTGTTCTTAAATTGTTAGATCAAATAATTATTTATGGCATATCATAATTATTTGATTTGATTATTAATATTTAAAGCATCTATTTTTATTGAACTTGTACTTGATCTTTTGCTCTAGGATTTACTAGTTGATTTGATTTAAGTGACATATGTTTTGAATCATCTAGTTAGGATTATTTATTATTAAATCCATTCTAGAACACATACAAACACTTATGTTTTTTGTGCTAACAATTTTGCAGTTAATTCTGGAACGTATCTGATTGGCAAGTGATGAACAAAACCGACATCGCCGATCTCGCCAATACTTTGGTTTTATATTTATAAAAATCTCGCAAGTGCATGAATCATTTCATAGAAAATGATAAGTATACTCCCAAGGTCGATCTAAGGAAGGAATGTATGTGGTTTTTAATTTATTATTCAAACTTTTAAAAACAAAATTAAATCTTAAACATCCTGTCATGATATTTTGGTTTTTTGTGTTTCTAATCTACTGACATAAAAATAAACATAGATTCAATAAACATTTATGCAAATTTTATCAGTTAAAATAGTGGAGTATTTATGGATATAATAACTAAGTTAATTATGCTTGCTCATATTATTTAGGTTATTAAAAATATGAATTGATTCTCCCTTTTTGGTATGAATACCACCTTTGGTGAGGTTAGATATTCTTTGTTAACTAAACAAATCAATTAACACCTATGGGTGAGGTTGATAACTAATTTGGTTAATTAAATTAATTCTTTTTTCTAAGAGATTGAAAATGAATCATTTAAATGCCACCTTTGTTGGGGTTAGACAGTTTAAACTTTATTCAAGGTGTCCAAATTAGACCTAAGAATTTAATTATCCGAGTACTAACTTTCAAGTTTTAAAACCACTACTGAAAACATGTTGTCAATACATTTTCAGATAATAATTCTTATAAAAACTTTTGAAATAGAGCTTCACTCTAACTATCGGGCGATTGTACCAACAAATAAAATAGCACTACTCTAAATAAGACCGGATAACTAAACCTTAAAATCTAATTTTCAGATTTAAGTTTGTAATGAAAAATAATATATTTCTCTCTAACATTCTTAATATAAAATCTTGAATAAAAATAAAATCAATTCATTTTAGAGATTTTCACCTATTTAATATTTCGCAAGCATAACAACGTTATTATTATATCATGTTTACAAACAGCCAGCGCAGTTAAATTTAATCACAGACAAATTAAATATAACATGTAAGAATAAAGCATAAAAAATACCTACAAAGAAAATAAGATCCTTACAGAACTTCGATGCTATTCCCGTAGCTAGAAAACCTCCAAACGGAATTTGCACTCCCATTTATTGAATCAAAAAGCTAATAAATTACAAAAACATAACTAGTTCTTCTCAAAAAGAGAAGAACTCTAAAACTAAGAAAAACTAAAAACTAAGAAAAGAGAGAAAGAAAGAGAGAAGAGAATGTGTTTTGAGGTGTGTTTAGAAGTGAAGAGAAGGAGGGGTATTTATAGGTGAGGATGGAGAGAAAAATTGGGTGAAAATGCGGAGTGGTGATTGTTGACATCATTGATGATGTTAGCATGACGTCATGGGGGCGGCTGCGCGCGAAAATGGGGCAAAATGACAGCGGCACGCACGGAACTGGAGCATGGCGCGCGTGGGGCTCGGCGCGGCGTGGGCGTGCTGCGCATGGACTGGGCGGCTCGGCGGCTCGTTTTCCTTCTTTTTGACATTTTTGACCTTTTGACCCATTTTATCCAATTTTTCCATATTTGTTTACATTTCCTCATTTATTTATTAATATATTTGTGATGCATTGCTTCCAGAATTCCTCTTTGAGTCTTTAAGTTACGTTTTTAAGCAAAAATACCTGAAAAACAATACAAATACCCGTGATTCCGAAAAGACAAATTTATATAAATATATGATAAAACATATAAATATATATATTTTTAATCAATTAATGTGCATAAAATCATATTAATTTTAGTGCTTTTTGGGCACTCATCAACATCCTGCCACGATATTTGGGTTTTTGTGTTTCTAATCTAAGAACATAAAAATAAACATAGATATGGATTCAATAAACATTTATGCAAATTTTATCATTTATAATAGTGGAGTATTTATGGATATAATAACTAAGTTAATTATGCTTGCTCATATTATTTAGATTATTAAAGATATAAATTGATTTTTATTGATTCTCCCTTTTTTATATGAATGCCACATTTGGTGGGGTTAGATATTCTTTATTAACTAAACAAATCAATTAACACTTATAAGTGTGGTTGATAACTAATTTGATTAATTAAATTAATTCTTTTTTTCTAAGAAATTAAAAATGAACCATTTAAATGCCACCTTTGGTGGGGTTAGACAGTTTAAACTTTATTCAAGGTATCCAAATTAAACCTAAGAATTTAATTATCCGAGCATTAAATTTTAAGTTTTAAAACAATTACTGAAAACATGTTGTCAATATATTTTCAGATAATAATTCTTATAAAAACTTTTGAAATAGGACTTTACTCTAACTACCGGGCGATTGTACCAGCAAATAAAAGAGCACTACTCTAAATTAGATCAGATAACTAAACATTAGAATCTAATTTTTAGATTTAAGTTTGTAATGAAAATAATATATTTCTCTCTAACATTCTTAATATAAAATCTTGAATATAAATAAAATCAATTCATTTTAGAGATTTTTACCTATTTAATATTTCGTAAGCATAACAACGTTATTATTATATCATGTTTATAATCAACCAGCAAAGGTAAATTTAATAACAAAAAAATTAAATATAACATATAAGAATAAAGCATAAAAAATAATTGTAAATAAAATAAAATCCTTATAGTATTTTGATGCTAACTGTGTTGCTAGAAAACCTCCAAATAGAATTTGTACTTACATTTATTGAATCAAAAAGCAAATAAATTACAAAAACATAATTAGTTTTTCTCAAAAAGAGAAAAACTCTAAAACTAAGAAAAGCTAACTAAGAAAAGCTAAAAACTAAGAAAAACTAAAAAAACTAAGAAATGGAGAGAAATAAAGAGAGAAGAAGATGTGTTTTTAGGTGTGTTTTGTTATGAAGAGAATTGGGGTATTTATAGGTGAGGAAAGGAAGAAAAATGATTAAAAATGGTGGAAATGTGGAGTAGTAAATGATGACATCATTGCTAACATCATGTTGGCTAGGGCGTGGCGGCGCGCGCAGATAGGACGATGCGGCGCGTGGGATCGGGTGTTGATGGGCATGGGTGCGCGCAGATTGGGCAATTCGTGAGACTGCTCGACGTGGCTGGGCAACTACGTGCGCGATTTCCTCCTTTTTGACCCATTTGTCCAATTTTTCCATCTTTTTTGACTTTTCCTCATTTAATTTATGAATATATTTGTGATGTATTGCCTCTGGTATTTTTATTTGATTCTTTAAGTTACTTTTTAAGCAAAAATACCTAAAAAATAATAAAAATACTTGTGATTCGGAAAAGATAGATTTATATAAAAATATGATAAAATCATATAAATATATATATTTTTAATCAATTAAAGTAAATAAAATAATGGTAATTTTATTGCTTTTTGAGTACTCATTAGCAGGAAGCTTATTGGAACGTTGATCTGGAAACTGCTCACGCTAATATTGAAAACTGTGAAAAGAGAGCATGTGCTCGTAAGTAAAGTACATTGGAGGAGTATCCTAAGGAGGGTAGTATAAGACCAAGTTTGTACTTGAATATTTGTTTTTCATGGTGGAAAGTTAGGTGGTCCGGTGAACCGGTGTTTTTCTTCTTAGGTCATGGTTGTGGCCTAGGTTGTTTTCACTTAAATATCATGTGTTATTCTCTTATTTTTGCATATTATTTTTACACACGATTGCATATCTGACCACCTTGTTTAGGTTATTAAATTATAAATTGATAAAATTAAAAATAACCTATTCACCCCTCTTTAGCTTAATTAGGTCCGTATTTTATAAACTTTCAAGTAGTAATCTAAAAATTTGTCGAGAGATAAGAAAAATGTTTTGTTTTTAGGCCAAGAAAACCACTAAGGTTTACAGATGCATTTACTACATTAGAGATCGAGAAGATGAATATGCATCATCGTATACATAATCAAAATGACTGTTGGTAGAAAACGAAAAAGAAGAATAAATATATAGAATCCACATCTTCAATCAAGAGATTATGCAAAGAAAATAAAATATGTAAATTAAAAAGGCAAAAGTAAAAAATTAAGTGAATTATCAAAGTATGGTAAAACAATGATTTTCCACAATTGTAAATAGGGATTCCTTACCTAAAAACGGAACCCTTATTCTATTAGTTAGACATAACTTCAACAATAATAACCTATATACTCTAAAAGTTATTTATGTAATGACTATGTATTTATAAACTATGAATGATTAAGAATGTCTTAAGGTTATTAGTTGACTTATATAATTGTAATAATTATTAATATTGTGAATAAAATGGAGTGTAATTATTTTTGTTTTATTCTCTAATAAGTCTAATTTAGACAGTATATTATATACGGATGCAAGAGTTTTGTCATTAATAGGAGAGTATTAATGTTTGAACAAGTAGAGACATATCAGGTGTAACAAAAGAAGACGAATAACGAAAGGAAAAACCATAATGGACTCATTAAATTCAGGTATAATAATTATAATGATAAGTCAATTAAAAATCTTAAATGATTAAATATTTTTTTTACAATATTTATAAAACTAATAAATGAGAAAATTAAGATAAAAAAACTAGCACTAAATCTATAAGAAAATAAACATAAAAAAATTATAAAGTTAAACAATGTTTTAATAAAAAAATAAAACAATTATTTTTAAATAATTATCTATAAAAAATAATAATTAATATCATAAAATAATTAATCATAATTAAGTATCAAAATCATAAAAAAAATATTTTATTGAATAGAAAATTAAGACCGTTGAAGATTTTAGTTATAAAAATAGTAGATATTAAAATCATTTTTATAAACCTTAAAAATATATATAAAAAGATACTGAACTTAAATATTAGTCCTAATTTATCTTAAAACTTAATTTCCTTTTATATATAAAAAAATGACACCCTGTAAAAGATCATTTTATAAAGTCAGCTCATGACGAAAAAGCCAGTTCTATCGTCAAAAAAGCATCCTAGGAGGCTTAATATAAGAGAAATTTTATATAACATCATTCTATATTAAAATCGTATAAGCTTATAGATTACGGTTATAGATTATATTTTATTAAAATTTAATAAATTTATAAGATATAAATAATATAAAAATATAATAAATTATTCTCCTTAATTTAATAATAATGCAATATATCAGGGCGACACTGAGATAAATTTAAATTGAAAAAACAGTAAAAAAAAATCTTTAAAATTAATAACTATAAAAATATTATTTTTTAAATATATATATATATATATATTATCTATTTTTATTATTAAAATTAAAATTAAATCTAATATTTTATTTTATTTTAAACATGGATTAAATTATGATCAATTAAATTTATTTAATATTAAATATAATTTCAATTAAAATCAGGATATTTTTTTATTATTATAAGAATTATGATATTATTTTTATAATTTTTTAAATAAATTCAATGATTAATTAAATTTTAAAAAATTATATAAAACTATTAAATATATGATAATTATAAATATATTCTGCTAAGTTTTTTGAAACAATAAAAGATCTTTAAAAGTTTGAAAAATAAAAATCATACATCTTATTATTAACATTTTTATTTTTAAAATACTATTATTGTAAGTAAATAAAAAATAATTTTTTAAAATACATTAATTTTATAAAATAATAATTAATATTACAATTAATTATTTAAAAAAAAGTAATGTTAAATTTTTTATTTTTAACTGATAATTTAAATTAAATTATCATTTTTATAAAATTTATGAATCATAAAAAAATAATTACTAAATTTAGTTACTCATACCCACGATTGATATTCATCTAATTTCGTTATTGTTATTTTTTTCCAAAAAGCAGTGGAAAGTAAATACAGCAGGCCCACTAAAGTCCGTATCTGTACACCTTCGTCACACGACATTATTAGATTGCGAAACTTCGTTCATAAGAATCCGGACCCGGCACTGTTGAAGAGACTTAATTACCAAATTGTTCTAGTCTAACTTTTCTACAAGTATAATTTTTATTGTTCTTTTAGTTAGGGGTGGATTTTTTCAAAGAGTAAATAAATTTTTATATAATTAATTTTTTTAATTATTATAATAATATTATTAAATATAAATAATAATAATAATAAAATATAAAATTATTTAATATTATTCAGTTAAATCATATAAAAAATATCATAAAAATCTATTAGATTATATTATTTATTTCGTTTAATTTATTAAATTAAAAGTAATATAGTTTAATAATTTTATTAGATTATATTATTTATTTTGTTTAATTTATTAAATTAAAAGTAATATAGTTTAATAATTTTAATTGGCAGAAAAAACTAGAGGTATACATGTACGGACTCTATACTAGAACAACTTGCTAATTAAGTCTCTTCAACAGTGCCGGGGCCCGGATCTTGGGAGATATTTTATAATATTATACATATTTTATTTTTATTATAATATTATATTATATATAAAAATTAATTTAAAATTTTAATATATTTTCAAACTTTCAATCATTTCAAACCTTTTTTTATAATAATTAATTATTAAATATAAAGTACTTCAAAAGTTTATATTATAATTGTTAAGACAAAACCCTACTTATAATATTAAAAAATTTAAAATAATAATAAAAATTTTATGTTTTTAATTGCATAAACAAGTAGAACATTAGAACTTATATAACTAATTAGGAGGGTTATCTTCCTTCTTGAATTGTCTTAGGCCCGATGTTTGGACCATCTCACCCTATGGATGTTTCCAACATTAAATTCTTTTTTTTAATTTAATTATACTATTTAAATAAAAGAATATAATTATTCTATGTTCGGACGATCACCAACATCAACACGAAGAGTGCTTTTCATCTTACATAAAACTCTTAATTTCAATCTAAAGAACATGTTAAATTAAAGAAGCAATTTTAAAAATTTCACAATGAGAATGTAACACACATCAGTACAAAAACTGAACTATTACATGCATGTTATTAAAATTAAAATGTTTGCTCGGATGATTACAAGTCATGCACTCAACTGAAATAATATATACAACTTTTCATCTATACTAACGACTGCTAATTACCAACCACTCCTCGGATAACATAAGTCATGCTAATTTAATAATCTAGAATAACTTTTCAATTTGAGTGGATTTTCACTTTCAAACTATTCATTCTCGATGTTAAGGTTACTTAACTAAGATGCTAACCCCAACCTAAGGTTTCTCGCCATTTGGATATTATTAAGTAAAATTGTTCACACAACTATACAAGTCTTATAATTTGATAGAAAGTAGTATAACAATGTACCAATATTTAATCGAATTTTCGTTCTTTTTATCGAATCTCTACATCTATATACCCTCAAATAGATAACTTAACAATTAGGACAAACTCTTTGCCTAACGATTAATTTCATTTTTCACCTCTTATTTATATATGCTCAATTCTTATTGAAGAACTTATACACAAGTTAGGATACATGCAACGTTATCTTTAAGTCATCCAAGTAAGTGTGTCTTACATGCATCCCACTAGACTTAATTTAAGAGAAATTTTATATAACATCATTCCATATATCAAAATCATTTAAACTTATTATATTTTATTAAAATTTAATAAATTTAATAAATTTATAAGATATAAATAATAATTAATAGTATAATAATATTATAAATTATTCTCCTCAATTTAATAATAATGCTATGTATAAGTGCGACACCGAGATAAATTTAAATTGGAAAACAGTAAAATAAATCTTTAAAATTAATAACTACAAATATTTTTTAAATAAAATAAAATTTTAAAACTAAAAAAAATTATTATTAAAAAATAAACATGATATTTTATTTTATTTTAATTTTTTTAAAAATTATCATCGTTTAAATATATTTAATATTAATCATAATTTCAATCAAAACTAGATACAATTTTATTATTAAAAACTTTAAGATATAATTTTTTAAATAAATTTAATGATTAATTAAATTTTAAAAAATTATATATAACTATTAGATATATGTTAAACTATAAATATATATTTTTTTAGTTTTTTGAAACAACAAAATGCCTTTATAAGTTTAAAAATTAACGATCATAGGCCATATTGTTAACATTTTTACTTTTTAAATGTTGTTATTGTAAGTAAATAAACAAAATTCAAAAAGTTTAATAAATGATATGATAATAAATAGATATTAATTAAATTTAAGATAATATTTTATATTTTTTAAAATTAGGATTTTATATTAATTATTCAATAATAGTTAATATTATAATTAATTATTAAAAAAATACTAAATTTAGTTACTCTAACCGTAATAGTTAATTAACACAACCGATATTCGTCTCATTTCTTTTTCAAACGGCAGTGGAAACTGAATAAAACATAGCATACCCACGACATCTTTATTGTTATTTTTCCCAAAAGGCAAAGGAAAGTGAATAAAGTAGGCGCAATAAAGTTGATTCTTTATTTTTCCAAGACATTTAAGACTCATTCATATTGCAAAACTTCGTTCATAAGGAGTATCTCCCAAGATCCGGGCCCCAACACTATTGAAAAAACTTAATAAGCAAGTTGTTCTAAACTCCGTACCTCTACACCTTTAGCTTATTTGCAAGTACAGTTTTTATTTTCCTTTTAGGCATTAGAGAATTAAAACAAGAACATTTTTTTTTTAATATTTGTCTCATAAATTAGATGATACCTACGTAGTTAATTTTATTAACATAATAATATTAATTAAATTAAATTAATTAATTTTTATAAATTATATAACTTAATATTTTTCACTTGAAAACTTTGAAACTAAACAACTAGTTTTCAAAAATAATAAGATTACTATTTCGGTGCTACCTTTCACCTTTATTTCTTTTCTTCTTTTTTCAAAAATCTTCATTGAATTAATCCAAAGCTCATCAAGCATATAGACATTTTTTATTAGGTAATCGGTACGAATAATTTTAAAAATTTATTTAAAAAAAAACTAATGTTTGTGGATCAATTAAGATTAATTATATCTAAAAACCATCAAACTATGACATACCATATATATTATTTTTATTTATAATATTATACATATAAGTTAATTTAAAATTTTAATGTATTTTTAAACTTGCAATATTTTAGACTTTTTTATATTAATTAATTGTTAAATACGAAATGCTTTGAAAGTTTATATTATAATTGTTGAGATGTCAACATTACCTATAGAATTAGTGGGTTGAAAATGTTGATGGAGCTTCTATGCTTTTAGTTGCATAAATAAGTATAGCATTAGAACTTATATAGGCAATTGTTAAGGTTACGTTCCTTCTTCAGGCGACTTATGCTCAATGTTTGGACCACCTTTATAGTAGGTCATATACATGTTCAAATGAGGACCCCAATTTTTTATAGTTTAATTATACTGTTAAAGTGAAAGAGTATAGTTATCTTGCGTTCGAACTCGACGTCAATGAGTCTTGCTTTCCATCTAGCATAAAACACTTGGTTCAAATTTAAAGAACAAGTTAAATTAAACAAAAATTATTAAAATTTTGATAATGAGAATGTAATAGATGGGTACGAAAATCGAACTACTGCATGCATGTTATCAAAGTTAAAATGTTTGTTTGGATGACCACGAGTCATGCACTCAACTGAAGTAACATATACAACGTATCATCTACACTGGCCACTGTTACTTACCAATCACTCCGACAACATGAGTCATGCTAGTTTAATAATCTAGAATAACTTTTCAATTTAAGTGGATTGTAACTTTCAAATGATTCCTTCCCAACGTCAAGGTTACTTAACCAAGACGCTAACCCTAATATAAGGTTCCTCAACATTAATGCATTACTCCATAAAATTTCTCACCCAACTATACAAGTCCCATAATTTAGTAGAAATTAGTACAACAATGTACCAAGACTTAATCTGATTTTCATTCTTTTTATCAGGTCTCTTCATGTATATCCTCAAATAGATAACTTGGCACTTAGGACAAACTCTTTGCTTAATGATCAACTTCATTTTTCACCTCTCATGTATATATGCTCAATTCTTGTTGACGAACTTATACTCAAGTTAGCATACATGCAACCTTATCTTTAAGTCATCCAAGTAAGCGTGTCTTACATGCAATCATGTTCTATTCACATAAACTCGCATCCTGTCGAGTGCACAACTCTTTAATCTGAAGCCTACACATAATGCCTTCATCTTGGCACATTGTTGCCCACTTCCCTACATACCAACATATGGATTCTTAATGCTTGGTCGAGCCCTTAGCCAACATATATCCCCATTCGACATCACCATCATAAGTGTTGTCACACTCATAGTGTGCCTTACTTGGAGCAACACTACCTTACAAGCAAATGATCGGTCAAATATTAATTCCTTACTTTTAATATAAATATGTCACTGGTAGTATAATCGAACAATAGTCATTACTAATGAAAATTAAAGTATTAAATACTAGTAATTAAAAATGACATAAAAGTACATGGGCTTTTTGGTTTTGATTTGAAAATAGAAAATAACATAAACTAATATGAAATCACAAGTCAAAATCAAAGAGATGTAAGCATGCGATTAAAGGACTATCGTCACCCTAGCTTATGAGGTTATTATTTCCCTAACTCTAGCCATGAAGCACAATCTAGAACCTTGATCAATTAAGGACTTTAGCTTTAGAATCCTTATATTTCCTAAGACTCTGTACCCTTTCTTACTGTGTAACTATTACACAACTAGATTGCTAATCGATCTAACCGTTAAACAGGCTTGTAACATGCTTACTAGATTCAATTCAATGGTACCCTTAATATATAAAAGAGTAATAACTAAATTAGATAAAATTGAATCTACTAACAATTTTTATCTTAGATATTTGATCTTACTTATAATCACAAGGTATTACTTCAAATAAAAAAATTAGTATTTTTGAACTAATATCTTAAGCTAGACTTAAATCATATATACAATCAACTAGTTGTACACTATAATCAATTACAAGCACCATTAAGACATTAAAATATAGAATTAAACACATCCTCAATAAATCAAATGGAAGAATAGTTACTCCATAACATAGATAACATAAGAGTCATTGTAAAGGACTAAGAAATTTCAAGTAAGCACATATAATTGTTTATATATTTGTATCAGTAACTAAAACAAATATAAACTCCATAATAATAAACTAGAAAGGAAGAAGAAGCTTATGATGGTAACGAATGATTGTGGATCTTCAATCTATGTTTTTGTTTTCAATTTCTCTCTTTAGGATTGTGTGTAGAGCACTTACCTCCTTTTGATCTTGTATGTGTTGCTCCCCTATGTAAATTTTTTTCTTCGCCTAATATGATAAATAAATAGTATAGTTTGAGTTATTTTTATGTCCTCAATCGATTCTACACGATCTAACAAATGTAACTTACAACTAGGGTTGAAAAAATAACCTTATTACGTAATTCTTATGGATCTCAATCGATTAAGACCCTTGGCTCGCTCAATTTAGAATCTGTTATCTTAGGGGTTCTATTATGATATAAGTGGGTGTCACGGGATTGAGATTGAAGTTCACTTGATCAAGTTTTTCGCTCCCTTTCTCACTCAAGTGAACAAGTTGTGCCCACTTTTCCAAATTTTTCATTCCATTTTGCATTTTAGTTCCAAATAGCTATAAAATGATAATTAAACACATAAATAGGAATTTGGAACCCAAAATAAGAATAAATTTGGTAGAAAATCGGTAACTACACATGTATCATGCACACATGAAACAACACATACTAATGAAGAGCATTATGAAGAACTATGTGTAGTCTAGACAAATACTATAAAGTTATCCCTAAACTAGTAAGCTATTATAGGCTACCCTATATGAGGTAGATAGGACATGCAATATGCATTAATTCTAACCACTCATACATTCAATAGAGAAACAAATTAAAGCGTACAATTACAATACAACACTAAACAACACATAAAGAACACTAAGAAAACCAAACAAAATACACATTTTATTAATAAACTAATTTTTTATTACAATTGAGTTTACATTGCATACCCAATTTGTGGGGCGATCAAGTTTTTGGCGTCGTTATCGGAGATTATAATTATTATAAATTAATTTTTTTACTTTCATTTTATTTATTTATTTTTCATGATTTTATTTTTAATTTTAATTTTTTTTTAGTTATATAGTTAGTTAGTTAGTTATTTTAGTCAATTTTTATTTTCATTTTTTATTTAGTTTTAATTTAGACATCTCTTTTAGTGATTTTAGAAATATATTTGAGTCTATTGCAAGAGCAAAGTCGTGATAGAGAAATCTTGCCTTTAGATCTCAAAATTGAGCGTACTTTGAAGTCAATAAGAAAAAAAAATGGATTAGACATAAACAATAATGAGCTAAACTTAAGCGATTAGATACTTTGAATGGATGATAGGGATAGAGCTATGAATATGAAATACCTACATTGGAATGACCGAATCAAAGTATTACAAGGCCAAAAATTCAAGCTAATCAGTTTGAACTAAAGCCAATGATGTTTCAAATGCTACAGATAGTTGGACAATTTAGTGCACTACAACAGAAGAACCTCATCTACATATCAGATTGTTTATTGAAGTTAGAGATTCATTCAAATTTAGTGGCATGACCAAAGAGACATTCAAACTTAGATTATTCCCTTACTCTTTACGAGACCGTGCTTGAGCTTGGCTAAACTCTTTGTCACCTGATTCCATTACAACTTGGAATGGTTTGGCGGAGAAATTCTTAATGAAATACTTCCTACCAACAAAGAATGCCAAGCTTAGGAATGACATTACTTCCTACCAACAATATGAAGGAGAATCTTTATATGAAGCATGAGAATAATTCAAGGAATTTCTAAGGAAATGTCCTCATCATGGTATTCCTTCTTGGATTCAAATGGAGACATTTTACAATGGTCTCAATACTTAAACAAGAGCTATTGTTGGTGCATCTGCAAATGGAGCTTTGCTAGCCAAATCTTACAATCAAGCTTATGATTTATGATAACTGTATTTTATATAGTTATTTTCATCAATTTTAGTAATGATAATTGCTATGTTCTTTTAATATTTAGTTAATTTTAGTTTAATAAATTAATATTTTCCTTTTATGTGCTAAAAATACATTTTTAATATAATTAAATAATTTGTATCGAAAATGTACTTAATTTCATATTTCTGTCCACAAATATAATTTCAGATAATATAGTTTCTTAATTACAATTTATAAAAATCGAAAATATAATTTAAATTAAATTTGGGCTTAATTATAATTATTAAAAGTTTAAAAATTTAATTTAAAATTAGCAAAGGGCTTAACTGTAATTTAAGAAAGTTCAAAAATGTAATTTGGATTAAATTCTCATGGGAAAATATAATTAATAAAAGTTATTATTCTTCAGACAGGAACCACGCGCTAATCATGGACCGTCCGATCAAATAAGAAACGGTTACGATGCGCGCGTCCTGATCACGCCCTACCAAATCGCGTGTTCCCGTGTTCATTCACGCACTTCTGCGGTCTGGAGCTGGGCCCACCTACCGCGGCAGTCGGTGTGCGGCAGAGCTGGGACCCACGTTCGACGCGTCCGGCCGCTTGCCCCCACGCACGACCGCCCGATCCTCGCTGATCTCTGCGTGCAACCGGAGTTTCAGTGAATCAGAAGATGCCACGTGTCCACCTGAATCCATTCTTGAAATCAGAAATTGCCATGTGTCCCACTCTATATTTCATCCAATAATGTGATGACACGTGGCATGTTATCATGAGCGCGAAAGTGCAGGATCAAGTCCCCATTCCAGCCGTTGTCTCCCACGTTCGGCGTGCCATTTTCCCGTGCGCTGTTCCTGCGTGCAGCCGGTTTGTTCACCCAATGATATGCTGCCACGTGGGCTTAGTAAATCTTGCAGCGAATCAGATTGTGAAACGTGGCACGCAGATTGAATTTAAAATATCAGAAACGGCACCCTCTGTTTCATCTTGCACGCGTGTATTAAAATACGAAATTCTATTTTCGCGTGGACACCGATTTAAGGGAAAATGTCGGGTTTTGTTTTCGATATAAGTTTTTTACGCGTGTAAAAAAATGTATTATTTTAGATGTGTTTTTTAGCTATAAATAGGTGATATTATGATAGAGTTTAGAAGTTTTTTTGGTTTAGAATTTTTGTGGTATTAGGGGTTGGACTACAGAACACGCAGAAGCCATTTTTTGGTTTTTATGAGCTCGCGTGTGCCAAATATATCGTTTCGTGATGTTTTAATTTTCCTTCTTCTTCCTTTAATTTTTCAAAGATTCCGTTGTAATTTTTATTTTAATTTAATGAAGTAATTTAATTTTTCTAGTGGTTGCATTTGATCTAAATTTACGAAGTTTTTTAATTTTAATTATTTTTTGATAGATTTATAAGACGTTCGATTTTGCTTGTTCTATTTTTGTGCTTAATGCTTTTTTGATTATTTACTTAATTTTATCAAACGATTTCAGGGCATAAAAATAAACTTGAGAAAGGCATTTTTGTGTATATTGCTCGTAAATAGAATGACATGTATGATGAAGGATAGGAATATACCCTAATCAGACAAGTGACCATTCGAGAACTTAGAACTTAATGAATCTTATTAAATTTAATTTTCATAGAGATATAGTGAATTAATTTAAAGAGGTGTGTTTATACGGAGCTCGAAAGAGATGTATGAATAAAAAAGAAGTTTTCGGTTGACAAATTAAATGTACTAAAAAATATAAATCAAAAGAAAATAACACGATTTGAGTGGAATAATTTGGTGAAAAATTGCAATCCTAGAGTTCTCTTATTTTCTTTTTACCTTTTTCTCAATCAACGATTGTTTTGGATAAAATCAGAGAGATACAATTTTAGTACTCAACAAACTATAGTACAAATCTCTGTGGGAACGATACTCTACTTACAAATCTTTATTACTTGTGACCGTGTATGCTTGCACGATTTCTGTGTGTTGCAAAACACACAACAATTTACTTGAGAAAATGGCTAGCAGTAATTATCAATGGCCAATGGACAGAATGACAGCCACAAGCAGAGTAGCCAAAGTTCATGAGATAAATGATATCACAACACTTACAACTCAAGTGTCATCTTTGGTTAATCTTTTGAAGGCTTAAAACTCACGAGCGAGTATAAACAAGGTCCAAGATTCAGGAGTGTCATATGTGTTTTGTGGAGGAGCTCATATTTTTGATAATTGTCCAAATAATCCTAAATTCGTATACTATGTGGGTAATGTGAATCAAAACAATAATTCATACTTGAACACATATAACCCATGATGGAGACAACATCCAAATTTCTCTTAGAATAACAACAATCAAGGTGGTAATCAATTCAACCCTCAATCATTTCCACTGCCTGGTTTTCAACAACCACACCAATCATAAACATAAGAGAAGAAGCCACCTACTGATGACAATACAAATGCCTTAATGGGGATGATGAAAGACTTCATCCAATCATTTAGTGAAAAAGTGTCAATTCAAGAGGCTTTAATTCGAAATTTGGAGAACCAAATGGGGTAACTTACTCAGGCTATAAGTCAAAGGCCTCAAGGTAACCTTCCAAGTGACACAATTGTAAACCCACAAAGAGAAGGTAAGGACCAATGCAACGCCAGAGCCTTGATGAGTGGTAAAACTTTAGAACAGGAACATAAGATAGAAAAGGATAAGGAGAAATAAGAAATTAACAAGGATGGGGAGGAACTAGTGGATAAAGAGAGAATTGAAAAGGAAATAATTCATCAACAGAAAAACAACCTTTACCAACCCACTATTCCTTTCCCTCAAAGACTGCAAAATAAAGAGTTTGATACATAGTTTTCAAAAATTATTGATGTCTTTAAGAAGTTACACATAAACATACCATTTGTAGGGGAACTTGAACAAATGTCATCTTATGCCAAATTCATGAAGGATATGCTATCAAAGAAAAGGAGGCTTGGAGATTATGAAACAATAACCTTGACTGAAGGTTGTAGCACCATCCTTGATAGAAAACTACCATAAAAATTAAAATATCCTAGTAGTTTTGACATCCCTTGCACTATTGGGAACATCCATTTTGGCAAGGCATTATGTGATTTATGTTCTAGCATTAACCTTATGCCATTATCAATCTTTCAAGTGGCTAGACATGAGAATTATTTACCCAATATCAAATAGTGAATGGGTAAGTGCAGTCCAATGTGTACCGAAGAATGGAGGAATCATTGTGGTGGAAAATGAGTCCAATGAGTTAATACCTACCAGGACTATCACGTGATGGAAAATATGTATGGATTTTTGTAAAGTAAATAAAGCTACAAGGAAGGATCATTTTCCTCTCCCATCCATGGATCAAATGCTTGACCAATTATCTGGGCATTCTTTCTTTTTCCTTCTAGATGGATACTCTGGTTATAACCAAATTGTTGTGGTACCTGAAGACCAAGAAAATATCACCTTCATATGTCCTTATGGAACTTTTTCTTTCAGGAGAATACCCTTTGGATTATGCAATGCATCTATACATTTCAATGCTGCATGATGGCCATTTTCTCAAACCTAGTGGAGAAGCATCTAGAAATCTTCATGGATGATTTTTTGGTCTTTGGAAACTCATTTGATGAATGTATATACTATCTCTCCCTAGCTTTACAAGATGTGAAGAAACAAATTTGGTTTTAAACTGGGAGAAATGTCATTTCATGGTACATAAAGGTATAATCTTGGGCCACAAAATCTCAGTTAATGGTATTGAGGTGAATAGAGCTAAGATAGAAGTGATTGAGAAACTACCACCACCTACCAATGTACAATAAGTAAGGAGTTTTCTTAGGCATGCATTTTTTTTATCATAGATTCAAAAAAGATTTTTCCCAAATCTCCAAACCCTTGTGTAATATTTTGGAAAAGGAAATGCCTTTCAAGTTTCCTGATAAATGTTTAACAACATTTCAAGTGCTTAAAGAGAGACTAGTGTCAACACTAATTATTGTCACACTGGATTGGAACAAGCCTTTTGATTTGATGTATGATGCAAGTGATTTTGCTATTGGAGCTGTTCTTGGATAGCAAAGAGACAAATTTTTTTATGCAATATACTATGCAAGTAAGACACTAAATGAGGCTCAAATGAATTATGCTACTACAGAGAAAGTGCTCATTGCCATTGTATATGCCTTTGAGAAATTTAGATCTTATTTGGTTGGAACCAAAGTGACTGTCTACAAGGATCATTCTGCAATATAATGAAGAAGGATGCCAAACCAAGATTGATAAGATGGGTTCTCCTTCTACAAGAATTTGACTTGAAAATTCATGATAAAAAAGGAATAGAAAATTAGGTAGCAAACCATCTATTTAGACTAGAGAGGGAAGAAAAAATGGATGATAATATGGTGATTGGGGAATCTTTTTGAGATGAGCAACTATTTTTTGTAGCTCAAATAGAAGTCCATAGTATGAACACATTGCAGATTTCCTCGTTGTTAACATTCTTCTATTGAACCTCACATGGAAACAAAAGAAGAAATTATTCCATAACATTAAATATTATTTTTGGGATAACCATTACCTCTATAAAGAATGTGGTGATGATCTTTTGAGAAGGCATGTCCCTAATGATGAAGTTGAAATTATTATTTACCATTACCATAACTCAGAATATGAAGGTCACTTTGGGGCCAAAAAAATAGCTAAAGTAATTCAATCTGGTTATTTTTATCCCACATTATTTAAAGATGCTTACAATTATGTAAAGATGTGTGACAAATGTCAAAGGATAGGTAATATTTCAAAAATAGATGAGATGCCTCTAAATAGTATACTTCAAGTGGAACTATTTGATGTTTGGGGCATCGAATTTATGGGACTATTCCCTCCATCCTTTGGTAACCAATATATACTTTTAGGAGTGGATTACATCTCAAAGTAGGTAAAAGCCAGTGCCAGCAACAAATGTGATGCCAAAGTTGTCATGAAATTTTTGAAGAAAAACATTTTTCACTAGGTTTGGAACTCTTAGCATCATTATTAGTGATGGTGGAAGTCACTTTTTCAATAAAGCAATTAATTCCTTATTGTCTAAGTATGGGATTAAGAATAAATTGTCTACCCCTTACCATCCCCAAACAAGTAGGAAAGTAAAGGTATCCAATAGATAAGTGAAAAGAATTTTGGAGAAAATTATGAACAGCTCTAGAAAGGATTGGTCATATAAGTTGGATGATGCTTTATGGGTGTATATAATTACATTTAAAACACCAATTGGTACCACCTCGTATAAGCTAGTTTATGGAAAGACTTGTCACTTACCATTAGAATTGGAGCACAAAGCATATTGGGCATTGAAACAGTTGAATATGTCCATAGATGCAACTGGTGAGAAAAGATTTCTTCAAATAAATGAATTGAATGAATTACGGTGAAATGTTTATGAGAATGCCAAGATTTACAAAGAAAAGACAAAAAGATGGCATGACAAGAAAATTATGCACGTTATCTTTGAACCGAGTCAGAAAGTGTTATTGTACAACTCAAGACTCAAATTGTTTCTTGAAAAATTAAAGAGTAGATGGTCAATTCCATTCATCATCACTAAGGTAACCAACCATAGAGCCATTGAATTAGAAAACAAATATAAAGAGCAATTTATGGTTAATGGACATAGTGTGAAACACTATTATGAAGATCAATTATCAAATAAAACATTTGTGATAACCATAGTGGATGTACCTTAGGAGTTGATATGATCATCTAGTCAAGGAAGTTAAACGTGACACTAGTTGGGAGGAAACCCAACATTATTTTATAATTTCATTGTTTTTGTTTTGTATGTGAATAAATGTGGAGAGAAATGACACAATAAGAATAAGCATTTCAGCCACAGATGTGATGTGCCATGACTAAATGAGTTTTCTTTCCTTTTACTTTTTCATATTTATATGTGCACATTATGGACAATGTACAATTTAAGTTTGTGGGAGGGAAATTCGTTATCTACTTAAGTATTTAACATGCATTTTAAATTTTTAGGAATTTTTTTAGGATGTTTTTAATCATAATTTGGGTAAAAATTGTTAAGTATATGGAAACTAAATGCATGCATGCTTGATATGAAACATATGAACTCAATGATAAAAAATAATTGTCATGACTAGGATAAAGAATGTAACATATTTGTTAAGTTATTTACATTGATCATGTGATATGCTTGCTAGTTTTGATTGAATTGATTCAAATATTTATGCATATATTCATGATTGATTTTGGTGTGCTTATTAAGAGAATATTTGTGGTAGTTTATGCGAGTCGATGAGATCTACCAAGTTTTAGAATCTATTTCATCATTTCTTGAGGTAAAATCCTTAATAGTATTTAGAAAGAGAAATGATTTAGGTCTTATTTGGATTGATTGAGCCTTTCAAGCTAACCATTGTTAATATCTTTAGTCATCCATTTGAGCCTACCAAAGAACTTTTCATATCTTTAAGCCATATTTAATGCCTAACCAATAAGCATTATTTTTACCCTTGCACCTTTAGTTTGTATAAAAATAATAATACAATAATGTATTATGCTATAGAGTAAGGTGATATGTAATACACCCTATAAAAAAAGAGAGAAAAAAGAAGAATCAAAACTCATAATACAATTATCCCTAAAAAGAAAAAGAAAATAGAATTGAAAATAAGTTTGAATATGTTGTGAAGTTACAAAAAAGAGAGAAAAGAGATGTGAAATGAATGATCGGTGTAAAAATATAAGTGCATAGTATCATAGTTTTATAATAAAGTGATAAGAAAAGTATCGTCCTCAGGAATTAGTACCTTACTTTTGCAAATACCAAAATTATACTAATATTAATTTTATCTAAAAAAATTACTCAGTAAAGAAAGATGCACAAAAAAAAAAGAAGATATTATTTAAAGATCAAATTAATTAGAAGAAAATTTCTAGGAAATCGATTTCACTTGATCCCTCCTTGTGCTTTAGCTAATTGAATTTAATTCTCTCTATTTTGTTAGAAATCTTCAAAAATATCTAAAAGCCTCTTTCAATAGTTAAATGGAAATAATTTTGTTCATTAATTTATACAAGAATATACAATTTAATAAAACAAGAAATCATTAGGATCAATGATTTTTAAAACTACACAGGTTCATACATGTATTTTGATCTCTATATTTACCTATGCCAAAATATTTTTGATCTATCCTATAATTCTCACTTTCGATAGTAAATCACAAGACTAAAAACATCTAATTAATGCTTAGTTAATTAAAAACATTAAATTCAGAATAAATTAGACAAATATAAAGAAAAATAATTCAAATTAACATAAAAAATCAAACATAATTTGAAATTAAATTACATATTTTTCTTAAAATAAAGATAAATTAATTTTTGTTAAAAATTAAATTAAATATAAACGAATTTCTTATAATTTTTGAAAGAAAAATTGAAAGAAAATCGGCTCTAAAAAATAACATGCTTTCGCGTAAACCTTTTTCCAGCTTTTTCTTCCGGTTTCTGCGTTTCTCTCTGTTTTTTTTTTGTTTTGTTTTATTCTTGCGGCGTCTCCGTCGTCTTGCAGCTGCCTCCCTCTTTATTTATATATATATATAAATATATATATCCTATCCCTATCCTCCTCTGCTTTATATATATATATATATATCCGTGCCTTTCTTTTCTTTTATATATATCAAGACTTCTTTCTCAATATTTTGTTTGTTATCTATATATATAAAAGGAAGTAAGGGGATTCGAGATATATATATATATAGATATATATATATATATATATCTTAATTTAAATTAGATTTAAATAAATTTAAATTTAAAAATCATTTGATGATATGTTTCAAAATTTTTTACCTCTTCGTTATCTTAAAATCTATAATAAAATTTAAATAATAATAAATAAATTAAATTAAATTAAAGTTAAAATTGAGAAATGATAAATCATGTTAAATTATGTAAGTCATTAATAAAAAAATATGAAAAAAATGACAAAAAATGATGCACTAAAATATCAAGTTAAAATTCAATTGTAGTAAAAAGTGCATGATGAATAAAAAGAAATCTAAGTTGTGAAAAGAGTCTAAATGTCTTCATTTATCGATCCCCACCTAAGCGTTACATTACAACCATGTAAAGTCTTTATTGATCTTTAACTAAGTGCATATTTATATTAGTGGAGCACATATATACGAATCAATTTTTCAAAAACCTTGCATATCTTTGTATTGATGGAACGTTGGTTGATGAATATATGAACCTTCTTATCATAGGATTGTATGACTTTTGAGAGGAATTATTTTCGTGAAATATTTATAACTAATAGAAGTATATTTATGAATATACTACACATATCAATTTATTTAGTTATAATTAGCTTTACATGAGAACAAACAAAGAGTTAAGTTTGAGGATGTGATGACTCTATAAAAGTAGAGTCATTAACACACTTTTTTTATTTAATATTTACTTATTTTATTTAATAAATAATATTTTTGGGGCTAAAAATATTAAAATATAAAAGTTTTAGTGAAAAATGATGAAAATATAATTTTTGAAATTTTTAGGATTTTTTAGGAACTTTTATGGATTTTTTATGAATTTTTAAAGTAGGATTAATGAGAAGTTGTTGCATGGCTTGCCACGTAAGTAGAAGAATTGATTGGGCAAGCCACGTGGATGCCACGCAAGCAACGACAACAAATCATAAATCGCCACGTGTGAGGAGCAAAGTTGTATGTGACATGTGTCAGCACGACATTCAATCCGAGTTTAGAGCCCGATCAAACCTTCACCCCACGTGTCGTCATATGTTTGCTCCCCGGGTTCCACCCGTGTGCCATGCCATCTGTTACCACAAATCACGTTGTACCGTGTGGTCTCCCCTGCCACGCGTCGCACTTTGATTCGCCCAGTAAATTTTGTGTGTCACGTGTCGTGCTGTTCATTTTACTTGTTTTGATCTCAGCCCTTGATCTGAAGCTAATCTGATGGTCCAGATTGCACCTGAGCTACATTTAAGCCCCTAATCACCCCATAAACCATAATGAGTTGCCATTAGCATAATTTTGATTAGTTTTTGGAGCTAAAAAGAGAAAAAATTTCAAAAGAAGATACAATTTTGGTGGAGATTCAAGAGAAGATTAGCGCTATAATTCAAGAGATTGATTATATTTTGTCTTCTACTCTTTTCTTTATCAATTTTTATGTATTTCTTTATGAAAAATATGAGTTTTATGAACAAAATTATGTGTAGTTAATTTATTAATCTAAGGATCTTATGAACCCAATTTGCACTATGTGATGATCTAATATTTTACGCCAGTTATAATTTTAATTTAATTATATTATTTAATCCAATTTTTATGCTATTAATTGTTTGGCTAATAATTTATCTATAGAGACAATTAAATAGATTTGAGAGAATTATTTAATTGTTTATCTTGATTAAATAACATACATAGTTTCTATACAGAGATGTATGATTCTTATGTATGTGATCCATAATTAATAAACTTAATGAGTAACATGAAATTTAATTGGCATAAGAGTGTTATTAAATTAATTACTATATAGTGTGTAGTTTACTTGAGAGAGGAATACATGTTAGATTAGATTTAATTGATCATGTAATTAATTGATTGATAATTATATTGTAGGAGATTTTAACAATTTATATGTTTAGAAAATTGGGAGATTAAATATTTTTAGATATTTTCTCATATATCTTTTTAGTTATCAAATCTGATTTAATTAATTATTGTTATTTACTTTTAGTTATTTTAATTTTTCTTTTTTAAAATATAAAAACACAAAAAATTTGATTTTTTTTAGTTTTAATAATTAGTTTTTAATAAAATAATCTTTGTGGGAACAATCTTTTCTTATCATTATATTACTTGTTGCGATATATATACTTGCATATTTATTACACATATAATTTGTGTGGCGATCAAGATACAAAAGTACCCTAAGAGGAATAATAAGGGTGAGGAATTTCTTAGGACCAAGAAGGAAGACTAGAAGGATACATAAAGGTCGACATCAAAGTCTTACAAAAAAGAACCTTTCTAGAAGGAAAAGATCCAAAGATATACTCATCACATTAGGTGATCAATGAATGACAGTGAAGAGTAGTATGGGTGGCAACAAAAGAATAGAAGAAAATGGTCCTAAAGAACATATTAGTTTGATCAATAGTCTCATTGCTGAGAATGGAAACAAGAAAGTGACCTCAGAGAATAGTCATTGAAGAATAATTAGAATGAAGATGGACGCAAGCAGTCACAATATCACTAAGATGGCGTCTAGAAGAGGTAGCTATTAAGGAGAAAGGAAATCCATCAACCTAATGTTGACTACCACTCAAGGCACTAGCTATCTTAGTAATGTCTCAAGAATTGTGATTAAGGTATTCAAAAGAAAAGTTATAATGAAGGGTGTTCTCATACTCAAATAGAAAAGATAGGGAAGGATGGATTTTGAACATCTATAAGGGACAATATTCTAATAATATCTTCCTTGTAGAATGTGACAAAACATCCTCATAGAGGGAAAGATACAAAAAAACTCACGAGTATGAAAAAGGGAAATGATGTAACAAAATTCTCATACAAAGGTAGGATGATATGAATAAGAAAAGTACAAACTAAGCACTAAGAAAAGAAAAGAAACTTATACGAACCATTTGTAGTAAATTATTTTTGATTTTTCTAAATTTTTTACTTAATCGCATTTCTTTTGGTAAATAGAATTAGTCTTATATATTTGAAATTGATAGAATGAAAATTTTAAATAAAAAAACAACTTACGTTAACCCGTTAACCCCTTATAGTGAGTTATTTTTTTACTCTTTCAAATTTTCTTTGGGTAAGTAGACTTAGTCATAATCATTTGAAATTGATAGAATTAAATTGTTGAACAAAATTCTAAAGTCAAAATAAATTACTCAATTAGTAAAATAATAATCACTTTTCATAACGATATGACTCTCACTAAAGAATATAGTGAGAAAAACAATAAATTTGAAATAAATTTTAACAGTAATAATCTAAATATTTGTCAAGAGATAAGAAAAATGTTTTGTTTTTATGCCAATAAAACCACTAAGGATTACATATGTATTTATTACATTAGAGATCGAGAAGATGAAAATGCATCATCGTATACATCATTAAAAGGATTGTCGGTAGAAAACAAAAAAAAAAGGAACAAAAATGTAGAATCCACCTCTTCAATCTACATATTATGCAAAGAAAATGAAAGACCTAAATTAAAAGCCAAAAGTAGAAAATAAGTGAATTATCAAAGTATGTTAAAACAAAGATTTTCCAAAATTGTAAATAGGATTCCTTACCTATAAAAGTAACCCTTATTTCTATTAGCTAGACATAACTTAACAATAATAACCTATATACTCTAAAAGTTATTCATGTAATATCTATGTATTTAGAAATTATGAATGATTAAGCATGTCTTCAAGGTTATTAGTTAACTTATAGAATTGTAATAATTATTAAAATTGTGAATAAAATAGAATATAATCTATTTTTTTTATTCTCTAATAAATCTAATTTCGATAATATATTATATATAGATGTAAGAGCTTTGCTATTATTAGGAAAATATTAATGTTTGAAGAAGTTGAGGCATATTAGTTGTAATAAAAAAAAGACGAACAACTAAAGAAAATACCATAGTGGACACATTAAATTCAGATATGATAATTATAATTTTAAGATAATTAAAAATCTTGAATGATTAAATTTTTTTTACAACATTTATAAACCTAATAAATGAGAAAATGAAGATAAAAAAATTAACACCAAGTCTTTATGAAAATAAACCTAAATTTTTTTTAAAGTTAAAACAATGTTTTATTGAATAAAATATTAATACTGTTAATCATTTTATATAAAAACATCACCCATACTAGTTATAAAGATAGAAGATATTAAACACAGTAAAAAAATATTTAAAATTAATAACTCTAAAAATATTACTTTTTAAATATGTATATATATATTATCTATTTTTATTATTAAAATTAAATCTAATATTTTATTTTATTTTAAACATGGATTAAATTATGATAAATTAAATTAAATTAATTTAAATATAATTTCAATTAAAACCAGGATATTTTTTTATTATTATAAGATTTATAATATTATTTTTATAATTTTTTAAATAAATTCAATGATTAATTAAATTTTAAAAAGTTATATAAAAATACTAAATATATGATAATTATAAATATATTCCGCTAAGTTTTTTGGAATAATAAAAGATCTTTAAAAGTTTGAAAAATAAAAATCATACTTCTTATTATTAACATTTTTATTTTTAAAATACTATTATTGTAAGTAAATAAACAATAATTTTAAAAAATAAAAATGATTCCACTAAAGTTCGTATCTGTTACACCTTCGTCGCAAGACATTATTAGATTGCAAAACTTCGTTCATAAGAATCCTGGCCCCGGCACTGTTGAAGAGACTTAATTAGCAAATTAGTCTAAAGTCTCTGTACACCTTTAACTTTTTTGCAAGTACAATTTTTATTGTTCTTTTAGGTAGGGGTGGAATTTTTTAAGAGTATATAAATTTTTATATAATTAATTTTTTTAATTATTATAAAAATATTATTAAATTTAAATAATAATAATAATAAAATATAAAATTATTTAAATATATTTAACATTTAGAAAAAAATATCTTAAAAATCCATTAAATTATATTATTTATATCGTTTAATATATTAAATTAAAAATATTATTATTTAATTTCTTAGTTATATAATTATTACTTATTAAAAATATATTGTATTAATTAATTATTAAATATGAAATATTTTTGAAAGTTTATATTATAATTGTTAAGAAGTAAACATTACTTATAATATTGTAAGGTTGAATTGTAAGGTTGAAAATGATAACGGAGTTTCTATGCTTTTAATTGCATAAACAAGTAAAGCATATATTAGAGTTAAATTCCTTCTTAAGGTGGCACATACCCGGTGTTTGGACTTTCCTTGTAGTAGGGTATATACATTTTCAAACATTAAATTCTCTAATTTTTTAGTTCAATTATACTATTAAAATAAAAGAATATAGTTATCTTGTGTTCGATCTAAAGCACATGTTAAATTAAACAAACATTTTTAAAATTTTTACAATGAGAATGTAACATATCGATACGAAAATTGAACTATTGCATGCATGTTACTAAAGTTAAAATGTTTGCTTGGATGATCACAAGTCGTGCACTCAAATGAAGTAATATATACAATGTTTCATCTACACTGGCCACTGATACTTACCAACCAACAACACGAGTCATGCTAGCTTAATAATCTAGAATAACTTTTCAATTTGAGTGGATTGTGACTTTCAAACTATTCCTTCCCGACATCAAGGTTAAACAAAGATGCTAACCCCAACATAAGGTTCCTCACCATTAAGGCATTATTCTATAAAATTGCTCACCCAAAGTCTCATAATTTGATAGAAAGTAGTACAATAATGTACCAAGATTTAATCGAATTTTCATTCTTTTTATCGGGTCGCTTCATGTATACCCTCAAATAGATAAGTTCACACTTAGGAAAAAATCTTTGCCTAATGATCAACTTCATTTTTCACCTCTTATTTATATATGCTCAATTCTTATTGACGAAATTATACACAAGTTAGCATACATGTAACCTTATCTGTAAGTCATCCAAGTAAGTGTGTCTTACATGCATCTTTGGAAAGTGGCAGGGGTATTGCATAACCCAAATGGCATTTTTTGAAAAGCAAATGTCCCAAAAGGACATGTAAATGTGGTCTTTTCCTGATCTTCTGGTGCTATGGGTACTTGATAATATCCAGTAATCCATCTAGAAAATAGTAAAATTCATGCCCAGCTAATCTTTCCAACATTTGATCAATGAATGGGAGAGGAAAATGATCCTTTTTAGTATATAAATTTAGTTTCCTAAAATCTATACACATTCTCCATCCAGTGATTATTCTAGTGGGAACTAATTCACTTTTGTCATTTTTAACAACTGTTATCCCAGATTTCTTAGGTACCACATGCACTGGACTAACCCACTTACTATCCGCAATATGATAGATAATTCCTTCTTTTAACAATTTAAGAATTTCTTTCTTAACTACCTCTTGCATATTTGGGTTTAGAATTCTTTGGGCCTCTCGTACAGGTTTAACACCATCCTCTAAGTTGATCTTGTGCATACACATTGTAGGACTAATGCCTCTTATATCCCTGATACTCCAACCTATAGCTTTCTTAAACTGTTTAAGCATTTTGATAAGTTTCTTTTCTTGGGTTTTGGTCAAGGTTGAAGAAATTATCACTGGATAAGTTTCTCCTTCTCCCAAAAAACACATATTTTAAGTGCTCAGGTAAGTCTTTAAGTTCAAGTTCAGGTGGATTGGCCTCTTTACTAGATGAAGAACTGGGTAGATTTAAAAGTGTACTAGATTTTGTCATTACTTCATCATTGTCTAGTTGTTCAAGATACCTCTTAATTTCCTCATCTAAATCTTCTTCGACCTCTTCAAGTGTAAGAACAATTTCAAGCTTGTCTTTTATTCTGGTTCGAAAAAAGGTGCTTTGGACAAGATTATCCAAAGGGTCAACATCGAATATTTCATCGATGGCAGAAATAGAAGGAAAAGGTGAAGAATCAAAAACTTTAAAATGAACAGTCTCTCCTAAGACTGTCATTGTCAAATTTCCATCTTGGACATCAATAATAGTTTTAGTAGTTTCCATAAACGGTCTACCAAGCAGTATTGTGTGCTCTCTGTCCAATGCTGGATTTTCTTGCATATCCAGAACCACAAAGTCAATAGGTATTATCAATTTGTCTACTTGTACCAACACATCCTCAACTATTCCCTTTGGATACTTAAGAGATCTATCTACAAGTTGAAGGGACATAGTTGTGGGTTTTAAATCTCATAAATTGAGCTGTAAGAATATAGAGTAGGGCATCAAATTTATACTAGCACATAAATCAAGAATTGTTTTAACAACCTTCCTATCCTCCATAGTTATGTTTATAATAAAACTTCCAGGGTCTTTCAACTTAGGGGGTAGTTTGTGCTGAAGTATAGCGCTGGAAATTTATGATACTACTACTCGTTCATTCAGTTCATACCTCCTTTTTTAGTGTTTAACTCTTTGAAAAACTTAGCATATGAGGGCACATGCATGATCACTTCTAATAATGGTAAATTGATATTTACTTTAGAGAGCATATTAAAAAGATCATAGAATTGCTTATCTTGTTTGGATTTTTTTTAACTGGTGTGGAAAAGGTACTTGCAGCTGGTGTGGTTCTGTTGTCTTTTGAATTTTGGGGATGTCAGATGACCCCCCAATGAGTTTTTCAGAAGGCTTGTTAAGTTTAACACTTGTTTCTCCTTTTTGTGAGACTAGAATATCACCTTCTTTGTTACCTGAACTACAAGGTAGATCGTTAGAGATTTTAGGTAAACTGGTATTGACTACCTTACCAATTTGAAGGGTTCTTACATCCTTTTCTTGTTCTGGTTGATTGGGCAACTTTCTTGGTTCTTTCTTTTGCATTTGTTTAGCCAGTTGCCCAACTTTAGATTCAATCCTTTTAACCGAAGCCTCCATGATGTTCAACCTTTGATTATTCATCAATTGGTTGTCATGAATAACTTGAATAAAAGAATTCAAGCTATCCTCTAAGGTTGGCTTAAAAGATTGGCTTGATGGGTAAGGGTGGTTTTATTCGACCTTAGTGTTGGACATTGGGTGTAGGCTGGGTAATTGTTTTATTTCCAAGGATGGTTAGGGTGATTATAGGTGTTTGGATGATACCTTTAAAAGGATTTGACTTCCTCCATGGCATCGACACTAGAATCACAAGTATTTGAACAATAATGAGCACCATGCCTAATTGAAAAACACACTTCACACACCTCTTAATTTGGCATTTGGTGGGTAGTGAGAAGTTGCACTTGCTTAGTCAATTCAGCAAGTTGCAAGGTTATCTCATTATCGGAGCCAACTTCATTGACTCTTGCTCTCCTTCTAGCACTTCTTCCATGATAAAGCCTTGCAAAGCTTCATTTATCCTCTTTGTCTTTTCCCTAGTCATTGGACTGCCGATTTTGCAAAGGATCTTGAGAATATTTGAGAACAATAACTTGATTATAACCTGAAAACATCAACTTAATCAACACCTCAATCTCCATTAGTTCCCCTTTGTAATTTTTTTCTTCACCTAATATGATGAATAAATAGTATATTTTGAGCTAGTTTTATGCCCCTAATCGATTCTCCACCATCTAACAGATGTAACTTAAAATTAGGGTTCAAAAAAATAACATTATTATGCAATTTTTGTGGGTCTTAATCGAATGAGATCCTTGGCTCACTCAATCAAGCATCCATTACTATAGGTTCTATTTTGATCTGGGAAGGTGTCATGGTATTGAGATTGAAGTTCACTTGATCAAGTTGTTCGCTCCCTTTCTCACTCGAGTGAACATGTTGTGCCCACTTTTCCAAATTTTGCATTATGTTGCTCATTTGATTTCCAAATTGCTATAAAACAATAATTAAACATACAAAAAGGAATTTGGAAGCCAAAATAAGGGTAAATGTGGTAGAAAATCGGTAACTATACATGTATTATGTACACATGAAGCATTACATACTAATGAAGAGCATTATGCAGAACTATATGTAGTCTAGAAAAATACTATCAAGTAATTCCTAAACAAATAAGCTATGATAGGCTAAATACACTTAAACATGCAACAAAGATAAACAACTCCTGCCAACTTCATGCTACACTCTCGTTACATGTATGCATGTCAAGCAATAACAATGCAGTGAAACCTACACTCACCATCATATGTAGTAATCAAATGAGTTATGCACACAATTTTCTTTCCCTTTTTGACACAAAAAGTAAAGGAATACCCCTATATGAGGTAGATAGGACATATAATATGCAATAATTATAACCACTCATATATTCAATAGAGAAACACATTAAAGCATACAATCAGAACACAACACTAAAGGGAAAATTATAATAAAGGATGTTCTCATGCTCAAATAAAAAATATAAGGAAGGATGGGTTTTGAACATCTATAAGGAACAATATTCTAATAATATCTACCCTGTTGAATGTGACAAAACATTCTCAGAGAGTGAAAGATACAAAAAAAAACTCATGAGTATGAAAAAGGGAAATGGTGTGAAAAAATCTCTTACAAAGGTAGGATGATATGAATAAGTATGAGTAAAAACTGAGCGCCAAGAAAATCAACTTATGTGAATCACTTGCTGTAAATTATTTTTGAATTTTCCAAATTTTCTTACTTAATTTAACTTCTTTAGGTAGGTAGAATTAGTCTTATCCATTTGAAATTGATAGAATGAAAATTTTGAAGAAAAACAAGTTACATTAAACTCTTATAGTGAGTTATTTTTTTACTTTTTTAGATTTTATTTGGGTAAGTAGAATTAGTCATAACCATTTGAAATTGATAGAATTAAATTGTTAGAACAAAAAGTAACTTACACAAACCACTCATAATAAGTAATTTTCCCTTTTTTAATTTTCTTATTCACTGAACCCCTTTAGATAATTAGAATTAGTCTTAACCATTTGTAAATGATAGTATTGAAATATTGAACCAAAAAAACTAACGCAGATTGACATGTTTGAGCAAGTGCAAGTATACATGCTCAAGAATAAATGATAAGTAATTTAAGAACAAAGGTTGCCATAGTCACAATGATTGGTAACAATGTCTACTCCCAATTATTAATTTATTAGTAAGTTAATGAAAGTTAAAAAAATAAGAATTTTGATTTTTTGAAGAAAATAACATAAAACAATAAAAGTGAATTGCCAAGATATATGATTATGCGACTATATTAATCACTAATCTACAATTTAATTAAACATGTCATGAATGAAAATTAATTTTCTTAAGTTTTAAATTATTTTAATAATTTAAAACTCTTCTTGAATCCTAAACTTTAGGTGTAGAAATGAGGCCCGTTTAAGATTGATAATATTTTCTTACCATATAATTGATTAATGATATGATCACTAATCAACCTAAATCCTAAACAACCTATAGATAAACTTACTATGTTTTATTCATTCATTGCATTAAGATCTAAAAAGGTGATAACATAGCTATTTAACCTTACTTGTGATAGCAAAAACGAGGTACCATATCAAATAAGAATACTAGTGTTTACGTACTAACATCTTAAACTAGAAATAAACATATTCATGCAATAAACTAATTGTACACCGTAATTCATACCATGCATAATTTTGGCATTCAAACATAGAATTCAATACATCAAGACTCAAGAATTAAAGCTAAAATTTTAATGACATTAAATTAATTAACCATAGTCTAGAGCTTGGATTAACCATAATCACCATATTAGTGATAGTTATAGATTTGATAAGAATCAAAATTATTTTCATAGAAAACTATAAAGAAAAGGATTAAGAAAATCTTATGAAGGATAGATGATGAAGCCAATGTGACCCCAATCTTCTCTTCAAAATCTCTTCCAAAAGTTGTCATTGATGTGCTCTTTGATCTCTCTTGTTCCTTGTAGCAATTGTTATTTTAGATGACTCCTTAGGTTGTTTATATATTATATTTTAAGCCTAATTCGACTTGGATTAGAATTTACTTGATTTAATGACCATAATTAAAGTTGGTGCTGAAAAATACCAAATATGTGTGTTGACTAAATGTCTCAATGGATCGAGATACTTTCTCAATTGATCTAACCATTGTGATTTCCAACTTGAGAGTGCTAGATAGATCAACCTAATGCTATAGCAATCGATTCCATTTTTGGATAGATCTAATCTTGCTTTCCATTCTTTCCTTCACTCCTCTATCGATCTTAATTAAAGCTTGGTCGATCGAGTGTCTTGATTTTACTCTAAATACATTTTTTTTGCATTTATTTGCTCATTTTTTCCCTTAACATCAATATTGCATAAAATAAACACTTTAAACTCTTAAGGAACATTAATCCATTATAAATATGCAAGAATTGATGTCCGAAAATATATATAATGGAACCGATCAAACTCACCTACACCTTTTCTTTACTAGTCCTCGAGCAAAGATAAAATAAATCATCACAAATATTATTTTCAGTATTTCATTTCAAGACTTAATAACACTAATGTGACAAAATATAACAACAATAGCAAGGGTCTATAACCATTCCTTCACTCTAGCATTATCCAAAATAATATAGCTCAAAATAGATGTGTGTAGCAACCTTATTAGTGAAAGTCAAACTATGTAATTTAAACTAGTAAAGCTCATGTGCATTTTCCTAGAACATAACCATATTTCTAGAGTTATATCAAGTACCATAGGATTTTTCTTAAAGTTACATCTCCACTTATCGAAGGTATTTCCTAAAGTCAAATGTTGTTTTTACTTCAGAAAGGTTACATACACACTTTTAGTAGAGTTTGTCGTAACTTTTAGTAGAGTTTGATCTTACGACTTAGCCACATTAGGAACAAATACCATTTGAACTATTAGCTCAGCTATAAAGTTAAAAGGTTTTTCATTTGATTGTAATGAGGTTAAAGCTTGTTGGTTCAATCCAATGAAAGGAAAAAAAAGGAAAAAACAAGTTTATGAGATCATGGAGTAAGGGGAAGAGATCGTTGAACAACACTATCCTAAGACTAACTATGTTAACAAAACAAAGTCAAATTTCTTTATTTTAGACCCAAGCATCATTATTATTTTTTTCTCATTTAGCCACTCTTTGTTTTTCAATATTCAACCTCTTTTTGATATTTCTTTTCAGCTTATCCCCTCCTTATTATTATTGCACCTACTTTATTTTATATAGGGTACATATTATAGAAGGTTCATTTTATATATGTTAGACATTTTCATCAATTATAAAAAAATTGACACTCATAAATCTTATTGTAGTATTTTCATAGTCTATCCTCTTTTTATGCTACTACATGTTTTCTTTAACTATAGGGTGTGACCAATGTGTTTGGTTCTAAAGATAAGAAGTGGGTACAAATAATTGGCTAATATACACTCAAATTGGTTTACTAAAGGTTAATTTTAGTGCCTTAATAATTTTTCAAAAAATACTCGATCAATATTTGCTTTGATAAGCTGAAGAAAAAGTTCTAGCAACCTAATTATGCTTATTTGAATTAAAACAACATTCTTTAAAATTAACATAGTACTTCACAAATTCAAATACATAAATCATCATATCAACAATATTGCTACTATATATGCATTTTTTAAGCTAGATTATCACAAAGTATGCCTTCACTAAGGAACAATCTCAAGATTCTGCTAACATTCATTATCATTCAAAACCTTTTGTTTTTAAGCATTTATGATCAATTATATTAGAAAATGAGGGGGGATCATATGATTATTTTTTTTCAAGACCATCTACTCATCCTAATTAACCTAAAAATGCAATAAATAATCCTAAAAATTGAAAAATATATGCTCCCTAGAGAAAACTAATCCTAAAATATATATTGTAAAACATTCTAATTTAATAAGTGTAATAAAATACAAATAGTGGTATGCGAACACTTCTTTTCATCTAATAATTCATACATTGTCATCAATGCAAGCATATGTATATATGAAAAGTAAAAAAAAACAAGTAAAAATGGAATAGAAAACAAATATAGTGGGTTTCTTCTTATAAAGGGTTTGGTTTAATGTCAATAGCCCAACACTATCTCCCTTATCATCCACCATCATCAAAGATCTTGAAGCATGTGATTTCGAACTATTGAGATAGCTACAAATTAAGTATATCCTTACACATTGGTGGTAGTCTTCTTTGAAGCATACTAGACACATTCTATCCCACACTTATCTCTTTGCTATCCTTAAGCTTTCAGTTGGAAATAAAAAGTTCCTTAAGGTACTTTTCATACCAAGGTGCCTATTAAATATCTTCCATAAGTGGTTTGTTGATTTTCACTTTGGGGAAGGTCTCCAAAATTTTCCTTTAAATGATTTTGATTTACTAAATTATCAAACCTATTGGACAAAGAGAAATCATACTCATTAGTAGAAAAGATAGATTTGAGTACTACCTTTGGGACCACATTGGATTTTTCGGGTGTGATGATGCTTTCCTCCTTACTAGTATATTCATCGGGTATATCATTCTTAGGGACACACCTTAATTGTTTACCATCTCTAATAGAATGGCACTAGGGGTCTCCATAGGTTTAGCAAATGTTTGAGAGGGGAGCTCGATAACTACTTGTGATTCTATATTATCCATTGTTGTGACTGCTTGACTAACTTGTATCTCAAGATTCCTCATTGAAATTAGAATTTCCTAATGAAATTTTAAAGTGTGAACAATTAAGGTATTCACTAAGTCCTTAAGAGACATATCTTAAATGGTTAGAGTAGGTTGTGGAATTAAGAATGAGAAGTTAGATGTGATGTTGAAATTTTCTACTAGATTTCTAAATGAGTAGGTTGGGTATTAATGATCCCAACATTTTGCATTGTAATTGTTAGAATATGGATCACACTTATGCCTCTGACTTTCAAATCCATCCATTGTATTAAAGTGTTCTCGATTTCCTTGTTGTTGGTCAAAGTATAGTACATGAAATTCATTGTATGTGTGGTATGCATTAGTCATATGTGTACATATTCCCTTGACATTTGACACTTTAAGAAAATTTGTTGAGGATAAAGGAGAAGAAAAATAAAATTAAAACATAAAAATAAAAATAAAAATAAAATGAAATAAAACTAAACCTAAAATTCAAAACAATATACAAAAGATGAAAAATTAAAAGTTAGAAAAAACTAGCAATTATTAGAAAGGATAGTTGTTAAACTAATATTCGATAATAGTGCCAAAAAATTGATACACTTGAGCACATGTAACTATACACGGTCACACACAAATTAGCAATGCCTACTTTTAATTACTAGTCTATTAGTAACTTAATTAAAGGTAGCAAAATAGGGTTTGATTGTTTTTGAAGAAAATAAAATAGAGCAATAAATTGAAATGCACAATATTTATAAAAGATATGTAATTATAGGACTATCCTCACCACTAGGCTATAACTTAATTAAATATGTCATGAATAAAAATTAGTTCCTTAAGTTCTAAATTATTTTCATAATTTAAAGCCCTTATTAAATCCCTAACTTTAGCTTTAGAAATATAGGGTTGCATAAGATTTTCCACCGTCGCTAATCAACCTCAATCATAAAGAGGTATGCTTATTATATTTAACTCATTAATTGCATTAAGATTAAAAAGATGATAACTAAACTAGGCAAGATTAAAACCATTGCTAACCTTTAGGATAAGCATTCAACCCTACTTGTGACAACAACCACAAGATACCCCTTTGAATAAGAATATTAGTGATCACATTATAACATTTTAAATTAGAAATAAACATATTCATGCAATAAACTAATTGTACACTTTAGTTCATAACATGCATTGTTTTCATATTCAAACATAGAATTAAACACATCAAGAATCAAGAATTGAAACTAAAATTTATCATGACATTTAATTAATTAAACAAAAATCTAGTGCTTAGAATTGCTCACAATGACATTATTAGTTTGGCTAGACATAGACTCTATAAGAATCAACATTATTTTCATAGAAAACAATAAATTAAAAAAAAGATTAAGAAAAACTTATAAAGGGTAGATGATGAATCCCTAATCTTTAATCTCCAATCTTCTCTTCAAAATCTCCTCTAAAAGTTGCTTGGATCTTGTTCCTTATACCAAATGTTATTTTTACATAACCCCTTAGGTTGTTTATAAAGTGAATTTTTGATCTTAATTCGATTTAGATTAGAATTTGCTTGATTCAATGGCCAAGGTTAAAACTTGGAACTGAAAAACATCAAATTTGAGTGTTGAGTTAAATTTGAGTGCTGATGGGATATCTCGATCGATTTAAGAATTATGATTTCCAACCCTAGAGTGCTCGGATGATCTCAATAGAAGCTCAATCGATAAACTTAGTGCTCAATTGATTGGATCATTCAAATCTTACCTGTTGTTTTTATCCTAACTTCTTGATCGAAGCTTGATCAAGATTGAGTATTGTTGCATATTTTTGCTCATTTTGCCCCATAAAATATGTATAACACAAAATAAAAATATAAAACTCGTAGTGAACAATAATTTATTGTAATTATGCAAGAATTAATGCCCAAATATATGTATGAAATGGTACCAATTATAGACCCATCATAGTAAGTTATTTTTTACTTTTCTAAGTTTTATTTACTTACTCGGATCCCTTTGAGTAAGTAGAATTACTATTAACCATTTAAAATTGGTATTATTAAAATATTAAACAAAAGGTAACTTATACAGACTCCTCATAGTAAGTTATTTTTGACTTTTTTGAATTTTCTTACTTGGACTCTTTTAGGTAATTAGAATTAGTCTAATAATTTAAAATTGATAGAATTGAAATTTTGAACAAAAAGTAACTTGTGTGGATGAACATGCAAACAGAAAGTATATGGCTTGTGCGAGTAATATAATGTATCTATGTACGATTATCGATCCTATAAAGAGTTGTGTAACTTATAACTTAATACTAGTATAATTGTTACGAATACTAGGACAATAATAAATTATAAATATACAAAAATAAATGACAACTAATTACTCCAATTAAAACTCAAAAACTACAAAAATATATAAGAAAACAACTTAAGAATCTTTAATCCCCCAATTTTCTAAACATATAAATCACTAAAATTTTCCCTAAAATAATTACTGATCAATTACATGATCAATTGAATCTAACTTTGTATGCATTCTTATCTCAAGTAAACTATACACCATATAGTAACTAACCTAATCACACTCTCATGCTAATTTGATTGCATACTACTCATTAAATTCACCAATTATATATTATACACATAAGAGTCATACATCTATGCCTAGAAACTATGCATGTTATTTAATCAAGACTAATAATTAAATAATTCTCTCAAATCTATTTAATTGCCTCTATAGATTAATTGTAAGCCAGATAATTAATAGTATAAAAACCAGATTAAATATTATAAGTAAATTGCGATCATAATTGGGATAAAATATTATATCATCAAATGCAAAAAAAAAGGGTTCATATGACTCCTAGATTAATAAATTAACTAAACATAATTAAGTTTATAAAGTTTAGATTTTTCATAAAGAAATGTGAAAGAAAAAAGATATACTCAATCTCTTAATTTGTAGCACTAGTCTTCTCTTGAATCCTTCACAAGATTGTGTCTTTTTTAATCTTCTCTTTAATGTTTTCTCTATTTTTTCTCTTCTTGACAACTGCTGCTGATTTTATGATTCTTATTTGTGTGTTTAATTGTACCTCATTAGCGTTTATTGATAGGAAAAATGACCTAATATGGGCCATTAGATCAAATGCTAAAAGATCCAAGGGTTGAGATTGAAATTATGAGATCAAGATCATCAGTAAGATTTTGCCTCATATCCACGTATGCTGTAGCATGGTTTTTATGTGCAGTAGTATGAAGTCCTCTAATTTCCTATCACTATTTGTGCATTGTGGTTCTAATTCACGCTTGTTGTGGCATGATCCTCTATGATGAATATCTCCTCCATACGTGCCATGACATCATTTTATTCCTTACCGTAGTATGAATTGCTTTTCCTTGTTTTTGACTCATTTTCACCCCATTTGTCATCGTTTCACCTACATTGACATAATTAAACACAAATTAATATCTTTCATTATATTTAGCACATAAAAATACAAATAATAGGTTCAAAAGTAACTAAATAGCTCTACTTTCTTTGAGTTATTAGTGGGTAGAGTTATAGCGGACCACTCTCAATAAGTTATTTTTGAATTTTCAAATTTTCTTACTTGCTCGAACCTTTTTGGGTAATTTTAATTTGTCTTAACAACTTGAAATTCATAGAATTAAACTATTGAACAAAAAGCAACTATGCAAACTCCTCGCAGGACCTTTCATAGTAAGTTACTTTTGATTTTTCAATTTTTTTTACTTACTCAAATCTATTTGAGTAAATAGAATTAGTCTTAACTATCAAGATTCAATACTTTATATAGAGAGATTAGAGAGAAGTTAATACAATGGGCTGAATGTGTGAATCCTCATGAGGGGTTCATCTATTTATAGAACATTTATGGATACACGTGTCAGTTATACAATGTGTACATGTAACTACATGTTAGGAAGATATAATTGGCCTAAAGTACAATATGTTAGAGATTCAAGTCGAGTTCTACTCGGTCTATACTCAAGCTCGTGCTACCATTGGGCTTGGTCTGTCCCATGGGTAGGGCATCTAGGGTACTTCATCTTCCATCTTGGGCTGGTGGCTTGGCTCGGGTGGTTTACAAGGGCCGGACTTCGGGTTGGTTCAGATGTCTAAACATCAAGTCACCCCACTCTTTCAGCATCAGGTCTAAGGTGAATACAAACCGTTCAGCTCCCATAATAAATGTGTGTCAGTTGATTGGAGAGAGAAATCTAGTGTCCCTATATAAATGGGTGCTTGGGTTGGGACTTTATCATTGTTTACCTACAAAATTGAGAAATAGTGAATGAAAATGCTTTTTTGTTTCACCTCGAGTTATAAAATATTTTTAGTTCAGTGGTAAGAATTCAGATTGCACTATAATATTCTATGTTTTGGTTTTTTAGAATTCAAGTGTTGAGAACATAATGATTTTCTACTTTCTTTTTAGGTCAGTTTTAAAAGGAACATTTTCTTTTATTTTCAACTCATCTCTAGGGAATCTCTTTCTCTCTTACCTTACCACCTACTATTGTTTTGTCTTTATGTTTTGTAGTTTCTAACAGAATGCAAAGAGAAAAGACATCAGCTTCTAGTTCGAGCTTATAGGAGAGTCCCCAATATTCTAGTACAAGTGGGTGCTTGGGGTCTTCTAGCTTGGGTTCTTCTAGTGAAGTGAGTTATTCTTCACCACAACCATCTACCTCTACCCCTATCCATAGACCATTCCCAATGTGAGATTGAGCCTACTCAGAATTAAATTTTAGTGGCTAGGAAGTGGAGGAAAAAAAATAGGAATATAGGATTCGCAGAGCTGATCGGTTGCATTAAGGGCTGGGTAGTCGTACCTAAAACTTGTGGGTTGTTTCCCATGATGAAGAGAGAATAAGAAGAACGTACAACATCCCTCTCATAGTTCAGATAATGATTCCTTCTAAGGGTGCTTGTGATAGTGATGCACCTCCCTCTAGGTGGACCATTTTTCATGAGAAAGCTCTATGGATGAGGGTAAGGTTTTCCTTGTATCCTCTTATTAGGAGGTTCTTTGTTAGGATGTAGCTTGTACAAGGGAAATTGATGCCTAACGAGTAGAGATATCTGTTCTGCCTTACACTGATATGTCAAGAACTTGGGGTGGATTTATAGATGGTCGATTTTAATGAGATGTATGTTCTAAAATAGAACCCCACAGATCTGAGGAGGGTGTATATGTTAGTAAAGCAGGATCAGGGGTGAACGTGTCCCTTCCAAAATATGAGAAAAATTGGAAAGAGTACTTTTTCAACTTTTCAAGTCGGTGGTAGTCTCCCACTAATGACATGAGGTTGGTAAGGAGTGTTTGGAATGACACTAAAGTCGTGATTAAAAATATGGCTTCGTTAATCATGAATTTGAGTCTTGATGGGAAGCAAAGGTTGGCTGATATCCAAAACTATGTTCCTGAGAAGACAAACTGAAGGACTCTATTGAACACTCCGCATTTTTTGTGTGTGGGTTAATGAGGCATGGTGCTATAGAGCCCCCTCTTAGGGTGAATCGTAAACCCTGAGCTCCTCCTAAAGCCCGGGCTTCTCTTAAATGTAGAACTCCTACTACATATTTTGGGGGCTGGTTCGAGGTGGTGCCAGATGATGGTGACCATTAGTCCCACTCTTTTTTTTCATCTCATAATATTGTGCACGTTTTTTAGGTGATTTAACATGTGTCCCCCCTTTTTTTATATCCTGCACTTCATATGGACTTGATAGCTACCCAACTTTTTTCTCTTATAAAGAGTAAGGTTACGTTGGAAGGAATGAGTTCCCCCACGGGTGAACCTCTTGCTCTTGGGAGTGGCTCATCGGTGGGTAAGAATAGGGAAAAATTCTCTAATAAAGGTCGTACTTCTTCTCTTAAGAAGAAGAAGAAGAAGGTTGGTGTTGATGAGTCTACTTGTGACCCAGAGCCTCTGAATGTTTTCCCTCCCCTATCATTTTTGCTAGAGCAGCATGGGTCTTCAACTCCCTACACGGGTTCTAAAGAATCTAAAAATCCTTTAAGAGATTTGAAGAAGGGGAAGGCTGTTGTTGAGGATTTTATTGCTGATGATGTCGGGGATGTCCTGAATCGAGGTTTGGCACCAGAGTACCTCAATCGTAGTTTGAGCCATATTTATGACGATGCATGTAAGGAGCAACTCATGAATATTTGTGAGGGTGTATATTCTAGCGAGGTCATTCGCTGTTAGATATGTTAGGTGTGTTATACTTTTTTGTTCGTGATATTCAGAGCAAGTGTGAGCTAAATTTTTATTTTTTGATCTCATTTCTTTTGTTGTAGTTGATTCTACTTTATGACTTTGATCGAGTTCACAATGTGGGCTATTTAAAATTTGAGCTAGTGAAGGAAAAGTAGGGTCATACATCAACGCACTTAAAATACACTACGCTATTGGCCAGAGTAGCAAAGTGGGAGAGCAAGGCAATTGATAAGGAGGAGAAGTTGAAAAGGGCCACGTCCAAGCTTAGTGTGTATACCCAGTGCCTGACTGAGCTTGAAGAGGAGGCTAGGGAAGTGCAAAGACAAGCTGAGGCTTCTACCAAATAGGTGCGTCATCAAGAAAAGGGTGATGTGGATGCTATGGCTCAGAAGCTTGAGTCTAATGTTGAGCAGACATATGATATGGCGATGAAGACATTCAAGACAGAGGCCATAAAGAAGGGTTTGGGTGAGTACTATTATCGAATTCTGGATATCCCTGTTATGCCACTCTATATGCAAGCCTCTTCTATTAAGGAGGAGGGAAAAGGATTGGGCTCCTCTGGTGGTGAGAACAACCCTGATGTTCCCGGGGAAAGGGCAACTGATCATTGATTGATTTTTTTTAAAAGCTCGATGCCATTTTGGTTTGTATGCTCACGAGCCATTACTTCATGTAGAAAGATTAAGAGTAAAAAATTGACTTATTTAATAAATTAATTAATTTGGCTCTTTATTGTGTATTTATGATGTTGACCTACCCATTGTCATTTATTGAATTTTTTTGTTTTTGTTTTTTTTTAAGTTTTCCTTCCCTATAAAATGGTTTGAGAACACTAGGTTAATTCATGTATTCAAGAATCTTTGTCAATTCCCTCAACATTTTTGCTCGTGTGTTATAGATTTTGATCGAACCAATAGACCTTCAATTCGAGCTTTCATGTTGGAAATGGTAGGCTTGAGGATGAGGTTAGGTTTCTTAAATCTGAGGTTGTTAAACTTGAACATGATGCTAAAGAGACAAAGTGTGAGCTTGTTGCTTGTAGGGAGAAATTAATCCAAACGCAAGCTCGAGAAAAAAGGACCTTGGCTAGTACGTGAGAAGGCTATAGAGGTGTTTATAGGGCATCATATTGGGCAAGCTTTTATATGAAGCTATTTGAAAGAGGTTTTCTTAAGGTTATGGAGGTTACCGATGATCTAGAACGGGGGTTTATTTCAATGATGATGACGCACCCCAAGCCTATGGCATGTGTACGTGAGAAGGTTATCGAGATTCAAGTCGAGCTATTGCCTTTGGTTGAAGAAATTGATGATCTAGACACTGGTCGTGTGTCCAAGCACTTAAAGAATTTTTAAATTTCTATAATGGGTGATTCTTGTATTAATAACTATGAAAAATGGGGTGATTAATTTTTAAATAATGAACAATCTGAGCGGCACATGTTTATGTATAAATACTATTTGGTATATGGTAATTTTTTTTAAAAACTTGACCTTTTAAATGCCAGGGTGATCTTCCTGATTTGTTGATCTAGGTGATCAACCCTTAGTTTTGATTTATGGGAGAGAGCCTGACCCAGTTCTTGACTGAGGTGCTTATCCTTTTTATTGTCAGAGCGCCAACCTGGTTCCTGACCGAGGTGGACAACTTGACTTCCTCAATTGTTAAGGAACTCTACCTGATTTATTAATCTAGATGATCAGCCTTTGACAAAGTGCTCTTTTATATTATTATAGCGCCGACTTGGTTCTTGACCAAGGTGGACAACTCGTCTTCTCCAACTGTTAGGGAACTTTTCCTAATTTATTAATCTAGGTGATCGGACCCTGACACCAATTTATGGGAAATAGCTTGACCTAGTTCCTAACCGAGGTGCTCTTTTTATTGTTAGAGTGTCGACTTGGTTCCTAACTGAGGTGGAGTTTTTTATTATAAGAGTGCTAACCTAGTTCCTGATCAAAGTGGACAACTCGACTTCTTCAACAGTTAGAGCACTCTACTTGATTTATTAATCTAGGTGATTGGCCCTTATTCCAATTTAGTTGAGAGGACTTTAGTAAAAGATTAGCTACTGAAACTTTTTATTTCATAGATCCATGTGCATCGTTGTTACAAAAAAAGAAAAAGAAAAAGGGGAAAGATAGGTAGGTTAATACATATTGTTTTTAGAAATGGTATCTTTTTAAGTTTCTTTCTCAATGCCTTCGATACTTTTCAATATATAGGTCTCTCTTGGTGTTATTTCAATTATTTGATAAAGTCCCTTCCGATTAGCACCCATTTTACCATCCATCCATTCCCTTTTGTTAGGGAAAACCTTCCTGAGAACCCAATCGTCCATGGAAAATGTTTTGAAGCACACGATCTTGTTGTAGTATTATGATATTTTTTCCTTTTTGCTCGATCATCCTTCTTAAAGCTTCGTCCCTTTCTTCCTATACTAAGGTCAAATCGATTGCTCTTTTCACCTTGTTTTGTTCCTTTGTTTGAATTGATCTGGGGATAGGAATTGTGACTTCGATTGGTATGACTACCTCGATTCCATATACTAGGGAGAATAGGGTCTCGTTAGTGCTCCAGCGGGGGCTTGTCACGACAGCCCATAACATACCTGGAAACTCTTCCACCCATTGTCCTTTGGTGCTTTCTAACTTTATCTTTAACAGGTTGATGATTATTTTATTGGAAGATTCTGCTTGGCCATTCACTTGGGGGTAGTAGGATGTTGAATGGCTTAACTTAATATTGTGTTTGAGAGTGAATAGTTTGATTTTTTAACTGGTGAATTGCCACTCATTATCTATAATGAGCTCCTTGGGAGGCTATATCGACAAACTATGGACTTCCATAAGAACCTAATTACCTCCTTCTCCCGTATTCTTCCTAGGGGCTCTTCTTCGATCCATTTTGAAAAATAATCAGTGGCAACAAGGAGAAAATTTTTCTGGCCTGTGCCTATGGGTAAGGTTCCTACTATATCCAGTCCCTACTTGTAGAAAGGCCAAGGACTTACTACTCCCATCATAGTATTCAAGGGGTGTGTGGGTCAGCGGACCAAAGCTTTGGCAATTGTTGCAGCTTTGAGCATATTTAATGCAATCGGTCAGCATTCTGAGCCAATAATAACCCTATCTCATGATTCATTGGGATAATATCCTACCCCTAGACTATGAACTACAATCTCCTTCGTGTGCTTCATACATCATCCTTTCAACTCTCTATGTAGGTATGCATAAGAGGCTAGGGCCGAGTGGGGTTTTACGGTATATTTTTCCTACCTCAATCATGTACCAACCTACCTTGGCTTCAATTTCCTTTGCGTCTATGTGATCTTTGGGTAGGTCCTCTTTATCCAAGACATTATAGATTGTAGTGAACCATGTGATAGAGGGAGTGTCTATGTATCCAATCCTTCTTTTGGCCTCTTCTAGAAATGCCTCTACCAGTACTGTTACTGATACCACCCAGTCCTACTTGGTCTCCCTTATTGATGACAAGGTTGATAAGGCATCGGTGTGACTGTTCTTGTTGCTTGCTAACTATTTGATCTTGAACTTCGAGAATTTTGAGCATTCTCGTCTTAATCTCTCTAAGTACTTCTTCATCTTTCCATCCATTGCTTCAAATGTTCCCAAAAAATGATTGACCATGAGCTTGGAATCACTATGTAGGGTAATTCTATTTGCCCCTAGCTTTTTCGTGGTCATGATTCTGAATATGGAAGCCTCATACTCCTTGATGTTATTGGTTGCTTGAAAATCAAGCCTGGCCACATATTCAAAGTAGTTGTCCCCTTCATCCACTATAACCACCCCTAGTCCTACGCCTTTGAAGTTATACGTACCATCCACAAATACCTGCCAGGTCGGTGCATCTCTTTATTCTATCGTACATACTTCCATTGTCTTTGTTTTGTTAATGATTTCAGGACTATCAGTGAACTCGATCACAACCTGCCCTTTGATGACTTTTCTAGCCATGTATTTGATGTCATACTTTTCCAATTCCACGGCTATCTGGGCCAGTCTTCCCATAACCTTTAACTTTGTCAATACATTTTTCAGAGAGTGTGAGGTGAGTACCATAATTGTGTGTGAGCCAAAGTAGTGATTGAGCTTTCGTGTAGTAATCTTGAGAGCAAAGGCAAGTTTATCTATGATGGGATATTTACTTTGGGCCTCTGTTAAAATTTGGTTGACATAGTAGATGGGGTGCTGAATTTTGTTCCTCTCAGTTATTAGCACGACACTACATATTTGGGGTGTGACAACCAAATATAGATAAAGAATCTCTCCTAATAGGGGGCTGACTAGGACATGGGGATTACTAAGGTATTTTTTGATTTCTTCAAAGGCTATGTTGCAATCCTCATTCCAAAAGATAGTCTTGTTCTTTCTTAGCATCTTAAAGAAGGGCATACACTTATTTGTGCATTTAGCAATGAATTTACACAACACCCATATTCTTCCATTCAATTATTGTATTCCCCTAAGACTACTAGGTGGCTTCATGCTTACTAGTACCTATATTTTGTCTGGATTGGCCTCAATTCCTCTTGTTGAGATGAGGTACTCTAGGATTTTTCCTACAGCCATACAAAAAATGCATTTTTTGGGGTTAAGTTTCATGCCATACCTCCGTATCACTTCGAATATCTCCTATAGGTCTCTGATATGGTTCAGGAGTTGAGATGACTTGACCATCATGTTATCAATGTATGCTTACAGGTTCTTTCCCAACTACTTTTCGAACATTTTGTTGATGAGGCGTTGATATGTTGCACCCGTATTTTTTAATCCGAATGACATTCTCGTGTAGTAGAACGTTCCTTCTTTTGTTATGAAAGGCGTTTTCTCCTCATCCTTAGGGTGCATTTTGATTTGGTGATACCGGAAGTATGCATCTAAGAAACTCATCAACTCAAACCCAGAAAAGGCGTCTATTAGCTAATCAATGCTTGGGAGAGGGAAGCAGTCTTTGGGCTAGGCCTCATTTAGATTAGTGAAGGATACACACATGCAAGATGCTGCATATGCCTTCTTTACTAGTACCACATTTGAGAGCCATGAGGGATACTTGACTTCCTTAATGACCCCCGCCTCTTTGAGGGCAGCTATATGATGTTTAATTGCCTCATTTTTCTCTCTAAGGAATTTCCTTTTTCATTGTTGGATGGGTCTAGCTTCTGGGTTGACATTTATTTGATGAGTTATAACCCTTAAATCAATTCCTGATATATCTATTATGGCCCATGCAAAGATATCTGCATTAGCTCTGAGAAATAATGATAGTTTCTCTTCGAGCTATGCCATCAAATCGTCACCTCTTTTCACAGGATGTCTCTTTCCTCAACATTTGTTGGGAAGTCATTTAACTTATTTAGATAGACCGACTTCATTATGCTTTTATTTCTTGGTCTCTTTGAAGGGAGACCTCTCAGTGATTGCTATTTGGGGGCAGTCCCTTTCATTGTGGCATTATAACAACTCCTAGCATTCTCCTGATCTCCTCTCACCTCTTCGTGGCCTTCAACTGTAGGGAATTTGATTACCTGGTGGAAGATGGATAGGGCTGTCTTCATCTTTTGTATCTAGGGTCTTGCCAGGATGGTATTGTAATGTATAGAGGTGTCAATGATCACAAAATTGGTCATTATTATTACCCTTTTTTCATGACAGGTAGGATCACCAATCCTTTCGCATAGGTGGTACTGTTGTTGAATCCTACGAGAGGAAGCTTTACTTTGATGATACGAGTGTCTCCTACTCCGACAACCCTAATGGTGGTTAGGAAAAGGAGGTCTACTAAACTCCCAGTATCAATCATTATTTGATATACGTCACAAGACTCGATCCTTAAGGTTATCACCAGAGGGTCCTCGTGATGGGATGGAGTTTCATCTCTTTCCATGAAGATTATTTTCGTAAGGGGTTTCACTTTATCCAAAGTGTATACATGGGGGCATTGTGTAGCTCCCTTGTAAATCTTTTACGAGTGTTGTTAGAGACCCCACAAACTCTTAACCCTTCATGTATGGTGTGAATGGTTTTAATGTTGGGCCCACCACGAAGCTCTTTGGTTGAAATAATCTATGTTTGCCTTTGTAGCCTTTCATGTCTTCATTTTCCATGATGAGGTCCTGCAAATATATTCTAGCCAATAATGCTTCCAATTCTCTTTTCAAGTTTCTACAGTCTTTTATCTCGTGGCCTACATCTTTATGAAAGGCGTACCATTTGGACACATCTCTCTCTAGAGCATGCATCCTGGGTGGTCACCCAGTTTCGGGCTCCCTCTCCATTCTTTTGATGATTTGAGTTAAACCAATCCTCAAAAGAGAACCCCTGAAGGGAGAAAATGATCTTCCCCAAGTTTCTCTATTTTTTGGCCACTTTTTATTTACCACCCAGTTTCTATATACCCATCAGTGTCTGGTTTGTCTATTGCCTGTAACAAAACTTTTTTTTTGTAACTTTGGTATGTTTGGTCTGGGCTCATCCTCCTTTTTTCTTTGTTTGGGACCGTGCCATCTCTCCTCCCGTTCGACAATCCTTGACTAGGATAAACTCCTTTTCTAAGTTAACAAACTTTCTGGCCTCCCCATAAGCTTCCTTCAAGATGTGTGGCACCATTTTAGTTAACTCCATGAACAGGTTAGAGCTCTTTCGCAGGCCTCGCCTGATGGCCTCTATAACAATAGAGCTAAGGCATTAAGAGATTTCCAATTTTTCTTCTCTGAATCACTTAATGTATTCTTCTATGGGTTCCCTTGACCCTTCTATAATTGAGAAGAGATGGTGAGATTCTTTGCTCAAGGGTTTGTTACAGGCGTAGTTCATGATGAACAGTTTGGCAAACTGTGGGAAAGAGGATATGGACCTGGAAGGTAAGTTGTTGAACCATTTCTATACGTCATCACAGAGGGTGGTGGCAAATAGCTTGCACATCATCACGTCTCTTTTTTCCTGGGTGAGACTCATGGGTGCCATGGCTGTTTTGAAATTTTGAATATGTATTAATAGATCTCTTATCCCAAAATAATCACAACATTTGGGAGCATTGAACTTGGATGGAGGTTCATCATTTTCAATTGCATCCAAAAATGGGGAGACATATAGTTGTTTGCAATCTCTGTCCACCTCGTAAAGGGTTTTCTCCTTTTTTCTATTTCTTTCTTGCTACTTTCAAGGCCTGCTCTTACCTTTTGTTGTTCTCCTCTAGAGCTTGCAGTCGTGTCTCCTAGTTCCTTCTTTCGTGGAGCCACTATTGCTCATCAAGATGAGCCTAGCTGGAGAGGGGATTTCTTTCAACTTCATGCTCGGTTTGTCGGGGCTTGGACTGACCATGTCTAATTACCTCTCCATTGGTTGGTTCGGTGGTGGAATTTTCTGAGATCCTTCCCTTTGCCTGAGAGCATAGAGACCTATTTTCTCTTATGATTTCGTCGAGCTCTTTTCTCAACTCTAGGAATTAACGAGATAAATCCTAATAGAGGGAATTGTCCTTTACCATGGCCCCATTGGTTGCCATTGGTGTGTTTCCTTGAGTAGCCATTATTTCACGATCAGTCGAATTCAACCATCTTTCAAATCGAGTTATTACCATGATTTTTACGGATTGCGAGTAGTGTGTAGTGGACCTTCCTAATTTTTCTCTAAGACCGAGGTGAATCTCCAAAGGATACGGGGTCAGAAACTTGTGATTGACCTTAGAATCTGAGCCCCATGGTGGGAGCCAAAATGTTGAGATTCAATACTTTATAGAGAGAGATTAGAGAGAAGTTAATACAATGGGCTGAATGCGTGGATCCTTATAAGGGGTCCATCTATTTATAGAACATTTTATGGATACAAGTGTCAGTTATACAATGTGTACACGTTACTACCTGTCCTGAGGTCATAATTGGCCTAAAGTACAATATGTCAAAGATTTAGGTCGAGTTTTACTCGTGCTACAATTGGGCTAGGTTTGTACTCGAGCTCGTGCTGCCATTGGGCTCGGTCTGTACTCGAACTCGTGCTGCCATTGGGCTCGATCTGTCCTATGGGTAGGATGTCTAGGGTACTTCATCTTTCATCTTGGACTGGTGACTTGGCTCGAGTAGTTTACAAGGACCGCGTTTCGAGTCGTTCCAAATAACCAAACATTAACTATTTGAAATAAATAAAATTAAAATGAACAAAAAATAACTTATGCGAATCCCACATAGTAAGTTATATTTGTGTAAGTTATTTTTAAATTTTCTAAATTTTCTTACTTACTCGTACCCTTTTAAGTAAGTTAAATAAGTTTTAATCATTTGAAATTTATAAATTAAAATGTTGATAAAAAAGAAACTTACACGGACCCTTAGATGTAAGAAAGTTTTGACTTTTTAAAATTTTCTTACTTAAAAGAAAATCAATCTTAACTATTTGAAATTGATAGAATTAAAATATTGAATAAAATATAACTTACATAAACCCCTCATAATAAGTCATTTTTGACTTCTCGAAAGTTTCTTAATTTCTTGGATACTTTTAGATAAGCAGAATTAGTCTTAACCATTTAACATTGATAAAAATAAAACATTGAACAAAAAATAGACCTTTATTAAGTTATTTTTTAGTTTTTGATTTTTTTATAGAATTAGTCTTAAACGTTTAAAATTTGGATAATTAAAATGTTGAACGAAAAGCAACTTACTCAAGTCCCTCAGGATAAGTAAAATTACTTTTAATCTTTTGAAAATGATAAAATTAAAATGTTAAACAAAAGAAACTTACATGAATCACTCTCACTAAGTTATTTTAAACTTTTTTAAAATTTTTTTCTTACTCAGACCCCTTTTGTCAAATAAAATTAGTGTGAACCATTTTAAATTTGATAGATTAAAATATTAAACAAAAAGAAATTTACATGGATCCCTCACAATAAGTTATTTTTGACTTTTTCTAAGTTTTCGTACTTACTCAAACCCCGTATAAGTAGAATTAGTCTTAACAATTTAAATTGATAGAATTAAAATTAATTTTAATAATTTAAAATTGATAGAATTAAAATATTAAACAAAAAGATGTTATAAAAACTCCTTGCATTAACCTATTTTTCAATTTCTTAAATTTTCCTACTTACTGACCCTTTAAGTAAGTAGAGATACTCTTAGCTATTTTTCAAATAGTATATTTTAATGAAATATTGTAGTTTGTTTCTTAGATTTATCACAAGTCATTATGCAATAATTTTAGGCTTTTTTTTTTGAAATTATATAGCTTGATAAATGTATAAAAATTAAGGAATAAGGAATGAGATTTAATTTTTTGAGAATTGATACCATTGTTGAATTCAATTAAGAGAATGTTAGTTTTCTACTTCAAATTCTGATATATATATATATAAAGAAATAAAGTTTTGATTGTTTGTTTATATTAATGACTAGAAGGTCAATTTGATCATTTTATTTATACAAAATGTGATATTTAGTTAATTATTTTTAAAAATAATATTAAAAAAGATATATAGTAATTTTAAATTTATTTTAAAAAATAAAATTATTTGGGGTATCTTAATCATTTCAATTTTCAATAAGCAAAATGATCAAGATACGACTTGATATAACAAGAATAAATGATAAAAATACTCCACCAATATTTGTTTAATTTTTTTTATTAATAAAAGTCTTTTGGCGACTTTCCTTTTATAAGTAAAATGATTAATGAACAGTAAAAGGACTAATAATCATTTTTTATAAGTAAAAAGACTAATGAATACCTTTATAAAGTTGGGAGACTAGATACCCTTTTATTTTTAAAAAAAAAAAACCTCAAGGAAACTTTCTAAATATTGATTTCTAACTTCATAATTTTCTATATAGATAATATATGATTATATAGAATCATATTTTTATATTTTTCAACAAATCAAGCTATATATAAAATAATTTTATGTTAATTCTAGTAGTTTCAGCCTCCTTCTATATATTTTTCCCTTAATTTTTTTTACTTTGACCTAAGCTCTCTCTCTCTCTACCTTGATTAAATTGACAGCTACTGTAAATCATTTTGAAGAAGTACTCTAGAGATCTTTGTTCTTCATATCAAACCATTTGTTCATTTAAAAATTCGTTTGCTACTAAAACGTAAGCAACACATTTGTGCATCTTGCACAATAAAATCATTTGAACTATCTTACTTATCGCAATAAGCTTTGCATGTTGCTCATCTTTAATTACAGTTCCTTATGCAACCAATATGTAGCTTCTATGCTCTATTATTTGTACATGCTTAATTATTGAATATACGAAGACATATAGAAAACTATTTCACAATATTGTTGTTTACTTAGAAAGTTAAACATCTTATGTGCACCACAAACCAAGAACTCAACATGGACCTAAAAAATATGTATAGTACTTTAGTTTTAGATATTCAATATTTTGAAACATCATGTGCATCATAGACCATAAAACTCATTTTTTTCATGCCACCATATAATACGAACATGAGAGTCATAAGCTTTCAAGAAAAAGTACATATATAAATAAATCGGATCTTTGTTAATTTTCCTATTATGAAGAATAGAGGCTCACGATGGAAGAAGAAAACAATCAAGATGATATTATTTTGTAAGTGACTGCATTATATAGTAGTCAAGATACATGTGAATAGCAAACATAACTTCTTTAACAAACTAACTACAATTAATTTTACACTATAATCCTATACATGTATTCCACTATAAGCACATGATTTCACACAATCTAACACCCCCTTCAAACTCACGGTGGTGGAAGAACCATGAGTTTGGTCTACAAAGGAAGAAATCGACTCTCTTAATGGTTTCGTTAGAATGTCAGCTACTTGTTCCTCTGAAGGGATGAACTTCACGTCTAGTTTGTTTTCCATAACTAAATCTCTGATGAAATAAAAATCTATCTCTACATGCTTCATTCTTACATGCATGATGGATTAGCAGCTAAGAACTTAGCACTAATACTATCAATGAAGAGGATCGGTGAGTGTGCTTTTATGATATGTAACTTTTTCAAAAGGGATTGCAAAATCACTTCAACAAAGGCTCAAGAAAGAGCTTTATATTTAACTTCAACATTAAACCTTGCAACAACTTTATGCTTAAAAAAAGCCCAAGAAACAATGTTATCTTCAAAGTATATGTAATACCCTTCTATGCTTCTCCTATCATGTGGGCAACTTGCCTCTTTAGAATTTGTAAACTCAATCAGTCCTAACATATGTATTTGATTTTTATAACATTAGACCAATATTTGTTGTCCTTTTCAAATACCTTATTTATTCTTTATGCCCAGGATGTATGTGGTTAGTTATAAATATGTCTAAAACATTTATTTAATTGCAATTATGCGAACAATATATGAATAACGATAAAAAACATGCCTAACTTTGGGTATATTTTTATCGTTACTTATAAGTCGTGCACGTAATTATAAATTTAAACATGCTCATTATTGAATATATTTTTATCGTTATCCATACGTTATGAGCATAATTGTAATTAGATAAAAAAAATTCGCATAATTACAACTAAACTCATACGTTGTGAGGCATAAAATGTATTTAACAAGTCTAAAATATCTTGGTCTAAGGTAATTGTGTGACTATGTTGAAAGTAATTGAACTTTAAGTGGAAAGTGTGCATATATATGGATTGGTTTGGATTTAGATTAAAATTGAAATTAATCCAATATGATTGGTTCTTAAAAATTGAGAATCAACTTAGACCAAAAAAATTGAAATATCAATCCAATTCAAACCAAATTTTTTAATTTGGTTTAGGTTGGGTTAAAGAAATTTTCTCCCTTTTTTGCTAATAGATTTTGTTTATTAGTTATAATAGATAGATAATTGAATAGTATAGAACTAGTATCTCTTACTATATTTGCTTGTTCGTCATTCATATGGGTAATGGGATGAGAAACGAGTAAAGGTAGAGTTGAGATACAAGCATAGACAGAAATTAAGAGGTATCGATGGTTGATGAATATTAAAACTAAGAAAAAAAATGAGAGAACATGAGAAAAACTTGTAAAAATTTAAAAAATAATTGTACAAAATAATAATATGATTATAAAAATAAAAATAATAAATTGGTTGGGTTAGTTCTGTTATTAGAATATTTAAAGAAATTATAACCAAATATATCTAATATAAATTGATTTTTTTAAAAATTAAAATTCAAACTAAACCAATAAAATTTCAAAACTAAGGATGGAGTTCGTTCCGCACACCCCTATTAATTGCACATCGAAACAAAGTTGGGTGATGTGGCCTACTTCCAGATATATGAGGTACTAATGCGATCTCTTTAGAATCACCCATTCAAAGCCCAAATCTTATTCTGCTCCAAGGCCATGGGCCTTGGTCTACTCACTCGTGCTTACCAAATTTTAAAACCAGGGGCAGAGGCAAAGCATATTTCCTACTTTCAACGGCTAGTAAAAATAACAAGAAATGGAAGCAGAGTCTCAACACTCATGGAGGATCAGAGTCCAAGCCAAGGCCAAGAGCTTCAATTTCAGACTCCATGCTATTTCAAACATCCCACATGCTTTCACTTTGAGGCCCCACCGACTTTCGTTTTTGCTTAAGCTTCGTAGATTTCTCCTCATCAGAGTCAATTCAGAATCCTCAGCTTATGTTCCTGTTCAATCCCGAACCACCTTGAAATCCAAATTCTTCATAAGTCTCAAAAAGTTTAACCTGAAAAGGATCTTAAACCGGGTTCTTCCAACTTTAAAACGATCCAAACATACGAATCGAGAAGCCAAAATTCTCTCCAATCGATCCCAACGCCAACGATTAGTTCATCAGGTAACAAAACCATGTTGCTGTATTTTTTTTTATTCCTTTATTAAGTTCATAATAGCAGACTTTCTATTTCAGGAACTGTTTGTCCTGTGTTCTTTGCTGGTTGGAGTAATTGGATTTTTAGCTCAATGGTTTTGGAGTAAGGATAGAAATGGACTTGTAATAATGTACAGTTTGGCTATCTTGGTGTGTTTTGCTATATTGTTGTTGAAGAAGTACAGAGCAAGTAAAAGTAGTATTAAATTATTGGAAATCCTCTTAGTAGCAACAATGGCATTAGCATCTTTGTCAATGATAGGTTTGAATAATGTATGTGCAATGGCAAAATATGTGTGGGATTGGAATTTGATTAGGTTTGACATGTTTCGATAATAATATATTGTGTTAGGTTAGTAGTCGGAACTTTAACACTTATTGTGCGTGATCCTTTTATTTTGGTCGATTGAAAAATGCTGCATTGAATCTAAAGCTGTTTCTTCAAACCTTGCTTTTAATTCTACTTGCAAATGGTCTTATTTCAATGACATATTTACCTTATATGCCCATGCACATACCGTATTTCACAACACCTGGTATTTCACAACACCTGGTATTTCAATGACATATTTATCTTATATGCCCATGCACATACCGTATTTCACAACACCTGGTAGAGTTATTTAGAAAAATAATTTTTTTTTATTTTTCCAAAATATTTTAACAAATGGTGACACATAATAAAAGGATTACAACAATTAAAATTTGTTTTGAATGGTGTAATTATTAATATCTTCACATCATCGAAAAAAAATACCCATCAAACAATATGGGTAAGAGTATAGTGAGATTAAAATATAACTTTTTTAATCCCTATTTTTCTCTATCTTAAACTATTATTCACTATTTTCATTGACCTCCAGGACTAAGTAATATTTTTTTCTCTGAAACATGGTGGGATGTATAATACAAAAGCATGCATTTCAGAATTTCGATAAATAAATAGTTCGACAATTGGCACGCTCAACCTACAGAATATGTTACATCGAATTTTTCGTGGATTAACGTCCAACAAACACCATATGAACGTGGGTGTGTAGAAATAGTTGGTGGGAATTTAAAAACATTGAAGAAAATAGGCACATATCACACTGGATACTTGTCAAAATAGATATAGTTCTGTCAAAAATTACTACAAATAATGACTTGAAATAATGCCACTATTAAAAAATTACAAAAAAATAACATACCTAAAATTTATTAAAAAAAAAACAAGAATAATTAACGTTAAACAAAATCAAAATAGATAATATTTAACATTAAAATGATCTAAATGAACTTAGTTTAATTTGAATGTTGAATTGAATTGTGTTGAATATAAAATAACATAACAAATTTTTTTTAATAGTATAAATCTATGACAGTATGTATAAATGATGTTATTTTTTGATGATTAAGAATTTTAATGCTGTTATTTTGGTTGTTTTTCCACTCTTCTTTGCCCTTTTGTTTTCAAAGCTAGATATATCACCATCAGGAAGACATCGATTCTGGTTTTATTTCATGGAAATCCTTGCCTGACATAAATGAGGAGCCGAATGTATTTACTGTAGTTGAATCATTGTTTTGACTTCCACTCAGACTTTGATTTTGCCGCTCACGATGGAGGTCTCTCATGGCCTTAAACCTCAAATCATTGGTGTATGAGCTGGGTTCCGGAATCACATCCGGAACAGTCATTTGTCCTTCAAGCATGCTCACTACTTCAGACATGGTAGGCCGAAGTGAGGCAGATGCATTCGTGCAGAGGAGAGCCACTTTGACAACAATCTCTGCTGCTTTTTCGTCCAAGTTAGAGCCTAACTTCTCATAGACCAGTTCCATTAAGCTTCCAGCGTTTTGCAACTGACAGGCCTGCAACACAGATATTTCTTAAATCTCCACGACAGATATTTCATTTATAATCAATAAAAAAAAGTAACTTAATAGATATGAAATGGACCAATGAAGGAAGACGATTCTGTTAATACTTATACCCAATCTAAAAGACAGACGCAATCATCACTCGGTACAAAAGTGTTGTTGTTCTTTCCACTAACAACTTCCAAAACCACAACACCATAACTGTACACATCTGCTTTGTAGGTAAGGTGACCCCATAGTGCATATTCTGGTGCCATATATCCTCTACAATCAAAATTTCATCTTCCAACTCAAGTCTTATAATTTAAGATATTTTCCAAGAAAAAGTAAATAGATAATATTAAAGTACATGAGTATTTTGGGGGTAAATAATGACACAGAACTCACATGGTACCAGCAATTCGAGTGCTGATATGAGTCTTCCCTTCTTCATCAAGCTTAGCCAATCCAAAATCAGATATTTTTGGACTTAAGTCTCGATCGAGCAGCACATTAGTAGCTTTGATGTCTCTGTGAACAATTTTCAGTCTTGATTCTTCGTGAAGAAAAGCTAGGCCTTTTGCTATCCCCACACAGATCTTATGTCTTGTTGGCCAATCCAATATAAGCTGATTATCTGGACCTACAGTACAAATTAATCGAGAAAGTGGGATCTGCAAACGGACTTTACAAAACTACTGAAACGGGCAGATAAGGAGAGACATTTTCATCAAGATAACTAACAAAAGAATATAGATGAAATTGATATCTTCATGCATTACATGAGGAGACTAACAATGACCACTTCTTACTGGTTTCAATAATTTTGCATGGCTAAGGAAATGAACATGAAACTCACCAAACAATGCACGGGCAAGGCTATTATTTTCCATGAATTCGTATACCAGCAATAATTGATCTGCTTCAATACAACATCCATAAAGTTTCACAAGATTTGGATGCTGCAAACAGGAGATGACACCCATCTCATTTAAGAATTCCCGATTACCCTGCCGTGAATTAGAGGAGAGCTGCTTAACTGCAATAACAGTACCATCGGGCAATTGGCCCTGCACCAACCCATGCCCAAAATTATATGAACTATGCAGGAAAAAAAGAAAGAAAAAGGTATCAAATGATAAATAAAATCACAAAAAATTAGAGATCGATAAAGAAAAACCTTATATACAGGACCAAAACCACCTTCTCCAATCTTGTTAGCATAATCAAAGTCATTAGTTGCAGCTATAATCTGTTTTAATGTAAAAGTCCCAGTTTGGAGATCTTGCCCTTTCTCTGTCCACAACAGCATGGCACAAAGGAAAAGTAGATCAAGAATAACTACATTTCATATTAACTTATTACTTGCAATACAAGAAGAGATATATGCTCATATACAATAGCTGATACCAATATGATCATGACTTTGCACAAGGGAGACCCCAGATCATTATTTGTGTTCCTTACCTTATTTTAACTTATTCATGTTTCACAAACCCTCACAATGAAAAATAATCTCATGATAGTCTTTCTGTTGCTTTAATTCGATCAGCAGCAGCCTAGGATCTTATCTAATAATCTCCCTAACAATACTTATCCTTGAAAATGTAGGTTTTCGAAAAAATTTAGAAACAACACATATATCAACGAGAAAAGAGCAAGGCACTCAAGAAATTCTTTTTCTCTTTCTCCCAGATCAGTGAATCGGAAATGCCAGTTCCATTCTTAATTATAAGAAAATTGAACTGATATGGTGAATACCTCTTTTTCTCCCCCTTTTTCCTTGCAAGCATCCTTTCCACCAGAAGATTCCAAGCAAAACAAAGATCAGGCACGACACCCCTATAACAACGCCAGCGATGGTATAAGCAGAATTCTTGGTTCCACTTCCACTATCTGAGCAACGTTTGGAATCTATCCACACAAGCAGCTAAACAAGTCAATCTCACAATCAGAAGAATTTTGGATGAAAAGACCAAGGATAGTTTGCTAAGTAAAGCCTCTCAGGATAAGGTAGACAATGAACATAAAGTGTAAAAGTTTGCTAATGGTTACAGGTTTATCAAATGATATTGTTATATTTGTCACTGTACAGCTATGGTGACTCTTGTTTAACAAAATGCATATAACAAAATAACTTTAAACTTTTTGCTGTCATAGACTCAGGTCTCAAGTTGAAAAATACAAGGCTCCAGTGATAAGTGCATGTACAGATCCTGTTGTGTAATCAGATACTTGCTCTCTTTAAACAATATACATGACCCATAACCACCCGTCTAAAAATTTCAGTCATGCTAATGCATATCCTATTGATCCGTGGATTTTCATCTCAAATAAAATATGCTTAGTTGACACCAAGAATGTAACTCATATATATTCAACTCCGAAATATGTACATCTTAGCAGCTATGATGTGAAGAAGCTTATGATATGGTAAGCACCTTCTTATGTTTCTACTCTTTTAAAGGGGATAATGCAAAAAATGGGCTAAGTTTACAAGCATAATGCTACTTTTTTCTGTTACCAAGATAGAACCGAAGAGAAAGGGGTTTAAAATATCACCGTCACAATGTAACAGTGACCGACCCCTCGATCTAAATAATCGTCTCCCAAGTTATGATCTTGGTGCTGCATGAGACATGTTGAATCCAGTAATCCAGTTGAATAATGATAAATATAAAAAAAAATTCATACGAAGGACTCACCAGAAAAAACAGAAACAGCAGATATAAGAGGGCCATAAACTCCTCTGTCAGGAATCCTTGTCGTCCCTTTTCCAGAAAAATAGAATTGAATCTCCAAGACATTATTAGCCACAGTGACATTATGTACTGGCACCATAACTGGCTTCTGAGCAATCCCAGCCAGCACTTCAATATTGAAATTCTTCCATACTAATCTTTCCTGCAAGAACATTCTCCTCATTAACATCAACCTGCAACTTCACATGTACTCTTTCCTTTCTTTTTTTTCCCCTTATTTATTTCCATTTTTTCTTAATGACATGGAAATAATATAAGATTCATTAACTTAAATATTCACCTGAACATAAATGTCAAACATACGGTTCCCAAGACTTGTATACGTTTGATCATTTGTAAATTGTATCTCAGCAAAGTGGAGATTTACACTATAGTTCCCATTTTCTAAGCAATAATGAAAATATGTTAAAGAAACCGGCGATATACGAGCTGTTGTGTATAATGGGGAAATATTTTCTGAATTCAGAGTTGCAATATAACGCGTATTCTGATAGTCGTTATCATCCATGAAGTCCCCAGTGCTACTAAATCCCCAATAAGCCTCATCACTTACGAAATATTGTGCACTGCCACCTTTAACTTGTCCATCTCCTCTATAATGAACATATTTCTTATTTTCCTCAATGGTCACATCGTTCCCACCACAGTTAACATGAAAACAAGTTGAATCTGCCATGGAAACAACAAAGATAAGATTGGAAACAGAATCAACTTTGAGTTGCATTTATAATAATTTAATCATGAAAATGTGCAATCTATGAAGAGACGTGTATAGATAACCACTTGTTTAGCATCTTAGTAAAAATACAGATTCCAGCAACTGATACAAATTAATAATAGTTAAGATGAGTATTGCATTAGTAGTCGCATAACAAGAACTTGATAATGGCTGCAACTTAACATTGAGGAAAAATTGTATTTTTCCTAACAAAAGTGCAAGGAATATACATACATGTTAAAATGATATAAAAGTAATATTGAAACTTCTCCCATATGCTTAACCTATTGGAAGTATTGATAACCAACAATTTAACAATGCATTAGTGCTAAGATGCATAAAATAAATTTCTAAATGGACTAATTCTATTTCAATTATAATTCAAAAGACCATTTCTAAAGCTAGAATCTTCCTCTGCAATATTTAAATTTTCTAGCAAATACGACCCACCAACACACAAAAAGAACACAAGAAAAATTAAAGGTTCCTAACAAGTTACAACTTACAAGGAAAATGTGAAGTTCATCCAACCACATCTCTTTTTGTTGCTTCATCCAACAATATTCCCTACTCAATTTTTCATAAAGTTCTGCCTTATGTTACCGAAACTCCCCTGTTTAGGGTGATGATGTGTCCAGGTCGATATCAATAGCAGAGATTATGTACAAAATTACGAGATTTACTTTACCATAATTAGTGGATTAACTTTGTATATATTATTATCTAAAATAAACAAACAAAATATAATATTTAGATAAATATTGTGTATATACTATTACTTAAAATAGATAAACAAAATATTGTATATTTAAGTAAATAACTGTGTATATATTCTTACCTAAAATAGATTGTATAATAATTCTTATTTAATGGAAAGGATCCTCAAGAAGAGACCATTCAATCATTTACTCAAAATCGTTATGGTATCAAAACCTACCTCTTGAATTCATAGCTAAATCTTCAGTTTTTTTGAATTTTTGCTCCTGTTTTCGAAGTTTTCTAACCTATCCTTGTTTTTCTGATTTTAGGTTGATAAATTTTTGATCAACAACTTCGTTTTGAGATTCTAGGTTGACCAACTTGTAGTTGATAGCTTTGTATTAGGATTTATGTTTTCTTTTTGGAAGAATGTCTACAGATAAATTGGCTATCAAATTTACAGGAAAGAATTATGCAACATGAGAATTCCAATTTCAAATGTTTCTGAAAGGAAAGGAGCTTTAGGGTCACATTGACAAGTCTTCTCCTGCGCCTGGAAATGGTAAGGAACTTAGTCGATGGAAGGCAAAGGATGCTCAAATTATCTTATAGATTTTAAGATATATTGAAGCTCATATAGTGAACAATTTACGCTCCTTTGGTATGGCTAAAGAGATGTGGGATTATTTGAAGCGCATATATCATCAAGATAATACTACGAGACAATTTCAACTAAAACTCGAGATTAGTAACTTCAGTCAAGGTAATCTCTCCATTGAGCATTATTATTCAGAATTTCTTAATCTATGGAACAAATATTCTAGTATTATCTATACGAAGGTTCCTGAAAAGGCCTTAGTCGGCCTTTAGGCGATTCATGAAATTAGTAGACGTGATCAGTTTTTGATGAAACTAAGACCAGAATTTGAAGTTGCTAGAGCTGGATTGCTGAATAGAGTTCCAGTTCCTTCTTTAGATGTGTCTTGGTAAATTGTTGCACGAGGAACAGAGAACACAAGCTATTTAGGTGTGTCCAGGAAAACATCTGAAGTTGTCAATGTTACTTATGCCATTCAAGGAAGGAACCGAGGAAAGGAACAAATGTAGTGCTATAATTGCAAGGAGTTCGAACATATTGCACGCAATTGTGGTAAGAAATTATGCAATTACTGTAAGCAGAATGGACACATTATCAAGGAATGTCCTACACGTCCAAAAAATCGACGAGTACAAGCTTTTCAACCTACTAGTCTAGCTCCTAACATTATTGGTCCCACATCTACAATTGCTAACACAACTCAGCCTGTCATTACTCTAGAAATGGTCCAATAGTATCTTAGCATTTTCTGCCCTTGGACTTCAGGGCCAAGGTAAGACTATTTATACTTCTTGGTTTGTTAATTCTGGAGCATCCAACCATATGACTAGCTCCCTTTATTTGTTACATAATCTACAAAAAGTATACCGGTACATAAAAAATATTCAGATTACTAATGGAAGTAATCTTCCAATTACAGCCATTGGTGATATTGGACCTTATTTTCGTCATGTCTTTGTCTCTCTTAGGTTATCTACCAGTTTAATTTTTGTAGGTCAGATTGTGGATAATAACTATAATATACATTTCTCTCGTGGTGGTCGTGTTGTGCATGATTAGGTATTGGGAAAGATGATCGCAAAGGGGCCTAAAGTGGGAAGATTATTTTCGTTGCAACTTACTATTCCTCGAACTTTGTCTTTAGCTTCTATTACAAGGTTGAAGTTTGGCGTAGACAATTAGGCCATCCAAATAATGTGATTTTGTCTAATTTGATGAAACATGGTTTTCTTAGTAATAAAGATCAGTGTTATACTCAAAGGTTGCTTTTTGATTGCTATACTTGTAAACTAAGGAAAAGTAAAACTTTATCTTTCCCTACTTATGGTGGTCGTGCTAAGACATGTTTTGAGATTATACATAGTGATGTTTGGGATATTACTCCTATCATTTCACATGCACAGTATAGATATTTTGTAACATTTATTACGACGATAGTCGTTTCACTGTTTCCCAAACTTTTGTAGCTTATATCGAGACAATTTTTCACATGTATTAAGGTTTTACGATATGATAATGGTGGCGAATATATGTCGCATGACTTTCAAGTCTTTTTGCAACAGAAAGGCATTGTATCTCAACGATCCTATCCTTATACATCTTAACAAAATGGGGTGACTGAACGTAAAAACCATCACTTGGTGGATATGGTTCGAACGTTATTCTTGGAGTCTTCAGTTCAGCCTAAATTTTGGGTGGAAGCTTTGTCTACTGCAGTCTATCTGATTAATAGTCTGCTTTCTCAACAATTGAATTTTAATACTCCTTACTATCGTCTTTTTGGTATGCATCCAAATTATCATATGCTACACACGTTTGGATGTGTTTTCTTTGTTCACTTGCCTCCTCATGAGCACCACAAGCTTAGTACGGTGTGCTTTTATGGGTTATAGCAGTGTTGTTACTAATCATCTACGTACTTATAGAAATGTGATTTTCTTTGAACATGAGTACTATTTTCAACATGTTTCCCCTTCTGACAGTGTCATTCTTCCTAGCTTTGATGATATCTCTTCATCAATTGAGCGTTTTAAACCCGATAATGTCTATCAGTGACGACGTCCCCAATCATCACTAATCCTTCTCAACCCTGATCCGATACCTGCTTTAATAGCTCCTCGGAGATCTTCTCGTACTTTCGTCCTCCAATAGGTATGGCTTCTTTGCCACTTTAGCTGATACTATAATTCCTACCTCTTATTCTCAAGCAGCTAAACATGCGTGTTGGGTGAAAGCTATGCAAGAAGAACTTCAAGGTCTTCAGGAGAATCATACTTGGGATATTGTTCTCTGTCCTATTGGTGTTAAGCCCATTGGTTGTAAATGGGTATATTCCATTAAGATGCGATCTGATGGCTCACTTGACAGATATAAGGCGCAATTGGTGGCACTCGGTAATTGACAGGAGTATGGGGTAGATTATGAGGAGACATTTGCCCCTGTAGCAAAGATGACGATGGTGCGACTTGTTCTAGCTATTGCTGCATCCAAGGGCTAAGCATTGCGACAAATGGATGTTAAGAACGCCTTTTTGCATGAAGACCTTAAGGAAGAGATTTATATGACTCCACCATCAGGGTTGTTTTCTACACCCTCTACCGATGTTTGTAAGCTAAAACAGTCACTCTATGGTTTAAAACAGCTTTATGTGCTTGGTTTGATAAGTTTTGCTCTACGCTTCTTAGCTTCTCCTTTCTTCAGAGTCAGTATGAATTCTCTTTGTTTCTTTGCAAGACTGCTAAGGAAATCATCTTGTTTCTAGTATATGTTGATGATATTATTATTACAGGGATCGACTCTGAATTGATGTCTCAGCTTCAAGAACGCCTTCAAGGTTCCTTTCATATAAAGGACTTGGGTCCTTTACAATATTTTTTAGGCCTTGAGGTGCACTCTACCTCAGCTGTTATTTTCTTACACCAGCATAAGTACACCTAAGAAATGGTCGTTCTGTTGATACTCCTTTGGAAGTCAATGTTAAATATCGTCGTGACAAGGAAGATTGTCTCTGATCCTTCTTTATATAGACAATTGGTGAGGAGCATGAACTATCTGACTATTACTCGACCTGATATTTCCTTTGTTGTTCAACAAGTTAGTCAATATATGCAGGCACCTAAGCACCTTCACCTGGTTGTTGTCTGTCGCATTGTTCATTATTTGCAAGGCACTTCCACCCGAGGTCTTTTCTTTCCTATGGACTCTCCTATTCATCTGATTGCATATAGTAATGCTAATTGGGTTGGACGATCAATTACTAGTTGGTGCATGTTTCTTGGTGCCTCTCTTGTTTCTTGGAAAAGAAAAAAGCAAGATCGTGTGTCGAAGTCCTCCACCGAGTCTGAGTATCATGCTATGTCTTCTGCATGTGTTTGAGATTGTTTGGCTTCAGGGACTGTTGGCTGAGCTTGGGTTTTTACAAATTGAGCCTACTACACTCCATGCGGATAATACTAGTGCTATTTAAATTGCTGCTAACCTAATATTTCATGAGCGCACCAAGCACATTGAAGTGGATCGTCACTCTATTCGTGAAGCATATGATGCTCACGTCATCTCTCTTCCTCATATCACCACCGATTTGTTCACAAATTGATGTTTTTTGATCGTCTGGCATTAATTTAATAGAGGATATCAATGGCAGAAATTATGAACAAGATTACGAGATTTACTTTACCATAATTAGCGTATTAACTGTGTATATATTATTATCAAAAATAAATAAACAGAATAATGTATATTTAGATAAATAACTATGTATATATTATTACCTAAAATAGTTAAATAGAATATTGTATATTTAGGTAAATAAATGTGTATATATTCTTACCTAAAATAGATTGTATAGTGATTCTTATTTAATGGAAAGGATTCTCAAAAAGAAGTCATTCAACCATTTACTCAAAATTATTAGTCGACACGACATGACATTGATCCTAAGATGGGATATGAGTCCGATACTTGAAAAAAAAAACTTATTGGACACGCTATTGGGTTGTGTTCGAGGACTTTGAAAGAAGCGTTCTGCTTTTTCTTTGAAACAAGAAATTGATCACGTGACTACTTTTATTAGACACTTTATTTAATAGATTTAAAATGAGCTTTATTGAGAAAAAAGTTAAAATGTGCTGGGCCTATGTTGGGCATATAACGAGCTTTATATTTCAAAAAGTAGGCCTTCTTTTAATTTATTTTTATCACTGTTTTTATTAAAACGTATTCCAACAGAAAAAGAATAAAACATTCTATCTAAACATAACAAAAACATTCTACTTAAAAATAACTAGTTGAAAGTAATTTAAACAATTAATTGTTTCATGCAGTGTCCAAGTATCCGCGTCTAAAATTTGAACACATATCAGTGTCCATGTATCTTAAATTATTAAAAAGTGTGTACGAGGTAACAAAGGTTCTGCCTTGTATGAATATGATTAAGGACATAGTCCACAGAAATTAAAATTTAAAAAATATGTAAAACTTGCTCCCATCTCCTAAAAGAAAATTTTCATGACTATTTTCCCATATCCTACAATATATGAGGAGATAACTTTTAGTAGTTTACAATCATACTCTTTCACTTTTTCTTTTTCTTTCTTTTTTTCTAAAGTCCGTAATACATCAAGCACTTAGCACTATATGCCTAAATAACTGCAATAATTGACTTCTATCTGATTAAATGAGCATGATTTTGCCTTTACATATAGAAGATGAACAGTTTCAGAATAAATCAAATGTACAATAAATTATATAACATTCCATAATATTTAGAGTGCATGAAGGAATTTGCTTACATTGTGGACAGTTGAAATCCTTTAAGCATGGAAGGCCTGCCTTTCTGAGATGGAGTAAAAATAAGTAAATTTCAGTAAGGAACAGAAAAACCATGCACATGAAAATATCTGACATAACCAAATTCCTAGATATAGAGAGCTCACAAGTTGTTTCGCACTGAAGAACTTCGAAACAAATTTAGGTTTAGATTCCTGAAGGGACAAAAAACAAGAGTCAGTTTAAACCCAAATCAATATCGAAATAAACAAACATATTTATTGGAAAGCGTTCTGACATGTTATCTTGACAGGTAGGTTGCCCAGGGCTTTGATATGTGAAGTTATTGTACGAAAGATCACTGCATTCAACCAAAAATGGGAAACATAATGAAAATAACAAAATCCAATAAAAAAAATACTAAAAGTACATCATTTATATTGAGAGGAAAGTCATTTGGAAAATGATAGAATTATCCAAGAAAATATGCCAGCTGGTTAAATCCATTTAATGCAAAACAGCTAATAATCTTAAAAAGTAGTATCTTTAATGGAGCTCAGTCAAGCATGTATATCAATATTTAAGGAGATTGGAAATTCTCCCACAATTATTGTCAGCGGTCCCCTGAACCAGTCTTGATTAAAATATTAGGTAGTAAAAAAATGGTGAATGTAAAAAGCAATTCTCCCAAAGCAAAAGGTTGACTGAAAACAGGGAAAGATAAATGAAAACCATAAAAGTGTTCAAGGTAAGTAACATACACATTTGTTCCATCCTTCAAGATTGCATCCGGTATGCTACCACTGAGTGAGTTCCCAGTTAAAAAGCTTGTAAACACAACACCAGAGATTCAGAGTGGCGTGTTAGTACTAGAATATAAGAACAATTATGCAACCAACATCTATATATTAAAAGGTCTATATGAGTGTTAGTGATATTCATGAACAAAACATAAAAAATATAATTTTAGTTTCTACGTATGTTCTTCAAGAATATTTTTAAGCCGAAAAAACTATTTGACTCTAACGATCATAATTCAAACATAGTATTGTTCTTATGCACGTTTGAGTTAATATTAAACACGTAGAAACATTTTGAGATTAGGCTAATCGATCAATTGAAACATGTCTAGATCGATCGGGCTAATATAGATCGGTCGAGAATCAATCTACTCAACTTAAAAAGTTTTGAATTAATTATTTAATTGATTAGATCGATTGAGCATTAAATCGACTGATTTATTAACCAGATTGATCAATCCTATTTCAGAATTGATTATTACACTGGATCAATCAAGAATTGACTAGATCGATCGAACTATATACTCGATCGATCGAGAATATGTTAGATTGATCAAGCGGCCAAGACTTTGATTTTAAAACTTATTTTTAACTCGAATTAAATTGACTTTTTACTATATTGTCCTTTTTCTTTAAAATTCTTTCAACTGATTTTATGGACAATATAGTAATTTTACTTTGATCTAGTGCTTTAAAATATTTTATATATACAAACCTAAGCACACAACTTTAACCAACCACACAAGAACATTCTTCTCTTTATCTTAATCTCTCTCTCTTGTTTTGCAAAAACTATTCAAGTGGGTTTTTTTATTGAGTTAATTTATCAAACATTTGAGGTTGTGTTTGATGGATTAACAAACCTACAATATTTGTGATATTGTGCTTTAAACTGATTGTTTTATGGTTGTTAGTTGATTTCGATTTATTTGATATATTTATTAAATCATCTAATTAGGGTTATTCATTATTGAATCGACTCTAGGACACACATTTGCACTTGTGTTATTGTGTTAACGTTTCAGGTACTGGTAGAACAGGTTCGATTGCTTGTGTGACTCAAGTTGTCGGAACGTTGATTTGGATCTAAATACCTTTTTGGTAGAAGATATGATGAAAGCAGTGGCTTATAAGTAAATTACTTTGGGGTTTTATCATGGTGAGTAGTATAAGACTTGACCTTGTAATTGGACCTTAATTTTTATAGGTAGTTCGATGGTTTTCCTCTAGGTCATTAATGTGACCTAAGTTGTTTCCACCTAAAAATCTCATATCTCAATCTTTATATTTCGGCATTATTTTATTTACACATGATTACATTATTGGCCGTCTATGAAAATTTTAATTTATCACATTTTTGTTGATTATCTATTTAGCCCTCTCCAACTAATTAGATCCGTAACAAAAAATAGAGAAGAAACTTTCAAAAACGAAATAAAGAAAAGACTAATTATGTGTGTCCATCGTAGATGTGTAAATTGTGATGAGATGTTAATGAAGTCTATAGTACAATCCATTAATTTTCATAACCTATCCCGTCTCGTCTCATTTAATTTTTCATGGGAAGAGATGATAATAACACGATACTAATTGAGATATCTCATTTGTTCCAATTGAACCTAAATAAGATGAGTAAAAATACAAAAACAATAAAAAATATGATATACGATTATTTATAATGTGAAATCTTAGGAAGAAAAATGAGATACAATTATATGTAAAGTTATGCACAATAAGACTACGATCTAAATGACATGAGATGAAATGTGATGATATTTAAACGATTATTTATATGTTAGCTCACTTTACATCTCTAGGACTCCATCAGCAGCTTGGTTGACAATTGACATGGTGCATAAATTTGCTTAATCACCGGTAGTGTCCTTTTTTATCCATAAATACATCCAGCATGTTTATCAAGAAATCTAAAAGACACTTCATGCAACTTCTGAAGTATAATAAAATGAGGCCTAAGGTTACAGAAAAGTACTTACAGAAATCTCAGACGTTCCAAGTTTATTGTAAGTGGGAATTCCCCAACTAACTTGTTAAAACTGACATCCCTATAACAATCCAATATAACAATATAAGATATAAACACCCTCCAGCCATAATTATAACAATATAAGATATAAACACCCTCCGGCCATAATAAAACATTCTTATATGTTAAGACTATATAAAACATTCTTATATGTTAGACTATATAAATGTAAAGTTGGCCCATTTATTAATCCCAGTAGCTAAAGCTTTTGGGAGAAAGCAAAAAACACGTCGGCCTCCCTTCAAAGAATAAATAAACACCTAGGTTTGGAAAAAAGGAAGACAATTGACCCAAGAAAAAAAAAAGAGAAAGAAAGAAAGTAACCAAATAGATGTGCCTTGCTAAATAAAAGAACAAAAAAAACCAATACTTGAGGATTTCAAAAAATATATTCAAAGTATTGGGCCTTCGCAAGAGACAAAGGACCCACACTTTAAAGGAATTTTGGAATTAATAAATATAATGTTGGTCCATCTCCAATTAACTTAAGCTTTTGGCATAATTAATAACCTAACATCCTCACATGGTATTGTAAAATGGTAACAAAACCAGAGATTGTGTGTTCAAACTATGCAACCCTCTAATATTAAATTTCAAGTAATGGAGAGTATGGAGCCCAATATTGGTGGAATGTTAGACTGCCTAAATATATTACTAGTCCATCTCTCAATAGCTTAGGTTTTTGGGAGGATTGGTGACCAGTAGATCCAACACAACTTAACAATCAACCACAAAGGAGCTTGTGTATTGTCTGCTACTTTACACATAAGATACCCCCAAAATAATAATAATAATAATAAAAGAATTATCAGAACTTGTCTTTATCATAAATTTCCCCATTATTTAAAATTTTCAAGATATCATTTTCTCAAGACCAGCAACCATTCTCAGTCCAGGTAAAATGCACAAGGAAAACAAAAACCATATTTTCTTTTTTAAGCTGCACTACATCGTCACACTTTATGTGTGTCTGTCCAATGAAAGCAATGAAAAAAAAATCCATTAAATCTTCAAGAGCTTCACTTACAGCATTTCCAGATTCTTCAATCTCCAGATGTAAGGAGGGATCTCTCCATAGATATTACAGTTTCTCAAAACCCTAAATTACATGACAGAATTGCATTACATAAACCGCAATTAAATTGATATAAATGACACCTCTAATTTATTTGATGCGATGATATAAGTTCTCAACATACAATCTTACTAGGTTTGTCATGTTATCCAACTTAGGAAAGTGCTGCTCGGGGCCATGTATATCACTGATCCTCCTGAATATTGTATACATATCCAACCATGAGAAAAGAAAGTGATAGATCCAAAATTAAAAGGAAGAAAAGTAACAAAATCTGAAATAGAATTGATGTTGACTCACAATTCAAGTAAATTACTCAAGAGAGAGATGTTTTGTGGAAGGGGTCCCTCAAGTCCACTGGCATGCATTTCTCTTCAATGGTTCAAAAATGTATGAAAACAAAAGGTAGAAGATAACTTTAAAATATGTTTCACATGAAATAGAGCATATGCACTTTGAAAATTTTCAAACAAACAAAAATCTTACAATCTTTCAAGTCGTTTCCAATTCTGTATAAAATCAGGTAACCTTCCGTTGAAGCTATTATCATTTATCCTTCTGCACATTACATGACAGAATAGTACCAAATATATTGATAAGAACATCAGTAATATGTAATGAGGACACACAAATATAGTAAGAACTTACAAATCTGTTAAATTTACTAATCTAGCAAATGCCATTGGCAAGCTTCCCGTCAATTGATTGGATGACAACAACCTATATTGCAATATACATGCAACCAAGCATAAAAATATATTTGTAAACATGAGTCAAGAATGGAAAAGGAAAGTTTAAACACAAAACATGCACAAAAGATGAAGAAATGTCTCACAAATTTTGCAAGTTGACTAATCTTCCGAGCTCATGAGGAATAACACCTGAGAATCTGTTCGCTTCAAGGCTCCTGAATGAGTATGGAGGAAAAAGCAAATGAGCCCAAAAGGGAAAAATTTGTATAGATTCAAGCATAAAACAGCAATAGACATGCAATAACGTTCTATGAAATGAGTACAAGAAATTAAAAAAGACTTTTAGTAATAAAATGGAAGTGAAAAAAGAAACTACAATTTTATCATGTAGATGAACCCCCAACTGTAAGCATGTAATATATGTTATCATACACAATAACAAAAACCCAAAACCTGAAACTTACAGGTACGTGAGAGTAGTAATATTTCCCAGTTCTTTAGGAATCTTCCCCGATAATCGATTAACAAGAACCGAGCTACATGGTAATCTAGCACGTTAGTTTATAGCATGAATAATATCATTTAGATATTTAACATCCGAAAAGAACTCACATTGAAGTTAATTGCAACGAAGCCCATTCTTGAGGTATTGTACCATTGAGGTAATTATAAGCGAAATCACTGCAGGTGAGAAGAAAAGGTCTAGAAAATTGCTAAAGAAATAATTTTTGTAAGACAATACATTAAATAATTTCACAGCGTTCTTACATTTTTCGAAGGTAAGGAAGTCTAACCAGTTGAGGCGGAAGCATACCGGGCAAACTATAACCTTTAAGTACACTATCAAGCAAGAAATTATATTTTCAGTATCTTGCCAAAGGCCAGCCATTCCTTGAAATTTAAAATGACATAATGATAATAATAACTGGAGATTTGTATATTCGTCAATGTTGTTACTTTTGACCAAAACATAATATTGTAACTTGCAACAGGGTTCGCATTAAACTAAAGTTAAATGGCCAATTTACAATTATGATCTGCCATAATCTTTGTTGTTAGATTATTATGAATAGCAGTGTAAGTAAGTTAGGCCATGAAAATGACACTGAACTGCCTAAAATAGAAACACCCCTCGCTTAAGATGGAAATTTGGAAGTCCAATTTCAATTTCTACCAAGGTCAGGCATGCAAACCTACTGATGCCAACAGAATGAACAAGAACCTTTAGAACTGTAAGATCTGGAATAATGAATAACTAGTAATTGTAACTTAATTCCGTAATGAAGTGAAAGAAGTATACATCCTTACGACATGACAGACAGAGCTGTTATCAACAGGGCAGTCACAATCAATGATACTATCAGATCCTCTTGGTGGCTCTGTTGTTACCCCAACCATTTCAATTTGGCAAGAGTCACCATTAAACTTCCAATACCTAGCACCCATCGTGCTAGTTACTTGCGCGAGAGCATCAACTATCCAAAATCGAATAACAATCACATTAAAAAAAATTAATGTTGCAATGAATTTATTAAACCTTATATTCGTAAAAACTAGAACTCTTGATAGTTTTAATAGAAATACTAGAATAATTGCCACATTGATTTACATTAAACATAACTTCAATGAGCAGAAAACATAGACTATGATGTATTTAGTTAAAGTGTCAATAACATTTGCTAGCAATTCAAGACTTAATTAATATGAATTTTCACAGATTCAGGAAGACATTCCATTTCACAGATTCAGGAAGACATTCCATCATTTTGAGTGTTTCCAGAAGGTATAAAAATTTTAAGCGAGGAAATGGGGGTTAGCATAATTAAAATAAATACAAATTATGAAGAAATTGCTCCTACAAATTATCATCTCTCGTTGTATTTGCAACCTCACTAGCATAATAATGTATTCCTATGAGAATAAAGAGTAATTATGAACTACTGAACTAATTTAGGAAGGAATTGAAAAATAGCTTCTACAAAATTACATATGTTTTCAGAGGGCCGAAGAGAATTATACTCTTTTCTATGAAATCAAAGCATGTTTATGATTTTAATGGTTATAGACCACCCATTAAACAATAATCGGTTTAAACTGCTTGGTCAACGCTCATCCCTTGTTTAACGAATCGCTTTTTTTAAAAAGTCTCTTTCTCCTCTGCCCGTGAATCCCTTCTCTTTCTTTTCATTCCAGTAAAGAGTCTTATGCGGTCTGGTCTGTCCATTAGTTCTTCTCTATTGCTTCTTTGATTTAGTAGAAAACCCGGAAAAAACCATCTCATAGGTCGTCCTCAGTAAGTAAAAACTTAAGAACCACTAATTCCAGAGGAAAAAAAGGCCCCTCTTTTTCTACCTTTTGGTTACTAAGAAAAACCCAGAAGAAAATAGGACCACAAAAGTACCTTGATTCATCTTCCAAGGAGACCATAGTAGATGTGCCAAAAAAATAGACTAGAGTAAATGAAAAAATGACTCTTACCTTCTTCCTGGGGCAGCTTTGACTCCGCAAATCTCATCATCTTGAAGCTGCCCGTTATAATAAATAACCAAATGAAGACACCCTTGACCACCATATTCGAGATTCAATATGTTTGGGGACCAACTACTGGGTTCGTGAAAAACACTGTGTAAACTAATTGACAATGATGAAAAACGTCAGCAAATCTATGCCACTATACACATGAAAATTAGCATACCATTCGTTAGTTTAACACAATTTATAGTGAGATTATCATTAGTTTAATGCATTGTTGTTATTGACTGAAAAAGCCACTGGCAAATTTTCAAATGCCTTTATCACTTAAAAAACACACAACAGTATAATAAAAAGCTTCAGTTGAAAAGTTAGGGCTTGAGGCTGCTAAAATGCAAGATGTATGCGAGGAGGATTGACTGATTCTTGTCTTTTTTTTCTTTGTACAAGACAGCAACCGCTGCAAGTAACTGGGTAAAGTTTCTAGCCCATAAGACAAAATAATAGTTAATATAATCTTATCATTTGTTTGTTATAATAAAAATATGTAAAATACATTTTATATAATTATAAATTAATTATTAATAAAATTATCTAAAAATAATAAAATCAACTCGGACAATATTACCTTATAAGATAAATTTTTATTTTCTTTACAAGAGTAAGATAAATCATAAAGTAAAATATCGATAACTAGCACCTCAAAATATCTTAAAAGTTTTGCTCAGAAATCAAAAGAGGATAGGATTTTAGGAAGCATGAAAACTAGATTTCACGAATCCAAAACCGTACATTGTATCCAAAAAAAAAAAGTCAAATCTACTAATAATTGTAGTTGGTAGGCTCCACATCACTTAAAATATATGAAAATTACATTAATAATGTCCAAAACTTGTAATTACATACGTGAATTTCTTCATTTAGAACTCTTTTTTCTAATCAGGGTATAGAGGCATGAAATAATCTTGTATTTTGATCTCCTTCCTTAATCCATAACTTCTTTGATTTTGATGCCATAAAAAATCTTATTTTGCTAATTCTTCGTCAAACACTTTAATAATAGACCTCTTAAGATTCGAGTCAAAAGTAGAAAAATGATTTGAATGAATATCTTTCAATTTTGTTTCAGATAATTCCAAAGATAATCATTTTAATTTCTACATAAAATTTCTCTAATTGTGTATAAGGAAGAAGTCACGTATCCTGAATGATGCATTCACAGTTCTTATCTCTTAACCATGCATCCATAAATCTGAAAGGCCATTGAGAATCAATAAAGGAGTCTGACCAGAAGTATAGAATAGAAGATTTCACACCATGATTTTAGGAAATTTGTGAATCCAATCTGGGTTTGCAATGGCCCTATCAAGGCTTTCATAAATACAATTAATCATATTTATTTTGTTACATTAAGTATATTGAGAGTCAATAATACCCAAATCAATAACCCCACTAGAATACATAAAATTGATCAACCAATTATTATCATTAAAATAAACAGATGGATCTCCTAATTTTTTAGATGTATAAAAGATATCATTAAAGTCTCTTATCACGAACCAAGAATCGTGAATTGTAGAAAAGAGATTATAAATTTCATCCCATAATTGATGTTTAGGCCTATAGAAAGGCGAAATATAAATAAAACATACCAAATAATCAATTATATTATCATAAGGACTACAAATGTTAACAACCACAAAACAAGGGCATACATATTGAAATTGTAGCTCTACATCTATTTTCCAACATAAAATAAAACCACCGCTTAAACCAACCACAGGTCTATTGTAACTATTAGAGAAATTAAGTGTAGAAATAAGATTGTTAGAGGCAATAGCGTCCGACTTGGTTTCCATTAACCATAAAATAAACGGATTGTGTTTTCGAACCAAGTAACATAATGTTTTTTTTCTGGAATGAGGTCTAACAAGACTCAGGCCATTCCAACACAAGAAAATCATGACATCATTGGAAGCACGTTTGAGAACGCTTTCTCACCTTCAATAACAATTGTTTCTCACCAAAAGATTAGTAGCATTATTATCATGATCAAACTGATCCAGCAATTCAGTAACATCCCTTACCAACAACACTTGATTATTATTACATATCAGAGAAGTAGAATTAGAGGCAGACATTTTGCTCTTTTTAGTTTCCACCATTTGTTTCTTCTTGACAAGAGATGTTCTCACAGCACTCTTGCATTTGGCAGTGTGCCCTTGGTGACCATGTGAAGCTTCAGGATGGACAGGGATTTTGGAAGTTGGTATTTCAGGGTTTTGTTTATAAACTGTAGATTGGGATTTTTCCACCTTTTGTTAAAGAAATATGAAGCATTTGAGCTTTTCTTAGCTTACGATTTATAGATTACATATTGATAAAGATCTCTAAGCCAAAGAACTGAACTAGCATTTTGTATCTCAGATTATCATCAGAGAAGTTTTCACTAAATTATGTTAACCATTCATAAACAATAGAAGTGACAACATTAAAATCAGAAGATCTAACTTTATGTAAAATATTTTGTTACGAATTAGGGCAGAGAGAACGCGAAGAGAAGGAGATATCAAGAAGAAGGAGAAATTCAGGTAAAATCTGTTATAATTTATTCTATTTCTTGCAGCTTTATATAGCCTAACAATTTAGAGAGAATTCACAACGAAATTGTGTGAATCTCGTGCACTAATGTGCTAACAGATTTTCTGACATTCTAACAGAAAGAGCCAGTTGTTCCTTGTGCCCGAGCTGCGTTGATCTTCGTCGTCCGTCCAGGGTTGGTTGGCGCGCTCGGTTCGTTGGTTGTAACCGCTTGTAGTGGTGGAGCTGATTTGGTTCGTATCATTCCTCCCTCTCTTTTAGAATCCTTGTCCTCAAGGATGAACTCTGGGTAGGCTTTAGAAAATCGCCTTTCATTTTCCCAGGTAGCTTCGGTGCTTGCAATTCCCATCCATTTGATCAGAATCTCTGTCTTTGATCGGTACCTTCCTTTTTGAATCACTCGGCGATCTAAGACAGTTTCAGGTTGAGGCATAATTATGGAGTTTTCGGTTGTAGGTGGTAATTGATGGTGGATAGGTACTGAGGTTCCAACATACTTCCTTAATAAACTAATGTGAAACACATCATGTATCTGAGATTCTAGGGTAGGGCCAATCGGTAGGCTACAGATCCAATCCTTTCCTTGATTTGGTAGGGTCCAAAGAATCGAGGGGCAAGCTTCATGTTTGAGCGGAATGCAACTGAAGTTTGTTTGTAAGGTTGTAGCTTGAGATACACATAGTCCCCTTCAAGGAAGGTGACTTCCCGTCTATGTTGATCTGCTCGGCACTTCATCCGATTTTGAGCTTGTGTAAGGTTGTGACGAAGTTCTCTAAGAATGGTGTCTCGATCACGCAAGCATTCATCTACAGTTTGGATATTGGAGGTGCCAGGAATGTAAGCTACTAAATGGGGAGGAAGGATTCCATAAACAGCTTCAAATGGAGTAGTTTTGATGGATGAGTGTATTGAGATGTTGTAGCTGAATTCTACCCAAGGTATCCATTCTACCCATAGTTTTGGCTGATCACCAACAAAGCAGCGTAGGTATTGCTCTAAGACTCGGTTGATTACCTCAGTCTGTCCATCAGTTTGGGGATGATAACTAGAACTCATACATAGTTGTGTACCCTGCAACTGAAATAAGGCCCTCCAAAAAGAGCTTATGAAGACCTTATCTCGATCACTTACTATGGAAGTAGGAATGCCATGCAGTCGAACTATATTAGACACAAATATTTTGGCAACACCTAGGGCAGTAAAAGGATGCTTTATAGCAATGAAGTGTGCATATTTGGTCAATCGATCTACTACCACCATAATCACCGTATGGCCTTTAGAAAGAGGAAGTCCTTCAATGAAATCCATGGAGATATCAGACCATATCTTTGTGGGAATCGGCAGGGGTTGTAGCAATCCTACAGGTGTCATACAATCACTTTTGAACCGTTGACATGTGTCATATTCTCGAATGTATTCCTTTATTTTCTGTTGCATGTTTGGCCAACAAAAATTCTGCACTCTAGTCAGTGTTTTCTAAAAACCAAAATGTCCTCCAATAGGTGAGGAATGGCATTCCACCAGTATTTTCGGTATCAAGGTTGATTGAGGGCTTAGAAAAACCCTGTTTTTTTTTTACCAAACCCCATTACGATAGTGGATGTGTGAGTTACCTGTGGTTGCTGTTAAACCTTCCACTTTATCATAGAAAGGGTCTTGTTGAAGTTCTTCCTTGAGTTTTGTCCACCAATCTACTAAACGTTGCGAGATAGATAGGTACTGAAATTCTACTACTCTGGACAATGAGTCAGGTCCACGGTTCTCAGTTCCTTTTTTATACCTAATCACATAGTCGTAACCCATAAGTTTAGGCAACCAATGTGCTTGATCAGGGGTGGTTATTCTCTGTTCCAGCAGATATTTAAGGCTTCTTTGATCAGTCCTTATGGTGAAGGGTTTGCCTAGCAGGTAGGGTCGCCAAATCTTAATAGCCTTGACCATAGCTAACATTTATTTTTCATAGGTTGACAAGGCTAACGCTGATCCTTTGAGTGCTGCACTAAAGTAGGCTATCGGCCTATTTTCTTAGCTAAGGATTGCCCCAAGGCCGATACCACTAGCATCACATTCAACCATAAAGCGTTGTGAGAAATCAGGTAATCGCAGGACATGAGGGGATGTAAAAGCCTTTTTAAGCTGTTGGAAGGACATCTCAACTTCTTCACCCCAATGGAAGCCTTCTTTTCCCAATAATTGAGCCGATGGTGCAGCTAATCCTCCAAAGTGTTGAATGAACTTTCTGTAATAGCCTACCAATCCAAGGAATCCCCGAACACCCTTAGATGTGGTTGGTGTGGGCCATTCCTTGACTACATGGATTTTTGCAGGATCCACTCAGACTCTTTGCTCAGAGATAAAATGGCCTAAGTAATCCACCTGCAACACCCCAAATTGGCACTTGGATTCCTTTATAATTAATTGGTTATCTATCAGTAACTGAAGGACAGATTGTAGTTGCCACAGATGCTCCTCCCAAGTTTTTGAATATACTAATATGTCATCAAAGAAAACCAGAACAAATTTCCTGAGAAAGGGTCGAAAGATATCATTCATAAGGCCCTGGAAAGTAGCTGGTGCATTGGTTAGGCCAAATGGCATTACCAGGAATTCATAGTGACCCTCATGAGTTCTAAAGGCAGTTTTAGGTGTATCTTCATCTCGAACTCTTATTTGGTGGTATCTCGAACGTAAATTGAGCTTGGAATAAACTTTAGATCATCCATATAGTTTATCTAACAGCTCGTCAATGACAGGTATATGGTATTTGTCTTTGATAGTAAGGGCATTTAAAGCTCGATAATCCACACAAAATCTCCAGGTGCCATCTGTTTTCTTGACAAGCAACACTGGTGAGGAAAAGGGGCTATTGCTTGGTTTGATCAATTGAGATTGCAAGAGTTCCTGCACTATTCTTTCAATCTCAGTTTTTTGGTAGTGTGGGTAACGGTAAGGTCTAACATTCACTGGTTCAGAGTTAGTTTGTAAGGTAATTCTGTGATCATGTACCCGTGCAGGAGGTAAGCTAACAGCTGGTTCAAAATTTTTAGGGAATTTAGATAATAGCTTACTTATCTCAGGGGAGTATATCTGGGGAGGTTTCTGATGATTGGTTGTTGGTCTTATTTGTAGGAATAACCCTACACCCTGTATATTCTGGCATTCCTTAGGGTTTAAGGCTATCATGCTGCCTCTTCCCAACCCGTGGAAGGTGTGTGTGCTTCCTTCTGAATTGAAACTTAGGATCAGCTTCTTGTAATCCATCTGAATAGGTCCAAGGGTTTCTAGCCACTGAACCCCTAGAACCAATTGACAGGCTGCTACTGGTAACATATAGTAATCAGCTTCTACAGGATACCCTTGAATGATAAGAGTGAGGTTGCAGCATTGTCCAACACATTCTAACTTCTCACAGTTAGCCACCATGACTTCTAATTTTCTTCCCCTGGTTATTGGTAAGCCAAATTGGTTGGCTAAGGCCTGATCGATGAAGTTATGGGTACTGCCCCCATCTATCAGAATCAACACCTCCTTGTTTTTCAATTTTCCCATAATACGTAAGGTTTGAGGATGTTCAGTTCCTGCTATAGCATGGAAAGAGATTTCAGGTAGTATTATCTGGGGGTCCAACAGTGTTGGGTTTTCTTCACCTTCTTCTGTCTCATTATGGTTTACTTCTTCCATCATGAAGAGTTGGGGACGTGCACATCTGTGACCTGCAACAAATTTATCATCACAGTAATAACATAATCCTTTTTCCAGCCGCTCACGTGCCTCTTGATTGGTCAACTTTCGAAAGGTTATGGGAGGATTAGGGCCACTGCGTTGGATAGGAGCAGGCCCTAACAGTCCTCCACTAGTGTTAGTTACTGGTTTAATATTGTGGACAGGTGGTTGAAAACGAGACATGGTTGAGGATTTCTTCTGTAAGCAATTTATTTCTTCTATTAAACGTGCCACACCAATGGCATCAGCTAGAGTTCTGGGTTGCTTGATTTTAACATCAATTTGGATCTCATCCCTTAGTCCTGCAATGAAGCAACCAATTAGAAACTTGATGCGTAATTTCGCAAGTGTACGAATCGTTCAAGTAATAAAGTGTACAAAAGTATGGATATCGAACCCACAAGGAATGGCGTTATTAAGTATCGAAATTGACTAATCCTAATTTTATTTGAAAACCGAATTTTTGAAATTGTTTTAAAAGCAGATTAACATAAAACTAAACGCAAATAACAAAATTTAATGTTGTTCACAAATGATTAAAAACGCTAAGGCATTTGATTTCGCTAAATCAATTCAATCCGATTTCAAGTCATGCTATATGAAAATCAAAGTTAAAAGTGATGGTTGAAAAACCCAAATTTACCTAATAATCTCTCTCGAGTTATATTAGAATTACTTATCTATGAAAACTGACTATATTTCTATGAAGATTTAATCACAAACAAGCACATTACGATTTATGGAATTTCTAGAATAACCACATACATCATGCATTAGTTCTCACACTCGCATTCAACATACGGTATTTATCACAAGAAGCGTTTATTACACATCTCCTCTCGGTCTCAATATAATGCAACAAATCATTTAAATCTTGATCAGAAATTTAAAAGCATTAAGCATGGAAATAAATACTCAACTTGAAAACAATGAATTCATATAACGATAACACAAGAAATTAGATTTTCTTGATTCAACTACATCATAGCCTTAGCAAGAACGAATTAGTTCATAATGAAAATAAGAACAAACATATTCTCAATTGAATCCATGAACAAACAATCTGAATAAAATGCAGAAAATAAAAGCTAAGGAGAAGAGATGAAAAACTCTTGAAGATGAAGACTTGGTAGCAATAATGGTGATGATCCTTCAAGCTTCTCCAACCTTTCTCTCCAAAATTTCCTTTTCTCCTCCAAAAATAACTTAAATCTGCTCTCTCTACCGTTCCCCTCTTTTTCCATCATAATGTATATATAGATCTAGGGTTTGGGGGGAAATTTTGGAACAAAACAACATAAAAAATGTGTTTTCGGACGAAACTCGCCACCGATGACATTATTCTCGCCACCACGAGATTTTTGGAAAATTAAATTTTGGTTTTTTCTGTTTTTGGCCGGCGGCCAAATTAATGTGGCCAGCGGCGAGATGCTTTGGCCGGCGGCGAGATGAGTTTACCAAAATTTGTGCTCTCGGGAAGATTTTCGCCGTGATTTCTATAGGATTTTTGCCACCGGCGAGATGAACATGGCCGGCGGCGAGAATACTTTGGCCGGCGGCAAGATTCACTTGGCCAAAATCCGTGCTCCCTGCATGATTTTCAACATTTTCTCCGTAAGGTTTTCGCCGGTGGCGATATTTCAAATTTTGAAATTTTGTTCTCTTTTTATTTTCATTCAATCCTGATCATTGTACTTTGTCCCTAACTTCTCCAAAATCATGATTTTACCTGAAATTTCACTTTAAACACGAAATACCCGTGAAATGACATTTGTGGATTAAATAATCAAATAAACACAATTTTCACACAAATATCAACATTTAAATCATAAAAAAATGCAATAATTTAGCTCTTTGCAAAACTTTTCAGGTAACCCATCCATACAATGAGAAAGTTTCTCGAAGGATTCCTGATATGCTGGCATACTCGTTGTGTGTTTTAGACGAGATAGTGCTTCTGAAGGATCTTCGAAGTTTGTGGGTCCAAACCTTAACTAGGCAGCTTTGGAAAATTCCTCCCAGGTGAGAGGTCCATGAAATTTTGTCAGCCATCGGTACCACTGTAAGGCGATGCCTTCCAAGTGGAAGGAAGCCAATTGTACTTGCTGGTCAACCGCTGTGTTAGTGAACTCAAAGTACTGCTCAGCCTTATAAATCCAACCTATAGGATCATCTCCTGAAAACCTTGGGAAGGACAACCTCAATTGGGGGTGACTGCTTTCTGAGACTGATCGCGAAGTGTGGGGGTGTGATTGGTGGGTTTCATCTCTTCCAAAGGGGTTATCCTCAGGTAAGTTACGAGTTGTTGGTAATGCCTGTAACTTTGTGAGCATAGCTTGTAATGTGTTATCATGTCGTGCGAGGGTGTCGATTACATCATTGCGAAATTCTAGATTTGATTTGCCTCGTGTATCCATTCTCGCAACCAGCTTTGATACCACTGTTACGAATTAGGGTAGAGAGAACGCGAAGAGAAGGAGATATCAAGAAGAAGGAGAAATTCAGGTAAAATCTATTGTAATTTATTCTATTTCTTGCGGCTTTATATAGCCTAACAATTTAGAGAGAATTCACAAAGAAATTGTGTGAATCTCATGCACTAATGTGCTAACAGATTTTCTAACATTCTAACAGAAAGAGCCAGTTGTTCCTTGTGCCCGAGATGCGTTGATCTTCGTCGTCCGTCCAGGGTTGGTTAGCGCGCTCAGTTCGTTAGTTGTAATCGCTTGTAGTGGTGGAGCTGATTTGGTTCGTATCACATTTTGGACTTCATGATGTATTCTTATAGCTTTATGAGAAGATAATTCTTATTGAGAAAGTGAGTAAGGTGTATTACTATCCTAGTCACTCATAGGAAAAGGCACTTGAACTCTTTGTTGGATTGCTTGAAGGACTGGAGTGTTTGAATTTCCTATAGTAGGTTTATAAGCAATTTTTCTCTAGCAAAATTGTGCAATATGTGATTGTCATCATAACCAACCCGAAGCCAATCTCTATATATTGGTACAAAGATATTTGGCACCTTGCCTTCTTTTAAATTGCATTTTTTAGTACTGTGATTTAATCAGCCACAAAGAGTGTAGAAGTTGGGAAACCTTTCAAATTTGAAATCTATCCAAATTTTGTTTGTTGAAATTATTTTATTGAAGAAAAATGGAAAAAGAAGCTCTCCACCCTACATTCGATCTCCATGTACACGCTTACTCTCTCGTTTTCTTAACCAACCACTATATCTCTCTTAAGACATAAAGCTAGAGTTGTTGTTTTTGGGTCTTTATATTTCAGTCTTAGAAAAGTTACTTTTTAGTTATGAATTAGATTAGTTAGAAAGTAAATGAATAGAATATACAAAAATATGATAAATTAAAATTTCATAAAATGGTCAGATATACAATCGCATGTAAATAAAATAATTTAGAAATATAAAGATTAACATACGATATTTTTAAGTATAAATAACCTAGGCTACGCCAATAACCTAAGAGAAAAACGACTAATCCACCAGACCACTTAACTCTCCAGTATAAAAAATAAATCTCAATTACAAGGCTATGACTCAAACTACCCACCAAGGTAATTCCCCTAGATAATTTACTTACAAGTCACTATTTTCATTATATCTCTACAAGAAAGGTGTTCAGATCTAAACCAATGTTCTGATAGCTTAAGTTACACAAGCAATTGAATCCATTCTACCATTTCTAGAAACGTTAGCACAATAACACAAGTATAAATGTGTGTCCTATAGTAGACTCAATAATAAAAAAATCCTAACTAGATAATTTAATAAATATATTAGATAAATAAAAACCAACTAGCAATCCTAGAACAATTCAGTTTAAAGTACAATATCACAAATATTATAGATATGTTAATTCCTCAAACACAACCACAAGTTAACTCAATGAAGAAAGCCTACTTGAATATTTTTAGTAAAATAAAAGAGAGAATAAGATGAAGAGAATAATGTTCAACAATTCCCTTGTGTGATTAACAAAATTGTGAACCAATGGTATGATTAAATAGCATGAGTAGAAACTCTAGGTTAAAGGTCTATTATAAATCTATCCTTGAAAATATTTAAAAGAGCTTTAAAACTAAGGACAATATAGTAATAACACAAATTGGTTCGAGCAAAAATTAGTTGAAACTTGAAAACCCGATTGCTCGATTGATCTAGAACTAGCTCGATCGATCGAACATGGTAACTCGATCATTTTAGTCAAGCTCGATTGATATAGTGAAAAATTAATTAAATTTGAAATAAATGGATTGATCTACTCATGAATCTTAATTGATATAGTAGTTGATTAATCGAGTATTAATTCCTTAATCGATCTAGTCATGTAAAAACTAATTCAGTTAGGTAATTAAGCTCGATCGATCGAGTAGCCTATATGCACAATGTTTCTATGTGTCTAATATGAAATCTAAAGTGCACGAGAATAGAGATATACTTGAGATATGATCGTTGGTGCTCAATATTTTCTTCGGCTTGAAAATATTCTTACTAGACACACCTACAAACTAAAATAACATATGTATGTTTTGTTCACAAATATTGCCAACACTCACATAAACCTTACAATCTCTCCCTTTGACATATTCATGTGACAAAACTTCTCTCTCACTACATGACACTCATAAGAAGAACAAATTTTTACATAGTGGTATTATCCTATGATCCGATGAAACTATCTTTGCTTGAATCTTGAAAGCTCACGTTTACACTAAAAGTCAAAAATATAAATACCCAAACAAATTCTCTTAAAAGACTCATTGTTCATTAGTTCAGTATATATAATAATATAAAAGTGAATAATATTCATAAAATTGAGTAATCACTATATAGAAATTAAAAACATAACTTCCTCTATGTGTAATATTTTCAAAAAAATATTTTTCAAAGTCAAATTCTTAAAGTAATTCTCTCTCTAAATTCGCTCTCCCTTTTTTGTAGATTTTTTTATTAATATTCTAATTTTTCTTTCATTTTTTTCATATGAATACAAAATATAATCATAAAGTAATGACAACACGTTGAGCAAGAAAACATTGTATTTAATGATTGAAAAGAGAAGTACACATTTTTGTAATGCTCAAAACCATAAGAATAGAGAGTTAAAAATAATATGTTTTCCAAAAAAATGAATAAACTCTCCCTAAGTTCTAAGACACTTCTAAATAAATTAGACTTCAAAAATTTATAAAAACTGATATATATATATATATATATATATATATATATATATAATTATTTTTTAAATTGAGGGTATTAGACTTAGCTTAACATGACTATAATAATATACACAAATAATGAAATTAATTTTGCTTTTGGTGACATATCGACAGTCACCAAAAGTGAGATAAATATTGAAACTATAATAGTATGTCAATTAGTTTATTTATAATTAGTTATGGAAGATTTAAAGGAAGGTGTATCACCTATCATAAAAAATTACAGTTGAGTTCATACTTGCACAAAATAAAATTTACTTACCAAGAGAAAACTTTAATTATTATTTTTGGTATGAGTGATTATTTATTTTATTTTTGTAAAACCATTCGTGGCTCTTTCGTTTTGTGCATTCAATTATTTTTTATTCTTTACAGCTATTTCCTTTATCATATTATTTCTCTTTTGCAAAGGAAATATGCACGAACCAATATACGTAGTATGACGAATTTTACACTAATTATAAGGTATTTTTTATTGCTAACCATAGTAGATTTCACACATCACCTTAGGTAGCCCTCTCAAAACTAGGTGTCTCTATGTATTAGCTTTTTAGAAAGTGAAAGATAGATCTCAAAAACAACTTTGTTATCATTGTTAGCTTATTCCGTAGAATCTCTTAAGATCAATCATAATCTTCAAGCATGACATATATATGTGTCCAATGACCGTGTGAATAGATTCATATCAACATCGATAACTAGATGTGAAAATATGTAAATGGACAAATCAAAATATCAATTTTCATAATGTATAGCCAATCAAAATAAATATAAATGGAGTATGTAATGATCATTTCAATGTTAAAGCATGTCTACTTCCCTCTTTTTTTATCGTTTTTGAAACTAAGAAAACATCAATAAAAAATAAAAATAAAAACAAACAAACAAACTAAATATGGTCACATAAGATTAATTAAGTACTTAAGAAAAAGTATCTAGGTGAACAATAAATGATGATTAGGTGATCGAAAAGAGACAATCTTTCCAAACTCAAACTTTGTTGCATTTTGGCTTATTTATATATTTAGATTGAAAATTATTTACCTTAGTTTTCATTGGCATGTTCTTGGACTTACCTATAGATTTCTCATTCCTAAATAAAGATGCAGCATGCATGATAGGATAATGATAATTAGTCCTAGAATTAAAATATTGAATTTTACTTGCCTCTTTAAACCAATAACTTCATGCTTTCTAGTAAAAATTTTGAACATATTATTATTATTTCCATTCATCCTAGAATATGATGCAAAATACATAGATGGATGATGGTTATGAGTCTTACAATGTGAAGTATGGAAAGTATTATTAGATTTATGAACATTCATCAAAAATCTACACTTGGTCCTAATATGATCTTTCCTACCACAAATATGACAGATAGGTACAAACTTAACATATTTTTCAATCATAGGTGCAATTTTTCTTTGTGTATAATGAGTAACATTAGGAGTAGGTTTAGAAGGCCATATGGATATGGTTTTTTATGTTGAAGCTCTATGTATAGCCTGTGAAGAAGAAAGGTTGGAGTTTAGTTGTTTTTGAAGATGATAGCGTAGAATCCTAATCTATATAACCTAGTTTTCTGTTGTCTCCAATAGGTTTTCCATAATCCAAAATTTTGTATAGATTTTAGCTCCAATAGTTAGCCTTTTATAGCTTGCTTTGATTGTTCAAGTTATAGCATTAATTTCTTATTTTCCTATTTAAGATCTATAAGATTCAAAACATTAGTAAGTTCAAACAATTTAATTTTTTCTTTTTCTATGATTGAGGAGTTTATTTTAAATTTAATTTATCATTTAATTTAGTTACTTCTACAAGTAACTTATCCTTTTTCCTTTTTCTTTTACTTTAAACTTAATCAATAAGCAATACATCAAGACTATTTGCATTAAATTTATTAAGTAGAAATTCAGCATTACTTTTCTCATCATTTGAAATATCAACTTTAATAAAATTATCCATAACAAGGTCCTAGGCAACATTAAGTGTATCTAGTGACTCACTCTGATACCAAATGAAAAGTTACTTTTTAATTATGGATCATATTAACTAGAAGGTGAGTGAATGGAATATCAACGAAAGTATGACAAATTAGAATGGCCAGTCATGTAATTACGTATAAATAAAATAATGCAAAAATATAAAGATTAATGATGAGTGCTCAAAAAAGCAATAAAATTACCATGATTTTATAATCATTAATTGATTAAAAATATATATATTTATATGTTTTATCATATATTTATATAAATTTGTCTTTTTCAGAATCACGGGTATTTTTATTATTTTTCAGGTATTTTGGCTTAAAAACGCAATATAAAGACTCAAAGAGGAATACTTGAAGCAATACATCACAAATATATCAATAAATAAATGGGGAAAGGTCAACAAATATGAAAAAACTGGACAAAATGGGTCGAAAAGGTCAAAAATGTCAAAAAGGAGAAAATCGCGCCGCCCAACCGCCGCGCCCCAGCACCCAGCTCCGCCCCAAACTGCGCGCGGGTTACTGTTCATGCGCGCAGCACTGCGCGCGCGAGGTTACTGTTCATGCGCGCAGCACTGCGCGCGGGGTTACTGTTCATCCGCGCGCGCCGACACTCATTTTTCACGTGCAGCCGCCCCATGACGTCATCAATGACGTCAGCATTTCCATTACGCGTTTTTACATTTTTTTACTCATTTTTTCTCTCCATCCTCACCTATAAATACCCCCTTCCCTTCACTTCAAAACACACCTAAAAACACCTCCAAATACATTCTTTTCTCTCTTTTCTTAGATTTTTAGGATTCTTTAGTTTTTCTTAGTTTTTCTTATGTTTTCTTAGTTTTTAGTTTTTCTTAGTTAATTTCTCTTAGATTTAGAGTTCTTCCCTTTTTGGGAAGAACTAGTTATGTTTTTGTAATATTTTAGCTCTTTGATTCAATAAATGGGAGTGCAAATTCCGCTTGGAGTCTTTCATGGAACGGGAATAGCGTCGAAGTTCTGTAAGGATTTTATTTTCTTTACAGTTATTTTTATGCTTTATTCTTACATGTTATATTTAATTTGTCTGTGGTTAAATTTAACTGTGCTGGCTGTTTAGTAAACATGATGTAATAATGACGTTGTTATGCTTGCGAAATATTAAATAGGTAAAAATCTCTAAAATGAATTGATTTTATTTTTATTCATGATTTTATATTAAGAATGTTAGAGAGAAATATATTATTTTTCATTACAAACTTAAACCTGAAAATTAGATTTTAAGGTTTAGTTATCCGGTCTCATTTAGAGTAGTGCTCTTTTATTTGATGGTACAATCGCCCGGTAGTTAGAGTGAAGCTCTATTTCAAAAGTTTTTATAAGAATTATTATCTGAAAATGTATTGACGACATGTTTTCGGTAGTGATTTTAAAACGTGAAAGTTAATACTCGGATAACTAAATTCTTAGGTTTAATTTGGACACATTGAATAAAGTTTAAACTGTCTAACCCCACCAAATGTGGCATTTAAATGGTTCATTTTCAATCTCTTAGAAAAAGGAATTAATTTAATTAACCAAATTAGTTATCAACCCCACCCATAGGTGTTAATTGATTTGTTTAGTTAACAAAGAATATCTAACCCCACCAAAGGTGGTATTCATACAAAAAAGGGAGAATCAATAAATATCAATTCATATATTAAATAACATAAATAATACGAGCAAGCATAATTAACTTAGTTATTATATCCATAAATACTCCACTATGTATAAAAGATAAAATTTGCATGAATGTTTATTGAATCTATGTTTAATTTTCTGTAAGTAGATTAAAACACAAAAAACCCAAAATATCGTGACAGGATGTTTAGGATTTAATTTCGTTTTTAAAAGTTTGAATAATAAATTAAAAACCACATACATTCCTTCCTTAGATCGACCTTGGGAGTATACTTATCATTTTCTACGAAATGATTCGTGCACTTGCGAGAGTTTTATAAATATAAAACCAAAGTATTGGCAAGATCGGCGATGTCGGTTTTCGTTCATCAAGTTTTCGTTCATCAAAGTATTTGGCGATCACGATTCTGCTCAAACAGTTTTTGAGCACTCATCAATTAACACATGAGATTTTTAGATGAAAATAACCTAGGTCACACCAATGACCTAAAAGGAAAACCACTGGTCCACTGGATCATCTAACTATTGACTATGAAAAATAAGGTCTAATTACAATGCTAGGACTCAAACTACCTACTAAGGTAATGTCCCCAAGTAATCTACTTACAAGCCGATGCTTTCATCATAGTATCTACAAGAAAGATGTTCAGATTCATACCAACATTTTGACAACTTGAGTAACATAAGCAATCAACCTGTTCTATTAGTATCTAAAACGTTAGCACAATACCACAAGTGCAAATGGGTGTCCTAGAGCAGATTCAATAATGAACAATCCTAACTAGACAATTTAACAAATATATCAAATAAATCAAAACCAATTAGCAACCCTGAAATAATTAGTTCAAGGCACAATATCACAAATATTATAGGCTTATTAATATATCAAACACAACCACAAATGTTTGACAAATTAACTTAATGAAAAAAGCCTACTTAAATAGTTCTAGCAAAATAAGAGAGAGAATAAGATGAAGAGAATAATGTTCAATAATGATATTGCGTGGTTAAGAAAATTGTGAGCCAATGGTATGATTAAATAGCATGAGTAGAAATCCTAGGTCAAAGGTCTATTACAAATTTGTCATTGAAAATATTTAAAAGTGCTTTAAAACATAAGAACAATATAGTAATAACACAAACTAACTCGAGTAAAAGTTAGGTCAAAATTAAAAACCTAGCCGTTCGATCGATCTAGAACTAACTTGATCGATCGAACATGGTTTCTTGATTGATTTAGTCAAGCTCGACCAATCTAATGAAATAATTAATTAAATATGAAATAAGTGGATGGATCTACTCAATAATCTCCATCGATAGTTATGTAAAAATTAATCCAACCTGGTAATTAAGTTCGATCGATCTAGATAAGGCTCGATCAATCTAGACAAGGCTCGATGAATTGAGTAGCCTATATGCACAATGTTTCTATGTATCTAATATGTATCATGCTATATAAAACCATTAAAGAGTTGGACACCTAGGTAAGGAGCTAAGCAGATCACTCGGGCAAAACCCCAAGAGCCTTGGGAATTTAGGATTGTACCATCTCCAAGTTGAAATGGATCCCATAATTGAAGAGTTGGATCACCTAGGTAAGGAACCAGGTAAATCACTTGAGAAAAACCCTAGGAGTCATGAGAAGCTAGGATGGTACCAACTCCATATCGGAAGGGAGCCCACAATTAAAGAATTGGATCACACCTAGGTAAGAAACCAAGTTATCACTCAAGTACTACCCTAGGAGCCTTGGGAAGCTGGCATCGTACCATCTCTAGGTTCAAAAGGAGCCCATAATTAAAGAGTTCGATTACCTAGGTTAGGAATTAGGTAGATTACTTGGGCAAAACCCCAATAACCTTAGGAAGCAGCATCGTACTAGTTTCAGTTCGAAAGGGAGCCTACAATTAAAAATATACAAACCATTTAAAACCAATATAAATACTAGCTCAAGGATGATAAAAATGAGAAAAAAAAATCAAGAAAGCACAACAAATGGGCTCATATATTGCATTGATTGGAAATAATAGGAAATGATGAGATAGGTAATCATAAAAGTTTTGGGGAAACATATATGTGTAAGAATATAAATTTCATTTTATTAAAGTATGAGCCCATAATTACATTTATTAAGAGTAAAAAAGTAGTCAAGGAGTAGCCTCAAATGCTTAGCTTCTCGTTGACTATTCTTGTCAAACACCTCAGGATGAACTAGTGGAAAAATCTCAACTTGAATCTCATTAACAAAAGGGGTCAATTTCCCTTGAATCTCAAAAGGGTAGAAGTAAGGATTTTGGAGCTTCCATTAGAGACCTTGAGTAATTCTCATTACCTCCAAAATCACGACTACTTGACATCTCTAATAATTGTTAGCCTAGTAGGTCTCGTCTTTGACACTTCTCGACAATGTATCAATTGTCGTATCACAAATGAGCCCATTTTCTTCAAGTTTAGTTCATATAATTCTAACCTTATCCTTATGGAGTTTGATAAATTCATTGTGCTTGTCAACCCCAATCCTTAACTTTTTGACCTTACTCTCAATATTTGATCTATCTCCTTTAAGCAAATGAGCTTAAAGATGAGATGAACAATCTACAACCATCATAAACGAGAAAAAAGCATGGCAAACTATGAAGAAAAGAAGAGATAGTGTTTGCAAACCCATTTGCTAAGTGGAACACCCACTCCTTTTAAAGCCATTAATGGGTCCCATGCGTCCCCTCACTTTTTCAAAATTTAGAAAATTAGAAAAACTTTGTTATTTACTTGTAGCATATAATTCAACTTCAAACATGAATGAAATAATATTAAATACATTCATTATATCTCTAAAAGAATGTTGATTGTTCCTTACATTTGTAAACAAAAATAAATAAATGAGCAAAAAAAAACAAAACTTATTAATCTCGGTTTGGAAGTATGGAAAGTCAGTCTCTTCCTTGTCCCCACCTTCGGGCTCTTAATTATCACCTTCCAATACTATCCAATGAGAATTAGGTTAGAGTAGATGAAGGTCGAGCATCTCGTAATAGTCACCAACCCTTCCTTTGGCGCTGGCCTTAACTTTGAAAGACTTTATGGCTTTTAAAAAATCGATTTGGAGTACCTCCATTGATTGCACCTTGATTGCCTTCACCTTTTGGAAAGCCTTTTGCTTAGCCACCTTTAGCCTATTGAATTCCTAATGGAGTTCATGAAGTTTTCCGTTAGACTCTTCCCTAGCCTTTAGGATGTTTTCTTGTTGGCATGCTACCTCAAAATTTTGATCATGTAGAGTCATAACTTTGGATAAAGCAGCCAAGTGATAGTTATTCTCCTTTTTGAGATCCTTATTCATTCCCTCTACTTCTCGTAGCTGGTAATAGTGGATGAAGGTCATCACATATAATTTAGAAAAAAGTGGTTTGAAAAAAGGCTAAAAAGTAAATGACAAGGTCTTGCTTGACTAATTAATGACAATAATTAAAAAAAAAACTTACCTTGGGGACTCTTTTGTTGACTAGGGTAAGAGCATCAAAATCCTTTCATATATCTACCAAGATGGGCTCATCCGGATCTGTCAGGATCAAGTTGATGAACTCATCTTAAGAAATTAAGTTACCCATTACGAGCTCATTGAAGCCAGGAAAGTCTATAAAATTTATGAACTTCCCCTTTGTCATGAAGGCTTAGGGAGTACTAGTGGAGGAAACCATAGTGGAGCTCCAAGTGTGAATCACTTTGGTATCAATTAGTAGAGTTGGTAGATCTTGGGAGCTCTTCCCTATTGAACCTTTGCTCTTGGGCACAAATTTTCTCCTTTTAGTTTTGGAGACATCAACAAGGGTTTCCTAGGTGGTTGTAAAATTGTTCAAGAGGTCGTCCAAAGACATTGATATGAGGTCTCTATGTGTACAACATAAATAAATCATTATTAGTAGAATAACAAGTTGAAAAGAAAATAGAATTCCTAAAATTTTTATGACCTTTAGGTATCAACTCAAAATTAGAGCCAAACTCAATAGGTTTCCTCTTGCACTTTGAACTCTCATTCTTCTTTGACGTTGGGCACAACTTGTGCACAACCCTAAATGTATCATTCCAACAGAAGCCAGTCTAGTCTTCTACAAAACGATGTCCCAAGGGACTAGTTTAGGCAAAACAATTTGTAGCATGGACATGAAAACAAAAATCTTTAAATGGATTTTATGTTGCCTCAAACCAAGAAATCAAATTACTTTTGTCCCTAGATTTCATAACTACTAGAAATATAAAAAATGCTTCTAATTCCTATTGTTGTCTGTAAGCATGACATTCTCATCTAGATCATGTTTAGATGTCATAGATCTAAAGAGTTTTGTTTGAGATTGTATGATTCCTTGAATTTGGGTAACTCAATTATCACGCTGATCTATTTTCTAAGTAGGGTGATATAAAGTAAATACCTCCACCCATTAGAAAGTAGCATATTGGAACTTATCTGGCTCTGTCTCAAGAGATCCCTGATAAAGTATAGGAGAATAAAATGTAGATCTAAGAAAAATGGCTTATCATGGAAAGTAGTCCAACCTTCTAGGGGTAAGGTAATTAAAAATCGGGCTGAAGTGATAAAGAAAGTTTACATAAATGAACTGATCAAAAGTGGAAGGAAATGAGATCCATAGGATTTTTTACCCTTATTTCTACTCTTTTATCTCCCGCTAGATGTTTTAGATTCAAAAATCAAATTGATACGTGCACACCAAGCCGTGAAAGTCAAGCGTAATAATGAGAACTGTGAATCATACATGTTGAACAGTCTTCCATCTCGATCTTGTGTTTGAAATAAAAGAGTGGGGAATCGATGTTTGGATGTGTCCTATATGTATATTTCGAGGAGAAGATTGGATTAGTATATGTACTACTAGTAGGGTGAAGAGATGATGTATTTAGTAATTTATGCTTATTTGATGTATATTTTAGATCTAATCCTTATGAGTCCATGTGGACCCTCTAAATGATTTCCATGTATATTCCCATATATATTTGTTTAATGCAATACTAAGAGATACCCTCATTCATTACACATTTATTGTGTCTCTTTACATTCTCTCTTTAAACTAGATACGTCCTCTAAAACATTTTACCCAAAGAAATGGGATCCCCATGACATTTTTCCCTATATATATAGGGCACATATTATAGCAAGAGTTATTTTGTATATATTGGGCATTTAATTAATTATTGCATAATTGATACTCTCAAATCTTATTATGTCATTTTCATAGAATTCATTCTCTTTTTATGCAACTTCACTTTTTCTTGAACCGAAGAACATGTTCAATGTATTTGGTTCAAAGTGTAAGCAGTGGGTACAAAAAAATGGCTCACGATGTAGGCTCAAAATTGTTCATTAAAGGAGTTGCCCTTAAAAGGAAAACACACTAGGGGTAGGACAATTTAGCCATAGAGGTTAATCCTATTACCTTATTTATTTTCTAAGAAATACATTTAGTATTCACCTTGATAAACTTAAAGAAATTTTTTAGCACCCTATTCATATTCATTAAAATCATAACAAAGTTCCAAAAAATTCATAACGTCATTCACAAGTTCAAGTACATAAATATTATATTACTAACTTAGCTATTATGCATGCAAGTTTTGAACAAGGTTATCATAAAGTTGCTTTCACTTTGGAACAATGTCAAGACTCTTTCAACATCCATCATCCTTTTTTATGTAAATTGTTTAGCTAATTTTATCATATATACAGGGAAATAAAGAGAACATGTGATTGTTTTCAAGCCCATTTATTAATCCTAATAGCCTAAGTAATGCAATAAATAAATACTAAAAAGAAAAAATATTTATGCTACCTAGATAATACTAATCCTAAAACATGTATCCTAAAACATGCATGACTAACAAAGTAAAAGAAAATAAATATAGGAACATGGTAACACTCCCCCATACTTAATTCTTACATTGTCCTCAATACAAGCACATGAATATTTGTAATGTAAAAAAATAAGTAAAAAGTTAGTAGAAAATAAATTTGGTGGGTCAAAAAAGTGTTTGGGTTAACGCTATTAGCCCGATTCAGCCAACTCTAATCCAAATTCATGTCCACCATTGATAACTCTAATTTATTATAGTTAATATTAGCTTCACTATCTTAATAACTTGTTTGATTAGATGAGAAAATCTACATAATATGTTTAAATAAACTTTAATTGTATCTTTTTGAAATTGAGTGTGCTTTTTAAGTATAAAATCTGAATTAAGCTTAGATTTCATTAAAATAATTAATATTTTAAAGTTTATTCATACAAATTATACTTGCTTATTTTGCAGGGAATAGAGAGAACAAAAACTAAAGTTGTTTATAGCTTTGCTATAGTAAATTTGCCCAAAAATTAAGCAGTGAATTATTAAAAATGTGAAAGCAAGGGACAATTGGATTTGGGTTAGTTTGAGAATGAAAATGGTTATTTGTGCACTCATTTTTAAAGGGCATATTGGGATTTAGCAAAAGAATTCCACCTCACTTTGTTTAAACCTAAAACCAAGATATAAATGGAAAGGGAATTAAATGAGAAACTAATTTCAGGCAGTAGAGAAGCAAGTTTACGACTTTGAAATTTATCTCACCCTTTTTCTATGAAGAAAAGAGAGAAACACGCAGAGATAGGAGCAATCAACACCAAGCTCAGCAAGGAATATCAAAGAAGAGCTTAAATTTGGCCAAGAAAGAGGAGATAAGAGGGATACTTAGTTGAAGTTTTCTTAACTGCTTCTTTTCTTAATTTCATTCTCTATAATTTGTAGATTTGGATATGGATTTTTCTATCTCTATAATTTGTAGATTTGGATATGGATTTTTCTATCTCTAAATTTATAATTAATTTAGTGAGGATGATGATCTAAATACCTTTTAGCTAGGATAGTGGATGAAAAACTAATGTAGTCTTTGTTTTTATGAAATCTATACTATGCTTTGGTGAAGTTATGTTAGTTATTCAAGCTTGTTTTAATGTTTGATTCCTATTTGTTGCTTGATTATCAATTAATAGGATTATATACAGAGATTAGTTATGGAAAGGCTGAAATTGGTTTAAGCTTAAATAACATGGGTTTAGCTTACGTTTAAAGATTAAAGAAAAAATTGTAGCTAATATAGGAATATATAGTTGTATTACATAACCCAAAATAATTAGGTCATGTAATGACATTTTTAAGGTCAGGTTTACATAGGAATATATTTAATCAAACCTTAGATTACTAGTGTATTTTGCCATAGCATTGTCATAGCTTTCTGTAGCAATTGTGTACTGATTGCAAAAAATTGTTTCATTTGTTATCCTAGCTTTCTAAATCACTTGAATTCTTCATTATTTTTCTTGATAAGCTAAATTTGATTGTTACTTAGTTGTCTCAACTTGTTACTTGTTATTTTACTTTTAGTTCTTTTATTTTTGATTACTCAACATACAAAAATTGATATTTACTTGTTAATTTTTACATTAGTTTCTAATATTACAATCTTCATGGGAATAATATTTTCTTATCATTATATTACTTATTTGCGATACATATACCTACATCACCCATTGCACATTTATTAAACAACAATGGTCATCTATGTACTTCATTGTTTCAAAGATGTTGAAGTGAATTCTCTAGTCATCAAACTCAAGAGTTAGTTCATCACTATATACATCTATCTTGGTTCAAGCTATTTACATAAATGGTCTCTTAAATAACAATAATGTGGACATGGTGAAGGAATCATTTCTCATGTTCAATACATAAAATTCCATAGGGAAGATCGTCTTAACCAACTGTACTAAAACATCTGCAATAACACCCTTTGGTTAGAAATTATTCCTGTCAACAAATTTTATAATAATATCAGTTTATTTTAAAGAACCTAGATTTAGTGAAGTATAAATATTATAAAGCATGACATTGATAAATGCTTTTAAATCTAGAATAGCTTTTTCAAGACTTTAGTTACCTATCCTTACCAGGATAGTAAAACTACCTAGATCATGACACTTGGGTGGGAGCTTTCTTTGTAACATTGCAGGTGCATTTTCCAACACTTACCACTTCATTTCCCTTCAGTTTGTATTTAATGGTGCATAGTTTCTTAAGGAACTTGGCATACATGGGCTCTTGCTTTATAACATCTAATAGTGGGGTCTCTAAAATTGACCTTTCATCTTTTTCTTTCTCGATATTTCTAAACTTGCTAGGAAAAGGCATAATAGATTCATAAGTAGAAAGATGAGGTTTGGATACTACCTTAGATGCCATCTTAAGTTCTTGTGAGGTGGTATTCTCTTCCTCACGTTCTTCCTTTTAAGACTCCTTAGGGTCTATTATAGTTTGTGAGGGGAGCTTGTCAGATGCCTATGATTATGAACTTCCTATAGTTATGGCTAGTTAGCTCACTTGTGTCTTTAAGTTTTTGATAGGTATATAGGTTTCCTTTAAAGCAACTTGGGGTTCCTATTGAAATTTACTATTGTTAGTAACCATTAAAGTTACTAATTCCTCTAGAAATGTACCTTGAGTCTATTGAGGTGGCTAGGGTCTAGGTTGGTATTATTGAATTGAGCTAGAGCAAGGGCAATCAAGTTCGTTATTGGAGGCTACTTGATTATTACATGAATAGCCCATATTTGGATGATCCCTCCATCTTACATTATATGTGTTAGAATATAGATCATACTTGAGCCATAAGCTTGAAATTCTACAACATCATTGGTTTGTTTTGTTCGTAGTTATTCTCTTGAAGGGTAGGACACAAGTTAGTAGGATTTCCTACTGTAAAGCATATACCACAAGTCTTAACTTGTCTAATAGGAAGCTATTGCACCAAAGTAGTAAGATTACTTTTTTTTCAAGAATAGAGTTATTTTTTACTTTATTTACCTTTCCATTGGATCAATCTTGGCATTAAACTACTGAAAGTTAGTAGTCATAGTTATGATTAAGTTCCTTGCCTCAACTAGTTTTCTATTTTTTAACCAATGCTCTTCCACTAGCTGCATCTACCATGCTTATCTCCATAGGAAAAATTCCCCCATAAAATACTAGAGAATGTAAGTCATGTAGACCTTTTTGTTTTTTTGACTTTCGGTATGCAGAAAATGAAGTCTATTTTTTTTACTTAGTATATTTATCTTTCTCTATATAAGGTTGGTCACTGATGATCAGTAATTCATACATGTACATAGTTATGTACACTTTGTATATGAGTATGTTTACATACACCAAAGGGTTTGTTTTCATAGTGTGCATACTAGGCTAAGCATTGTGATTTTTGACAAGCAAGTTGACATTATCAGTAGTTTATTTGTTTCATTTCAGATGTAGGTATTTATGAAAATTACTCAACAATATTAAAAACAAAAAATGAAATTTTTTGGCACCTCCATAAGGCTCTCGTCAGACCCCTAACGAGGTGGTCCATGAGGACCCTCAACAAGCTTGGACGTTGTACTTGGGTGAGTTATATAAATACGTCTCTCTTTTCTTATTTCTTATCTAGAAAAATTGTAGTGAGACACTATCAAATTGATATCTCATTTTATGTTTTTAGATCACTATTACCTTGAATTTTGCTTAGTATTAGTGATTTATGATTGTGTGAGAAAAAATGTGCTCTTGAGTGGTGAGTACTCAAGGTGGTGTTTCTAAATGAGTTTTATGTGAGGAGCTTGTATGGTTATGAGCTATGTGTTGTTGGTAGTTGCTAGGATGCAACTTGTTATATGTGAGAAACTTGTGTGGCTGTGAGCTATGTGTTGACTGGTTAACTCTAGGATGTAAAATTTTTCATAGGTGAAGAGTCTATAAGGTGCTAAGCCTTGTGTTCAACTGAGGATAGCTTTGGTTATATTTTCAAATCATTGGCTATGTGCGGTATGTGTTTCAATTTGTTTTCCACATAGACAATTTGTGGTTTATGGTTGAATGTGTTTCCCATGGTGGTTATTGGTAATTCCTGATTGATTGTGGTCCTCACGTTTGAATGTTCACTTTATTAATCATCGGTTACTAATCATAACACATCATGTGGTGATAGCTTTGCAAGAAAGTTGGGTTCATTGTCGGATTAGGTTGGTGTGGAGGCAACAACCGAGGGTAGCAACAGGAAATTCAGATAGTGTTCCCAATTGATAGAGCTAATGGTGGTTTTATTTCTATCAAGGTTGTAATTATTTTATTACTTAGTGGATTTGTTTACCAAATGGTTTCCATAAGCAACTCGAGAATGTTACCACATAGATAGGGGTTCTATATGGGTTTACCTCATTATATCTGGTGTTACATATGCTCTAATCTTTGGCTAGTACAATCAAACTATAAATTATGTACGTTTCTACATACAGAAGTTTAAGCTCATATTAGAAATCTTTTATTATTTATTGCTTTCTTTTTGACTACTACATAATATATCATCTGCTTATTTCTGGTAGTGTATGATTAATTTTTACTCGATTCATTACTTTTTGTTAAGTGTTTTATTTACTTTTGTTTTATGTTTGGAATAACTTTTTAAGGAGTCATTAACTCCTTAACCTAATTGTGTCTTAAATCTTGCACTACTTCAATATTGTTATGCATGATCAAATTATGTGTTAGGATAATTTGAGTTTATATCATGCATATACAAACATACTAGATGCAGACTCTGGTTAGAAAGCTGATTTGTTATATGTTGTCATGTACTTTATTTCCTTTCTGTGTAGCATGCCCATATCTTTTTATTTATTGCTTTTGATATTTTAAATTGATATGATTGTTTCCTAATTAACTTATATGGCTTCTGGGTTGTATCTACATGTGAGTCTAGTGTGAGTCTCTAAAGAGTCAGTATCTCCTTACCTTGGCAATGTACTAGGTGTCGAACTCTTTATTATGGTTTGCAATGTTTTGTATGATTGCATGCTATGAATGTACAATCATCATTTATCAAATATGTTTCCACATATGAGGTCTTAAAGTGATTGGAAATCTTTATAGCTTTTTAGTATGTATAACTATTTCACATATTGTGTTATGTTTCTATGTTTATGCATGCTTCTAGCTTAGAAAAGATCATGTGAGGCATACCATCACCAATGTGTTTACCATGGTTTGTTCTTTCTTACTACTGGTTGTTTTTGTTGTGTGTTGAATTGAGCATGTTGGTTTGTACTTCCATTGTGTTATTTGCTTGCTTGGCCGAGTTGGAATAGAGCTCACAAAATATTCCATAGGTTGGCGTTTCCACCCGTCATCTATGTCCTGGTTTCCTATTTGAGTTAGAAGAACAACTCTCTTCTATGCAATTGTTCCTACATATGAAATTCTCAAATAAGAAGTTGTACATTGATTTGGCGGTGGGCATAGTTGGCACACAACCTCTTGAATCTCTTATGGTACTCATATAGAACCACTCTAGTCCTATCAACAAGTGAGACTGAGAAGGCCCTAAGCTTGATTTACTCATCTATGATCCTACTAGTTTCATTCTGGAGATAACTACATGAAATTCCTTCAAGTGTTTGTTTGGGTCTTCTCTAGGTAAACCCCTAAAAGTAGGTAACAAATGGATTGATCCAGATTTAAGTTCAAAACCTACCTCTAAGTTGGGATACATGATGCATAGGGGTTGTTGCTCCAAGTCAGGTAAAGCTAGCTCCTTAAGAGTTGGGTCAATATTAGCCATCTTTTCTTGTAGTGGTTCATGAGATCCTCTTGATTTTTAGTTATGTCCTTATTTCATTCACAATTCAAGAAAGAGATAATTAGTAGAAAAAATAAATAAAAAATTAGTAAGTCAAATAAATAAAGAATAAAAAAGAAACTAGCAATTATTACAAAACAAATTGTAAATTCAATAACGAACCCACAGAGGATTGATAACAATATCTACTTCTAATCACTAGTTTGTTAAGGATTTAATTTAAGTAAGAAATGTGAATTTTGGATTGATTTTGAAAAAAGAAGAAACAAAAAGAAGAAACAAAAAATACACGATTTTTGAGAATAAATAAAGAGATATGTGATTATGAGACTATCATCACCACTAGCTTACAATTTAATTAAATATGTAATAAATCAAAATTAGTTTCTTAAGTTTTAATTAAATTCGTAATTTAAAATCCTTTCTTGAATCTCTAACTTTAGCTTTAGAAGTTAAAATATGCTTAAGACTTTATACATTTTCTTAACATGCAATTGATTAAATGTGTGATTATAAACCAAATATTGAACAATCTAGAATTATGATTATAAATAGATTTAATTTATTTATTGAATTAAGATCTAAATGCGTAACAACAAAATTTGGTAAGATTAAATCTGATGATAATCTTTAACCTAAGTATTCAATCCTGCTTGTAACAGAAGCCACAAGTGATACTTCAAATAAGAATATTAGTAATTATGGACTATTATATTGAAGAATTGAAATTCAAATAATTCATGACATTAAATTAATTAAACTATAGTCTATGGCTTGGAAATCACCCACAATCACATTAAATATTTAGCTACCTTTCCAAATTACAAAATCCAAGAGAAAAACTGAATATTTCATCATAAATAAAGGAAGGGTAGAAAAAAGAACCATATTTTGTTGAATTATTGAAACAAAAACATATCAATATTCAACTTGATCTTTAATCTTCCATCAAGAATCTTCAAGAATGACATAATAATGGATTGTTTTTCTCAAATTTTCTCTCAATACTAGTGTATTTTGGTTGTTGTATGTGTTTAATAGGGTTTTTTTGTGTATTATATGGGAAGAATAAGGTTTTAGTATCAAAAATCAAATAGGAGTATGATTTAAAGTATTGCGGGGATGGAAAAGGAAGTCAACATGGGTCAATGCATTGGAATGAATTCGATTTAGTGCACCACCATGGGATAGAAGACATAATTGGTAAGTCAATATTTTTCTTTTTGTTTAAAATGTACCTTCTAATTACCGACCTATTTTTGTTCATTTTTCTCTTAGTTCATTACTACAAAATGTGGCATTTAAGTCGAGATTTAAAGTCGGTTGACTGAAAAACTAACATTATTCACGTAGTTTTTATCATCAGTTGACGTGTTGAACCGATGCTACATGTAGGACGTAGCATCGGTTCAACACATCAACCGATGCTATACACAGATATTTTCTTTTTCTCCTCTTTCTTCCCCATCAAACAACATTTTTTATTTGCAGCGCTATAAACAACACCTTAAAACCCAAAATCGACACTCCTCCTCCTCCAATCTTTCTCATTTTCCGATCATTTATGACCACCAATTCTAACACCATTTAGTGGGTTTTCTTCCTCTTCAAATTATCTTCTAGATCCCCTATTTTTTTAGCGAAATACTCAAATTTTTTATACCTATTTTCTCACTTACAAGACAATATTTTTTTCTTCATTTTGTCACTTCATTTACTCTTGTAAGTATTTCTATTAATCCTACACACTTATTATTCACTTTGCGTTATTGTTTGTATATTACGTGTATAAAATTTTGTATTATGTATGTTATTGTTTTTATTATGTAGATTTTGTATAAGTATTTCTTAATAAAATAAATTTATATATTTATGACTATGATTTAAGTTTGGTGTTTAATTAATTTATTTATGTTAATATGAAATGGGAAAGACTTGATTCAATAATATGATGGTCATTAAAATATTTGTGATTTGAAGTAGTGTAGTTATTTTAAAAAAATTTAATCATCACAAAATTGTTATATAAATTCAGTTTAATATATATTAAATTTTAAATCAACTCAAATGATATGGCATATTATTATTAGTAATTACAATCAAGCTCATATAATTATATTTATGTATATATATTTGTTATGTTTGGTTTCTATGTATTTATTTTTATATGATGTTCATATTCTAATAATTAGGGAATTCATATATAATAATACCTAAAATATATTGATTGGATACATATTTAATATACTTAATGTTATTAATAGAAAGTGGACAAATCTTGGATTTCAAGCTGTAGAATTGAGCAGGACTACATTTCTAGAGTTGAAAGTTTCTTGGAATTTGCTTGTAGAAATGGTAATAATGAAATTAGTATGATTCGATCTCCTTATGTTAAATGTAAAAATGATCAATTTCATGATGTTGACGAGATTAAGTATCACCTTATCCGTAGTGGTATTCTTTTGATTTATAAATGTTGGTGTTATCATAGAGAAAAATATTGATAATACTCATAGGGAAAAGATAAATAAGAATGTGAGTGGATTATGTACATCTTATCATAATGTACAGACGGAAAATATATTTCATGGTGTTGAAGATGAACTACATGAGGATGATCCCAAAACCTTTAAAACATTTCTAAAAGATGCCAAAAAATCGTTGTATCCAGAATGTAAGAAATATACTAAAATGTAGGGATTAGTTCATTTGTACAATGTGAAGGCAAAACATGGTTTTCTGACAAGAGATTTACAGAATTATTAAATCTACTAATATGTATATTTCCTTAGGGTATTGAATTGTCATCTTCAATGTATGAAGTGAAGAAATTTCTTATTCGATTTGGCATGGAATATCATAAGATTCATGCTTGTTCAAATGATTTCATTATTTATAGAAAAGAATACGAGACATTAGATGATTGTTGTTGTGTGTTTTGGAACACACAAAAATCGTGCAAGCATACACGGTCACAAGTAATAAAGATTTGTAAGTAAAGTATCATTCCCACGAGAATCTGTTACTATAGTTTGTTGATTACTAAAATTATATCGCTCTGATTTTATCCAAAACAATCGCTGATTTAGAAAAATAAGAAAAGAGTTAAAAAAAATAAAAGAAATCTAGGATTGCAATTTTTCACCAAACTAATCCACTCAAATCGTGTTATTTTCTTTTGATTTATATTTTTTTAGTACATTTAATTTGTCAACCGAAAACTTCTAATTTTATTCATACATCTCTTCCGAGCTCCGTATAAACACACATCGTTATATTAATTCACTATATCTCTATGAGAATTAAATTTACCAAGATTCATTACGTTCTAAGTTTTCAAAAGCTCACACATACAATTAGGGTATATTCCTATCCTTCATCATACATGTCATTCTATTTACGAGCAATACACACACAAATGCCTCTTCCAAGTTTATTCATGTGCCACAGATCATTTTGATAAGATTCGTAAATAATCAAAAAGAATTAAGCACAAAATAGAATGAACAAATCGAACATCTTATAAATCTTTCAAAAATAGTTAAAATCAAAGTTTCATAAATTTAGATCAAATACAACCCTTGAAAAATTAAATTACTTCATAAAATTAAAATAAAATTACAACAGATACAGAAAAATAAGATGAATAAGAAAGAAAATTAAAACATCATGTAGAAAAATATTTGGCACACGCAGAACACAACAAAAGCCAAAAAATGGGTTCTGGGTGTTCTGCAGTCCAACCCCTAATACCACAAAAATTCTAAACCAAAAAAAACTCCAAACTCTATCATAATATCACCTATTTATAGCTAAAAAAATACATCAAAAATATTAAAATATCATACATGCGTAACAATTTGTACCGAAAATAACACCCCGACATTCCCCTTAAAATCTGTGGTCATGCGAAAATCAAAACCTTATTTTAATTCACGCGAAACAAGGAGCCATTTCTGCATTTTTTTTAATTCAATGTGCGTGCCACGTGTCAATGTTTGATTCGCTGAATAGATTGGTGTGACACGTGGCAGCAAATAATAGGGAAGCAAGGATGGGCTCACGGAGAATTGCCGCACCGGATTGCGGCGCGAGACGTGGGGGACAACGGCTTGAACGAGTGCGAGATTCGGCACTTTTTCATTCCCCGAAACGTACCACGCGTCCGCTCTTGATTCGTGCAAGGGGAACGTTGGACACGTGGCATACATTAAATGGTTGGAGGGAACGATTGCACGTGGTTCAGCCGCACGAGATTACATCCTTTGGCAGACATGTGGGTCCCACCTGCACGCCGGCCTGCGCGGCAGGTGGGCCCCATTGGTGCCAAGCCGCGTGAAGAATAACTGCACCCACTCGCTTTGGTCGGGTGTAATAAGGACGCGCGAATCTCAGCCGTTTCTTCTTTGATCGGACGGTCCACGTTTCACGCGTGCAGATTAGCGCGTGGATTCTTCTCACCTGCGTAGAAAATCAAACTTTAATTAATTGCATTTTGACCCACAAATTTAATTCAAATTACATTTTGAACTTTCTTAAATTACAGTTAAGCCCTTTGCTAATTTTAAATTAAATTTTTACTTTTAATAATTATAATTAAGCCCAAATTTAATTTAAATTATATTTTCGATTTTTATAAATTATCATTAAGAACTATATTATTTGAAATTATATTTGTGGGCAAATATATGAAATTAAGTACATTTTCGATACAAATTATTTAATTTTATTAAAAATGTATTTTTAATGCATAAAAGGAAAATATTAATTTATTTAACAAAAATTAACTACATATTAAAAGAACATAGCAATTACAATTACTAAAATTGATGAAAATAACTATATAAAATACAGTTATCAATTGTTCGATGTGTAAAGAATTGAGATGGAAACATACTACAAATGAGATAACACCTAAGAAAGGCATGCCCGCAAAGGTTCTTTAGTACTTTCCTCTAATTCCTCACTTTCAAAGGTTGTTTAAAAGTAAATAGACATAAAAGATGTTGACTTCGCATTTAGATAATCGATCTGATGATGTGGTGCTACGTCATCCTTGTGATTCTCCAAATTGGATATTAGATAATTTATCCCTTCAATTTGCATATGATCCGTGCAATCTTTGTCTTACCATTGCTGCTGATGGAATTAATCCACACAATTCCCTTATTAGTAGATATAGTTTTTGGCCAGTAATTATGGTAACATACAACCTTCCTCCCTGGTTGTGTATGAAAAGAAAATTCATAATGTTAACATTATTGATCTCATGATCGAAACAACTGGGTGTTGATATTGATGTATATTTGTAGCCTCTGATAGATGATTCAAATACGTTGTGGAATGATGGTGTAAATGTTTACGATGTACATAAAGAAGAACACTTTAACTTGAGGAGGGGTCCTTTTATGGACAATTAATGATTTTCCTACCTATGGGAACATATCAGGACATGCAACAAAAGGTTATATGGGATGCCCTATATGTAGTGATGACACTTTTTCAACTTATCTTGTTCACAAATGAAAGATGTCTTATAGAAGACATAGAAGATTTTTGCAATCTGGAAACAAGTTTAGATATCAAAACAAACTGTTCGGTTTTGAAGAAGATCATGATCCTGCACCCTCACCTTTAGGAGGTGTTGAGATATTAAGGAAATTGAATGGTATGACATTCAAATGATATGGAAAGATGAAAAAAAGAATACTCACTAAGGTAGGGAAACGAAAGAGGTCAACTAATGATTGCCACACACGAAATGTGTACAATGAATACACAAGTATATGTATCGCAACAAGTAATATAATGATAAGAAAAGATCGTTTCCACAAAAATTATTTTATGAGAACCTAATTTTTAAAACTAAAAATAATAAAAATCAATATTTTGGTGTTTTTATATTTTAAGGAAGCAAAATTAAAATAACTAAAAGTAAATAGCAACAATTAATTAAATCAAATTTGGAAACTAAAGAGATATATGAGAAAATATTTAGGAATACTTAATTACCCAGTTTTCTAAACATGTGAATCGCTAAAATCCCCCCAAAATAATTATTAATTAATTACATGATCAATTGAATCTAACTTAGCATGTATTCCTCTTTCAAGTAAACTACACACCATGTAGTAATTAATTTAATCACACTCTCATGCCAATTAAATTGTATACTACTCATTAAGTTCATCAATTATGAATCACATACATAAGAATCATACATCTATGCCTAGAAACTATGCATGTTATTTAATCAAGACAAAAAATTAAATAATTCTCTCAAATATATTTAATTGTCTCTTTAGATGAATTGTTGGCCAAACAATTAATAACATAAAAATCAGATTAAATAATATAATTAAATTGAAAATTATAATTGGGGTAAAATATTATATCATCACATGGTGAAAATTGGGTTCATAAGATCCTTAGATTAATAAATTAACTACACATAATTGTGTTCAAAAAGCTCATATTTTTTATAAATAAAGACATAGAATTGATAAAGAAAAGAGTAGAAGATGAAAAACAATCAATCTCTTGAATTGTAGAATTGATCTCCTCTTGAATCTCCACCAAAATTGTGTCGTCTCTTGAATGTTTCTGTATTTTTCTCTCTTTAGCTCCAAAATCTAACCAAAATTATGCTAATGGAAACCAGTTGGGGTTTATGGAGTAATTAGGGGCTTAAATAAAGCTCAAGTGCGATCTGGACCATCAGATCAATTTCAGATCAAAGGCTACGATCAAAACAAGCAAAACTAAAAGTTCCAGTCAATCATAACGTGACACGTGGCATGGGAAATTCATTGGGCGAATCAAGGAGCGACGCGTGGTAGGGGAGACCGGTTAGAGTCAACGCTTACTGAGTTAGCGACCCACTGCATGACATAATTCGTCGAAACAAATGGTGTGGCGCAAGGATGGAACGTGCGGAGCAATTGCGTAACAACACGTGGCATGGTGCGTTCACTAATTTCCAAACTCAGATTGAACGCTGTGTTGATACGTAGTATGCATTTTGTTCCCTCACACGCGATGCAACGTTATTTGCTCTTCATGCTTGTATGGCATCTGTGTGGCTTATACAGTCAACTCCTCTGCTAGCGTGGCATCTTATGATTAGTCTTGCTTGAAAAATTCATAAAAAACTCCAGAAAAATCCCAAAATATTCCAAAATTTATGTTTTCATCTTTTTTCATTAAAAATTGATATTTTAATATTTTTGACTCAAAAAATACTATTTATTGAATAAAAAAAGTTAATATTAAGTAAAAAAGTGCCCTAATGACTATTTTCATAGAGTCATCAACTAATAAAATGGGTGAAAATAAAAATGTTACTGAATCAGTAGATCATGGTAGTTGGAATAAAAAATCAATATTTTGGGAATTACCTTATTGGAAAGACCTACACATTCATCACATCTTATAAGTCATGCATATTGAGAAAAATGTATATGAGAGCTTGATTGGTACATTACTTAATATACCTGGAAAAATGAAGGATGGAATTAAAGTAAGACTGGATTTAAAGAAACTAGGCATATGCCTGATGAGTGCTCAAAAAGCACTAAAATTACCATGATTTTATGCACATTAATTGATTAAAAATATGTATTTATATGATTTTATCATATATTTATATAAATCTGTCTTTTCGGAATCACGAGTATTTTTATTATTTTTCAGGTATTTTCACTTAAAAATGTAACTTAAAGACTCAAAGAGTAATACTGGAGGCAATACATCACAAATATATTCATAAATAAATGAGGAAAAGTCAACAAATATGGAAAAATTTGACAAAATGGGTCAAAAATGTGAAAAAGGTCAAAAAGGAGGAAAATTGATATCGCCGATCCTACCAGTACTTTGGTTTTAAATTTATAAAACTCTCACAAGTACACGAATCATTTTGTAGAAAATGATAAGTATACTCCCAAGGCGATCTAAGGAAGGAATGTATGTGGTTTTTAATTTATTATTCAAACTTTTAAAAACAAAATTAAATCCTAAACATCCTGTCACGATATTTTGGTTTTTGTGTTTCTAATCTAATAACATAAAAATAAACATAGATACAGATTCAATAAATATTTATGCAAATTTTATCATTTATAATAATGGAGTATTTATGGATATAATAACTAAGTAATTATGCTTGCTCATATTATTTAGGTTATTAAAGATATAAATTGATATTTATTGATTCTCTCTTTTTTATATGAATACCACCTTTGGTGGGGTTAGATATTCTTTGTTAACTAAACAAATCAATTAACACCTATGGATGGGGTTGATAACTAATTTGGTTAATTATATTAATTCCTTTTTCTAAGAGATTGAAAATGAACCATTTAAATGCCACCTTTGGTGGGGTTAGATAGTTTAAACTTTATTCAAGGTGTCCAAATTAAACCTAAGAATTTAGTTATTCTAGTACTAACTTTCAAGTTTTAAAACCACTACTGAAAACATGTTGTCAATACATTTTCAGATAATAACTCTTATAAAAACTTTTGAAATAGAGCTTCACTCTAACTACCAGGCGATTGTACCAAAAAATAAAAGAACACGACTCTAAATCAGACCAGATAACTAAACCTTAAAATCTAATTTTCAGATTTAAGTTTGTAATGAAAAATAATATATTTCTCTCTAACATTCTTAATATAAAATCTTGAATAAAAATAAAATCAATTCATTTTAGAGATTTTTACCTATTTAATATTTTGCAAGCATAACAACGTTATTATTATATCATGTTTACAAACAGCCAACAAAATTAAATTTAATCACAGAAAAATTAAATATAACATGTAAGAATAAAGCATAAAAAATAACTGTAAAGAAAATAAAATCCTTATAGTACTTTGATGCTATTCTTGTTGCTGGAAAACCTACAAACGGAATTTGCACTTCCATTTATTGAATCAAAAAGAAAATAAATTACAAAAACATAATTAGTTCTTCTCAAGAATAGAAGAACTCTAAAACTAAGAAAAACTAAGAAAAATTAGAAAAACTAAAAAAACTAAGAAATGAGAGAAAGAAAGAGAAGAGAATATGTGTTTTGAGGTGTGTTTTGAAGTGAAGAGAATGTGGGTATTTATAGGTAAGGATGGGAAGAAAAATTGGGTGAAAAAATGATTAAAAATTGATAAAATGCGGAGTAGTGAATGATTTGAACAAATGTATGCCATTAAAATGATTTTAATGATAACGAATAATATTATATGCCTTAAGTTGAAATTAATTTATTTTAGTTTTAAATTTTAAATATGTGAGTGCTGGCGATAGTCGTGAACAAAACATATAATTGTAATTTTAGTTTATAGGTGTGACTTAGAAGAATATTTTCAAGCCAAAGAAACTATCAAGCCTCAATGATCACATCTCAAGTATATCTATGGTCTAATGCATGTTAGATTGCATATTAGACACATAGAAACAATATGAAAATAGGCTATTCAATTGATCAAGTAGTGACTACATCAATTAGTGACTACATCAATTGAGATATATTACCTATTGAATTAATTATTTATATGTCTAGATTGATTAAGGAATTAATACACGATTGATTGAGCACTAGATCGATCAAGATTAATGACTAGATCAGTCCATTTTTTTAGAATTAAATAATTGATCCACTGATCTATTGAGGGGATATTCAATCTATCGAACAATGTACTTGATTGATTGAGCACTTGTTAAATTGATCAAGTAGCCAGGACTTTAATTTTAAAACCTATTTCTAATACAAATTGGGTTGGTTTTTTTCTATATTTTCCTTATTTCTCATTTAACTGATTTTATGGAAAAGATGGTAATTTTACTATGATCTAAAGTGCTTCAAAATATTCTATAAATATAAACCTAAGTACACAATTGAAACTAACCACACAAGAGCTTAACTGTGTTTATTCTCTTCATCTTTTATTCTTTCTCTTGTTTTGCTAAAGGTTTTCAAGTAGGTTTTTATTAAGTTAACTTATCAAATATTTGTGGTTATGTTTGATGGATAATAAGCCTACAATAATAATTAAGTTATTGTGTTTTTAACTAATTATTCTAGAGTTGCTAGTTGTTTTTGATTTATCTGATATATTGTTTAAATCAACTAATTAGAGTTGTTCATTATTTAGTCTGCTCTAGGACACAAACTTACACTTGTGTTTATGTGCTAACTTTTCAAGAGATAGTGATGTAGGTTCAATTAATTCATAGGACTCAAGTTTGTCAGAATGTTGGTCCATATCCAAATTTCTTTCTCGTAGAGACTGTGATGAAAGTAGTAGCTTGTAAGAACGTTACTTAGAGGCATTAGCCGAGTAGGTAGTTCGAGTCCTAGATTTGTAATTGGATACTTAGTTTTCATATTAGATAGTTAAGTGGTCCAGTAAAGCAGTGGTTTTTCTCTTAGGTCATTAGTATGGCCTAGGTTTTTTCCACTTAAAACTCTCGGGTTTTGATCTTTTTATTTTTGCATTACTTTAGTTACATGTGATTGGTTGTTTGGTTTCTTATGAAATTTTAATTTACCATACTTTTACTAGTTAACAAATTAGATCCATAACTGAATAAATGAACTTTCATATGGTATCAGAGCCGTTACTAGATATGCTTAGTATGCCAAGGACTTTTTTAGGAATCATTTAATAAAGGCCTCATTTATAACTTATGCACCTTACTTTGATGGGCCTACTTATCTATACTGAAAGGCTCTTATAAGAGCCTTTCTATAGTCTATAGATGAAATTGTTTGAAACTTTGTGCTTTATGGTTGGGAATCACCTATGGTTATCAAAGATAATATTGTTACTCCTAAACCTAGGAAAGACTAGACCATTGAAGATAAAAATGGTAGTAACTGGAATCAAAAAGGTATAAATGCTATGTTTAGTGCTGTGTCTAATGATGAGTTTCTTCATATTTCTCATGTTGAAACTATTAAGCATGCTTGAGATATTTTAGAGGTTTCCCATGAAGGTAACTCATAAGTTAAATGAATAAAACTTTGCGTACTTAGTACTTAATTGAAGAATATTTGGATGAAAAAAGATGAGAATTTTTCTGAATTCTATGCTAAATTATGTGATATTACTAACACATTTTCCAATATTGGAGAGAAAATTGATGATTACAAGATAATTCAAAAGCTTCTCTACTAATTACTAGATCACTTCCATGCAAAATTCACTGACATTGATGAAAGCAAATATGTGGACACTATCAAAATAAAGGAACTCATTGGCTCACTTCAAACCTTTGAGATGAGCTTTCAAAAACCTCCAAAGAACTAATGCATTACTTTCAAAACTGCTATGATTAAATATAGTGACAATGATGATGAAGAACCGGTACTCTTAACCAGAAGTTTGAACAAAATCCTCAAAACTAAGAACAATCAAGTCATCACAAGGACCAGAATCTGAGAGCTTAAATTTGTGAGTTCTAATGGTAAGAAATCTAAACCCACTGGACTTCAAAGTTTTGAATGTATGGGCTTTGGTCACATCGTAGCTGATTGTGCAAACAAGAAGAAACAAATTGGAATAGCATTAAATGCTACACTTACTAAATTTGAAAGTGATAACGATAATCCAATTGAATCTAGCATTAACAACTTGGCATTTACTGCAAATATTGGTTCACAATCCAGTAAGTCTAGCATTGATTCCAATGATGAGGAAAGTGATACTAAATTTCTACTCGATATATTTAATGTCACTAGTATAGATGAAATGTTCATAGATTATGTAAGATGTAAAAATGAAGTAGCTATACTAAATGACCAACTTAAATCCATTGAAATAAATTATTTATTTATAGAAAAAGAAAAAATTGAATTGTTTGAATATGCTAATATTTTGAATTCAAATCTTGCAAATGTTAAATAAGAAAACAAGAATCTCATGTAAGAACTTGAACAATCAAAGGATGCAGTACAGAGGTTAACAATTGGACCTGAAATACTAAACAAAATTCTATATTATGGAAAACCTATTTTAGATAAGAGAGGACTAGGTTATGTATATGAGGATGCTACACCATCATCCTCAAAAACAATTGAGTTTGTAAAACTTTCTAATCCTTCTTCTTCATAGTCTATACATAAGGATGAGAGATCCACTCCTTCAACATCAAAAATCACATGTTAAGTTTATGCCTATTTGTCATCATTATGGTAAGAAAGTTCATATTAGGCCCAAGTGTAGATTTTTGATAAATGTTGCTAAATGTAATAATACTTTTCATGCTTCACATAATAAGACTTATAACCATTATTAATCTATGCATGTTACATCATATTCTAAGATGAATGAAAATTATGGTAACATATTCAAAAATCCTACTAGAAAGCTTGAAATTATTGGCTCAAACACGCAAGTGAAATTCAATGCATTTAATTCTAAAACTAATTACCATTATCCTATCATGCATATTGCATCATCATTTATGATGAATGAAAAATATAAAGGTAAGTCTAAGAATATACCAATGACAACTAAGGTAGTTGATTTCCATCTCGAAGATATAAAGAAATCAAAATTCAAGAAAATTTAGGTTAGGAAAGATTATCTCTTTTTGGTCACCTAACCATCGTTCTTTATTATTTTACCTATATACTTTTGTTTGAGTGCTTAAGTGACCCTAGGTGAACATCTTTAGCTTTTTTTCTATTTTTATTTTTATTAATGTTTTTTTAGTTTAAAAAAAGATAAATATTAAAAATAAAAAAATGGAAGTAGACATGCTTTAACATTGACATTATTATTACATACTCTAATCATATTTATTTTGATTAGCTATACATTATAAAAATGGATATTTTAATTTGTGAATTTACATATTTTTCACATTTGGTGATCGATGTGGACATGAACCTACTTACATACTTATTGGACACATATGTATGTCATTCTTGAAGTTTATGATTAATTTTGTAAGATTCTAGGAAATGAGCAAACCTTGACTGTAAAGTTATTTTTAGGATCTATCTTTCCCTTTCTAAAATACTACTATAGAGAGACACCTAGTTTTAAGAGGGCCACCTACTAAGATGTGTAAAAGCTTACTCACAACTAGTGTGAAAATCATCATACTAGGTATATTGGTTTGTGCATATTTTCTTAAAATAATAATAATAATAAAGGGAAAAGAAAAATACAAAAGATTTTTCATGTACAAAAAGAAAAAGCCATAATTGGTTATACAAAAAGAAAATAAATAACCAATCCCTCACAAAAAAAAATGCAAAAGATGAATACAAAAAAATAAAATAGATTAAAGTTCTTTCTTCATAAATAAATTTTATTTTGTGAAAATATGAATTCAATTGCAATTTTTTTATGATAGGTGATACTATTTCCTTTAAATCCTTCATCACTAATAATAAATGGACTAATTGACATATTGTTACAGTTTTAATTTTTATCTCATTTTTGGTGAATGTCGATATGTCACTACATGTTTAAGTATATTTGTATGACTTGTCTATATATATTTATGTTGTCAATAGATAGTCACACTTTTAACAAAATTAATTTCATTATTTGTATGTACTATTGTAGTCATGTTAAGCTAAGTCCACTGCCCTTAATTAAAAAAAATTATATATATATATATATATATATTGATTTTTATAAATTTTTTCTTTATCTTAATTTATTTAAAGGAGTCTTAGAACTTAAGGGGAGTTTATTTATATTTTGGAAACATATTATATTTAGTTCTTTGTCTTGCTTGTTCTGAGCTTTTCAAAATGAGTACTTTTCTTTTCGATCATTAAATACACTGCTTTCTTGCTCAACCTATTGTCATTATTTAACTATTCTATAATTTATTCGAATAACAAAAGAGGGGGGAGGAATTGGTATCAAAATTTTTGAACTTTAATTGAAACATTAAAAAATAGGGATAGTTAATTTAAGGATAGATTTTTATTTTTGAATTACTTTGAATTTTTTGGGATATTTAACATAAGAGGAGTTATTTTTTAATTTCTATCATTTCTTTAATCCTTTTATGATCATTCTTCACTTTTATATTATTCAATACATTGAACTATTATGAACAATGAGTCCTTAGGGACAAGTTTTTTGCTTGTTGGTGTTTTTGTTTATCAATTCAAACATGAGGTTTCAAGATTCAAGCAAAAATGGTTCCACCGAATCATAGGATATTACCACAATGTAAAAATTTAATTTTTCGATGAGTGTTATGTAATGAGAGAAAGGTTTTGTTTCATGAATATGCCAAAGGGAGAGATTGTAAGTTTTATGTGAGTGTTGACGATATTCGTAAATAAAACATAAAATCATAATTTTAATTTTTAGGTGTGTCTTAGAAGAATATTTTCAATCCAAAGAAACTATTGAGCCTCAATGATCACATCTCATGTGTGTCTTAGAAGAATATTTTAGGTGTGGAAGTTAGATTGCATGTTAGACATATAAGAATAATATGAAAATAGGTTACTCGATCGATCGAGCTATATTACCTAATGAATTAATTATTTATATGACTTGATCGATTGAGGAATTAATACTCAATCGATTCAGTACTAGATTGATCGAGATCAATGATTAGATTGATCCATTTCTTTGAATTGATTAATTTATTCACTGGATTGATTAAGAGGACATTCGATCGATTGAAATATATACTCGATTAATTAAGCATCCAAGGTTTTGATTTTAAAACCTATTTCTAATATGAATTGGTTTGGCTTTTTACTATACTGTCTTTATTCCTTAAAACTCATTTAATTGATTTTATGGATAAGATGGTAATTTTACTTAGATCTAAAGTGCTTCAAAATATTCTATAAATATAAACTTAAGCATACAATTGAAATTAACCACACAAGAGTTTAATTGTGATTATTCTCTTCATCTTTTATTCTCTCACTTGTTTTTCTAAAAGTTTTCAAGTAAGCCTTTTAATTAAGTTAATTTATCAAATTGTGTTTGATGGATTAACAAGCCTATAATAATAATTGTATTATTGTGCTTTTAGCTAATTGTTTTAGAGTTGGTAGTTATTATTGATTTACCTTATATATTGTTTAAATCAACTAGTTAGGATTGTTCATTATTGAAGTTGATCTAGGATACACACTTGCATTTGTGTTTATGTGCTAACTTTTCAGGTGATAGTGGTGTAGGTTCGATTAACTTATAAGACTCAAGTTTGTCGGAATGTTGGTCCAAATTCGAATGCCTTTCTTGTAGAGACTATAATGAAAGTAGCAACTTGTAAGTTGGTTACTTGGGGGCATTAGGTAGTTTAAGTCCTAGCCTTGTAACTCGATACTTATTTTTCATAGTAGATAGTTAGATGGTCTAGTGGTCTAGTGGTTTTCTCTTAGGTCATTGGTCTGACTTAGGTTGTTTCCACCTAAAAATCAGATGTGTTAATATTTTTATTTCCACGTTACATATGTATACGTGATTGATTGTTTGGTCGCTTATAAAATTTTAATTTACCATATTTTTTGTTGGTTAACGAATTAGATCCATAGCTAAATAGATGAACTTTCAAAATGTTTGGCCCTTATAGGTTAGTAAAGAATCTCATGTCTTCTGCACTCTAGATGCAAACCCAATTTTCCTAATCATAACCATGTTCGATAAGATCTATGGGGAATGATAAAGGAAAGATCAAAATCATCATCCAATCTCTTTCAATTGAATATGATTTTATGCTAGTGACTTATTCTTGGGTAAAGAAGCCATCTTCAAACTCATCAGTATTCCATTCCATCAAGGGTCTATGGAAGCTTTTTAATGATTACAAGATAAGTGAGATGACCTCTGGCTTATTTTTTTATCATATTCAAAACTTTAAAGGATTGTAACATTGTTTTGAGCGGGGACGACCTTGGGTTTTCAAAAAGTTTCTATTGTGTTTTAGTGAAGTTTGATTGGTGTATAATTGTAAGTGCATTGTATCATAGTTTTATAATACAATAATAAGAAGAGTATCGTCCTCAAGGATTGGTAACTTATTTTTCACAAATATCAAAATTATATTAATATCAATTTTATCAAAAATAGCCACTAATGTTGTTGTAATTGGAATTTAAAGAAAATATGGAAAATAAAATAAATATGTTGTTCAAAGATCAAATTAATGAGAATAAAGCTTCTAGGAAATTGATTTCACCTAATCCCTCACAATGTTTTACTCATCTAACTAATTGAATTTAATTATCTCTATTTATTAACAATAAAAAAACATCCAAAAGCTTCTTTCAACCGTCAATTGGAAACATTATTGTCAATTAATTTATATAAGAGTATGTAATTTAATAAAACAATAAAGCATTAAAATTAATGATTATAATACTACACATGTTTATACAAATATTTCGATCTTTATATTTACTTATGTCAAAATATTCTAGATCTATCATATAATTTTTTCATTCGATAATAAATCAAAAGACTTAAATAATCTAATTAATGACTAGTTAATTAGAAACATTAAATTTAAAATAAATTAAATAAATAAGAAGATAAATAATTCAAATTAACATAAAACATTAAGTATAGTTTGAAATCAAATTGTATCTTTTTCTTAGAATAAACAAAATTAATTCATACTAAAAATTAAATTTAAAATAAACGAATTTATAATGATTTTTTTAAAATTAAAAAAAAATAAATCGCAAAAAAATCTGCTTTCACTCTTGAATATGCTTTTGTTTTTTTCATTGAGTTCTCTACGCCACTCTCTTTTACTTTTTCTCTAATCTCCTTCTTTTTCTTTCCTTTCCTTTCCTTTCTGCACAGTATTCCTAAGTTGCTCCCTATCTCTCTTTTTTTCTTTTTTTCGTTTTTGTTTTTCTTCCTTCGCTAGCGGCTGTTCTGCCTCTTCAGGGTTTCTTTCTTTTTATATATATACTGTTCTTGCGTCTTTGATATATATATATATATATATTTCTTTTTTAAATTTTATTTAAATAAATATTCATTTAAATTTGAAAATTTTGAGATGATATTAATTTATATTAAAAATTAAATTTAATATAAACGAATTTATTATAATTTAAAAAAAAAAAGAATCGCAAAAAAAAAATCTGCTTTCACCTTTTAATGTTCCACTCCAATTTTTTCATTGAGTTCTCTACGCCACTCTCTTTTACTTTTTCTCTTATCTCATTTTTTTTCTTTCCTTTCTGTACAGTCCTCCTAAGTTTCTCCCTATCTCTCTTTTTCCTTTTTTTCGTTTTTGTTTTTCTTCCTTCGCTTATATATCTCTGGCGGCTGTTCTGCCACTTCAGGGTTTCTTTCTTTGTATATATATATATATACTCTTCATGCGTAGTCTTATATATATATTTTTTAAATTTTATTTAAATAAATTTTTATTTAAATTTGAGAGTTATATGTTTTTAAAATTTTAAATCTTCGTTATCTTAAAATCTTTCATAAAATTTAAATAATATTAATAATAAAATTTAAAATTAATAAAAATTAAATAAAATTATATTAAATTTAAAGTTAAAAAGTTATAAATTATGTCAAATTATATAATTTATCAAACACCTTCAAAATTATAACTTTATTTGCACTCAAATAAAAAGAAAAGAAAAGAAAACTATAAATAACATCAACTAGTCCCCATCGAAAACTATCATCACTCACTAAGCCATGATTTAAATTTAGATTTCATTACTAATAACTTACTCTTTTTTCATCGAAGATTGTGAGAAAATCAATAAAAAATTCAGTAATTTGTTAAGCAAGAGTTAAATATTTACTTAACTTAAAGCTAAGTCTTTGAGTGTGTGTGTAAAATAGTCAATTTAACTCCAAATCAACAGCAAATTTAGATAAAAATAGAACAACTGAAATAAGAAGAATTCTCTCAAACTTAACTCTATAAGTCCAATTTTTAGAAATTTTCTCCACTAATGTAATGAAATACCAAAATCAGAAATCAAAAGTTCTTTAATCAGGATTGTAATGACAGGCGACATGATTAGGGATAAGAAAGAAATGGATATGGAAAATCAAAGAAAATTGGAAAAATACTTGGTAAGAAAAAAAAACAATAAAAAAATATCTATAGGTTTCATACCATAACTCTTTCTCGACAATATGCTATACTAATGACAATATTGTTGCTATATTCAATAAGTGGAATGCTCTTTTTTTTCTTTCTTTTTTCCTTTTTATTTTCCTTTTTCTTTTTTTTAGCATTTTGATACTCATTGTTTTTTTATTAATTTTAACCACTTTAACCATTTTTCGATTCTTGCCTTTCATCTTTTTTTTCACACTTTGATCAAATAGAGCATGCCTAATGTGAATTATTTAATTTGAACTAACTTTCTTTTTAAATGCAAATTTTCACCAAGTATTTTCTCAAAATTTAAGGTAAGTTCATGGTTTCCCAAGCTTAGAATGAGAATGGTTTATGTAGTTAAAAGAACAAATAAAGCTTATGTAAAATAAGACTCAAGGAGGTTAACTATGGGAATACACCATGCGATAATGGCATGATAATTAAGACGGATGTGAACACTTTTTGGTTGCGACAAAAAAATTGCCTACATCATTTCTCTAATATTTGGTATCAACTAGGATTTCGCCTCAAGGATCCATCAACAGATTCTAGAGCAAAGCAAGATTGAAATTTCCTAACCTAGTTAATTCAACTCATTTTCTTCATAGGCAAAATGAAGTAAAAACAAATTTACTGTGTGCCCAATTATTTTCAAGGACAAAGATTTAAATCAAAGTACCCGCAAAACTCTAACTAACATAATAGCATATTTTGAAAAAACAATTCTCAAACCTATCATCAATCACAAATTTCAGTCATAGCGAATTCAATCATACTCAAATACATGCTTGATAAGATAATTCAACAACTAGTTAAGACTATAAGAATTGACACCCCCAAACTTAAACTAAACAATGTCCTTATTGTAATTCAAAAGTGAGACATATAGAAGAAATGAAAGGAACTTCCTTGGTTTTACGATGGATTCGCATTAGTTTGTAATTTTCATCTTTTTATTCCTGAAAAAATAAACCAACATCAAAATCCAAATTATTCAAATAAATAATAAAATAATAAAATAATAAAAGAACAAAAGAAAATTCTATGGACTGCCTCCCAGAAGCGCTTGTTTTATAGTCTATAGCTAGACTTTTCAATCTTCATCAATTAGGATTTTGAAGAGGAATAAATGTACAATTCCTCTCCACTTGGTCTCCATAATAGTGCTTCAGTCTCTGACCATTAATTCTAAATATATGCCCTTCCTTTTGCTTCAAGTCTATTGCTCCATAAGTGAAAACTTTGTCAATTGTAAAGGACTTATCCATCTTGATCTTAACTTATCTGAGAAGAGTTTTAGTTGTGAATCGAAAAGAAAATATTGTTATCCTAGAGTAAACTCACGCCTAAGAATATGTTTTCCGTACCAATTCTTTGTCCATTATTTGTAGATTTTTGCATTTTCATACGCATCATTCTAGAACTCATCCATTTCATTTAATTGAAGAAGTCACTTTTTCCCTGCTACCTTCAAATCAAAATTAAACTTATTTACAGCCTAATAAGCTTTATGCTCCAACTCAATAGGGAGATGACATGCTTTTCCAACTAAAAATTCATCCATGAAAATTTTCATTATATCTTCCACCATATCTGAAAAGATAGCCATTATAAAATGTTGAAATGTTGTTAGGGCATTACATAAGGCATCCTTCTAAACAAAATGTTTCGTAGGGGCATGTGAATGTAGTTTTTTCCTGATGTTTGGGGGCTATGGCAATCTTGTTATACCCTGAATAACCATCTAAGAAGCAATAATAGGGATGTCTAGCCAATCGATCTAAAATTTGATTAATGAATAGAAGTGAAAAATGATCCATCCTTATTGCTTTATTCAACTTGCGGTAACCTATACATACACACCAACATGTGACTATTCTTGTAGGAATAAGCTCATTGTTGTCATTTTTAACCATTATCATTCCACCATTTTTTTATACAAGCACTAGACTTACCCATGAGTGTTTGAAATAGCATAAATAATTCCAGCATTGAAGAGCTTCATAATTTCAGCTCTAACAACTTCCTTTTTAATGTTGGATTTAATCTTCTTTGGGGCTTCATTGATGGTTTGTAAAGTTCCTCCAATAGAATCTTATGCATGCAAATGGAAGGACTTATACCTTCTATGTTAGAGATAGTCCATCCAAAGCTGTTCTATACTCCCTTAACACACATAGCAACTTTTCCTCTTTTTTGGGTGTAAATGATGCCACAACAATCACTGGAAATGTGTAACTATCAACTATGGAGTTGTAATTTGTTGCATTTTTTATGTAGAGATTACAAAATCCATCTTTTCTACCATTGGCTCCAGCCTCTCAACTTCTTTACTAAATGATATATCATGTTGCAATGCTTCCAAGGAAAATACATAGTGGATAAATTCTTCACTAACAAAAGGTAAATCAGATTCCCAAATAGTAGAGTTATTGAAATCATAAGCATGAGATGAAGTAGTGATACATCGTTTTAGGTGAGCGGCTGACATATCTTCTTGAAATGATTTTACTACACATTGCTCAATAACATCTACCCCAAATTAAGTGCTTGTATCTTGTGGAAATCTCATGGCTTCATATATTTTGAACGTAACCTCTTCCTTGTTCACTCTCAATGTTAACTCACCATTTTGAACATCCTTTAGAGCCCTTCCTATAGCCAAGAACTTGTGGGACATCTTGGTTTTCATCCATATCTAACACCACAAAATCAAGAGGAAAAATTAATTTAACCACCTTTACCAATACATCTTCTATGTTTCATCTCTCCAAGTCCCAATTTCCTATAAATAGAAAGTGGCATAAGATTAATGCTAGCACCAAGATCATGTAAAACTTTATAAAAAAATGAAATTCCAATATAGCATGGCAAAGTGAAACTCCCAGAATCTTTTAATTTTTAAGGTAATTTCTTTTGAAGAATGGCACTATATTCTTCAGAAAGCTTCACTATTTTGAACTCCTCTAACCTTATCTTCTTAGAAATGATGTCCTTTATAAATTTGGCATAATTGGGCATTTTTTCCAAGGCATTTACAAAAGGAATATTTATGTAATTTTTTTTTAAAGATATCTAAAAACTTAGAAAATTGCTTATCTAATTTTTGCTTTTGAAAGCTTTGAGGATAAGGAAGTGGAGTAGAGATAATATGAGGATTGTCAGAAAATGAAATTGATGGAGGCATGTCAGTCTCTCTTAGTGTATCATCAACAATCTCTTCTTTTTCTACTTAATTATTGCTTTGTCCATTGTTTGGAGCTGTATAGGTGGACTCGGTTCCCTTTGATGGTGACCTCTCAATTTCTCTTCCAATCCTAAGTGTAATGGCCTTGCATTGTTTGTTTAGATTCACTTCTTTATTTCTAGGAAAAGTTTCTCTTTATTGGGCATTTATGGTTATGTCTAGTTTCCCAATTTTCACTTTAATATTTTTCATAGTGGCTCATATATTGCTACAATGATTCTTAATGTTATCCAACTGTGAATCACTCTTTTTAAACTTTGCTTTGGTCTCCTCAACAAAGGAAACCATGACATCCTCAAGTGAAATCTTCTTCTCACTTGGTTGACTATCAAACCCTGGAGGAGATTGCAACACATTCTTTGTGTTTCTATAAGAAAAAATTCTCATGATTTCAAAACCGTAAATGGTAGTAATTTGGCATAGGATCACCACGATAATTGTAGTTCTGATTGTTGATATATTGAACATGTTCTTGACTTACTTCATTCATCAAAACTATCATACTTGAAGTTGCAACATATTCTATACTTTTTGGTATTCTTTGAGTTATCAAGGCTAAAATCTGATGAGATAGAGAAGCAACTTGAGGTGAAATGGCAGTAAATGGCTCCAATTCATGAATCCTGGAAACTTTCTCAGCCCTAGATCTTTCAGTTGGCCATTTATAGTTGTTTGAGGCCGTTTCTTCAAAAAGAGAAGTAGCTACCTCAGTTGTCTTTAACATCAAAGTTCCACCAGAAGCAGCATCAACTATGGTTCTAGTTTGCCTATTTAACCCATTATAGAACATTTGAACTTGGAACCAATTTGGAAATCCATGTTAAGGGTAACGCTGAATCAAATCTTTATACCTTTCTCATGCTTCATAGAGTGTCTCAAAATCATTTTTTTTAATTGACCAATCTCACTTATGAGTTAGGTTGTTTTTGTAGGTGGAAAGAATTTAGCAAGAAACTTTTCTACTATGTCCTGCCAACTAGTGATGCTTCCCGGTTATAGAGATTATAGCCAATCTCTAGCCTTGTCCCTTAATGAAAAAGTAAACAATCTCAGTCTAATAGTGTCTTTAGTAACACTATTAATCTTTACAGTGTCACAAATCTCTAAAAACATTACCAAATGAATATTGGGATCATTAAGTGGTGATTCGCTAAATTGACCTTATCATACCATGTTGATCAATGTATATTTGAGCTCAAATAATTGGCATTAATGGTCTGGTGTCTTACACCTGAGTAATTTTCATTCACAATTGACCTTACATAATCCTTCAATGTGCATGGCTGTGCATTTTTGTTCTCCTTCAGCCATGGCTAGTACTTTCTTCTTTCCTCGTGATCTAAAGGTTTTTTCGATCTCCGGATAAAAAAGAATAATGTTTTGAGTTCTAGCATGGCACATCCAATGTCAAAAACACACATAAATAAAAATAAAAATATAAGTATAAATGAAATAAAATATAATTCAAAATTAAAAGCAAGATTACTTTGTATCGATATTGGCAAAAATAAGAAAAAATAAATCTCCGGCAACGACGCCAAAAACTTGATTGGTGCATAACTACAAGTGCATTGTATCGTAGTTTTGTAATAAAGTGATAAGAAGAGTATCATCCTCAAGGATTGGTAACTTACTTTTGACAAATACCAAAATTATATTAATCTCAATTTTATCTAGAAAAGTCACTAAGGTTGTTGTAATTGAAATTAATTCAGAAAAATATGCAAAATAAAATAAAGATATTGTTCAAAGATCAAATTGATGGAAATAAAACTTTTAGGAAATCGATTTCACTTAATCCCTCATTATGTTTTACTCATCTAGCTAATTGAATCTAATTATCTCTATTTGTTAGCAATAAAAAAAACATCTAAAAGTATCTTTCGACAGTCAATTGGAAATATTCTTATTAATTAATTTACATAAGAGTATGAAATTTAATAAAGCAAGAAAGCATTAAGACTAATGATTTTAATACTACATAGGTTCATACAAGTATTTCGATTTCTATATTTACTTATGCCAAAATATTCTAGATCTATCATATAATTCCCTCTTTCGATAGTAAATCACAAGATTAAAAAATAATCTAATTAATGGATAGTTAATTAGAAGCATTAAACTCAGAATAAATAATACAAACACGAAGAGATTTTAAATTAACATAGAAAATTAAGCATAGTTTAAAATTAAATTACATCATTTTCTTAGATTAAAGAAAAATTAGTTCATGCTAAAAATTAAATTAACATAAATAAATTTACCATAATTTTCTGAGATGAATTAAAATAACATTGGATCGCAAAATAAAATCTACTTTCTCATTTCCATGTTGCGTTTTAATATGCTTTTGTTTTTTTCCTTCAGTTCTCTGTGCGCTCTCTGTTACTTTTGCTCTAATCTCCTTTTTTTTCTTTTCTTTCTGCACAGTCTTCCTAAGTTTCTCCCTATCTTTCTTTTTCCTTTTTTTTTCCTTCCTTCGCTTATATATATATACATCTTAATTTAAATTTTATTTAAATAAATCTTCATTTAAATTTGAGAGTTTTTATATGATATGCTTCTAAAATTTTTTATCTTCATTTTCTTCAAATCTGCAATAAAATTTAAATAATAATAATAATGAAATCTAAAATTAATAAAAATTAAATAAAATTAAATTAAAGTTGAAATTGAAAAGTGATAAATTATATCAAATTATGCAATTAATCAAAGTTCCTCCAGGAGAACAACATTCTCGTATTAGTATTAGTCATGAGATATTTTGGGTAAGGATTTATGACCTTTCTTTTGGTGCTAAATGTGAAGAGAAAGCCAAGGCTTTTGGAAATGCTACGGGAGAATGTGTCACTTGGGACAATGGTATAGGTAAATCCTTTAAAGACAAGTTCATATGAATTTAGGTGATAATTGATCTCAATATTGCAATAGAATTGGGAGAACATGATATCAAATATATGTCTAGGAGCTTTATCAAAGTGTAAGTACTGGCAGAGTTTGTTATTAAGTTTAGTGAGTCACCAAAATTCATGAATGATGAAGCAAAATATGAAGTATGTGGCATGGATTAGAGAGAAATACTAACCTAGCAAGTATTTATGGATGGCGCTAACAACTTTAATGGAGCCAGGCTAAGGGTCATCATAATAGACCATGATGAAAACTGCTTTAAATATAGTGTCAAGATGGACTTCCAAATAACCAATAACATTCATAAAATATGAGGTGGCTATATTTGGGGCTATGACTGCAAAGAAACTCGGATCCAATAGCAATTCCTTACATAGTGATTCATGACTAGTGGCCAATCATTATTTGGGCATGTTTGAGGCTAAAGATAGCAAGAAGATGAGATATTTGGAAAGTCTAAGAAAGGAATACTCAAAATTTGCTAGCCAAATATCTAGAAATGAGAATGATAATGCTGAAACTTTGGCGATACTAGTAGCTATACATGAGGCTAAGCATAGTCGGGTAATTTCTACAACAATCCTAACATAGGTCAATTTGGTAGAAGCAAAAAAATAGTTAGAAGCATTGGTGAGGCCAACAGCCTATAGTTCACTCATGTCCTTAACTTCCTAAAAGAGGGAGAGCTACCTAAAGATGGAAAGTTTACAAAATAAATGAAGACTAAGGCATGTCAGTATATAGTTTAAAACAAAAAAATGTACAAAAAATAGCTAGAGAATGTATGAAAAAACCATATTTGAAGCTCACGAGGGAGAGTGTGGCTCTCATTTGAGAGAAAGAAGGTTATCCCAATGAATTATGAGATAGGGTTATGATTGGTTAGCGATATTAGCAAATTGCACAAGGTATACCCAGGCATGCGATAAATGTTAGAGGTTTGCCTCATTATCACATATGCTACCAACTATAATGATGAGGATAGTTAGTTTGTGGCCCTTCTTACTAATCACCACATATTATTTCTCCAAATGGATTGAGGCAGAGCCCCTAGGAAGAATAAGGGAGGAGGAAGAGGTAAATTGATTTATTTGGAAGTCAATAGTTTGTCACTTCACTTGCCGAGAGAGCTCGTTATCAATAATGGAAGGTATTTTTTGGGCCGTAACATCAAAGAATTTACCACCAAATACAACATCAAAATGTGTCATTCAACTCCATATTACCCACAAGCTAACTATTAGGTATAGTCTTCTAACAAACTGGTACTTAACTTATTAAGGAAAAAGTTGGAGGGTTCTAAATGAAAATGGTTGAGGAGCTACCTAGGGCATTATGGTCCATCAAGACTAGTCCTAAAAGAAGAACTAATAAGACACCCTTCTCGTTAGTGATAATTGCTATTTTCTTTTAATATTTAGTTAATTTTTGTTAAATAAATTAATATTTTCCTTTTATGTGCTAAAAATACATTTTTAATATCATTAAATAATTTGTATCGAAAATGTACTTAATTTCATATTTCTGCCCACAAATATAATTTCAGATAATATAGTTTCTTAATTACAATTTATAAAAATTGAAAATATAATTTAAATTAAATTTGGGCTTAATTATAATTATTAAAAGTTTAAAAATTTAATTTAAAATTAGCAAAGGGCTTAACTGTAATTTAAGAAAGTGCAAAATGTAATTTGGATTAAATTTGTGGGTCAAAATACAATTAATGAAAGTTTTAAATTCTACGTAGGTGAGAAGAAGCCACATGCTATTATTCAAGCGCACAACCCCAACCGTCCGATCAGAAAATAAACGGCTAAGATGCGCGCGTCCAGATCAAGCCCGACCAAATCGCGTGTGCGTAGATTCCTTTACGTGGTTCGGCGTGTCAGTGGGGCCCACCTGCCGCGCAGGCCGGCGTCAGAGTGGGACCCACATGTCGACTGCACAGATTTCCCCGAGGCGCATCACTGACTGTTGGATCTCTTGAACAGTCCAGATTGAAGCGCGTGGAACCAAGCTGTCGTGCAATGAACCGTTCGTGTAACAATCGTGTGTGACGTGGGTTATGGAAGCAGCGTGCATCCTCAGTTTTTACAGAATAAGAATCTGCCACGTGTCCCACTAATATTTAAGCAAATCATGTTCCGACACATGGCTATTTACAATGAATGCGAATGCACAGGATCAAGTCCTCGTTCCAGCCGTTGCTTCACTTTCTCGGCGCCCCAATCTCGTGCTTCAGTTTCTGCGTGTGCCCGTTCCTTTCAACGAATGAGATGCGGCCACGTGTCCCACTATTTGTTTCAGCGAATCAGACGCTGACACGTGGCATGCATAAAGAATTAAAAAATGCAGAATCGGCTCCCCTATCTCACGCGTGAATTAATTAACATTTTTCGATACAAAAATCGATACGCGTGATTTTTGTTTTTCGATACAAATTATTACGCGTTTTTTATAAAAAAATAAAATAAAAATGTAATATTTTAGATGTATTTTTTTGGCTATAAATAGGTGATATTATGATAGAGTTAAAAAGTTTTTTTTGGTTTAGAATTTTTGTGGTGTTCGGTTTTGGACTGCAGAACACGCAGAAGCCATTTTTTGGCTTTTGTTGTGTTTTGCGTGTGCCAAATATTTTCGTTACTTGATGTTTTAATTTTTCTTCTTGTTCTTCTAATTTTTCTGCATCTGTTTTAATTTTAATTTTTAATTAATGAAGTAATTTAATTTTTCTAGGGTTGCATTTGATCTAAATTTATGAAGCTTTGATTTTAACTATTTTTTGGAAAGATTTATAAGACGTTCGATTTGTTCATTCTATTTTGTGCTTAATGCTTTTTGATTATTTACGAATTTTATCAAAACGATTTGTGGCATAAAAATAAACTTGAGAAAAGCATTTTTGTGTATATTGCTCGTAAATAGAATGACATGTATGATGAAGGATAGGAATATACCCTAATTGTATGTGTGACCATTTGAGAACTTAGAACTTAATGAATCTTATTAAATTTAATTCTCATAGAGATATAGTGAATTAATTTAACAAGGTGCGTTTATACGGAGCTCGGAAGAGATGTATGAATAAAAATAGAAATTTTCGGTTGACAAATTAAATGTACTAAGAAAAATATAAATCCAAAGAAAATAATATGATTGGAGTGGAATAATTTGGTGAAAAATTGCAATCTTAGATTTCTTTTATTTTATTTTTAAACATTTTCTTAATCAACGATTGTTTTGGATAAAATAAGAGAGATACAATTTTAGTACTCAACAAACTATAGTAACAAATCCTCATGGAAATGATACTCTAATGATAATTGTACTTAATAGCTGAGATCACAGTGCCGACTATGAGATCAACCCCAACTAAAGACCAAAACACCTCAAATATAGAAATTGACTTGGTTCTAGCAGAGGAAAAAAGAAATGGAGCCTTGAGGAGAATGGTTGAACATAAAAGGAAAGTGGCAGATTATTACAACAAAGTTATATGCTATAAATATTTTGCAGGTAATTAGGTTCTTAAAAGAGTCTTTCATAACAAAAAAGAATGGATGGCTAGATAGTTGGGAAAAAATTGGGAAGGCCCATGTCAAATAAGCACGGTGACACTAAGAGGGGCTTACTTCTTCAAACAAATCAAGGGATCTGAAGATAGCACGAGCTGGAATGCTCAACACTTGAAAAAGTATCACTTCTAGTGCACTTTGATTTATCATTTTCAATGTATAACCCTATATATATATATAATAACTTTTAATGAGCAGAAATGTTATTAGCCATGAATATTCCATGTCACGAGTTGATCACCTCATCAGGAAACAGGTAGAGCACTCTGACAGATGATGTTAGAGAATTAATCACCTCTGTCACAGACTAGGTGGAACACTCTCCCTTGAAATTCCATGTCATGAGCTGATCACCTCAATCAAGAACTAGGTAGAGCACTCTCTATCAAATTTCCATGCCATGAGTTGATCACCTTAGTCAGGAATCAGGTAGAGTGTTTTGACAGATGATGTTAGAGAGTTGATCACCTTGGTGATAGACCAGATAGAGCACTCTCTATTAAATTTCCATGTCATGAATTAATTAACTTGATCAGGAACTAGGTAGAGTGCTCTGACAGATGATCTTAGAGAATTTATCATCTCGATCACAGACTAGGCAGAGCATTCTCCCTTAAGATTCCATGTGAAGAGTTGATCACCTTGATCAGGAACTAGGTAGAGCACTCTTCTAGATGATGTTAAAGTGTTGATAACCTTGGTCAAAGACCAAGTAGAGCACTCTCCCTTAAGATTTTATGTCATAAGTTGATCACTTTGTTCAGGAACCAGGTAGAGAACTTTAATAGATGATGTTAAAGTGTTGATCACCTCAGTCAACGACCAGGTCGAGCACTCTCCCTTAAGATTTTATGTCAAAAGTTTATCATTTTGTTCAAGAACTAGGTTGAGTGCTCGGATAGATGATGTTAGAGATTTGATCACCTCGATCACAAATTAGGTAGAGCACTCTCCCTTAAAATTCCATGTCACGAGCTAAGCACCTCAATTATAGATCGAGTAGATTGCTCCAACAATTGCCATATTCGACCTTCTCAAGCTATGACAATTGTTTAAGTTAGACTACAAGTTTACTTCATTGATCAAGCCTCACAAGTTCATCATATTGAAAATTAAGTTACATTGATCGAGTTACAAAGCTTTAAAAGTTTACTAATAGAGAGCATGGCATCCCAAAATTACTAAAATTTCCTAAGACTTTTGGATGCACGACCAATGTTCGGATTGTTTGCCTCATCCACTAAGGACAATACCTTGGCTTGAATCTTGACAATTTTCTTACAAACATTGGCTCTAAATTTGGTAGAGACTAAGCTCAAGTTAATAATAGAATGTTCCAATTCCTCAATAACACCCATCACCTTGAGGAACACTTCTTCAAATCACTTCATGTAAAAGTTTCCCATTGGGATTCCCTATTAACTAAAGTAGCCATTTTAGTCATGGTCCTTCTTTCATGACCTTGAGTTTGAATAGTTTCTCCTTACAGGACTCGAACTCACACTTGGTCTCTTCATAACGAGAAAGCTTATTGTTATAATTGAATAGCTCATTCTTTAATTTCTCTACCTTGGTGTTAAGACTAATGCTCTCTAGTTTTAAAGCTCAAGTTGAGTGTTTATTTACTTTATTAGAGTCCATAAGGTGAAAACAAGATAGATGGAGTGAATTTTTTAGGTTATTCAAACGCAAGAGGATTTTTGAATTATTGGCATCCCTAATCCCTTTTTACAGGGAATGACATTAGGATAAAAAAATATGACAAATGTCTTGTAATACAATACATAAACTTCTGAAAATAGTATTTTACTAAGGATAAATTGTAGTTTGTTACAAAAATAGCTTGCACCCATACAAAAGAAAGGAGACGTTGAGCCTTTTCAAAAATAAAAGGGCCTCGAGCCCACTAAAGAACTAGGATCCCTAACTCCTTCTATAGCTTGTTCATCTCCAACCCCAGATCCACCATCACTTGCCTAGAAGTCTTCATCTTGGTTGTCACCCTTGTTTTGGGTTTGTATGGGCAAGTATGTTGGCGTACCTGGGATGTTAAGGATCTGATAGTAGTATTAACTAAGGCCTTTATTTTTGGACTTCTTCTTGAGAGAATCCATGGCTATGTTATAGCCAATTTCAACACTTGAAGAAATTTTCTCAGTCATGGAGTTGAGGTTGCGCCTTTTCTTCTCTTGTATGAGAGAAAATGTTTCTTTGGCATCATTAAGGTCATGCTTACAAGGTTCAACCTCAATTTTGAATATTCTTTATGCCTCCTCAATTGTCATTTAGCACATGTATGGCCTTGGCCAATTTTTCCTCCTTGTTGCCTTGTCCACCCACTTGTTTACATTGGCCTACAACACATGATTCTTGGCTCTAGTAGAGGCGTGGCTCTTTTTTCTACCACGAGCTCGTGCTTCAACTTTTCAACACCTCAAACTCTACTAAGCATGTGCATATCTTGAGCCTAAAAATGAGGGAAACGAAACTCGATGTGCGAAATATAAATTTGAATGGAATAAATAAAAGCTCAAGGTAATACTTACATGATACAAGAGTCTGTTAAGCACGACCCCAAAATCAACATCCATAGACATGGCATCGAACTACTTCTCATGTACCATGTAGAGAGGTTGTCCATATAATTGTCTAGATTTTCTAGAGCCATACCCCTTTAAAAGGCCGCTTTTCCAACTTCTATAGTGAGGTCAACAATAATGCCTTCTTTCCTCTTTGAATCTCTCACATAAGGAGTAGGTGTTTATTGGCTCGAGGCGATGAATTTTGTAATATGTTGACCTAGGGATGTTGTCAAGGGCTCAACAACATTTAGTGGAGTAGACGCAAGAACAGTCTTCTTGAAGGCCACATGTTTTTTTCTTTTTGGATTGACTGGGAGTGGTCTATTTCCCAAAAGACTTACTCCTCTTCTTTCCTATAGATGAGCTTGTTTCTTGGGAGGGAACTATACATTTTTGAGAGCTCACTCCTTCTTTGGAAACCTTACTTTGAAGTTGAGCTAATAAAATATCGGCGTTAAACTCCATAATAACTACAAAACAAAAAAGATGATGGGTGTTAGATTTTAAAAGCTCATGTTAAACAAAGAATAGGCTACTACAAGTAAGCTCAGGGCTTGCTCCCCATCATCAATGACAACTTCAAACTTCCCCCCAAAGTCAGTGGGAAGGGTCTTGTGCTTCATGGGTGCTCGAGGTTTACAGATTATCATGTGTAGCGGCTCCACTAAGCCTTGTCTCATAAACCTGCAGGCAACAAAGCTTGGGGTGTTCAACAGTTTCCTCTACTATGTTTTCTTAGGCATATAGTTCTACATATCATCCAATCTTTGTTTAGTATCCAGGCTCAAGGTCGTGTTAAGAGAACCCATATTCCTTATCACAAGTTTGGTGTCGGCTCAAGTGCTCCTTATCAAACTAGCATCATTATCTAACGTTTCGCATCGACCAAACATATATAAGAATTATTTCTTCCAGTTCTTCTCATTCTCTAGGAAGATCACATTTATGCCCCGGTTCTTCTTGACTAACATGTAGACCTTGCTCATGTATGTAGGACTTTACTTTAATACATATGCCTCATTGAGCTCAGGCATTTCTAACTCAACCTTGAGCTCTCTACATATAAGTGTGAGATATAGCAAATACCTCTACCCATTTGGAATTAGTTTTCTTGGCACGAGCTTCATCCTTGCTAAGAATATTCTTATGAAGAAGTATAATGGGAATCTGACCCTTAGTCACAAAGCCTTTTCATGAAAGGTGATCTAAGTGGAGGTGCATCACTATCAAGAACGTCTGGCTTGGGGATCATTATTTGAATTGAGGAGAGGGCTCTTCTAAGAAAAAAAGCCTGAGAAGTATGAAGACATGACTACCTTGCTAGTAGCTCGTGATGATACCTCTCTATGTAAGGTATCTACAAAAAATTATAGATAGAACAAAATGGTAAGGTACGAGAAGATAGAAGTTACCTAAAGGAGAGTTTTCAAAGTAAAAGAGGAGTGAATTTAGGGATCAACCTGAAAAAGAAATCATAAAAATTATTATACTTAAGGATTGATCCCTAAAATTCTGAGCAAAAGTAAGTAAAAACATGTCGAATCTTCTCTCCCTAATTAATTGACAATCATTTATTAGAGTGCGTTGAACGTTTATAATTCACCGGCCAATTGTTACTATTCTATCCCAGTTGAAGAATCAAATTGAAAGAGTGAAGAGACTTGATGTTTGAAGATATGACTCGACTTAAAGCCCGATCCATGAATAGCCCCACCCATCACACATGTTGGTTAAGGAAGATCCAATTTGTGTCCATGCCCACAACAAAAATGATAGGGTATCCTTGCCTATGCAGAGTGACTTTGGATATTAGAAGGTCGACCACTAGCCTGAGTCATAAAAATGGTTGACTTTAAGTTAGATTATGTTCTTACATATGTACAATCTTGACACGTTATAACATGTACCTCTATATGATTGATACATATACATATAATGTCTTATATACGTAGATCTTATAACTTTCGAAACATAAAACGTTATACACTGATAAATAAGACAAATAACCCAACTTAAAAATCTCAACTGTAAAAATATTGAAGAGAGAGAGAGATTGTTTTGTTTTTGTTTTAATTACAAACAAGAGAGACAATTTTATCCCTCGAAAATATAATTTTTGAAATATGGGACTAAATTAACAAACTCTAAATTATTAGATAAAATGAAAAAATAACTAAACATCACAATGATGGGTCTACAACAGATGCTGCTCCATGTAGCCCTACTTCTAAATAGCACCATCCCTTGACCTTGATCTGGGAATAATGATGGGTCTACAACAGATTAGAAGAAATAATAACTCCATCATAAATAAAACCATGCTGGTCCATATGAATATAGTTCTCTTCCAATACCACAAAATCCTTTTAAACAGTGGAAGTTCCGACTCCACTAATAGGGTTGCATCATACATTTCAGGAATTCTAGCACCAGGTGGGTATTCCGCTCGTTGTTCAATTGTCACCTTTAAGCAGGCAGTCGGTACGTCTCCTTCTTTAAAACCTCCAATCTTCACATTTAAAATCTGGGATTCTGATTTATAACCATAAATCAGAGGAAACATCTTTAGGTAAGTAGAGAGAAGGCGAATAGGCTCGCTTTTGAATCGTATCATGCAAGGTTGGCTGAGACTTGCAATGGTTTTACCATTGTCTGTTAAGAAGTCCACCCTAACCTACACTTGAAAACTAAACATTAGACAATCAGAAAATGGAAAACCATTATCATCGTTAGAAATAAATGAGCATTTCAAATAACAATAAATGCCAAAATTTAGAGACTAGAAAAATGTTAGCCAATACAAAAATAGAAATAACAGCATTCTTTCTGAATACTAAGACTTTCATAAGCCTATTACTTGATTCAATAAAGATAAGCAAGAAAAACTTGAAATCAATTAATAGCAAAAGAATGTCCTCAATAAATGACAATGTCAAGGAAATATCTCGAAACATTTTTCATTAAGTTCGTATCGTGTAATGGTTTTTGAACGAATTTTTAGGGAATTGCTATATCCTGATCCAAAAAGGCTAAGATTCATAGCAATTAAAAGTTTAACCCAACACTTTTACTCTCCAATTGGTCAAAAAAAATAAACATTATGCTCTGGTAATAGGGCCACCCTAATTTTATTGGAATTTTTTTACTGGGTCAAGAAGATTGAATGCCTTCAATTCACGCATTTGCTTTGCTTGAGTTAATTATTATGTATCTCTCATACTAATAAATTATAACAACAAAGAGAACAGAAAGGAATAGGCTCTCTAGCTATATTCCAATATATCTCCTTCACTTCCTCTGGATTTAAGGGAAGAGTTTATGGTGATTGAAACTCGGATCACGAAGTTCAAATTAAATAGCAATAAAACCTAAATAATCAAGAAAAATTCAATTAACTTCATTGTATTAACTCTTAATCACTTTCAAATTCGTCTGATACATCTTTCAAAGATGGTCTATTTGTATTTTTAACATTCCAATAACAGGGAGAGCTAAAGCAGAACATATGCATATATTGGACCCCTCAAAAAGAGTTAAAGAACATTCATGACATAAAAGCTAAAGATTCTTTCCCAACAAGATGAGTTACCAAATTCTTTACTTCCTAAAGAAGAAGAGAAAAAAGCGTTATACCACAAGGAATAAGATTTTGATAGTGGCTAACTCTTAACTCAGCCCAAACAAGAGGCATGCCAAAAAAAAAAAAAAAAAATCCAAAATAAGAAAATATCACTTAAAGCTAATCAACGAAGTACCTGAAAGACACCAAGATTTCTGTTGTACTCTGACTCAGGCAATGTCAATGAAACAGTGGCTTGTAATTTATGATTAGGTGGGATAACACGAAGAGGGGTACTACTCCCTAATTTAACATGTTCCTTAGAATTCAGACCAGCACACGATGATATGGGAAAATAAGCAACCGGAGTGTGCTTAGTGAAATCAAAATTCAACATCTCCGTCATTTGAACTGGCTCTTCTACTAAGTACCTCATAATAAACCCACTTACAACCACAGAAGAAACCAGAAGAATAAACAAAATGAAACAAACGTAAACCAACCACAATAAACCCCATCCACAACACAATGCAATCTTCCAAATCGATATGTGATGCTTCAACCACTCGATACCAAAGAACTACACGATTTCATAAGTTTCTGAATCACATAGTCTCTGGCACGCTTCCAGATTCCAAAAGGATCGACAAAGAACATGTAAGCATTATACAAAACCCAAATGGGAAAAGTAATAGACTTCAACATTAAACCAAATGGAAACCCAATTGCTTTAATCAGAAATTCAGCTATATAATTAAGAAAATTAAAAGAATAATCTACATGTAACCCAGCCGACTCAACTTCATCTCTATCTCGTTCATCATTAGCTGTTGTTAAAGTCGAATCCTCATTGTTTTGTTCGGTTATCTCGCTCGGAATTTGAACGGAGCTAACTCCTAGCAGAACCGACTCAGATATCTCCTTATTTTCGTTCAAATTTTGGTGAGGGTTGAATCTTTTGCCAGTGAAACTCCTCTTGGCATTGCAAAATGAATCGGCATCATAATTTGAGTCCTCACCGGAAGCATCATCGCGAGCATGGTTAGGATCGGTATTAGAAAGTGCCACCGTGGACGTTAATTGATCAGACTGGTCTCTGAGAGAGCCTAGGCAGTCGAAGAACGGAAAATCCTCGGTGGCATCGAAGAATACTTCTAAGTCTTGGTATGTAGATGCGGGAGCTTCCATCGACTACCGGTTTGAAAGTGGATCAATATGGCAGACTTATCCTTCCGAACAGGGTTTCATAACATCATATTACAAAAAATAAAAAAATAAGTGTCATGTGAAAACCGAAGGTAGAAGAAGAGCAGTGAAAGTAAACGAATCAATTCAACTTCTGTGATGAATACCACGTACCATCTTCAAGAACGAGATATTGGGAAGACCAAATTTTAGGTATCTTTATAGTGTACGTTTGTTATGTTTTATGTGCAAAATATATAAAATTAATTATAAATATATTCAAAATATCTATTTAATTATAATTATATCCACCTTATATAAATAATAATTAAAATATGTTTAATATTTAGCATTTTAAGTATAAGGCTTATCTATAGTCTAAACCATGAACAATCTGATCTATCACGTGACTTGTCCGAGACTAAGATATGCGTGGATGTGTCCACATATTAAGTGATGATGTCCACATATTAAGTGATGATTGTAAGATATCCTTGCTTATGCAAAATAACTTGAAATACCTAAGGACCAACAATCAACTCGGTTTATCAAGATGGTCAACCTTAAGTTAGATTATGTTTTTACTAATATACCCTACGATACGTTACGACGTATATCTCCTATATAATTAACATGTGTATATGTAATATCTTATATATATATTAATTTAACGTGAGACTCTTGATTTAAAGGTCGAGTTTTTATCTTTTAACCCATATTCTCAAGAATTCACCCTAAGTTTCGAGAAAAATATCTCATGAACAAAAACTCCACCTCTTGCTCTCTAAAAGCCACATTCATCATGGTTAGAACGCAAACTGAGGAAAAATTGAGACTAATAAATGAAATGGCATCACAGAACAACACCTTATCCATCCTAAAAAAAGCTCAAGTGAACCATGACTTGAGATACAAGCTAAGGTTGACCCTTATCAAGATTTGGCTTGAAACTTTCTTGAGTTGAGAAGAGAGCTCAATAAGACCATGCAAGAAAACAAAGCACTATGTGCGCAAACAAACCCAAATGCCCACTTGGGTCAAGCTAATAATCTGGTTGTAGAAATTAGACCAACTCTTGTAAGAAATGAGCCTACCTGAGTTGAGAATGTATCAAATGACGTCCCTCCCCCTAATATAGCTAGGCTCAGCAATGAGCAATTATTGGGAAAGTGAAGGATCTGGGAAGCACACTTCCAAGACATAGAAGAAACATATAGAAAAAAAAGATGAGGCCCTCAAAGAAACTAATAGAAGGTAAGATAAGGGTAAGTCACACTATGATGTGGATAAGGATTGTAAACAATAATGTGTCCCTTTTTTTTCTTATGAAATAGAGAACAATGAACAACTAACCAAATTTAATGCCCTAAGTGTTCAGATTATCAAGGAATGAAGGATTTGATAACTCATGTTCATCATTTCAAAAGAGCCATGATCTTTATGAGCTTCACTCGTGATAAAAGAGATGTCATGATGTACAAAATCTTTACTACCATTCTATATGTTGGTGCTCAAAAGTGGTTCAATAACTTGGCACCCCGCACCATAATCTACTTCTCTTAATTTACTAAGTTGTTCATCACAAACTATGCGAGTAACAAGCTCATGATGAAAGAGTCCCATCACCTATTCTCGATCACACGGGGAAGTGGAGAGTCAATTGAGGAATACATGAGAAGGTTCAGAGAAGAAAAGTTGGAAATTGCCGACTAGATAATTCTATTGTGATAGAAGCCTTTAGATGAGGTATGTTGAGAAATTTCGATTTATTTGATGAGTTAACCAAAACATACGATGGAAGAGACTTATAGAGAGACTAGAAAGTTGATTAATCTAGAAAGAGAATTGAAATTAGATAAAAATGACAAGATTATCGTAGAGAGCTATCCTCTACTGCAATCCCTTTTCTCCAATAATGTGGAGACCTTGTCTCCCCATGAAGATGCTTTGGTAATCACCTTATGGGTTAGTTCATGTGATATTTATAGAATCTTGACTAGTACTATGAGCTCTATTGACCTTATCTTTCTTTCAACAGAAAGCACTAAATGTGAAAGAATGCAACATCATGAAGATGGAGCTACCTCTAGTGGGATTCAATAATATCACTACCTATGCCATTGGGTCTGTGATGATGCATGTCATGGCTATGGGGTCAAGAGTCATGAACAAATTTATGGTGATTGATATCCCAACCCATTACAATGCCCTAGGGTAGACCATGAATATATAAGATGAAGATAGTTCCATCTAATTTCCACTAAGCCATCAAATACACAACAGAGGAGGGCATAAAATAGATAAAAGGGGATGAATAAAAAGCTAGGAGTTGTTATAATGCTACAATGAAGGAGACAGTTCCAAAGTAGCAATTATAGTATGTCTCATGAAAAAGACCAGGGGGTAGGTGCCTAGTGGACTCGATTGATTCAAATGAAGTTCAATATTTACAAGTTGGAAATGAAGGGGAAGACCATTCTTTAAAATTGAGCACCAACTTAACAACGAATGTTAGGGAACAAATGTCATGGTTCTTAAGAGCCAACTTTGATGTCTTTGCGTGGAAGCCTGCAGACATGCCTAGAATTGACTCCAAAATTATAATGCACATACTGAATGTTGATCCAAAGACTAGACTTGTCAAGCAAAGGAAGAGAAAATTTCCAAAAGAAAAGAATAAGGTAATTAAAACTCAATTCAACACACTTAAAGAGATAAAGATCATCAAGGAAGTAGACTACCCAATCTCGTTATCAAATGTTGCGCTAGTAAAATAGGCTTGCCGTTCACCCTGGATCTGTGGCTCTCATAGATTTGAATGTTCCTACCCAAAAGACTTCTTTTTTTGCCAAGTATTGATCAGTTGGTTGATGCTAGCTCTAGGTTTATTTTGATAAGTTTTCATGATACATATTCCAGCTATCATCAAATCAAAATGCATCTAGAAGATGAAGAGAAGACATCTTTTATTACTAAAGAGGGGACCTTCTGTTATACTGAATTCCCTTTAGTTTAAATAATTCCAGAGCTATATATCAATGCCTCATAAATAAGATGCTTGTTGACCAATTAGGAAGGAATATGAAAGCATATATGGATGGTATGGTGATCAAATTAGTAGAAATTGTAAACCACATCAAACACTTGGAAGAAATATTTTACATGATCTAAAGGTATGGCATGAGACGTAATCTTAAAAAATGTGATTTTGGTGTTGCTTTAGGAAAATTCCTAGGATATCTTATACCTGCTTAGGGAATTAAGGCTAATCTAAACAAGATTCAAGCCTTGGTCAACATGAAGCCTCCTAGTGACCTGAAAGGAATTCAGTAATTAAATGGAAGAATAATGGCACTTAACAGATTCATTCCCAAATGCACTGAAAAATGCTTACCATTATTTTAGATGATAAGAAAGAATACATCGATTTTTCTAAGATGAAGACTATGATAGAGCTTTCCAAGTAATCAAATAATATTTTAGCAAACCTTTAATCCTGGTTAGCCCCACCCTAGAGGAAAAGTTGTATTTATATTTGGCTACTACATCCCAAACTTATAGTAACATTCTTCTCTCTAAAAGAGAAAAGGTCCAACACCCCGTCTACTACATTAGCAAGATCCCAACATATGCCCAGAGTAGATATCCAAAAATTGATAAGTTTGCTTATGCTCTAAAGATGGTGGCATGAAAAGTCAAAAATTATTTCTACTCATATACAGTGGTAATAATCGCCTCCCAACCACTTAAAAGTGTGTTGATGAAGCCAAAGATAGTAGGGAGATTTGCACATATTAGAATGGAGTTGGGATAATGTGATATCAAGTATATGTCTAGAACTTCCATATAACCCAAGAACTGGCAAGTTTTGTTGTTGAGATTAGTGAGTCATGAGACAAGGTTACTATTGGCCAATAATGTTAGCATATTGCATGAAATACACCCATGCATGTGATAAATGTCAGGTGTTCACCCCACTATCTCATGTTTCATCAACCACAATGATGAGGATAATTAATCCATGGCTTTTTTACAAGTGGGGATTAGATATAGTAGGAACCCTACCATAAGTGGTGGGTCGAAAGAAATTCTTATTGGTCATTACAAATTATTTCTCAAAATGGATTGAAGTAGAGCCTCTTGGAAGAATAAGGGAAGATGAGGTTATTCAATTCAACTCAAAGTCCATAGTGTGTCAATTTTGCTTGCCTAAAGAGCTTGTTACCCATAATGGTAGATAGTTTAGAGGCCATAACATCTAAGAGTTTGGTGCCAAGTACAATATCAAAATGTGTCATTCAACACCATATTACCCACAAGCTAACAACTAAATAAATATAGGTAAAGGAATTACCTAGTGTACTATAGGCGACCAAAACTAGTCCTAGAGGTAGTACTAATGAGATGCCTTTCTCACTAGTGTATGGGACTGAAGTTGTGATACCAATGGAGTTAAAAGTCCCAACTATGAGGCCAACCTTAACTAAAGACCAAAACACCTCAAATAGAGCAATTGATTTTTTTTAATATAGGAAAAAAAGAATGAAGCTTTGATAAGAATTGTTGAACAAAAAATAAATGTGATAGATTATTATAATAAAGGTGAAGCTGTGATACCAATGGAGTTAAATATCCCAATTATGAGGCCATTCCTAATTGAAGACCAAAACATCTCAAATAGAGCAATTGATCTAGTTTTAATAGAGAAAAAAAAGAATGAAGCTTTGATAAGAATGGTTGAGCAGAAAATAAATGTGATAGATTATTACAATAAAGTTGTATTCTTAAAATCATTTTCCTTAGGTTATTGGTTTCTCAGAAATGTCTTCCCCACAAGAGAGTGGATGGTTGCAAAACTAGGTATGAGTTGTGAAGGCCAATCAAATAAGTGCAATAAAACTAAGGGAATCTTACTTGTTAAAAAGAATTTAAGGATTTGAAGATAGCACGATCTAGAATTCTCGACACCTAAAAAAGTATAACTTTTAATGTATTCTAATTAATGCTTCAATTTCAATGTGTCACCCTATTTATATGACAACTGTTGATCATTAGAGCTGCTCTCCACAAAAATTCTATGTATCAAGCTTATCATCTCTGTTAAAAACTAGGTAGAACACTTGAACAAATGTTATATAGAGTTGATTACCTTGATCATACACTAGGTAGAACGCTCTCATAAAAATGTTATGTTACAAGCTAATCACCTCAATTAGGAACTAGATAGAGCACTCGAACAGATGTTATATAGAGTTGATCACCTTTATCATAGACCAGGTCGAACGATCTACCTAAATATTTTATGTCACTAGTTGATCACCTCAGTTAGGAACCACATAGAGTGCTCGAAAAGATGTTATACAAAGTTGATCACCTTGTTCATAAACCAGGTTGAATGCTATTACTAAAATTTCTATGTCACGAGATGATCATTGTTGTCTCTTTTGGAGAACATAAAATCGTGCAAGTATACACGGTCATAAGTAATAAGATGATAAGTAAAATATCGTTTCCATAGAGATTTGTTACTAGTGTTCGTTAATTACTAAAATTATTTCAACCTGATTTTATCCAAACATACAATAGTTTGATGCAGTTTGACTAACTAATTTTTATAACAGTTTATAAGAAAATTCTAGGATTGCAGTTTCACCAAATTAATCCACTTGAATCATTTTATTTTCTCTTGATTTATGTTCTCATATTTTAAGTTGTTAACCAAGAACTCCTAATTTATCCATATATCTCTTTTGAGCTCCATATAGACACATCTCGCTAAAATAATTCACTATATTCCTATGAGAATTAAATTCAACCAGATTTATTAAGTTCTAAGTTCCCAAATAGTCATACGTACAATAAAGGTATATTCCTATCCATATATATATATATATATATATGTGTGTGTGTGTTTTTATCACGAGCAACACACAAAAATGCCTTTTTCAAGTTTATTTAAGTATCACAGATCAATTAATTAATCTTTCGATAATTAAAAAAATTAAGGATAGATAAAATAAACAACTTAAAATAGTTCCATAAATCATTCAAAAATAATTAATTCAAGTTTCATAATTTAAGCAACACTACAACCCTAGAACAAATAAATTAGTTCATAGCAGAAATTAAAATTACAATACAACAATAATTAGACATTTTAGAGAAATAAAATTTAAAAGAAAAAGATTAGGAGAAACTTTTTCATGATTCTTCAATGAAAAATAAATTTCTTCCCTTTTCTTCTTCTTCGTTGTCTTCTTTCTCTCTATTTCCTAAGAAAATAAAAACATAAAAATGTTAAAGAAAAGTTTCTTCGTGTTGTAAAGAACACGCAGAGAAGAAACTAAAGATTAAAGTGAACTAGGAAAATGAAAAACTAAATAACTAAATAACTCAAAAACTCCCCCCACATCTTTCCTCGCGTCTCCAAATATACCACCCCTAAACAATTATTTTATTTTTTTTATAAAAATACATGTAATGGGGGACAGAAATATGGAGGATAATAAATGCCAAACACGCATGGAGACAATAAAGAGTGCACCATTTCCTGTGTTTTGATTTCACAAAATGTATGCCACGTATCTCCATATGATTGGTTTGAAGATTAAGGAAACACATGGCAGCTTCATATTCGGTGGAACGCGAGGGTGCACGCTGCTTCGATGATTGCTTTGCACGGGATATAAGGGCGCTGCTCGGTGCGAGATAGCTTGATTCCACTCGCGTATGAATCTGGACCGTTCAAAGTTGATCCAACGGTGAGTGATGAGATGCGCCTCGGGAGAATATTCTGCACAGCCGACACGAGGGTCCCACTCTGCGCGCCGTGCATCGTGCATCCAGGAAAACTGGGTCCAATCTCTGTTGTCGCGTTTGGATTCCACGCACCTCATCCTGATCGTTGGTTGGATGATCTAACGGTGTGTGGGGTGACAATGGTCCTTTTACTGCTGATGAGTGCTCAAAAAGCACTAAAATAACCATGATTTTATGTACATTAATTGATTAAAAATATATATATTTATATGTTTTATCATATATTTATATAAATTTGTCTTTTTCGGAATCACGGATATTTTTATTGTTTTTCAGGTATTTTGGCTTAAAAACGCAATTTAAAGATACAAAGAGGAATACTTGAAGCAATACATCACAAATATATTAATAAATAAGTGGGAAAAGGTCAACAAATATGGAAAAATTGGACAAAATGGGTCGAAAAGGTCAAAAATGTCAAAAAGGAGAAAATCACGCCCGGAGCAGCCCATCCCGCGCGCGCCAGCGCCCAGCTGCGCACGTGGCTACTGTTCATCCGCGCAGAGCTGCGCGCGCGGCTACTGTTCATCTGCGCACAACTGCGTGCACGGGTACTGTTCATCCGTGCACAACTGCGCGCGCCCAGCTGCCCTCCGCGCGCCCAACGCGTTTTCCCCCCATTTTCCACGTGCAGCCGCCCCCATGACGTCATGCTGACGTCATTGATGACCTCAGCATTTCCATTACACGTTTTTTAATTTTTTAATATTTTTTTTAACATTTTTTACTCATTTTTTCTCTCCATCCTCACCTATAAATACCCCCTTCCATTCACTTCAAAGCACACCTCAAAACCACACTTCTCTCTTCTTTCTTTCTCTCATTTCTTAGTTTTTGAGTTTTTCTTAGTTTCTTTCTTAGTTTCTAAGCTTTTCTTAGTTTTTCTCTTAGTTTTTAGTTCAATTCTCTTAGGTTTAGAGTTCTTCTCTTTTTGAGAGGAACTTGTAATGTTTTTGTAATAATTTAGATTTTTGATTCAATAAATGGAAGTGCAAATTCCGCTTGGAGGTTTTCTAGCAGCGGGAATAGCGTCAAGTTACTGTAAGGATTTTATTTTCTTCTGATTATTTTTATGCTTTATTCTTACATGTTATATTTAATTTGTGTGTGATTAAATTTAACTGTGCTAGCTGTTTATAATCATGATATAATAATAACGTTGTTATGCTTGCGAAATATTAAATAGGTGAAAATTTCTAAAATGAATTGATTTTATTTTTATTCAAGATTTTATATTAAGGATGTTAGAGAGAAATATATTATTTTTCATTACAAACTTAAATCTGAAAATTAGATTTTAAGGTTTAGTTATCCCGTCTAATTTAGAGTAGTGCTCTTTTATTTGTTGGTACAATCGCCCGGTAGTTAGAGTGAAGCTCTATTTCAAAAGTTTTTATAAGAATTATTATGTGAAAATGTATTGACAATATGTTTTCAATAGTGGTTTTAAAACTTGAAAGTTAGTACTCGGATAACTAAATTCTTAGGTTTAATTTGGACACCTTGAATAAAGTTTAAACTGTCTAACCCCACCAAAGGTGTCATTTAAATGGTTCATTTTCAATCTCTTAGAAAAAGGAATTAATTTAATTAACCAAATTAGTTATCAACCCCACCCATAGGTGTTAATTGATTTGTTTAGTTAACAAAGAATATCTAACTCACCAAAGGTGGAATTCATACAAAAAAGAGAATCAATAAATTATCAATTTATATCTTTAATAACCTAGATAATATGAGCAAGCATAATTAATTTAGTTATTATATCCATAAATACTCCACTAATATAAATGATAAAATTTGCATGAATATTTATTGAATCTGTATTTATATTTATTTATTGAATTTGTATCTATGTTTATTTTTTATTATATTTAATTAATCTGTATATATGTTTATTTTATGTTATTAGATTAGGAACACAAAAACCAAACTATCGTGACAGGATGTTTAGGATTTAATTTCGTTTTTAAAAGTTTGAATAATAAATTAAAAACCACATACATTCCTTCCTTAGATCGACCTTGGGAGTATACTTATCATTTTCTACGAAATGATTCGTGCACTTGCGAGAGTTTTACAAATATTAAAACCAAAGTATTTGCGAGAATCGGCGATCTGGTTTCGTTCATCAAGTTTTAGTAGCGGATTCTTGAAGGAATAGCGTTTTTAATTTATTTATCAAAAATTTAAAAATATTTTTGTGTTGTAAATAATTGTGATTTTTTTTTTAAAAAATAAAAATAAAAATAAAATAAAAAATTTTTTTTAATCAAATTTCAAATTTCATAAGAAATAAAAATAAATAAATAAATAAATAAATAAATAAAAAAATAAAAAATAAAAAAATAAAAAAATTAATTATAGCATAAATAGTAAAATAATTTAGAAATTTGAAATTTGAAGTAAAAAGTTTTTACCGTTAATGAATAGTAAAAATTTAAAAAAAAAAGAGAAAAAAATTTAAAAAAAAAAAAAATTTAAGTTAATAAGAAAAAAGATAGAGTGAATAGTAAAATAAAAATTACCTTCGTAAAAAAAAAAAAAGACATGAAAAGTAAAAATCTAAGGGAGTTAAATACAGGAGACTAGTTCTTTGAAGCCTTTGTGCTTTAGTCTTTCACAGGAACGTTGTTACGGCTAGGAGAATGGTTTTTAAGGAGCGTTGCACCACCATTCTTTCATGGAAACACTCTTGGTTAATACTGATTATGTTATTTAAAAAAAAAAAAATTTAGCTAGTTTTGTCTAGTGTTTTGTATTAAATGCCATGGAAATTTTCTCTAATTTTTTTATTTTTGTTGACAGGAGTTTTAAATTTACGTTTAAAAATAGTCTATGCGTGGTAGGAGATTCTTAGGAAACCCCTAACACCATATGTAAATAATATTCATAAATTTAAACAAGTGTCAATAACACTGGATCCTACACATTAACCTGATTTTGAGCCAAACACAGAACCAAGTCTTAATCCTTTACTAGAACCAAAAGAAATGGAGGAAAACCAACATGTTAGTGGAAACCACGATGAAGGAGTTTGCAAGACCAGGTGATTGGCACGGCAGAATCGCCGCTATCCGATTGGGAGAAATTTGCTCGGAATTATGACCTTAAAAATATTCATTTTTCTATGCTTCCTTCCTTTTATGGGCTACCTAATGAAGATTCTCTTTCCTTTATGAGAGATTTCTATGCTACGGTCCAAACATTCCCCCTCGGTATTCTAAACGAGGATCAACTTAGAATGAGATGTTTTCCCTACACTTTAAAGGATAAAGCCAAAGCTTGGTTGATGTCACTTCCCCCAGGTTCTCTGATGACATGGGGTAACATTTACAATAAATTCATGGGAAAATTCTATTCCCATCAAAAAACATCAGAGCTGAGAGGAAAGATTGCTACTTTCTCTCAGATGGAAGGAGAACCATTCCATGAAGCTTGGGATAGGTTCAAAATGTTTCTCACTCAATGTCCCCATCATAGCTTTCCCTACGGTTGCAGAACCAATTCTTTTACGATGGACTCACATGATAATGTCGGTTCATTGTCGACAACGCTGCAGGAGGAGCAATAGGAGAAAAGACTGCATCGAAAACGTATAACCTCTTTGAGATGTTGGGTGCTAATTCCCACGAGAAAAGCTCCCGAGTGAGAAAAGTGGTGTTCATGAAATCGACTCCGGTAATGAAGTTCAACAACAACTTGTTCAACCGACTAAGCAAGTTGCTCTTCTCGCTACACAAACCAACACCAATAATGAACAATATGGTTTGTACGACAACATGTGACATGCATGCTTCTGTCCATATCAAGGAGATACAATGGACCTGAGCATGTTAATGTGTTGGGAACATATCAACAGAGACCAAGGTTTGATCCCAATTCAAATACCTATAATCCTGGGTGGAGAAGTCATCCAAATTTCTCTTGGAGGCAAAACAACCCTCCTCTCCCTCAAAGCTCAAACCGAGCAGGCCACGTGATTCCACCCACCTATTCCAACAAGCATTCCAAATAAACCAACCCTGGAGGACAACTTGAATTCTTTTATTCAAGTTTGTAGGGATAATCAATCTAAAACCAATCAACGGTTGGACTCTGTGGAAGCTTCTATCAAAAAGGTGGAAGTTCAAGTTGAACAGTTAGTTGAACATTTGCAAAAAGGCAAAGACTAAATTGAAACTTAAATGAATTCAATGAAGAGGAGACATTGAGTTTTTCATTCTGCAATATCCAAGCAACGTCTTACTAGAAGACGATAAATTTTAGTCCTACATGGGAGGTCACCCATTATTGTATTTTCCTTTGTTTTAGTTTGCGTGTAATAAAAAAAAAAAAATTTCAAATGAAATAAATTTGTTTGTTTCAAAAATTGTGTCCCTTCGTTTAAATTAAAATTAAAAAAAAAATATTTTAGGTTCCTTGCATTTTTTTAGAGATATCTACTATTGTTTTTAAGAGCAAAATGTTGATTCACAATAGGAGGAGGATCATTTTCAACTACAAACAACCATGGGAGATGCTGAAGATAGGCGGAAAAAGATGAAAGACTATACAATGCCAATCATTGGCAATGTAACTTCCGGCATCCAATTACAAGAGGCTGCAAGGAATTATGAATTGAAAAAGATTCATTATTCTTTGTTACCTTCCTTTTACGGTATCCCTAATGAAGACCCTTTGCATTTCATTCAAGAATTCTATGCTATTGTCCAAACCTTTCCACTACATGCAATTAATGAAGATCAACTTAGGATGAGGTGTTTTTCTTACACTCTCGAAGATAAAGCTTGGTCATGGTTCATTACTCTACAGTCAGGTTCTCTTAAAACTTGGGAGGCATTCTATGAAATTTTTATGGGTAGGTTCTATTCCCATCAAAAGACTGTTGATCTAAGAACAAAGATAGCAACATTTTCTCAAATGAATGAAGAGCCCTTTCATGAAGCTTGGGAACGATTCAAACTCCTTTTCATTCAATGTCAAAATCATAGCTTTCCACTTCTGACTACAAAACCAATTCTTTTACGATGGATTGACACTACTGAGTCAATACATGGTTGATAATCTTCTTTGGAGGTCTTTGTAGGAGAAAAGACCGCAGAGGAAACCTATAATCTCTATGAGCTATTGGGTTCTAATTCCCAACAAAGAGGTGGTAGAAGGAAAGCAAAGGTCAATGAAGTTGGCTTTGATAATGAGATAACCTTGCAACTTGCTGAATTGACTAAACAAGTGAAATTCCTCACGTCTCACCAAATTTCAAATCAAGAGGTATGTGAAGTGTGTTGTTCAATTGGGCATGGTACTCATAATGGTTCAAATACTTGTGATTCTAGTGTCGATGCCATAAAGGAAGTCCAATCTTTTCAAAAGTATCATCCAAACACCTATAATCACCCAACTTACAACCACCCTTACCCACCAAGCCAATCTTTTAAACCAACCTTAGAAGATAGCTTGAATGCTTTTATTCAAGTTAGTCGTGACAACCAACTGATGACTAATCAAAGGTTGAACACCATGGAGGCTTCGGTTAAAAGAATTGAATCTAAAGTTGGGCAAGCCCAATTTGAACAAATGCAAAAGAAAGAACCAGGAAAGTTGCCAGTCAACGAGAACAAGCAAAAGATGTTAGAACTCTTGAAGTGGTAAGGTAGTCAATACCGGTTTACACAGAAATCTCTAAACTACCTTGTAGTTCATGTAACAAAGAAGGCGATATTCTAATCTCCCAAAAAGGAGAAACAAGTGTTAAACTTAACAAGCCTTGAAAAACTCATTGGGGGTCATCGACACTCCCAAAATTCAAAAGACAACGAGAACCACACGGATGCAAGTAACTTTTCCCACCTAGGTTGGAAGAATCCAAACAAGATAAGAAATTCAATGATCTTTTTAATATGCTCTCTAAAGTAAATATCAATTTACCATTATTAGAAGTGATCATGAATGTGCCCTCATATGCCAAGTTTTTCAAAGAGTTGAACACTAAGAAAATGAGGTATGAACTGAATGAACGAGTAGTAGTATCAGAAATTTCTAGCGCTTTACTTCAGCACAAACTACCCCTAAGTTGAAAGACCCTGGAAGTTTTATTATAAACATAACTATGGGGGATAGGAAGGTTGCTAAAGCAATGCTTGATTTAGGTGCTAGTATAAATTTGATTCCCTACTCTATATTCTTACAGCTCAATCTAGGGGATTTAAAACCCACAACTATGTCCCTGCAACTTGTAGATAGATCTCTTAAATATCCAGAGGGAATAGTTGAGGATGTTTTGGTACAGGTAGACAAATTGATAATACCTGTTGACTTTGTGGTTCTGGATATGCAAGAAAATCTGGCATTGGATAGAGCATACAATATTGCTTGGTAGACCATTTATGGCAACTACTAAAACTATTATTGATGTCCAAGATGGAAATTTGACAATGACAGTCTTAGGAGAGACTGTTCATTTCAAAGTTTTTGATTCTTCACCTTTCCCTTCTATTTCTGCCATCGATGAAATATTTGAAGTTGATCCTTTGGATAATCTTGTCCAAAACACCTTTTTCCAAACCAGAATAGAAGACAAGCTTGAAACCGTTCTTACACTTGAAAAGGTTGAAGAAGATTTAGATGAAGAAATTAAGGGGTACCTTGAACAACTAGACAATAATGAAGTGATGAAAAAATCTAGTACACTTTTAAATCTACCCAGTTCTTCATCTGTTAAAGAGGCCAATCCACCTGAACTTGAACTCAAAGACTTACCTGAGCACTTAAAATATGTGTTTTTGGGAGAAGGAGAAACATATCGGTGATAATTTCTTCAACCTTGACCAAACCACAAGAAAAAGAACTCATCAAAGTGCTTAACCAGTTTAAGAAATCTATAGGTTGGAGTATAGGGGATATAAGAGGCATTAGTCCAACAATGTGTATGCACAAGATCAACTTGGAGGATGGTGCTAAACACATGCGAGAGGCCCAAAGAAGACTAAACCCAAACATGCAAGAGGTAGTTAAAAAGGAAATCCTTAAATTATTAGAAGAAGGGATTATCTATCCTATTGCGGATAGTAAGTGGGTTAGTCCGGTGCATGTGGTACCAAAGAAATCTGGGATAACAGTTGTTAAAAATGATAAAAGTGAATTAGTGCCCACTAGAATAATCACTGGATGGAGAATGTGTATAGATTTTAGGAAACTAAATTTATATACGAAAAAGGATCACTTTCCTCTTCCATTCATTGATCAAATGTTGGAAAGATTAGTCAAGTACGAATTTTACTGTTTTTTGGATGGACTGTCTGGATATTATCAAGTACCCATAGCACCAGAAGATCAGGAAAAGACCACATTTACATGTCCTTTTGGGACATTTGCTTTTCGTAGAATGCCATTTGGGTTATGCAATGCCCCTGCCACTTTCCAGAGATGCATGATATCTATTTTCTCGGACATGGTGGAGAAATTCATTGAAATTTTCATGGACGATTTCTCTGTCTTTGGGAACTCATTTGATGATTGCTTACATAAATTGACTTTGGTTTTAGAAAGATGCATTGAATGTAATCTAACCCTTAGTTGGGAGAAAAGTCATTTTATGGTTCAACAAGGGATAGTTTTAGGACATATAATTTCAAACAAGGGTATTGAAGTTGATAAGGCAAAAGTTGAATTGATATCCAAACTACCTCCCCCTACATCTGTGAAAGGGATAAGAAGCTTCTTGGGACATGCAGGATTTTACAGACGATTTATTAAAGATTTCTCTAAAATAAGTCGTCCCTTATGTAACTTGCTATCCAAAGATGCTTGAATTTGACTTCAACAATGACCGCCTTATTTCCTTTAATACCTTGAAAGAGAAACTAACATCTACCCTCGTTATAATGGCACCAAACTGGTCTTTACCTTTTGAAATAATGTGTGACGCTTCTGATTATGCAATAGGAGCAGTCCTTGGACAAAGAGTGGATAAGCGTTTACATGTCATCTACTATGCTAGCAAAACACTCAATGATGCCCAAATGAATTACACCACCATTGAAAAGGAATTCTTGGCTATAGTATTCTCTTTAGACAAATTTCGGTCTTATTTAGTAGGATCTAAAGTGATTGTACATTACGATCATCCGCTTTAAGATACCTATTAAGTAAACCAAATGCCAAGCCAAGATTAATCGGTGGGTCTTACTCTTACAAGAATTTGACCTAGAAATCAAGGATAAGAAAGCGGTGAAAACTTAGTAGCCGACCATTTGTCTAGGTTGATTTCGACTTCAATTCTCTTAAAGATGAGAGTAATGACGATATAGTTGAAACCTTTCTGATGAACAGTTATTTTTCATAGGTCCGAACCCGTGGTATCTTGATATTGTAAACTATCTTGCCACATCGGTGTTTTGCGACCTAACACTTCATATCGAGGACAAGAAAAGGTTTTTAAAACTATTAAGGATTATTTAGGATGACCCTTATTTATACAAGATTGGTCAAGATCAAGTCATCGGAGATGTGTACCGAGAAGAAGAACATAAGAGCATTCGACTTTTTGTCATGAACTTCATTGTGGGTCATTTTGGAGGTGAAAAGACAGCCCGTAAGATATTACAAATCTGGATTCTTTTGGCCCACTCTTTTTAAAGATGCTAATATGTTTTTTACTCATTGTGATAAATGTCAAAGAAAAATTAATATAAGAAAAAAAGATGAAATCCTTTGACATCTAATTTTAGTTGTTAAACATTTTGATGTACGGGGATTGACTTAATGGGTCTTTTTCCCCATCTAATGGTTTTCAATACATTTTGGTTCTTTGTGGATTATGTGTCCAAGTGGGTAGAAGCTATCCCCACCAAAACCAATGATGCTAATGTTGTTGTGAAATTCTTGAAAGATTTCATATTCGGTAGGTTCGAATGCGTAGAGCTATAATAAGTGATGGAGGTATCCATTTTGTAACAAACTCTTTGATGGAGTACTAAACAAGTACAACATCACACATAAAGTAGCTACTCCATATCATCCTCAAACTTAGGTTTAGTGGAAGTGAGTAATAGGCAAATTAAGGGAATACAGGAACGCCTTGTGCGTCCGTCGAGGAAGGATTGGGCATTTAAGCTAAATGATGCCTTATGGGCATACCGCACCGCTTACAAAACACCTATTGGGATGAGCCACTTAGGTTAATCTTTGGGAAAGCGTGCCACCTTCCGCTTGAACTTGAACACAAAGCTTATTGGGCAATTAAAGAGTTAAACATGGATTTAGATAAAGCGGTGAAAAACGATTACTCGACTTCATGAGTTGGAAGAAATTAGGAATGAAGCCTATGAGAATGCCAAATTATACAAGGAGCGTACTAAGCGCTATCATGACAAGAGGCTAGTTCCTAAGACTCTTCACCCTGGAATGAAAGTTCTTTTATTTAACTCTCGTTTGAGATTGTTTCCAGGAAAATTTGAGATCAAGATGGGATGGACCATTCAAAATAGTTCAAGTATTTGAACATGGAGTAGTGGAACTATTGGACTCCAAGACACAAAAAACGTTCAAAGTCAATGGCCATCGTGTCAAGCCTTATTTAGAAGAACCAAACAACATTGCTGAAATGGATTGCATTTGGTTGAGTAACCCTTAGCACCAAAAAGATACGTCTTGCTAAGACGTTAAACTAAGCGCTGGATGTGAGGCAACCCATCATTTTAGGTACAAAAAAAAACAAAAAAAAAGTAAAAAAAAACAAAAAAATAAAAAAATAAAAAAATAAAAAAAATAAAAAATAAAAAATTTTTGTTTGTTATTTGTTTTATTTATTTACTTAATTTTATTGTTTATTTCATTTTAATTACATGTGAATAATTTTTAAATTGTTAAAACTAAAAATATTTGTTGAGATGTTAGAAGTTTACAGCGATCTGTCTGTATACATTTTAATGATGAATATGATGGATGCACCTGCATTTTCCATTACTACTTGCACATTCCTTTATTCAGAGTGAAATATATATTTTTTCTACTCCAAACACATTTCTTATTTCTTCAAATTTTTAGATGATCTCTATAGGTATTAGCATTGAATGTATGAATTTTTTTTCTCATTTTAATAGAGTATCATATATTTTTGATTATTATTTTTGCTTAGATTAAATGATTTGAGTAGAAGTTGATAGTATATGCTTATATCTCATTTATGTGATGAGTGCTCAAAAAGCACTAAAATAACCATGATTTTATGCACTTTAATTGATTAAAAATATATATATTTATATGTTTTATCATATATTTATATAAATTTGTCTTTTTCGGAATCACAGGTATTTTTATTGTTTTTCAGGAATTTTGGCCTAAAAACGCAATGTAAAGACTCAAAGAAGAATACTTGAAGCAATACATCACAAATAAATTGATAAATAAGTGGAAAAAGGTCAACAAACATGGAAAAATTGGACAAAATGGGTCGAAAAGGTCAAAAATGTCAAAAGGCGGAAAACGCTACACAGAAATTTCGGCTACCACAAGGCGCCGCCAGAGTCCAGGCTGGGCCAGAGTCACGGCGCAGTACTGTTCACGCAGCTGAAGTGCCAGCGCTACCAGGCTGCTAGCCAAGAATGCCCAACAGACGCCCAACGCGTTTTTGACCCATTTTTCACGTGCTTCATGACGTCCACGCTGACGTCATTGATGACCTCAGCAGGTCCATTACACGTTTTTTATTTTTTAATATTTTTTTAACATTTTTTAATCATTTTTTCTCTCCATCCACGCCTATAAATACCCCCTTCCATTCACTTCAAAACACACCTCAAAACCTCACTTCTCTCTTCTTTCTTTCTCTCATTTCTTAGTTTTTTTGAGTTTTCTTTAGTTTCTTTCTTAGTTTCTAAGCTTTTCTTAGTTTTTCTCTTAGTTTTTAGTTCAATTGTCTTAGGTTTAGAGTTCTTCTCTTTTTGAGAGGAACTTGTAATGTTTTTGTAATAATTTAGATTTTTGATTCAATAAATGGAAGTGCAAATTCCGCTTGGAGGTTTTCTAGCAACGGGAATAGCGTCGAAGTACTGTAAGGATTTTATTTTCTTCTGATTATTTTTATGCTTTATTCTTACATGTTATATTTAATTTATGCGTGATTAAATTTAAGCGTCTTCAAGTTTATAATCATGATATAATAATAACGTTGTTATGCTTGCGAAATATTAAATAGGTGAAAATTTCTAAAATGAATTGATTTTATTTTTATTCAAGATTTTATATTAAGGATGTTAGAGAAATACATTATTTTTCATTACAAAATTAAATCTGAAGATTAGACTTTAAGGTTTAGTCATCCAGTCTGATTAAGAGTGGTGCTCTTTTATTTGTTAGTACAATCGCCTAAGAGTTAGAGTGAAGCTATATTTCAAAGTTTTTATAAGAATTATTATCTGAAAATGTATTGACAACATGTTTTCAGTAGTGGTTTTAAAACTTGAAAGTTAAGACTTCGGATAACTAAATTCTTAGGTTTAATTTGACACCTTGGATAAAGTTTAAATCGTTTTAACTCACCAAAGGTGGCATTTAAATGGTTCATTTTCAATCTCTGTAGAAAAAGGAATTAATTTAATTAACCAAATTAGTTATCAACCCCACCCATAGGTGTTAATTGATTTGTTTAGTTAACAAAGAATATCTAACTCACCAAAGGTGGTATTCATACAAAAAGGAGAATCAATAAATATCAATTCATATCTTTAATAACCTAAATAATACGAGCAAAGATAATTAACTTAGTTATTATATCCATAAATACTCCACTAATTTAAATGATAAAATTTGCATGAATATTTATTGAATGCGTATTTATATTTATTTATTTTTTATTTATTGAATTTGTATCTATGTTTATTCTTTTTAGATTACATTTAATTAATCTGTATATATGTTTATTTTAATGTTATTAGATTAGGAACACAAAACCAAAATATCGCGACGGGATGTTTAGGATTTAATTTCGTTTTTAAAAGTTTGAATAATAAATTAAGAACCACATACATTCCTTCCTTAGATCGACTCGTGAGTATACTTATCATTTTCTATGAAATGATTAGATGCGACTTGAGAGTTTTACAAATATTAAAACCAAAGTATTTGCGAGAATCGGCGATCTGGGTTTTATTCATCAAGTTTTATGCGGATTCTTGGAAGGAATAGCGTTTTTAATTTATTTATCAAAATTTTAAAAATATTTTTGTGTTGTAAATAATTGTGATATTTTTTAAAAAAAAAAAATAAAATAAAAATAATAATAATAATAATAATAAATAAATAAAATAAAATAAAATAAAATAAAATTTAATCAAATTTCAAATTTCATAAAAAAAATAAAAAATAAAAAAATAAAAAAAATAAAAAAAGAAAATATTTAAAATTTTTTTTATAGCATAAAAAGTAAATAATTTAGAAATTTGAAATTTGAAGTAAAAAAGTTTTTACCGTTAAAAAAAAAAAAAAAAATATTTAAATTTTTTTTTAAATTTTAAGTTAATAAAAATAAGATAGCGTGAATAGTAAAATAAAATTACCGTTCGTAAAAAAAAAAAAAAATTAAATTAAATTTTTTTAAAATTTTAAGTTAATAAGAAATAAGATAGTGTGAATAGTAAAATAAAATTACCGTTCGTAAAAAAAAAAAAAAAAAAAAAACTAAAAGGCATGAAAAGAAAAAATCTAAGGGAGTTACATCTGAGACTAGTTCTTTGAAGCGCTTTGGCCACTAGTCTTTCACGGGAGCGTTGTTACATTTGGGAGAATGGTTTTTAAGGAGCCATAGCACCACCATTCTTTCCTGGGAACACTCTTGGTTAATACTAATTATGTTATTTAAAAAAAAAAAAAAAATTAATTTAAAAAAAAATTAATTAAAAAAAAAAAAAAAAAAAATTGTCTAGTGTTTTGTATTAAATGCCATGGAAATTTTCTAATTTCTTTATTTTTGTTGACAGGAGTTTTAAATTTACGTTTAAAAATAGTCTATGCGTGGTAGGAGATCCTTAGGAAACCCCCTAACACCATATGTAAATAATATTCATAAATTTAAACAAGTGTCAACAACACTGGATCCTATCCATCAACCTGATTTTGAGCCAAACATAGAACGTCTTAATCCTTTACTAGAACCAAAAGAAATGGAGGAAAACCAACATGTTAGGGAAACCACGATGAAAGAGTTTGCTAGACCGGTGATTGGCACCAAGAATCGCCGCTATCCGATTGGGAGAAGTCGCTTCGGAATTATGACCTTAAAAATATTCATTTTTCTATGCTTCCTTCCTTACATGGGCTACCTAATGAAGATTCTCTTTCCTTTATGAGAGATTTCTATGCTACGGTCCAAACATTCCCTCGGTATTCTAAACGAGGATCACTTAGAATGAGATGTTTTTCGTACACCTTAAAGGATAAGGCTAAAGCTTGGTTGATGTCACTTCCCACGATTCTCGATGACATGGGGTCAAATTTACAATAAATTCATGGGAAAATTCTATTCCCATCAAAAACATCAGCCGAGAGGAAAGATTGCTACTTTCTCTCGGATGGAAGGAGAACCATTCCGTGAAGCTTGGGATAGGTTCAAAATGTTTCTCACTCAATGTCCCCATCATAGCTTTCCCTACGGTTGCGAGAACCAATTCTTTTACGATGGACTTACACAACAATGTCGGTTCATTGTCGACAACGCGGGAGGAGCAATGATAGGAGAAAAGACTGCATCGAAACGTATAATCTCTTTGAGATGTTGGGTGCTAATTCCCACCAGAAAAAGCTCCAGTGAGAAAAGTCGGTGTTCGTGAGATTGACTCCAAGAATGAAGTTCAACAACAACTTGTTCAACTGACTAAGCAAGTTGCCGCTTCTCGCTACACAAACCAACACAAATAATGAACAATATGGTTTGTACAAAGAACACGTGGGACAAGGTAGAAGCCTGTCCATATCAAGGAGATACAATTGGACTGAGCGAGGTTAATGTGTTGGGAGCATATCAACAAAGACCAAGGTTTGATCCCAATTCAAATACCTATAATCCTGGGTGGAGAAGTCATCCAAATTTCTCTTGGAGGCAAAATAACCCTCCTTTCCCTCAAAGCTCAAACCAGCAGCCAAGAATTCCACCCACCTATTCCACGAAGCATTCCAAATAAACCAACCCTGGAGGACAACTTGAATTCTTTTATTCAAGTTTGTAGGGACAATCAATCAAAAACCAATCAACGGTTGGACTCTGTGGAAGCTTCTATAAAAAAGGTGGAAGTTCAAGTTGAACAGTTAGTTGAACATTTGCAGAAAGGCAAAATTGAAACTTAAATGAATTCAATGAAGAGGAGACATTGAGTTTTTCATTCTGCAATCTCCAAGCAACGTCTTACTAGAAGACGATAAATTTTAGTCCTACATGGGAGGTCACCCATTATTGTATTTTCCTTTGTTTTAGTTTGCGTGTAAAAAAAAAAAAAAAATCAAATGAAATAAATTTGTTTGCTTCAAAAATTGTGTCCCTTCGTTTAAAAAAAAAAAAAAAAATTAAAAAAAAAAAAATAACTTAGGTTCCTTGCATTTTTTTAGAGATATCTACTATTATTTTTAAGAGCAAAATGTTGATTCACAATAGGAGGAGGATCATTTTCAACTACAAATAAACATGGGAGATGCTGAAGATAGGCGGAAAAAGATGAAAGACTATACAATGCCAATCATTGGCAATGTAACTTCCGGCATCCAATTGCAAGAGGCTGCAAGGAATTATGAATTGAAAAAGATTCATTATTCTTTGTTGCCTTCCTTTTACGGTATCCCTAATGAAGATCCTTTGCATTTCATTCGAGAATTCTATGCTATTGTCCAAACCTTTCCACTACATGCAATTAGTGAAGATCAACTTAGGATGAGGTGTTTTCCTTACACTCTCAAAGATAAAGCTTGGTCATGGTTCATTACTCTACAGTCAGGTTCTCTTAAAACTTGGGAGGCAGTCTATGAAATTTTTATGGGTAGGTTCTATTCCCATCAAAAGACTGTTGATCTAAGAACAAAGATAGCAACATTTTCTCAAATGAATGAAGAGCCCTTTCATGAAGCTTGGGAACGATTCAAACTCCTTTTCTTTCAATGTCAAAATCATAGCTTTCCACTATAGCTACAAAACCAATTCTTTTACGATGGATTGACACTACAGAGTCAATACATGGTTGATAATGCTGCTGGAGGTGCTGTAGGAGAAAAGACAGCAGAGGAAGCCTATAATCTCTATGAGCTATTGGGTTCTAATTCCCAACAAAGAGGTGGTAGAAGGAAAGCAAAGGTCAATGAGGTCGGCTTTGATGATGAGATAACCTTGCAACTTGCTGAATTGACTAAACAAGTGAAATTCCTCACGTCTCACCAAATTTCAAATCAAGAGGTATGTGAAGTGTGTTGTTCAATTGGGCATGGTACTCATAATTGTTCAAATACTTGTGATTCTAGTGTCAATGCCATAGAGGAAGTCCAATATTTTCAAAAGTATCATCCAAACACCTATAATCACCCAACCTACAACCACCCTTACCCACCAAGCCAATCTTTTAAACCAACCTTAGAAGATAGCTTGAATGCTTTTATTCAAGTTAGTCGTGACAACCAACTGATGACTAATCAAAGGTTGAACACCATGGAGGCTTCGGTTAAAAGAATTGAATCTAAAGTTGGGCAACTGGCTGAACAAATGCAAAAGAAAGAACCAGGAAAGTTGTCCAGTCAACCGGAACAAGCAAAAGATGTTAGAACCCTTCGAAGTGGTAAGGTAGTCAATACCAAGGTGTACACGAAATCTCTAACAAAGAAGGCGACATTCTAATATCGCAAAAGGAGAAACAAGTGTTAAACTTCACAAGCTTTACGAAAAACTCATTGGGGGTCATCCGACACTCCCAAAATTCAAAAGACAACAGAACCACACGGATGCAAGTACCTTTTCCCCACCGGTTGAAAGAGTCCAAACAAGATAAGCAATTCAATGATCTTTTTAATATGATTTCTAAAGTAAATATCAATTTACCATTATTAGAAGTGATCATGAATGTGCCCTCATATGCCAAGTTTTTCAAAGAGTTGAACACTAAGAAAAGGAGGTATGAACTGAATGAAAGAGTAGTAGTGTCAGAAATTTCTAGCACAGATTTCAAAGACAAACTACCCCTAAGTTGAAAGACCCTGGAAGTTTTATTATAAACATAACTATGGGGGATAGGAAGGTTGCTAAGGCAATGCTTGATTTAGGTGCTAGTATAAATTTGATGCCCTACTCTATATTCTCACATTTCAATCTAGGGGATTTAAAACCCACAACTATGTCCCCGCAACTTGCAGATAGATCTCTTAAATATCCAGAGGGAATAGTTGAGGATGTTTTGGTACAGGTAGACAAACCGATAATACCTGTTGACTTTGTGGTTACGGATATGCAAGAAAATCCGGCATTGGACGAGAGAGCATACAATATTGCTTGCTAGACCATTTATGGCAACTACTAAAACTATTACTGATCTCCAACATGGAAACTTGACAATGACAGTCTTAGGGAGAGACTGTTCATTTCAAAGTTTTTGATTCTTCACCTTTCCCTTCTATTTCTCGCCATCGATGAAATATTCGAAGTTGATCCTTTGGATAATCTTGTCCAAAACACCTTTTTCCAAACCAGAATAGAAGACAAGCTTGAAACCGTTCTTACACTTGAAAAGGTTGAAGAAGATTTAGATGAAGAAATTAAGGGTACCTTGAACAACTAGACAATAATGAAGTTGATGACAAAATCTAGTGCACTTTTAAATCTACCAGCTTCTTCATACATTAAAGAGGCCAATCCACATTCGAACTTGAACTCAAAGACTTACACGAGCACTTAAAATATGTATTTTTGGGAGAAGGAGAAACATATCCAGTGATAATTTCTTCAACCTTGACCAAACCACAAGAAAAGGAACTCATCAAAGTTGCTTAAACAGTTTAAGAAATCTATAGGTTGGAGTATAGGGGATATAAGAGGCATTAGTCCAACAATGTGTATGCACAAGATCAACTTGGAGGATGGTGCTAAACCCGTACGAGAGGCCCAAAGAAGACTAAACCCAAACATGCAAGAGGTAGTTAAAAAGGAAATCCTTAAATTGTTAGGAGAAGGGATTATCTATCCTATTGCGGATAGTAAGTGGAGTTAGTCCTAAGGTGCATGTGGTACCAAAGAAATGCGGGATAACAGTTGTTAAAAATGATAAAAGTGAATTAGTGCCCACTAGAATAATCAACGGATGGAGAATGTGTATAGATTTTAGGAAACTAAATTTATATACGAAAAAGGATCACTTTCCTCTTCCATTCATTGATCAAATGTTGGAAAGATTAGTCAAGTACCTAATTTTACTGCTTTTTGGATGGACCGTCAGGATATTATCAAGTACCCATAGCACCGTAAGATCAGGAAAAGACCACATTTACATGTCCTTTTGGGACATTTGCTTCATGAGAATGCCATTTGGGTTATGCAATGCTTCGCCACTTTCCAGGAGATGCATGATATCCATTTTCTCGGACATGGTGGAGAAGTTCATTGAAATTTTCATGGACGATTTCTCTGTCTTTGGGAACTCATTTGATGATTGCTTACATAAATTGACTTTGGTTTTAGAAAGATGCATTGAATGCAATCTAACCCTTAGTTGGGAGAAAAGTCATTTTATGGTTCAACAAGGGATAGTTTTGGGACATATAATTTCAAACAAGGGTATTGAAGTTGATAAGGCAAAAGTTGAATTGATATCCAAACTACCTCCCTACATCCGTGAAGGGGATAAGAAGCTTCTTGGGACATGCAGGATTTTACAGACGCATTTATTAAAGATTTCTCTAAAATAAGTCGTCCTTTATGTAACTTATTATCCAAAGATGCTGAATTTGACTTCAACAATGATTGCCTTATTTCCTTTAATACCTTAAAAGAGAAACTAACATCTACCCTGTTATAATGGCACCAAACTGGTCTTTACCTTTTGAGATAATGTGTGATGCTTCGATTATGCAATAGGAGCAGTCCACGGGAGAAAGAGTGGATAAGCGTTTACATGTCATCTACTATGCTAGCAAAACACTCAATGATGCCCAAATGAATTACACCACCACCGAAAAGGAATTCTTGGCTATAGTATTCTCTTTAGACAAATTTCGGTCTTATTTAGTAGGATCTAAAGTGATTGTACATTACGATCACTTTGCTTTAAGATACCTATTAAGTAAACCAAATGCCAAGCCAAGATTAATCGAGGTGGGTCTTACTCTTACAAGAATTTGACCTAGAGATCAAGGATAAGAAAGGCGGTGAAAACTTAGTAGCCGACCATTTGTCTAGGTTGATTTACGACTTCAATTCTCTTAAAGATGAGAGTAATGATGATATAGTTGAAACCTTTCACGATGAACAGTTATTTTTCATAGGTCCGAACCTACGGTATCTTTGATATTGTAAACTATCTTGCCACTTTGGTGTTTTGCGACCTAACACTTCATATCGGGACAAGAAAAGGTTTTTAAAACTATTAAGGACTATTTCTCGGGATGACCACTTATTTATACAAGATTGGTCAAGATCAAGTCATCAGGAGATGTGTACGAGAAGAAGAACATAAGAGCATTCGACTTTTTGTCATGAACTTCATTGTGGGGGTCATTTTGGAGGTGAAAAAGACACTGACTGTAAGATATTACGATCTGGATTCTTTTGGCCCACTCTTTTTAAAGATGTTCATATGTTTTGTGCACAATGTGATAGATGTCAAAGAACAGGAAACATAAGCAAAAGAGATGAAATGCCTTTGACATCTAATTTAGTTGTTGAACTCTTTGATGTATGGGGGATTGACTTCATGGGTCCTTTTCCCCCATCTAATGGTTTTCAATACATTTTGGTTGCTGTGGATTATGTGTCCAAGTGGGTAGAAGCTATCCCCACCAAGACCAATGATGCTAATGTTGTTGTGAAATTCTTGAAAGATTTCATATTCAGTAGGTTCGGAATGCCTAGAGCTATAATAAGTGATGGAGGTAGCCATTTTTGTAACAAACTCTTTGATGGAGTACTAAACAAGTACAACATCACACATAAAGTAGCTACTCCATATCATCCTCAAACTTCCGGTTTAGTGGAAGTGAGCAATAGGCAAATTAAGGGAGTACTGGAACGCACTGTGCGTCCGTCAAGGAAGGATTGGGCATTTAAGCTAAATGATGCCTTATGGGCATACCGCACCGCTTACAAAACACCTATTGGGATGAGCCCTTACCGGTTAATCTTTGGGAAAGCGTGCCACCTTCCAGTTGAACTTGAACACAAAGCTTATTGGGCAATTAAAGAGTTAAACATGGATTTAGATAAAGCGGGTGAAAAAGGGTTACTCGAGCTTCATGAGTTGGAAGAAATTAGGAATGAAGCCTATGAGAATGCCAAATTATACAAGGAGCGTACTAAGCGCTATCATGACAAGAGGCTAGTTCCTAAGACTCTTCACCCTGGAATGAAAGTTCTTTTATTTAACTCTCGTTTGAGATTGTTTCCAGGAAATCTGAGATCAAGATGGGATGGACCATTCAAAATAGTTCAAGTATTTGAACATGGAGTAGTGGAACTATTGGACTCCAAGACACAAAAAACGTTCAAAGTCAATGGCCATCGGGTCAAGCCTTATTTAGAAGAACCAAACAACATTCTTGAAATGGATTGCATTTGGTGAGTAACCATAGCACCAAAAAGATACGTCTTGCTAAGACGTTAAACTACTTATTTGGATGGGAGGCAACCCATCATTTTAGGTAAAATAAAAAAAAATAAAATAATTTTTGTTTGTTATTTGTTTTCTTTACTTAATTTTATTGTTTATTTCATTTTAATTGCATGTGAATAAATTTTAAATTGTTAGAACTAAAAATATTTGTTGAGATGTTAGAAGTTTACAATGACCGTCTGTATACACTTTAATGATGAATATGATGGATGCACCTGCATTTTCCATTACTACTTGCACATTCTCGGGAAATAGGTAATCTTTCTTCTCTTCTCTCTTTATCTTTAATTTCTGATTGTTACATTGAGGACAATGTAAGTTCTAGGTTGGGGGTGGTGAAAAGTTACCATGCTTAATTAAAAAAAATAAAATAAAAAAAATATACTTTTTGTGTGTTTGGTTTTATTTCTATTCTGTGTGATTTAGTAATTTTTGGAATAAAAAAAAAAAAAAAGAAAGTTTCACAAAAGTTTATCATTTCTTTAAATCAAATTTAAGTAAATAGTTAAGTCTTTTGTCTTTGTTAGATTAATTTTTGAAAACATATCATGAAATATTTTGTAATTATTTTTGATAATTAGTTAGTTTTTGTCATAATTAGTATTTCTTGATAAGATGTTGAAATTATATTAAACCCAAAATCGGTGTTTATGAGTTTTTTCTAGTGGAGACTACCTTTGTGAGATATAATTTGAGCCTAATTTCCTTTATTCAGAGTGAAATATATATTTTTTCTACTCCAAACACATTTCTTATTTCTTCAAATTTTTAGATGATCTCTATAGGTATTAGCATTGAATGTATGAATTTTTTTCATTTTAATAGAGTATCATATATTTTTGATTATTATTTTTGCTTAGATTAAATGATTTGAGTAGAAGTTGATAGTATATGCTTATATCTCATTTATGCATGACTACTACAAAAACAAAAAAAGACATATCTGGGGTTACCTAAACCAAGATCAAACAGAAAAGCCACAAAATTAACCACTCACCAAAATCCAAAATATGTACAATCTGTACATGGGTTGACTCTCTAAGAAATACACATATTGAAAAATATCTACAGAAAAAAAAAATAAGAGAGAGATAAAAATAGTATCATCTACATACTATAACCCGCATTGCCTACAAAGTTGTGAGTAAAGGCTAATTACAAAAGAAAGATATAAGAAGTAATTCCCCAAAAAGTCATTGCAATTTCTTCATTTGTAAAAGGCATATATCTTGAAATTCTTTCTTAATGAGTTTGATTTATGCATGAAAATAATTTTTATATATGATATCTTTATAATTTATACATTTGATTCCTTTCATGAGATCAATGTTAAAATAACACTTTGAGCCTTTATTCTTTATACATATGCGAACATATTAGTTCATTTCTATACATCAACTCTTTCGCATATAAATTAGTATGAGTGTTTGAACCCATAGGATTCGGTGTTTTGAGAGTATTGACTTGTGAGGAATAGAGTCGGCGAACCGATTCATGACAACGAAATTGGGTGAAATTAAATGGATACATTTTTGATATGAAATATGAAAATGATTTTCGACTAATTATTATAATAAATCATGATTGTTTAAAGAGATTAAGATAACTTATGCTTGAGATTTTAATTATGATCTTAAAGGAGATTAAAAAGTATGAGACATTTTTGTGAAATGTTGTTAATTTGTGATTTTGTTGTAAATTTAATTTTTAAGTTGTTTGTTTTTATTGTTTCTTTTGTTTTTACATTTAGTACAATGTTTGTGGGTATCCTTCCTGAAAACCCTCACGAGACTCAAACTCGTCCACTAGGGCAACCTAGGGGTTTAAAGGCTTGTTGCATAGGCTAAATGCAACCGTGTCAATCCACGGAAGTGATTTAGGATAGTTTAATTATTAGTTTTTATCGCTTCTCTTGCTAAGGGACTAGCAAGAAGGCTGGTTGGGGTTGTGATGAGTGCTCAAACAGCACTAAAGTAACCATGATTTTATGCACTTTAATTGATTAAAAATATATATATTTATATGTTTTATCATGTATTTATATAAATTTCTTTTTTTCGGAATCACGGGTATTTTTATTGTTTTTCAGGAATTTTGGCCTTAAAACGTAATGTAAAGACTCAAAGAAAAATACTTGAAGCAATACATCACAAATAAATTAATAAATAAGTGGAAAAAGGTCAACAAACATACAAAAATTGGACAAAATGGGTCGAAAAGGTCAAAAATGTCAAAAGACGGAAAACGCGCGCCGCGGCCGGCCAGCGCCTTTTTCACTACAAGGCCAACCATGTCGCCGCGCCGCGCGCGTTGATGCCTTCAGCGGCTGCGGCGCTGGCACTGTTCACGCCATACTGCGCGCGGCCTTGTCAGCCATGGCATGTCAAATGACAGCGCCCAACGCGTTTTTGACCCATTTTTCACGTGCAGCCGCCCCCATGACGTCATGCTGACGTCATTGATGACCTCAGCAGGTCCATTACACGTTTTTTATTTTTTTAATATTTTTTTTAACATTTTTTTAATCATTTTTTCTCTCCATCCTCACCTATAAATACCCCCCTTCCATTCACTTCAAAACACACCTCAAAACCTCACTTCTCTCTTCTTTCTTTCTCTCATTTCTTAGTTTTTTTGAGTTTTCTTTAGTTTCTTTCTTAGTTTCTAAGCTTTTCTTAGTTTTTCTCTTAGTTTTTAGTTCAATTGTCTTAGGTTTAGAGTTCTTCTCTTTTTGAGAGGAACTTGTAATGTTTTTGTAATAATTTAGATTTTTGATTCAATAAATGGAAGTGCAAATTCCGCTTGGAGGTTTTCTAGCAACGGGAATAGCGTCGAAGTACTGTAAGGATTTTATTTTCTTCTGATTATTTTTATGCTTTATTCTTACATGTTATATTTAATTTGTGCGTGATTAAATTTAACTGTGCTAGTCATTTATAATCATGATATAATAATAACGTTGTTATGCTTGCGAAATATTAAATAGGTGAAAATTTCTAAAATGAATTGATTTTATTTTTATTCAAGATTTTATATTAAGGATGTTAGAGAGAAATACATTATTTTTCATTACAAACTTAAATCTAAAGATTAGACTTTAAGGTTTAGTTATCCGGTCTAATTTAGAGTAGTGCTCTTTTATTTGTTGGTACAATCGCCTGGTAGTTAGAGTGAAGCTCTATTTCAAAAGTTTTTATAAGAATTATTATGTGAAAATGTATTGACAACATGTTTTCAATAGTGGTTTTAAAACTTGAAAGTTAGTACTCGGATAACTAAATTCTTAGGTTTAATTTGGACACCTTGGATAAAGTTTAAACTGTCTAACCCCACCAAAGGTGGCATTTAAATGGTTCATTTTCAATCTCTTAGAAAAAGGAATTAATTTAATTAACCAAATTAGTTATCAACCCCACCCATAGGTGTTAATTGATTTGTTTAGTTAACAAAGAATATCTAACCCCACCAAAGGTGGTATTCATACAAAAAAGGGAGAATCAATAAATATCAATTCATATCTTTAATAACCTAAATAATACGAGCAAGCATAATTAACTTAGTTATTATATCCATAAATACTCCACTAATTTAAATGATAAAATTTGCATGAATATTTATTGAATCTGTATTTATATTTATTTATTTTTTTATTTATTGAATTTGTATCTATGTTTATTCTTTTTAGATTACATTTAATTAATCTGTATATATGTTTATTTTAATGTTATTAGATTAGGAACACAAAAACCAAAATATCGTGACAGGATGTTTAGGATTTAATTTCGTTTTTAAAAGTTTGAATAATAAATTAAGAACCACATACATTCCTTCCTTAGATCGACCTTGGGAGTATACTTATCATTTTCTATGAAATGATTCGTGCACTTGCGAGAGTTTTACAAATATTAAAACCAAAGTATTTGCGAGAATCGGCGATGCCGGTTTTCGCTCATCATTATGCATGACTACTACAAAAACAAAAAGACATATCTGGGGTTACCTAAACCAAGATCAAACAGAAAAGCCACAAAATTAACCACTCATCAAAATCCAAAATATGTACAATCTGTACATGGGTTGACTCTCTAAAATACATATATTGAGAAATATCTTCAGAAAAAAATAGAGAGATAAAGAATATATAGTATAATCTACATACTATAACCCACATTGCCTACAAAGTTGTGAGTAAAGGCTAATTACAAAAGAAGGATATAGGAAATAATTCCCTAAAAAGTCATTGCACTCTCTTCATTTGTAAAAGGCATATATCTTGAAATTCTTTCTTAATGAGTTTGATTTATGCATGAAAATAATTTTTATATATGATATCTTTATAATTTATACATTTGATTCCTTTCATGAGATCAATGTTAAAATAACACTTTGAGCCTTTATTCTTTATACATATGCGAACATATTAGTTCATTTCTATACATCAACTCTTTCGCATATAAATTAGTATGAGTGTTTGAACCAATAGGATTCAGTGTTTTGAGAGTATTGACTTGTGAGGAATAGAGTCGGCGAATTGATTCATGACACTGAAATTGGGTGAAATTAAATTGATACATTTTTGATATGAAATATGAAAATGATTTTCGACTAATTATTATAATAAATCATGATTGTTTAAAGAGATTAAGATAACTTATGCTTGAGATTTTAATTATGATCTTAAAGGAGATTAAATAGTATGAGACATTTTTGTGAGATGTTGTTAATTTGTGATTTTGTTGTAAATTTAATTTTTAAGTTGTTTGTTTTTCTTGTTTCTTTTGTTTTTACATTTACTTCAATGTTTGTGGGTATCATTCCTGAAACCCCTCACGAGACTCAAACTCGTCCACTAGGGCAACCTAGGGGTTTAAAGGCTTGTTGCATAGGCTAAATGCAACCGTGTCAATCCACGGAAGTGATTTAGGATAGTTTAATTTTTAGTTTTTATCGCTTCTCTTGCTACGGGACTACCAAGAAGTTGGTTGGGGGGTGTGATGAGTGCTCAAAAAGCACTAAAGTAACCATGATTTTATGCACATTAATTGATTAAAAATATATATATTTATATGTTTTATTATATATTTATATAAATTTGTCTTTTTCGAAACCACGCGTATTTTTATTGTTTTTTACGTATTTTAGCTCAAAAACGCAATTTAAAGATTCAAAGAAGAATACTTGAAGCAATACATCACAAATAAATTAATAAATAAGTGGGAAAAGGTCAACAAACATGGAAAAATTGGACAAAATGGGTCGAAAAGGTCAAAAGACGGAAAATCGCCATGTACCGCTTCACCGCCCGTCAAATGCTGCGGCCCGCGCATTGTCTCTCCATTCCTGCCGCAGCGGCGAGCACCGTTTCACGCTGGCCGAGCTGCGCGCAATGACCAAAGTGTACGCGCCCAACGAGTTTTCACCCCATTTTTCTCGTGCAGCAGACCCTGTGACGTCACGCCGACGTCATTGATGACATCACATGTCCACTACACGTTTTAATTTTTTAATATTTTTTTAACATTTTTTACTCATTTTTTCTCTCCATCCTCACCTATAAATACCCCCTTCCATTCACTTCAAAGCACACCTCAAAACCACACTTCTCTCTTTCTTTCTTTCTCTCATTTCTTAGTTTTTGAGTTTTTCTTAGTTTCTTTCTTAGTTTCTAAGCTTTTCTTAGTTTTTCTCTTAGTTTTTAGTTCAATTCTCTTAGGTTTAGAGTTCTTCTCTTTTTGAGAGGAACTTGTAATGTTTTTGTAATAATTTAGATTTTTGATTCAATAAATGGAAGTGCAAATTCCGCTTGGAGGTTTTCTAGCAACGGGAATAGCTTCGAAGTTACGTAAGGATTTTATTTTCTTTACTGAGTTATTTTTATGCTTTTATTCTTACATGTTATATTTAATTTGTCTACGTGATTAAATTTAAGCGTGCTAGCTGTTTATAATCATGATATAATAATAACGTTGTTATGCTTGCGAAATATTAAATAGGTGAAAATTTCTAAAAAGAATTGATTTTATTTTTATTCAAGATTTTATATTAAGGATGTTAGAGAGAAATATATTATTTTTCATTACAAACTTAAATCTGAAAATTAGATTTTAAGGTTTAGTTATCCGGTCTAATTTAGAGTAGTGCTCTTTTATTTGTTGGTACAATCGCCTTGCATTAGTTAGAGTGAAGCTCTATTTCAAAAGTTTTTATAAGAATTATTATGTGAAAATGTATTGACAATATGTTTTCAATAGTGGTTTTAAAACTTGAAAGTTAGTACTCGGATAACTAAATTCTTAGGTTTAATTTGGACACCTTGAATAAAGTTTAAACTGTCTATCCCACCAAAGGTGGCATTTAAATGGTTCATTTTCAATCTCTTAGAAAAAGGAATTAATTTAATTAACCAAATTAGTTATCAACCCCACCCATAGGTGTTAATTGATTTGTTTAGTTAACAAAAAATATCTAACCCCACCAAAGGTGGTATTCATACAAAAAAGAGAGAATCAATAAAATATCAATTTATATCTTTAATAACCTAGATAATATGAGCAAGCATAATTAATTTAGTTATTATATCCATAAATACTCCACTAATATAAATGATAAAATTTGCATGAATATTTATTGAATCTGTATTTATATTTATTTATTGAATTTGTATCTATGTTTATTTTTTATTATATTTAATTAATCTGTATATATGTTTATTTTATGTTATTAGATTAGGAACACAAAAACCAAACTATCGTGACAGGATGTTTAGGATTTAATTTCGTTTTTAAAAGTTTGAATAATAAATTAAAAACCACATACATTCCTTCCTTAGATCGACCTTGGGAGTATACTTATCATTTTCTACGAAATGATTCGTGCACTTGCGAGAGTTTTACAAATATTAAAACCAAAGTATTTGCGAGAATCGGCGATGCCGGTTTTCGTTCATCAATTGACAACATGTTTTCAGTAGTGGTTTTAAAACTTGAAAGTTAGTACTCGGATAACTAAATTCTTAGGTTTAATTTGGACACCTTGAATAAAGTTTAAACTGTCTAACCCCACCAAAGGTGGCATTTAAATGGTTCATTTTCAATCTATTAGAAAAAGGAATTAATTTAATTAACCAAATTAGTTATCAACCCCACCCATAGGTGTTAATTGATTTGTTTAGTTAACAAAGAATATCTAACCCCACCAAAGGTGGTATTCATACAAAAAAAGGAGAATCAATAAATATCAATTCATATCTTTAATAACCTAAATAATACGAGCAAGCATAATTAACTTAGTTATTATATCCATAAATACTCCACTATTTATAAAAGATAAAATTTGCATGAATGTTTATTGAATCTATGTTTAATTTTCTGTAAGTAGATTAAAAACACAAAAACCCCAAAATATCGTGAGAGGATGTTTAGGATTTAATTTCATTTTTAAAAGTTTGAATAATAAATTAAAAACCACATACATTCCTTCCTTAGATCGACCTTGGGAGTATACTTATCATTTTCTACGAAATGATTCGTGCACTTGCGAGAGTTTTATAAATATAAAACCAAAGTATTGGCAGGATCGGCGATGCTGGTTTTCGTTCATCAAAGTATTTGGCGATCACGATTCTGCTCATCAAGTTTGGCGATCCCAGTGGACGAGTTTGAGTCTCGTGAGGGTTTTCAGTAATGATACTCACAGACATTGAACTAAATGTAAAAATCAAAAGAAACAATAAAAACAATCAACTCAAAAACTAAAATTACAACAAAATCAAAATTTAATTTTTAAGAATAAGAGTAAACAACATATCACAAAAATGTGTCATACTTTTTAATATCCTTTAAGATCATAATTAAAATCTCAAGCATAAGTTATTTTAATCTCTTTAAACAATCATGATTTATTATAATAATTAGTTGAAAATCATTTTCATATTTCATGTCAAAAATGTATCAATTTAATTTCACCCAATTTCAGTGTCATGGATCAGAATTCACTTCGACTCTATTCCTCACAAGTCATTACTCTCGAAACACTGAATCCTATGGGTTCAAACACTCATACTAATTTATATGCGAAAGATTTGATGTATAGAAATGAACTAATATGTTCGCATATGTATAAAGAATAAAGGCTCAAAGTGTTATTTTAACATTGATCTCATGAAAGGAATCAAATGTATAAATTATAAAGATATCATATATAAAAATTATTTTCATGCATAAATCAAAATCATTAAGAAATAATTTCAAGATATATGCCTTTTACAAATGAAGAGAGTGCAATGACTTTTTAGGGAATTATTTCCTATATCTTTCTTTTGTAATTAACTTTTACTCACAACTTTGTAGGCAATGTGGGTTATAGTATGTAGATTATACTATATATTCTTTATCTCTCTATTTTTTTCTGAAGATATTTCTCAATATATGTATTTTAGAGAGTCAACCCATGTACAGATTGTACATTTTTTTTGGATTTTGGTGAGTGGTTAATTTTGTGGCTTTTCTGTTTGATCTTGGTTTAGGTAACCCCATATATGTCTTTTTTTTTGTAGCAGTCATGCATGAACGAGATATAAGCATATACTATCAATTTCTACTCAAATCATTTAATCTAAGCAAAAATAATAAAAAATATATGATACTCTATTAAGATGAGAAAAAAATTCATACATTCAATGCAAATACCTATAGAGATCATCTAAAAATTTGAAGAAATAAGAAATGTGTTTGGAGTAGAAAAAGTATATATTTCACTCTTAATAAAGGAAATTAGGCTCAAATTATATCTCACAAAGGTAGTCTCCACTAAAAAAATTCATAAACACCGATTTTGGGTTTAATATAATTTCTACATCTTATCAAGAAATACTAGTTATGACAAAAACTAACTAATTATCAAAAAATAATTACAAAATATTTCATGATATGTTTTCAAAAATTAATCTAACAGTACAAAAGACTTAACTATTTACTTAAATTTGATTTAAAGAAATGATAAATTTTTGTGAAAAAGTTTTTTTTTATTCCAAAAATTACTAAATCACACAAAATAGAAATAAAACCAAACACACAAAAAATGAAAAAGTATATTCTTAGGTTTAATTTGGACACCTTGAATAAAGTTTAAACTGTCTAACCCCACCAAAGGTGGCATTTAAATGGTTCATTTTCAATCTCTTAGAAAAAGGAATTAATTTAATTAACCAAATTAGTTATCAACCCCACCCATAGGTGTTAATTGATTTGTTTAGTTAACAAAGAATATCTAACCCCACCAAAGGTGGTATTCATACAAAAAAGGGAGAATCAATAAATATCAATTCATATCTTTAATAACCTAAATAATACGAGCAAGCATAATTAACTTAGTTATTATATCCATAAATACTCCACTATTTATAAAAGATAAAATTTGCATGAATGTTTATTGAATCTATGTTTAATTTTCTGTAAGTAGATTAAAAACACAAAAACCCCAAAATATCGTGACAGGATGTTTAGGATATAATTTCGTTTTTAAAAGTTTGAATAATAAATTAAAAACCACATACATTCCTTCCTTAGATTGACCTTGGGAGTATACTTATCATTTTCTACGAAATGATTCGTGCACTTGCGAGAGTTTTATAAATATAAAACCAAAGTATTGGCAGGATCGGCGATGCCGGTTTTCGTTCATCAAGTTTTCGTTCATCAAAGTATTTGGCGATCACGATTCTGCTCATCAACTGCACAAAAAAATTAAATTTCCTTAATTGCATTTTGACCCTCAAATTTAATTCAAATTAACTTCTAATCTTTTGATATTTACAATTTCACCCACTTTTAATTCAAATTATATTTTTAGCTTTTATTAATTGCAATTAAGTCCTTTTTTTATTCAAATTCATTAATTTTCTTAAAAATATATTTATTAAAAACCTAATAGTAAATATTAATTTAATTAATTAAAATTAATAAAAATGTCAAGAACATAGCAATTATAATTAATAAAATAGACGAAAATATCTGTATAAAATACATTTATCACATCCCTAAACTTAAGCTTTTGCTAGTTCTCGAGCAAAAGGAAAGAAATAAAACAAGGATATATGCATTTAAAATGGCGATTTTCAAAATATTTCTTTTTGGTCATTTCAAATAACACAACTCAAAGAAATAAAAGAATTTTATCTAAGCATTGAAATCAATTTAAAAGCATGTTACATTTTCACAATTAATTTTAGTGTGTGTGTGAAGTCTTTTCATATTTCATCACATGAAATCCGGATGAGTTTATGCAAATATGGACACAATGAATTTTTAATAAAATCACAAATCTCATAAGTTCGTTTTTTATTTCTCTCTCCACTAATGTAGACAAACACAAAACAAAAAATCAATAGGACTTTATTAAGCTTGTAATGTATGGCTTAGGTAAAGGTAGGTTAAAGGAAAATATTTGGCTCAAATTATTTCTAAACACATCATTTTAGGATTGAAACAAGATACCTTCTAACATCACAATGAATACTTCCCAATTTGGGATTTAACATCACATACAATAATCATTTTTTTCTTTTTTTTTTCAAAATCTATTTTTTTTTCAATATTCTCTTTTTTCCGATATATCTTTAAATATTTACTAACAATTGTCACATGTTAGTGAGATAAGAAAAATCGATATATATATATATATATTTACTAGGCTTTTGAAAGGAGATAAAAATATATATATAAACTTTGAAACTCAAAAGGGGTATACTATGGCAAAAGCATGTGAAGGTAGATTGAAAGGCTCAAACAATCCAAAGATGACCTAAATCATTTTCTTAGTTAAGTGTTATCTAGAATTTCGCCTAAAGAGAAAATTAAAAAAATTCTTAGAACTGTGACACCACAAATATCAATTGAATTGCATACTCACATAAACCTTTTCTAAATTACCATAGCAACTCAAAAATCAAGACTAGTGCTCATAAATATTTATTCTTGTAAAAATGAAACATACGTAAAAATTATTCATAGCTTAGACAATATTCAAATTTTTCAAGGAGTTATGCATTATTTAAATTGAAGAAATAAAAATAAATCACCATTAAAAGAAAAATATCTTCAATCAATCAAACAAATAAAGCTTCACAAACAACAATACTAAAAAAATATTTCAATTAAGTTCAATTTCTCAACCACCCCTTAACTTAATATGCATATTATCCTCAATGTGTGAAATTAAAGAACATATGAGATGAGTTTAAAGAAACTTCCTGGTTTGGTTTGTAAGTTTAACATCCAAAAATAGCTTTAATTCCTCCAACTTGCACCTACGAAAAGCAATATAACAAAATGAAGAAATATGCAGCTAATACATGTTCTAAATAGATAAAAATAAATAAATAAAAACTAAAACACATGGGTTGCCTACCAAGAAACGCTTGATTTAGAGTCATCATCTTGACTTCCTGTTTCTTTGCTTAAGGTTGGGTCATATAACAAAATGGTTGGCTTTTAATGATCAATGTCACCTCTCCAACAAGGTTTGAGTTTTTGCCCATTCACTTGGAGATTCCTTTGTGATTTTCCATCTTTAATTTTAATAGTACAGTATGGATGCATTTGGGAAATAGGGAAAGGACCTGACCACCTTGATTTTAGTTTACCTAGGAAGAATTGCAACCAAGACTTGAAGAGCAAAACTTTTTGTCCTTGTTCAGAATGTCGATGCAAGAGCTTATTGTCATGCCATCTATTTGTCTTCGCTTTATAGAGCTTAACATTTTTATCTACTTGTAGATGGAACTGGTTGATTGAATTGATTGCAGACAATGCTTTTCGTAATTGATTCTTAAGTCATTATTCAGATTCATAGGAGAAACTGTAGAAGAATCAGTAGTAGAGTTTTTTGTAAACCTGCTATCAACTAACTCATTTACTCTATAACAAGCATCAGAATCACCTGGAAAGTTCATAGCTTTAAACACTTTGAAAGTTACCTTTTGGTCTTGAACTCTCATGGTGAGTTCCCCTTTTTGAACATCAATCAAAGTCCTACCTGCTGCTAAAAATGGTCTCCCTAGAATAATAGGAATCTCTTTGTCTTCCTCCATATCAAGAATTATGAAATCTGCAGGAAAGATAAACTTGTCTACCTTTACAAGTATATCCTTTATAATTCCTCTTGGGTGTTTCAAAGACCTATCTGCAAGTTGAAGAGTTACAGTGGTCGGTTGTGCTTCTCCTAATCCAAGTCTCTGATAAATGGAAAGTGGCATCAAATTAATGCTGGCACCGAGATTGCACAAAGCTCTACCAAAGAATTTCTCACCAATAGTACAAGGAATGGTGAAACTTCCTGGATCTTTAAGCTTAGGTGGTAGCTTCTTCTGAAGGATGGCGCTACACTCCTCTGTGAGAGCAACTATCTCAAAATCACCTAACCTTCTCTTTTTAGACAAGATGTCCTTTATAAATTTCACATAGCTAGCCATTTGCTCCATGGCATCAACAAAAGGAATGTTAATATGAAGCTTTTTAAAAACTTCAAGAAACTTGGAGAATTGCTTATCAAGCTTTTGCTTATGGAAGCATTGATGAAACAAAATTGGTGGAGTGTAAGGCTTGAGACTTTCTAAAATTGGTTTCATCATAGGTTTTGTTGTTGCTTCATTCTCTTCAACTCTTTCTTCTCCATAATCTTGTTTTTATAGGCCAATAGCTTTAACACTAGGGGTTGGCATAGAAATGGGCTTATGTATTTCTTTTAACTCTTTTCCACTTCTGAGTGTAATTTCCTTACAATGCTCTTTTCCTCCCCTATTAGGATTAGTTTTAGTATCACTCGGCAAAGCTCCTTGAGGGCGATGTTGATAGCAGTAGCAAGTTTCCCCAATTGAACTTCAAGATTTCTGATGGAAACTGCTTGATTCTGAAGAATAGTCTCATTATTGGCCATGTATCGAGCAAACATATCTTCCAATGATGGCTTTTTTATTGTGGTGGAGCTTGGTTATGAAAAGCCTGAGGATATGTGGGCTTCCTAGAAGATGATGGTCCCTCATTGTTACTCCAAGATAAATTAGGATGATTCTTCCACCCTGGATTGTAAGTGTTAGCATAAGGGTTGTTTTGATTCCTATTGTAGTTGGAAACAAAACTGATAGATTCAGAGCTATAAGGACATCTCTCACTAGCATGGTTTCCATTGCAATTTTCACATACAACAAAAGGACTCCGAATAGAATGGATTTGATTTGCATGTTGAATGTGAAACTTGTACATTCTTAGCACTTTTGTTATCCCCATAGGATGCACTTTAGTGACATTGGGGCCATGCTTTATTGACTTTTTTGTAACCTTAGGAGATCATACATGTTTCTTTTTATGATTTTAGGAGATCACACTAGAAATTGATGGTGCATGGCACACACTTTTAGTTGATGTGGGGCATGCAACTTTTGCATCATGATAATACTTAAACATTTTTCAATAAATATTTTGAAATTGCAAGATAGATTTGAAGTGAGTAGGACCCAACTATTTTGGATGAGGTTGGTGCTAGCACCTAGCGTAGGACCAAGAGAAACACATAATAGCACTTGGTAGGATGGTACATATTGGATGCGAGATTGATCATAGGTGATGCAATATGGACCTCTTACCAACGCACAATCACTAGTGGCTGGGCAGTGATGAACATTATTCTGACCTATTAATTGCTATTTTTTAAGCATTTGTTTTATGTTTTATTTTATTATTATATTATTCTGAAGGGGTATTTTCATGTTTTGTAGATTAAAGTACTTTTAGAATAATATTGGTAAAACATGAGTAAAAAGAATGAAAGCAAGGTGATTAATGGCAAGTCACACAAGTTGGAATGAACTAGTACATCAAAAACAATAAATTCTATACACATAGGGGCCATACATATTTCATTGCATGGTGAGGTACTATTATGTTCCAACTAGTGATTTTGGGATATCTATGCATGTCATGGCCCAACATTTATCATGTCATAGCACAAGCCTATCAAGTTGCAACTAGTCATTCAAAATTCAAGGTGCATCACGATGCAGTTTAAAGCATGCAATTGCCTAAAGATTAAACATTTCCAACAAACCAAATACACTTTTTGAATATTTTTGGCCCCTAAATTAAACCAATAAATACACCCTCAACCTTCCATAAAATATATCAATCCATATATCCAGACACTAGCTCCCATAGTAGTTCTACACCATCCATAATATAGATACAAAGAGAAAACCTTTCAATTGTGAAGTAGATCTAAGGATTCATAATAGATAGTGAAAACCAATTCAAAGACTTGGAATCACAAATCAAGAAGGGGTATTTTTGATTATATATCTTAATTTTCTCTTTATAAATTGATATCTTTTGTAGTTAAATTAATTGAGGTTAATTTAATTATGATTGACTAAATTTTGTAATATGTGACTTTAGTATTTGTTTCGAATGATTGGAAGAACAGTTTTATGGTTTAAATAAAGAAAATTTTTTGGATTTATTTTTTGTTCATGTTTTTTATATCTTTAATTATAAATTAATAACAAACCAAGTCATGATTTATAATTAAAGAAAACATCTTAGAGCTAAGCATTAGCACATCATCTATGCATTAGACACAATTTTAAACCTGAACCAGAAAATTATTGATTGATTGAGATTAAGTTAAATGGTTTAAATTATCTCTAATTATAAATTAATTATGAACCAAATCTTGATTTATAATTAAAGAATATATTTACCTAATATTTATCAATTAATTAATTTCAAGCCTAATTCAGAAAGTTATTAATTAATCGAGAATCATCGTTTATATATTTTATTAGTTTTGCAAATAAATTAATCACAAGCCTGACCTAGGAAGTTATTGATTAATTAAGAATTGTGAGGACTTACTATGACCATTATGGGTTTGCTTATTGAAAGAGAAAAAAATTAGTAAATCTAACTTTTTTTTAAAATTATTTAATTCATTCTTTTCCAAAAGGTTTATACTCACTACTTTAGTATATTCGTTCATCATCCTTATTATGTTTGGCTATAATTAAGTTTATTTGTGGTATTTTAGTTAGTTAATTAATTTACAATTTATAGTCTTTTTCATTCGACCGACACTTGATAGAATGTTTAGAATTGTTTTTCTTAACTAATTTATAAAATAATTGAACTTTTTTTAAAAACAGAAATCAATTCCTTAGATACCAACCTTGTGGTAACTTATCATGCTAGTGATTCATGCACTTGAGAACAATTAAAATTTGTATATCTAGTTTTGGTGCCATTGTTGGGGAATTGACATTTTAAATTATTTATTTTATTTTTACTTCTTTTGTTATTTATTTGTTTTATTTGTGGTATACTTTTTGATGCTTTGATTTCTTTATTTTTTTGTTAGTATATGCAAAGTAGAAAATCCCATAGGAATCAACTCACACTATTCATAGACAATATTAACAAATCAAAAGAGAACTTAAGTAGGCTAGATACTAAAATCCAAGATCCACTACCAAGGGGATAGCAATGGAAGAGTATGCAAGGCCAATCATTGACACTACTACTTCCTCTATATAGTTGGGGATATAGTTAGAAATTATGAATTGAAAAATATTCTTTATTCCATTTTTCTCTCATTCAATGGAATTCCTAATGAAAATCTTTTTACTTTCATTAGGGATTTCTATTCAACTGTATGGACATTTTCTTTGCAAGGGCTAAATGATGACCAACTCAAAATGAGGTGTTTGCCATACATGCTTAACGATAGGGTAAAGGCTTGGCTTATGACTCTTCCACTAGGTTTATAGATAACTTGGGAGGGAGTCTATTACAATTTTGTGGGAAAATTATATTCCCATTAGAAGACTTTCAATTTGAGAACCAAAATTCAACATTTTCTAAAAAGAAGTAAAACCATTTCTAAGATAAGTACAAGTTATTTCCTACTCAATGCCCATGCTATCATTTCATACTATAGATGTCAAACTAATTGACATAACAATGTCAATTCATAGTTGACAGCTTTAGTGACTTATGAGTGATATGCTTGGAAACAAGCAAGCATACATGATCAAATTGTACAAGTGAAAAATAAATTAAGAATAAAGATTATCAAACTCACAATGATTGCTACAATAAATGCAACTATTTATTAGTTTGTTAGTAAAACAGTAAAGGAGGTTTTGAAAATTGTTTTTAACTAAATATAATACATAAATCAATAAATAAAATAAAAGAGTACACACTTTAAGAGAAATGTGTAGTTATGGGACTATTCTCACCCTAGCCTATAATCTAACCAATTATGTCATTATCAGAACTATCTTTGAATTCTTAACTCTATCTTAGGAAATCTATCAACTAAGAAAAGACTTCATAAGGCAACTTTTCTTAACATTTAATTGATTAAAGGTTTACTTATTAATGAACTTAGTGGTATAGTTACTAGATTTAGTTCATTCATTGTATTAAGTTCTAAAAAGAAGATGACTAAACTAGGCAAGATTACAACCATTGGTAACCTTTAATGAATGTATCAACCCTACCTGTCACACCTATCACGTAGCAATAAGATACCACTTTGAATAAGAATATTAGTGATTACATACTAACATCTTATATTAGCATTAAATATATTCATGCAATAAACTAATTGATCACTCTCATTTATGCAGTTATTGCATTTAAACATAGAACTTAGCACATCAAAATCAAGAATTGAATCTAAAAATTCATCATAACATTCTATTACATAGTATAGAGCTTGAAAATTTCCCATAATCACATAAATAAATTAGCTACTCATGGATTTTGAAAGAATGATTATTAAAATAATGGAAAAATAAGAAATACTCCTTAATTGTCACTTTAAATTCTCTTTTATCTCTAGCCTTCAATTTCTCTATAGACCTGAGTGTATTTTTTGTAAAATGTGTATCTAAAATCTATGGTTACTTTAACTATAGCTACGTATTAATAATAAGAGAGTCATAATGTAGTTAGGACAATGGTTGTATAGGTTTAAAATAATTAAAATGTTAGTACATCAAATCTGGAAAAGTATGGATAAATATGTGCAAAAAATTGGTGTTTGAATGAAAATATGAGTGCGCTAGCCAAGGTGCTCTTCAACTCATGCCCTGGCACATGCTTGTTCTCAGTTGTTTGAAATTCCATCCAAGAGTGCTACACCGTATTGCACTTATAATCATGCCACGACATGCCCTTAATTTTCTCAATTCAACGTTTTAATCCCTCTTGATGTATATTGTACAAATGTTTTCATTTAGGTTTTCCATTGTATCATAATTATACCCCTGATTATGAAAATGTATTTAAACCTTTGTCATTTTCATCTTTTGATGTCCAAAAGTACCTAAAATACATCAAAACATACTCCATGATTCTGAAAACACAATTTTTTAAATACATAAGTTAAAATGTAATATTAAAACTTAATTATCCTAATTAAGTCTAATAAATCATAAGATATGTATATCTTTTAGACACATATTACAACCCCTAACTAGCTTCTAGCTAGTCCCTAGCACGTTAAGCAATCCAAAGAGGTTCTCAAAAAGAAAATAAACAATTCTCCACTCAACTAACCTAAATGAAATCTATAGATTGACATAATTGTATTTAACCTATGCAACAGGTCTTTAAACCCCTAGGGTGCCCTAGTGGATAAGTTATAATCTCATGAGGATTTTCAGTGATGATACCCACAAACATCACAACTAAACTAAATTAAAATAATTGAATAAAAATATATAAAAATAAATAAAGACACTGACTATCAAATCCATTATAGTTTTGTCTCAAAGATTACCCATAACATCCAATACATAGATTTCTCACTCTTTATCAAATATTAATTTTACTTTCATCATCAACTCATAGACATCCATCTAACCACAAACATATAATCTTCATATCAGATAATCTTGTGCATGACATTGATAGAATAAAATTTTTGGTCTCCATATTATGCAAATATAATATGTGTAAGCATTGTAATCACAAAGTCCTTAGGCTTACCTTACAATTCATACTCTACTAATGTAGAATGGTCACACTACTTTAGATCAATATGTCTTTATCAAGGCTATGTTAGGCCAAGGTGTGTGGTTATGAAAAGGTGAATCACAAAAATAAGAGAAATTAATTAAATTCAAATACCACCATTTTAAGTTCTAAAATAGCTATTTATGTTACCTAACTCATCTAGCCATTATTTAACTTCATATCTATAGTTAAATATACTATGAGTAAAATTTTACATTGCATCAAATAACACTAAACTCTTTTTTCATTTTTGCTATTTCTTTTTATTCTTCTCTTCTTCTCAATTTTTCTTCTTTTATAATTGAAGAGATACAAAATTACAGTACTAACGTTTCATTATTTTTATATTTAAAATTGATTTTCTATAACCCCATCCAATCATTTTCAATGTTTTTTGGGCTGTAGTCAATTTGACTAAAATTTTCACCTTTTTTTTCAAAAAGAATTCATATTAAACATATGTCTATTTTAATCATTATAAAAATTACCATGGTGTTGTCCTATGTAATTCAAGATCATCAGATTTTTCTCCTGATGTTATAATTTGAACAAAGTGTTATGTCCATTCTTCTTGTAAATCATCAAAAATATGCATATCATAGCCCCACTTGTTTCAACCAAAGAACTATATGTAATTAAATTCAAAATAAGAATGTAATATCATGAATTCACAAAACATAACTTATATATGTTAAAATATTAGTAAAAGAGATTACCACATCGACACCAGAGCGATATATTAATAACCTTATCCCTTCAAAATCATATTAGCACTATATTAATCTTTTGTCTATAAATATAAAGCTATCTGGAATCAAGCTAATATTTTTAAAGCTATAATAAGCTTTAAATATGAAGTCAAGTGTAACTCCAATTTGTTACTGGGTTGGTTGAGTTTTGGTGCCCATAAACTTATGGAACAATTATTTTTTCTCAACCAACCCAAGTAACAAATCGGAGTTACACTTGACTTCATATTTTGAGCTCATTATAGCATTAAAAATACTAGCTTGATTCCAGATAGCTTCATATTTATAGATTAAAGATTAATATAGTGCTAATATGATTTTAAAGGGATAAGGTTATTATTATACCACTTCGGTGTCAATGTGATAATCAATTTTACTAATCTTTTAACATATATAAGTTCTTTTTTGTGAATTCGTGATATTACAGCGGAATGATGATTCTTGGTGGTTTTCATATACTTGGCTGGCCAATGACTACCATGATGTTATCATACAAGGGAACTAGGTAAGAGGGATGAGATAAAGTTTGGGCAAAAAATGGATCCATATAACAATTCATTCCCGTATATATATGAGCAAATAAACATCCATCAAACAAGCTGCCCAGACTTAAGACATAGGAATATAGAAATTAAAGCTTTATAAAAATTAGCATGATGTTGTCATATGCTATTCAAGATCATCAGAATCTTCTCCTCATTCTTCTTGTGATGATATAATTTGAACCATATGTTCTGCCTATTCCTCTCGTAAATCATCAAAAATTTGCGGGCTATATCCCGACTTGTTCCAACCAAAGAACTACATGTATTTAAATTCAAAATAAGAATATAATTTCATGAATTCACAAAAAATAACTCATATATGTTAAAAAGGTATATTGGTAAAAGAGATTACCACATCTTTAATTGGAATTTTGATATTTGTGATGATTTCACTCATAAACTTCATGACATAGTAACCAGACATGACTCCATCATTTTGTTGTGGAATCTACAAAAAACAAGTGTACATTATTTTACATATTCGAACATCTTTAATATTCAATAGTAAAATTAATAATCATGCTCTCAATATTACACTGATCCTATTGGTTTAACTACTCAATTAAAGTTATATGTTAATAGAGTTTATGTAAAGAAATAAACTAGTAGGTTTACATATGTTTAAAGAAAAAAAGGCTCAAAGTCATGCATAACATCGATCTCCTGAAAAGAATTAAATGAAAGGATTTATAAAGAAATCATATATGTATATATGTATGTATATATATATATATATAAATCATTTTGGTAGATTGACACGGTTATATTTAAGGTATATAAAAAGCCTTTAAACCCTTAGATTATCCGAGTAGATGAGTTTATGATGATACCTACAAACATCAAAATAAATGCAAAATAATTTAAAAGAAATAAGAAAAATAAACAAATAACACACAAAACAAAATAAGTAAAAATTAAACTCAAAAATAAAAAAATAGCAAAACTTCTTATGCTTTTAATATCATTTAAGTTCATAATTAAAATCCAAAAGCATATGTTAAAACTAAATTCCAAAAGAATCATAGTTTATTATAAAAATTAGTTGAAAATCACAAATTCATATTACACATAAAAAATACATGAATATTGATTTACCAAATTTGAGTATTTGGAATCTGAACTCACTATGACTCTAATCCTCACAAGTCATGCTCTCAATATTACGCTGATCCTATTGGTTTAATTACTCAACCAAAGTTATATGCAAATAGAGTTTTTGTAAAGAAATAAACTAGTAGGTTTGCATATGTTTAAAGAAAAAAAGGCTTAAATTAATGCATAGCATCGATGTCATGAAAATAATTAAATGAAAGGATTTAAGAAATCATACTTAGAGAGTGAATCCATGTATACATATTTTGTATGATTTGGTGAGTGGCTAACTTAGCTCCTTTTTTATTGGTTTTAGGAAACCCCATATATATATCTTTTTTAAAATTCATGCATAAATGAAGAAGTCATACACTTTAAATTTATATTTAATTCATTCAATTTAAGCAATAAAAAAGAGTATATAACACTTTATCAGATGAAAAAATCCTAACATTCAATCCAAAACTTATAGAGATCATCTAACAATTTAAGTAATCAAGAAGAATGTTTCAAGGAGTATAATATTATCTCTCAAAAAGTGAATGATAAAGGCCCAAGATATACTATGACATTCTCTAATATGAGATTCCTAAATACCAATTTCAGATTTATCATGAAACACAAACTATGACAAACTAATAATCATATTACTCCACTATATGTTCAAGAAATTAAATCAATAGTACAAAGACTCAATCATTTGCTTAAAATCAATTAGAAAGATGATAGTTTTGTAAGAAAAATTTAAAAATGAACCTAAAATCCGTAAATGAACAAATAAAATAAAAATGAAAACAAATAAAAGTAAGTGAAAATGTAAACATATGTTTAATAAAAAAAATTAAATATTGCAAAAATTTAAGTAATGTAACTTTTTTCACTCCCAACCTAGAATTTATATTGGTTTCAATGTAACAAATACAAATTAAAAACAAAGAATAAATAAGAGAAATTTTCCCATTTATTGAACATGATTAAGTGTGCACTACTACAAAGTGGTCATTTAAGTCGAGATTTAAAGTCATTTTTTGGTGAAAAATGACTTATAATGAATTTAAAGTCGGTTCGCTGAAAAATAACTTAAAACACGTAGATTATAGAGTCGGTTGACATATAAAACCAATGCTACATGTAGGACGTAGTGTCAATTCTATGTGCCAACCGACGCTACACGCGGATAGCGTCGGTTGACACATATATATAACCGACACTACTTCCTATGTGTAGCGTTGGTCCTACATGTCAACTAATGCTATCCACGTGTGTAGCATCGGTTGACATAAAACCGATGCTACGTTCTACGTGTTACGTGTAGGGTCGGTTCTACACCTCAACCGACGCTACACACGTGGATATTTCATTTTCTCTTCTTTCTTCCCCGTATATAAACTATTCCAAGCGTTGCATAACTCTCAAAAAACCCAAACCTCCTCTACTCCTCTTCCCTCTTTCTCATTTTACATCCACCTATGACCACCAATTCCAGCGCCGTTTAGTGGGTTTTCTTCCTCTCCAACTTATCTTCTAGATCCCCTATTTTGTTTGAGCAAAATACTCAAAAAATATATACCCATTTTCTCACTTACAAAACACCATTTTTTCTTCATTTCCTTCATTTTGTCATTTCATTTACTCTTGTAAGTATTTTTATTAATCCTATGCACTTATTATTCATATTTATTTATTTTATATACTATGTGTTATTATTTATGCGTATAAATTTTTGTATTATATATGTAGGTTTTGTATTATATGTATGTTATTATTTTTACTATGTAGGTTTTTTATAAATTTTTCGTAATGAAATAAATTTATATATTAATGATTGTGATTTAAGGTTTATTTTTTTTATTTTTGTTGATATGAAATGGAAAATACATAATTTAACAATATAATGCTTATTAAAAATTTAGGTTTGAAGTAGTGTAATTATTTAAAAAACTATTAATCATCACAAAATTGTTATATAAATTTTGTTTTATTGATCTTAAATTTGAAATCAACTCAAATGATGTGGCATATTATTATTAGTAATTACAATCAATCTCATATAATTATATTTATGTGTATATATTTGTTATGTTTGGTTTTTATGTATTTATTTTTATATGATGTTTTGATAGATATTCTAATAATTAGGGAATTCATATATAATAATATTTGAAATATATTGGTTGGATACATATTTAATATGGTTAATGTCATTAATTGAAAATGGACAAATCTTGGAGGTCAAAGTGTAGAATTGAGGACGACAACATTTATGGAGTTAAAAGTTTATTGGAATTTTCTTGTAGAAATAGTAATAATGAAATTAGTATGATTCGATGCCCTTGTGTTAAATGTAAAAATGAGCGATTTCATGATGATGACGAGGTTAAGTATCACCTTATCCGTAGTGGTATTCTTTTGAGTTATAAATGTTGGTATTATCATGGAGAAAATATTGATAATACTCATGGGGAATAGATAAATAAGAATGTGAGTGGATTATATACATTTTATCATAATGTACAGATAGAAAATATCTTTCATGGTGTTGAAGATGAACTACATGAGGATGATCCCGAAACCTTTAAAAAACTTCTAGAAGATGTCGAAAAACCGTTGTATCCAGAATGCAAGAAATACACTAAAATGTCGGGATTTGTTCATTTGTACAATGTGAAGGCAAAAAATGGTTTTTCTAACAAGGGATTCATAGAATTACTAAATGTACTAATTGATATGTTTCCTGAGGGTATTGAATTGTCATCTTTAATGTATGAAGTGAAGAAATCTCTTAGTCGATTTGGCATGGAATATCATAAGATTCATGCTTGTCCAAATGATTGCATTCTTTATAGAAAAGAATATGAGACATTAGATGATTGTTCGATGTGTAAATAATCTAGATGGAAGCATGCTACAAATGAGACAACACCTAAGAAAGGCATGCATGTAAAGGTTCTTTGGTACTTTCCTTTGATTCCTTGCTTTCAAAGGTTTTTCAAAAGTAAAGAGACATCAAATATGTTGACTTGGCATTTAGGTAATCGATCTGATGATGGGGTGCTATGTCATCCTTGTGATTCTTGATAACTGTATTTTATATAGTTATTTTCATCAATTTTAGTAATGATAATTGCTATGTTCTTTTAATATTTAGTTAATTTTTGTTAAATAAATTAATATTTTCCTTTTATGTGCTAAAAATACATTTTTAATAAAATTAAATAATTTGTATCGAAAATGTACTTAATTTCATATTTCTGTCCACAAATATAATTTATGATAATATAGTTTCTTAATTACAATTTATAAAAATCGAAAATGTAATTTAAATTAAATTTGGGCTTAATTATAATTATTAAAAGTTTAAAAATTTAATTTAAAATTAGCAAAGGGCTTAACTGTAATTTAAGAAAGTGCAAAATGTAATTTGGATTAAATTTGTGGGTCAAAATACAATTAATGGAAGTTTAATTTTCGCGCTGGAGAGATGAACTCCACGCGCAAGATCACACTCGCCCAATGTGGACCGTCCGATCAAAGAATCAATGGCTCAGATTCGCGCGTGTTCATCAAGCCCGACCAAGGAGAGTGGGTACAGATCTTCGTTCGCGCGGCTCGGCGTGCCAGTGGGGCCCACCTGCCGCGCAGGTCGGCATTAGAGTGGGACCCACATGTCGGCTGCGCAAATTTCCCCGAGGCGTATCGCTAACCGTTGGATCTCTTGAACGGTCCAGATTGAAGCGCGTGGAACCAAGTTGTCGCGCACTGAACCGTTCGTGTAAAAATCGTGTGTGACGCCGGTTGTGGAAGCAACGTGCATCCTCAGTTTTTACAGAATAAGAATCTGCCACGTGTCCCACTAATATTTAAGCAAATCATGTTCCGACACGTGGCTATATACAATGAATGCGAATGCACAGGATCAAGTCCTCGTTCTAGCTGTTGCCTCACTTTCTCGGCACCCCAATTCCGTGCGACAAGTTTTGCGTGCGCCCGTTCCTCTCAACGAATGAGATGCGGCCACGTGTCCCACTATTTGTTTCAGCGAATCAGACGCTGGCACGTGGCATGCATAAAGAATTAAAAAAATGCAGAATCGGCGCCCCTGTCTCACGCGTGAATTAATTAACATTTTTAGATACGAAAATTGATACGCGTGATTTTTATTTTCGATACAAATTTTAACGTGTTTATAATATTTTAATATTTTTGATGTATTTTTTTAGCTATAAATAGGTGATATTAAGATAGAGTTGGGAGTTTTTTTTAGTTTAGAATTTTTGTGTTGTTCGGTTTTGGACTACAGAACACGCAGAAGCCATTTTTTGGCTTTTGTTGTGTTCTGCGTGTGCCAAATATTTCGTTTCGTGATGTTTTAATTTTCCTTCTTGTTCTTCTAATTTTTCTGAATCTTTTGTAATTTTAATTTTTAATTAATGAAGTAATTTAATTTTTCTAGGGTTGCATTTGATCTAAATTTATGAAGCTTGGATTTTAACTATTTTTGAAAGATTTATAAGACGTTCGATTTGTTCGTTCTATTTTGTGCTTAATGCTTTTTGATTATTTACGAATTTTATCCAGACAATTTGTGGCACAAAAATAAACTTGAGAAAGGCATTTTATGTATATTGCTGGTAAATAGAATGACATGTATGATGAAGGATAGGAATATACCCTAATTGTATGTGTGACCATTTGAGAACTTAGAACTTAATGAATCTTATTAAATTTAATTCTCATAGAGATATAGTGAATTAATTTAACGAGGTGTGTTTATACGGAGCTCGGAAGAGATGTATGAATAAAAAAGAAGTTTTCGGTTGACAAATTAAATGTACTAAAAAATATAAATCAAAAGAAAATAACATGATTTGAGTGGAATAATTTGGTGAAAAATTGCAATCCTAGAGTTCTCTTATTTTCTTTTACCTTTTTCCATATCAACGATTGTTTTGGATAAAATCAGAGAGATACAATTTTAGTACTCAACAAACTATAGTAACAAATCTCCGTGGGAACGATCTTTACTTACAAATCTTTATTACTTGTGATTGTGTATGCTTGCACGATTTTTGTGTGTTGCAAAACAAACAACAATTCTCCAAATTGCGAAGTAGTAGATAATTTATCCCTTCAATTTGCATTTGATTCGCGCAATCTTCGTCTTTCTATTGCTGCTAATGGAATTAATCCACACAGTTCCCTTAGTAGTAGATATAGTTTTTTGCCAGTAATTATGGTAACATACAACCTTCCTCCCTGGTTGTGTATGAAAAGAAAACTCATGATGTTAAGATTATTGATCTCAAGACCAAAACAACCCGGTGTTGATACTGATGTATATTTGTAGCCTCTGATAGATGATTTAAAGACGTTATGAAATGATGGTGTAAATGTCTATGATGCACATAAAGAAGAACACTTTAACTTGAGGGGGGTCCTTTTATTTACAATTAATGATTTTCCTGCCTATGGGAACTTATTAGGACATGCAACAAAAGGTTATATGGGATGCCCTATATGTAGTGATGGAACTTCTGCAACTTATCTTGTTCAAGGAGTAAAGATGTGTTATAGAAGACATCGGAGATTTTTTCCATGTGGACACAAGTTTAGATAGGAAAAGAAACCATTCGATGGTGAAAAAGATCATGATCCCTAATGGAGGGAAATGAAATAGGTCAACTAATAAAAGGGGTGAAAATGAAAATGTTACTAAATTAGTAGATTATGGTTGTTGGAATAAAAAATCAATATTTTAGGAATTACCTTATTCAAAAGACCTACACATTCGTCACATTTTAGATGTCATGCACATTGAGAAAAATATATGTGAGAGCTTGATTGGTACATTACTTAATATACCTAAAAAAAAGGATGGAATTAAAACAATACTAGATTTAAAGAAACTAGGCATATGACTTGAATTAGCACCAAGGGTGGAAAATGATAAGAATCGAACATACTTGCCACCAGCATCATATACAATGTCAACAAAAAAGAAGGATGTGTTTTGTAAATTTTTGATAGGTGTGAAAGTTCCTGATGATTACTCATCCAACTTAAGAAATTTTATGTCTTTCACCGATAAGGAACTTTATGGATTGAAATCATATAATTGTCATATCTTAATGCAATAGTTATTACCAATTACTATTAGATCATTCTTCCAAAACATGTTCGATTATCAATAATTCATCTTTGTTCATTCTTTAATACAATATGCAATAAACCTATATCAATTGGCAAGTTAAACTATTTATATAAAGATGTTGTAGAGAATTTATGTCTAATTGAAAATATTCTCCTCCTTCTTTCTTTGATATAATGATTCACTTATGTGTTCATTTAGTTTGAGAAGTTCAATTGTGTTGTCCTACTTACTTAAGGTGGATGTATCCTTTTGAGAGATACATGTAAGTCCTTAAAGGATATGTAAATAATAGAAATCAACTTGAAAGATTCATGGTGGAATGTTACATTGCTAAAGAGGCCATTGAGTTTTATTCGGAATACTTTAGTGGTTGCAATAAAATTGGGAATCCTTTGCATATATTGTTCTTAGAACGTCACATGATCCTAGTAGGTAACCCTCTGCTTAATGGAAGTAAGAAATTGTTTATTGATCACAGTCGATGGGAAAAAGCACACCAAGCCATTTCCGTAAATAAAAATAAGGAATAACCATACATAGAGTAAGTGATGACATGCTCATCCTTTTCATTTAAAATAAAATTATTTTCTATTTAACTATTAATGATATCCAATTGATATATCTTTAATAACATTACAAAATGCATATAAACTTACTGAAGATCGATCCTCGTTATAAAAAAGGGAAGGAGAAAAATGGTTGTACGATGAACATAAGCGAGAGCTTATTAATGGGTTTCACAACCATGTGAGTGTCACATATAAGAATTCATTAGTACTTCTATGCAATATTTTAAAACTTTGTTTTGAACACATTTCATATTTTGTATGCATAGATTTGAGTTGAACTCAACAAACCCAATCATAAAATAACAGAAAGTTTAGAATGCCTTACAATAACAAGTATGCATAGATTCAAGGTTTACGACTCAAGCAAGGGACAAAGACTGAGTAAATCAGAAAAGTGGGGTGAAGATGGTTGCAAAAACAATGCAATTTTCCAATTCAAAAGATGGTAATCATATACTTTCTAATAGAACATATTATGGTATAATTCAAGAAATTTGGGAAGTCGATTAAAAGGTGTACCATGAAATAATATTCTTGTGTGATTGGGTTGAAGATGTTATAAATGTTCGATATAAAATAGATGATTTTGGATTTACCCTTGTAAATTTATCCAAGATAAGTCACGTTGATGATCCTTTCACGTTTGCACTTCATCCAAAATAGGTATTATACATGAGTGATCAATTTAACACAAGATGGTCTGTTGTGTTAACGCCTCCACGAAAATAGTTCTACCATTATAATTCTTTAGAAGACGTTGACATGCTTGATACATTATCCAATATTAGTCATTTCTCAAAAAATATTGCCTAATGTATGTGATGATCTAGTTGATAACGATGATTCTTTGTCATGAACTCGAAGTGATTGTGAAGGAATATATATATATGATCAAAAACCTAATTAAACATAATGTATGTTCTATATTATTCTATTAACTCTTGCATGTTTATATGTTTGGAATTAAAATTGTCAACTAATTTCTATTTCATCATTGTTTGCAAATATTTCATGGATCCTAGGGTACCAGAGTTTGTAGATCCAAATGATCCATTGGGGCATTTGAAAAGAAAGGGTTAGGCGAATATACCTGATGCTCCACTTAACCGAGATGATAGAGTATCCATTCTATTTGATGCTACTAGTAATCCATTTTGGGAAAATGGCCAACAATTGAAATCCTTTATTGGTAGACTAATGAAGTCAAGTATACCAATCAATATAAATGTTTTGAAAAAGGTTGATAAAGTTGAAAAGTTCAAAATATGGAAAACCATTTGTTTAAGTCTCTTTTGTTTTATAACTAATTACATATATTATATCCTTTTTGTATTATATCTCATCTTTTGTAGTGTGTTTTTATAGAATCGTTATAAAGTCCCTAACACTTTGATAAGTAAGTGTTATAAGATTGCAAATAATGCATGGAAGGAATACAACTTCCAGATTGGCCAGAAATTATGTGCTTCCATATTTGGAACCACTTGATGAACCATAATTATACAAAATCCTTGAATTGAACCCCAAGTTTGGAAAGACTTTGTGGATTATAGGCATACAAATGAATTTCAAATTATTAGAGAAGAACATTAGAATATACAAATGCATAATGTTCTTCCTAACCGTACTAGGAGGTCTTCAAATCCTAAAGTTAGACATAGAATGGTATTATTTAGTTGTTAATTTATAAATACTTTTATATTTATTTTCCTCAAATTTAAGTTGATGTCCTGGTTAATAAATTTATTTAATTTATGTAGGAAGCTTAATTAGGTATACCGATTACCAGTTCTTAATTGTATATAGAAACAAAGACCCCCTAAAACAAAGAAGTCGAGACCAATTACTAAACCAGGAGAAGAAGAACTAAATAAGTTGGTTAGTAATTTAACTTGATTCAAAGTCCTTATGATTTTTGGTAATTGATGTAATAATGTATGATATGTTTGTTTGCTTTATTATTTGTAGAGATTTGTTCAAGAACAAATAGCCAAGGGTGAAATAATCGAATATCCAGGGAGATATGCTTTATATCGTGCATTCAAACATGAGCATCCTAATTGTGTTAGGGGAGGAAGCCAATATGATATTTATATGGAGTTTTTTAACATTCCAAAACAAAAGCCTCAGATGGGAAGTAAGGAGAAGTACTGTAAAATAAAAGAAGAACTTAGCTCCCTTAAGGGCTTAATGTTAAGTGATATTGCCACTTTAAAAGAATATAAATCACAACACATGTCAGGCATGGCAACATACTATAATCAGGGCATGCCATATTGGCCAAGCATGTAACCATCTATGCCACCCATGAAATCCCATGGCACCCAACCTATATCTTGTATGGAACATAGTCATCCTATCGGTCCTTCCTTTATGTTAGGAATGAAAATGCAATCAGGTAGTGGTTCATCTCCAATACAACATGTGCATTCTTATCATCCATCACATCAGAATGAACGTTTTGATGAGAATGTACTTCCAATAGCTACCTTAGATAAGAGTCCTCCTCTATTTGATGAATCATTTGTGGTAAGATTTAAAGTTTAGGTAGATAGTCTATTATTTTATTTATTATATATAACGCTTAAATTTTACACAGAATATGAAATGTTTGTTGAAACATCCTTCATCAACGGACTTTATTGCTATTGGAATGGTACAATAATATAACAATGATCAAATGATTCATAATAAATATTTGCCAAATTATTGACAAATAGTAATTGATCAATCACTGCTCCATGATTGTCCACTACATGTGCCTTCTGATGCTACCACAGTCTAAGAAGTGACTGGATAATATGTGATTAGTTTTGACATTGTACTATTTTTTTACTTAAAATAACACTTTTTTACTACTATTATATTATTATTATTTTATTGTTACTAACATATATAATACTTCTTCTTTAGTCTATTATACCAGAATTAGTAAGTGCGGCACATTTAAGAGATATAAAGCAATTATCTTGTGGTAAATCTATGTCTAGTGGGCAATCATTACACACTAAGTCATTCAAGAAGAAGCCATGGAAAAAGTATAGTTATGATTATGCTATAAACTTCAGCCGAAATCTTGGTTCTTTGATGACTATTATTCTAAGGGCATCTAGCATAAATGATGGATGAACTGTACCACTTCCTATAGAAATTTTTGGTGTAAACATTGGCCTAACCTATATATCGATCGAGTGCATATTGTAGCTATTTGAATATCAAATGATCGATTTAAGTATAATTCAAGTATAGACAATGTGAGTCCTCAATTGGTAAATAATTTTCATCTATGTAGAATATATATAATTATATTTATATTTGCTAATTATTTATATATATTTCTTTTATATAGGGCATGTTATTATCGACTTCAAGCTAATCACTCATCACATTTAACAATGTTCTATGTTTCCTCATTTGTTAATCAATATCAAGAAAAGGATGTTAGCATTAGATCTAAACAATTATGTGATAGGGCATTAACACTTAACACAAATAAGAAGTTGATAATCTCTTGGCCATTAAAGTTTGAACAAGACCAAGATCATTGGATGTTGTTAATCCTTGATCTATATGAGAATCATGTTTGGTACTGTGACTTAGCTTCCATAGAATTGAGCAAAGATACAAAAGTAGTTGTTGAAATGTAAGTGTTATAGCTAGCTATTTTTCTTCTATTATTCTTTATAATATTTAATAAAAAAATAACCAATATAAACTTTGATAGGGCATGAAAGTTGTGGAACAAGAGTAGGGGCATTGCCCTTAAAAGATCTCATAAGCTTATATGGGACAAAGTTATGGTATGTACAAGAGAATATTAATAATTTAATTGACTTATGAGGATTAGAGTCATAGCGGATTCAAATTCCAAATACTCAAATTGGGTAAATCAATATTGATGTATTTTGTGTGTAATATGAATTTTGATTTTCAACTAATTTTTACAATAAACTATGATTTTTTGGAATTTATTTTTATTGCATGCTTTGGATGTTAATTATGAAGTTAAATGATATTAAAAGTATAAGAAGATTTTCTATTTTGTTATTTTTTACTTTAATTTTTATTTATTTTGTTTTGTGTGTTATTTGTTTATTTTTGTTATTTCTTTTAAATTACTTTGCATTTATTTTGATGTTTGTAGGTATCATCATAAACTCATCTATTAGGAAAATCTAAGGGTTTAAAGGCTTTTTATATACCTTAAATATAACCGTGTCAATATACGAAAATGATTTTTATATATATGATTAATCCTTTCATTTAATTCTTTTCATGAGATCGATGTTATGCATTACTTTGAGCCTTTTTTCTTTAAACATATACAAACCTACTAGTTTATTTCTTTACATAAACTCTATTCGCATATAACTTTGATTTAGTAATTAAACCAATAGGACCAATGTAATATTGAGAGCATGACTTGAGAGGATTAGAGTCTTAGCGAATTCAGATTACAAATACTCAAATTGGGTAAATCAATATTAATGTAATTTTTATGTGTAATATGAATTTGTGATTTTCAACTAATTTTTACAATAAACTATGATTCTTTTGGAATTTAGTTTTAACATATGCTTTTGGATTTTAATTATGAAGTTAAATGATATTAAAAGCATAAGAAGTCTGGCTATTTTGTTATTTTTGAGTTTAATTTTTACTTATTTTGTTTTGTGTGTTATTTGTTTATTTTTGTTATTTCTTTTAAATTACTTTGCATTTATTTTGATGTTTGTAGGTATCATCATAAACTCATCTATTAGGAAAATCTAAGGGTTTAAAGGCTTTTTATATACCATAAATATAACCGTGTCAATATACGAAAATGATTTTTATATATATGATTAATCCTTTCATTTAATTCTTTTCATGAGATCGATGTTATGCATTACTTTGAGCCTTTTTTCTTTAAACATATACAAACCTACTAGTTTATTTCTTTACATAAACTCTATTCGCATATGACTTTGATTGAGTAATTAAACCAATAGGACCAATGTAATATTGAGAGCATGACTTGAGAGGATTAGAGTCTTAGCGAATTCAGATTACAAATACTCAAATTGGGTAAATCAATATTAATGTAATTTTTATGTGTAATATGAATTTGTGATTTTCAACTAATTTTTACAATAAACAATGATTCTTTTGGAATTTGGTTTTAACGTATGCCTTGGATTTTAATTATGAACTTAAATGATATTAAAAGCATAAGAATTTTGGCTATTTTTTATTTTTGAGTTTAATTTTTACTTATTTTGTTTTGTGTGTTATTTGTTTATATTTGTTATTTCTTTTAAATTATTTTGCATTTATTTTGATGTTTGTAGGTATCATCATAAAATCATCTACTAGGAAAATCTAAGGGTTTAAAAGCTTTTTATATACCATAAATATAACTGTGTCAATCTATGAAATGATTTAGGATAGTTTAATTTATTTATTTTAGTTTTTGTTTTAAGTTTTACACTTTCATTGCTAAAAGACTAGCAAGAAGCTAATTGGGGGCAGTGATGAGTGCTTGAAATTTATTAAATATAACGTGATTTATATACATTTTAGTTTCCAAATAGATTAATATTTTACATATTTTTATTATTATTTTAGAAAACCTATATGTTTAGAATCACGGTTATGTTTTGTTATTTTTTAGCTATTCTTGGCTTCCAAATTATTCGACTAATGATGAGCACTTGAAGAATTATTCCTGGAAGCACTAAATTGCAACCAAGGAGAATAAAAGAATAACATATGTAAATCTTACATATGTTTCAACCAAATGTAAGGGGGTGAAATACAAAGAACGTTGAAGACAAGTAGAACAAAGCATGCCACAACGATGCTTAAGGTTTTCCATGGAGTAGGACTTTTGGATCATGAATGAAATGCATACCAAATTGATGCAAGTCATAGCGGTGAAAAATGTGTTCCATGGTGCCTGCCTATACGATCCACTTTTCTCTGCTTTTTGTAGTGTTTTCTCACTTATATAGAGAACCTCTCACCCTTTCATACTTTATTTCCCTTTCAGTTGATTCTTCACCTGAATTTCTTAGTTTTATTATATTTCTTTAAGTTATTCTCTCAATTTAAGAGTTAAAAAAAGTTTTAGTTTATGTTATAAAAATTTTAGATTAGGTTACCACAATAAGTGGTAGAAATAGAATTCTTTTTCAAATGATAGATTGGTGCAAGAATTATTTGCAAAAATATAGTCGAGGTATAAACTTTAATTATACTTTATTTATAGATTTAATTTAATGTATATTTTTGAATTTTATTTTTAATTTATTGATAACTTATTAAATCTAAATATGTCGGGCAAATTTTGATAATAAGATTTTAGTTATGTTGTTATGTTTGTGTAAATTATTTATGGAATATTTTTAAATAATAATTAAACATAGATTATTTTCAATTCAAGAATTTTATAAAATTTAATGTTGATCATAATAGATTTAAAATAAGAAAATTGGATTTTAGTAACATTAGCCTAAATCAAATTTAGAATCATACTTTATTTCAAAGATTTTTATATGAGTTATTATTTGAAAATATATTGATAACATAGTTTTTGTAATAAATGTGAAAATATGAAAATTATGTTCAAATTAATCGATCTAAAACCAATTTAGGCAAGCTTGAATAGAAGTTTAAAATTATTGGCCCATCAAAGATGAATTTTTAAGTTATTTGATAATTTCTTAGAAACAAACAAAATTTAATGAAAAATTAATCGTCTGCCCCACCAAAGGTGTCAAGTGATTTTTAATTAATGAAGAATAATTGTCCCACCTAATAATGTGTTATTTATACAAATAAGAAATAATCAATAATTTGAGTTTATATTTCACTAACCTAATTAATTCTACCAAACATAATCAACTAGCTAAATATCCGATTAATTCTTCATTGATTAATGAATTGCATGTCTACCTGTAACTTGTGTAAAGTATTCTATCCTTTATCTTTTATTATTTTATGTCAATCTATTACACTTTTTTCAAATCAAAATAATTGTGATAGTGTTTAGGTTTTTCTGTTTTTAATAATTTTATTGAATTATTTAAAAAACCACATAATTTCTCTCTAGACCGACCTTGGAAGTGTACTTGTAACTTTTTACAAAGTGATTTGTGACTTGAGAGAAATTTATAATTATACAAAATTTATATTTCAAATTTGTGTGCATCATTGACACTTGATAAAATGTTTATTGTTTTACTTAACTAATTTATAAAATAATTTAACTTTTTAAACCAACTTTCCAAATTTGTTAGAGATCGATCTATTGATAACTTATTATTAGTCTACTAGTGATTTGTGTACTTATGACTAATTAAAATTTATGCATAAGGTAGTTAGGTATCTAGGCAACCTTGGCCAGTTTGTGCAAGATAAGGTATGTCATGTGTGGGAGGCATATACTTGTATATGGGTACGAAACAATTCCTAGAAGACTTGGTAGAGGTGGCACACACACTATCTGGCTCCCAATGATTGTATTTTGATGCTTGGGTCATTGGTTGGTCCTTTTGACTGCAATCATGTGAGAAATTTCCTTCCATCCATGGACTATAGTATAGGATTCGATGAGCAATGATCCCGTCTTGTCAGTTCTATGACGTTTCCCTAATTTGACCTACTCAAATTCCAAAGTCTTAATATTTTTTACCAATTCCAACTTTTTTTGAATCTATTTTTGAATCCATCGTTTTTCTCTAGACACATTTTCTTTGAATTTTCTTTTTCTAAATTTATCTTTTTCGCTAGAATCTTACTTTTTACTGAACTTCTTAAGCTCCTAGAAATATTTTTAGGTCCTCCTAAGTGCCTTGAGAATTGTTTTGAAAATAGATGGTGTAAACTCCATCTTTTCTAGAATCTCACTATTTTCTATATTTTGTAATTTCTTGAGAAGCTTTTCTAGTCCTCCTAAGTGCCATAGGAAACTTTTTGAAAATTGGTGGTCTGGATTCTTAATCTCCTAGCCCTTTTTCTTGGCAGGCTTCTTAAGTGTGGTAAGCAACAACCATTCTTTAGACCCCTAGTTCTATAGATGTGTAGCCTCCACTGTTTCCTTGGAATTTCTATAAAGGTTCTTCAATCTCGGAAAAGGGTTTTACTGGTGTAAAGGATATTGTGCTACCCTTCATTAGTTGACCTACCTTTCCTAGCCCCCATGTTTGGATCCTAAATCATCATCATTGTAAGTGTTGGAAATTTTATATCTTGGATTTATTTTCAACAAAAGGATAGGTCCATTAAGACAATGGCATAGTCCCATTACGTTTATCCTAGACTGTAGTCACTATGGATGTTGGAAGGGTGCTGAGTTTGCTTTCATGTCAATCAATAAGTGATCCATTAAGGTGATGGAATCATAATCTCTATGGGCATTGTATGGGTGTTTATCTTACCTCTATTTCCATATAGGAAGTAATCCATTGAGAAATTTGTTTGATGGAAAGTATACCACTAACTTGATTCTAGATTACTATCACTATGGGTATGGAATAGGCATTAAGCCTTGTTCATTTTTCACATAGGATGTAATCCATTTAGACAATAGTAGCTAATTGTGATCTTGGATCACATTCACTATAGGTATAGAATGGGTGTTGATCCATGTTTCCTTTCTTGTAGGGTACAATCCTTTGAGACAATGGTCTTACATTCTTTGCCACTACCTTGATCCTGGATTACTATCACTGTGGGTATGGAATGGGCATTGAGCCCTGTTTCCTTTTCTATATAGAAAGTAAACCATTGATATATCATTTACAACTATCATGATCTTGGATACTATCACTTTAGGTATGAATTATGTATTGAGCCATGTTTCCTTTTTGACATAGGAAGTAAAACATTAAGACATTAGTCTTGTCAAGCCAGTCTAGATCTTATATTGCAATCACTAATGGTTTAATGGGTATAATCCCATTTCAGTGTCCTTGAAAGACTTTACTCATTAAGATATTGGATGGATGATGCAGTGTGCCAAGCCCTCAAGGAAATAGTTGCTATATGGTTTTACGGAAGGAGTGGACTTCTAATCCGGTGTAGGACAAGTTTGGTTCCTAGCTTAAATTGGATATGGCTACTAGGTTTGAGGGAAGAGTATGATCTCTTCCATGCTATAGAAGCACAAGATGGTAGTATTACATTGTTGCAAAGATAGGGGTAGTAGAGATGATTGGATGATTCTTATTTTAATATTATACCCTTTTTGAATGAAAAATGTTTTTTGGAGTGCTTAGAGAGATGACTTATAGAAAAATACATTAATTCTAAGTTACCTAGACTATTTATCTATTCTTAATCTCTTTTTTGGTGCTAGTGTTGACTTGGCCATGCAAGACCTCACCTAGCAATTTTTTGAAAAATAAAATACAAGTGTAAAGAAATAAATAAATTTAGACTTAACTTCTTATAGTTGGATCCCAATAAGATCTTCTGCCCCTGGTGGATCCTTATGTTATAGCAATTACGTGCTACTATATACTCTTTTAGGACAATCCCAATACCTATTTCTTTATAGAACTTCAATGCTAGGTGATAAGTTGATGATACTAAGCTGGTAATATAAAGAAATGGTTGTTTCAGAATGTCGTTGTAAGTTAAAGGGAGGTTGGCTACGAGGAAGTTAATCATAATAGTCATGGTGGTATGACCCTCTATAACAGTGATATAAAGTTCCACACTTATCTATATAAAGTGAAGGTTTTCTAGAAAACACATACAAGGCAGTGTCGACTAGCTTGATGGGATGTTATAGCTTCATTTACCACCAAGCTCTTTGAATAAGGTGTCCATTAAGCTCCAAGTATTTACCAACATTCAATAAATCTTGTTTTTGGTTATCTATAAGGTCATGACTATAGTATCATAGTAAGGATGTACTAATCACGTTGCTTCCTTCTCAATAAAAAATAAGTCTTCCCCAACCTTTCTAGGCTTTTCATCTTTGCCATGATTCTGGATAATATGGAACACCTCTTTCCTAGTTGCCAATTTTTTAGCTTGTGCCTTCCTGCCATAGTTGGTATCCCTACATGTTGGGCTTTCCAAGATAATGCAAACTTTATTCAAGGTTGAGGGCCCATAATCTTTTACTTAGTTACCAGGTGCTATTGGCATGTCTTATGCCTAGTTGCAATAAAGTTCTATGGGTAAAACTTTTGTTTCCAGTGCTCAATCATCTCTTTAGAGCTACTTAGATGGGTGACCTTTAATTGTCTTAGGGTGCTTGAAGAGTCCTAAATCCTAGATGTGCATCAACACTTTCTCCCAAGTAACATTTAGAGGAATAAACTTTTGGAACCTCTATCCAGTTTATAATAATATATTTTTCTTTACAGGTTCTTATTTCCTATCCCTACTATTGAATTTCTTGTTATGTACATTCTTGGGCTCTTTTCCAATCTTCCTTTTCTGGCAATAGTTCTTAATTTTGCTTATACAGTGGCTAATCATATTTTCATCATTAATTATCATAGTTATAGCCCCAGTAATCTCTTTATAAGATAACTTGGAGATATTTACTACTAGTTTAGTCTATAATGGTCTTATATGGATACCATAGAGGAAGGTATTGACTGTAGTGTCTGAATAGTCATCAACCTGAATCTTCCCACAAATGAAGTCGTTGAAGAAATCTTTCAATGAATTAATTTTCTTTTATGTTAGCCACGTCAGATGTGATGAGGACTTTGGTAGTATTCTCTTTAGTGATAAGTGAGTGAGGAATTGTTTTACAAACTTTGGGAAGTTCCTACTCATTCTTAGCTTGAGGATCATATACTAGACTCTAGCCTTGCCTCCCAATGTCACGGGAAATGTTTTCTAACTAATATCATTACTATTTGCATAGAGATTCACCCAATCTCTATATAGGTCAAAGTGGTCTAATGGATTAGAGGATACATTATAAGTTCCAATAGAAGGTTGCTTGAACATACCCTTAATAGAAAAGATAGTACATCTAAGGTGAAGGGAACGTGAGTGGAATTGGTTTAAGCTATATCTCATTTCTCTCTCTCAAGTCTTAGCTCTATCATATGAAGCTGATATTCCAAGTCTCTAGTTGGTGGATTAGAAATAGGATAATAGACCACTTCTGGTGTTACTTGTTTATTGTGGCTAGAGTGTATGGCCCTGCCAAAGAAGCTTTGTTGGCTAGAGCGAGCATAGTGATTGGACTCAAGGTGGTTCCTCAAGTCTATCAAGTCTATATGCCTCGTATGCAAGTTCTCTGGATCTAGTTGGCTTTCACCAGCTTGGCTAATGATGGTTAAGTGTACCGAGGGTGGGGCATCATAGCCATTCCTATTGTTTATACCCATGACTTGTTAATCCTGAATACAAGAACTAATTTTCTATGGACTAGACCCTTTGAGTTATTGCAAGTGTTGGGTATCTAATTTTGTTCTCTAAAGGCATCAAACCTTAATGGTCACAAAGACCTTGAGTGACTGGTTAAGACACTGAGGTCCACTCATGAGTTCATTTAGAGTTGCATTAGTTGCTCCATCATGAGCTCCAACTTTCTCAACCTTTGATCCATTGTTGGTTTCTTGGGCTTGGCGCCCTTCTTATTTCCTATAATATTTTTTGTTGGTAATTGGTCGCTCAGCTAGACCTTCATTGCTCTTCATTCAGTGGGTATGGTGGAGAGTTTTGAAAACTTTCTTTGGAACTTATTCTAGTGATTTAATGGATCTAATGCATTGTTAGGAGAAAAATAAATGAAGAATGAGATGAATAGAGTGAGAAACACGATGAATGTTCTTGAGTTTTTACTAACTTAATCGATTGAACACCAAATTAAGTTCCCATAGAGGACAACAAATGTTGAAGACAATTTCTATTAGGTCATGTTCTCTTGACAAGTAGACCTTCAAATCACTAGAAAACCATGTGAGAAGGTATGAAATTTAGGAGTGTTATACTCACTCTGATGCCTAAGTTAGTTTTTGAGAGAAAACTAAGATCAAAGGAAATTTGGGAAGTTTGTGGTATCAGCTTATGCATACCTTCTCTGGTTGTGAGAACCTATTTAAAGGTTTTAGTAGATGACATAATTATAAATAACTAATATCGATTAATTTAATATTTAAATATTAAATTAATTAATATATAATTACTTATAATATTAATGACATTTCATAAATAAGATGATGCTATTTATATTGATTTTTGAAGTTAAATAATAAAAAATATACCTATCTGTGCGCTTATTGTACCTAGTTGACTTTTCATTATTACCATGGACCAATCAAATGGCTCCATACATACCTAGTGATTTTCCAATCCAACAAGTATTAACAAAACAAATTCAACTCTATTAACTTGTTATATTTGACTTATTTATTAAATCTAATTATTTTCGTGTCGAGATCATGTCAAATCTCGTATCAATTATAAAATAGTAAACTATACTACATTATTTTTAAACAAAAATGCTTATAAAAAATTATTAAATTTGATCAATTCATGTTTATTATATCAAATTAATTTATACCATCCTGTTATAGTTTAATTACTTATTAAATAAAATTATCCAAGTCTTGTCAATACTATTCATAAAATAATTATTGCTATACACTTATCAATCACTTAACAATCACTAAAGTAATAAATTAATTAAGTATTTTTTCAATAGTATTTTACAAATCTTTCTACAAAATTCTAACATCAATGTTTCACCTTATTATTATAAAATCAATCTAAAAGAAAAATTATATTTAAAGACTTCTTTTTTATTTTATTTTCTAAAATAAAATAATTTTGAATCTCTAAAAATTATTACTTAAAAATTAATACTATTATATACTTATCAAATTTGAGTCTCTAACATGTACAAATGTACGGTCCAAAACTAGTTATCAAAATAGGCTTTAAAAGTATAAAAATATTAAAAATGTTAATTTTATAGAAATAAGTACATTAAAATGGGTATGTGCTATGGTTGATTTTGATCGATTATGTTGCAAATTGAATTTGACAACATCACAAGTTTGTAATACAATTTTTAGTTGATTTTATCATATATATACTGAAGTTTGTTGCAAACTAAAATTCATAATCGACTAATTCCTACCGAAAATAATGATGCTTTTTATGGTATCAAAATAGCTAGAAATCTCCTTGTAGTTAGTCACATCTTCTATGCAAATGATCTCATTCTTTTTTATAGAACAAATCATTGTAGTTAATGTCATTCATCAAAATCTTCAGAAGTAGTTCAAATTATTTGGCGAGAGAATAAATTTATCAAAATCTTGTATTTTATATTTAGGAGATGTTTCTTCTTATTTAAGATCTTGAATTCAATCCACTTTAGGAAATTCTACTACAAATGCAGGTATTAGATATTTGGGTCATAATTTATTCTACCATAGATAGAATAGTAGACAATTCATAAAGACCATTGATACTCTAATTTACAAAATTGATAGCTAGAGATCTTCTCTTTTATCTAAAGCTAGCAAGGTAACTTACATCAAATCTATCTTACTTGATTTACCTTCCCATTCCATGAGTGCTTTTAAATTATCTAAATTATTTTGTGATAATGGGAATGCAATTATCAATAAATTTTGGTGGAAGTTTTCTCCCAAAATATTCATCTAGGTATATTACTTATAAAATTTGGGATCATATTTGTTTACCCAAAGATGTTGGAGGTCTAGGCTTTCATAAGTTTGAAAATATTAACTTAAGAATTCTATCATAATTGGATTGGAAATTTCTTAATAATGATAACTAAATTTGTGTTAATCTTTTTCAATTAAAATATGGAAATCCAAGATAATTTTTAGATTACAAAATCCAGTCTTCTAATTCATAGATTTGGAAAGGCAACTGTTATTCTTTGGATTTACTTAATAGGAGCATATCTTTAAACTATAAATGTTTCATCAATTAATATTTTACATGATCCTTGGTTTCCATGGTTTTCAAATTTTAAATGTATTACTCCTATAATTTCTTTGGACCATTTACATAATATTCCTATTTTGGTAAATGATCTTCTTCTTTCAGATTCTAATGGTTGGGATTTTCAACTTATTTACTAGATTTTGAGGTCTGATATGTGCTCTCACTACTACAATATGTACCTATGTGCTCTCACTACATATGTCTATGCCACGGTTATAAGAACCGAGGCCTAAATGAGAGAGACCAAAGGTAAAGATCTATGACCTCGGTTATTAGAAAATCGTGGCCATAGGGTATACTTATGGCCTCGGTTTTTGATGAAAAATGTGGCCATAGGGTGTACCTATGGCCTTGGTTATTAAAAACCTGAGGCCATAGGTATACCCTATGGCCATGGTTACTTATAACCGAGGACATAGATACACCCTATGGCCACGGTTTTCTAATAACCGAGGCCATAAGTACACCTTATGGCCACGATTTTCTAATAACCGAGTCCATAGACTTGTAATCAAAATTATATCTATTGTTTCGGTTACACTTAAACTATGACTATATAAATTTAAATTGAGCTAATTTTCAATTATAAATTAAAATAAATTGAGAAAATTATGAAAATTAACATTAGTTATATTAAAGTTAAGAGATATATTACATTAAGATTTTAATAAATTGATACACTAAAACACATATAATAAAAAATAACTAATTAAAATGTTCCAAAAAATAAAAATATACATGAAAAAACTTTAATGTTGCTAACTAATCAAATTTTCTACAATATAAATCAATTTGAAAATATTTTATATGCCCCATTGTAATGTTGTTCTTCAAAATCTTCGTTCTTGGCAACATGCATTAATTCCCTCATAAAAAATAGCATCTACTATGAGCATACCAACATCCAGATTCCATGAATATAATCATACATATACCATATCTAGAACACAAGAGTCCTCTTTACTTATTTATTTTTAATATATAGGTTACATCATGATTATAGTGTCATAAAAATGTCTATAATAAATGACATCGTGTGACAGTACCTGTGAATATAAGCATCTATTATATATGAACATACCAACATCTAGATTACATAAATATAAGCAATACCTCATATTTCCATAATACGTTCTTCAATCTACATTTGTTCTTGCATATACAACAAATGGTCTATAATAAGTCGTTATTCAACCTCTTCAAGAGTGAAAGTTGGAATGCTTATCTTGCCTCAAAGTAAATTTATGATACTTGATCTAAAACAAAAATTGAGAGACAATTCAACGAAATCAGTACTACCCATATCAATAGCAACAACAGTATTATTATTTACTACTACTCATATCAATAATAGCAGTATCATTATTATTTAGTAATACCCAAATCAATAACAACAACAACAACATTATTATTTAGTAGTACACATATCAATTACAGGAGCATCATTATTATTTAGTAGTACACATATCAATTACAGGAGCATCATTATTATTTAGTAGTACACATATCAATTACAGGAGCATCATTATTATTTAGTAATTCACATATCAATAACAACAACAATATTAGTATTTAGTACTACCCATATCAATTACAACAGAAGCATTATTATTTAGTACTACCTATATCAATTACGCATAACAGAGAGACAGATGAAGGGTCTTTCACAACGTACCTATGAATACAAGCATCTACTATATATGAACATACCAACATCTAGATTACATGAATATAAGAAATACCTCAGATTTCCACAATAAGTTCTTCAATCTACATATGTTCCTACACATACAACAAATGGTTCATAATAAGTTGTTCTTCAAACTATTCAAGAGTGAAAGTTTGAATGCTTATCAAGCCTCTAAGTAAATTTATGATACTCGGTCTAAAAGAAAAAATTGAGAGACAATTCAACAAAATCAATACTAGCCATATCAATAACAGCAACAAGATTATTATTTAGTACTACCTATATTAATAATAGCAGCGACATTATTATTTAGTAATACACATATCAATAACAATATCAACATTATTATTTAGTACTACCCATATCAATTACAACAGCAGCATTATTATTTAGTAATACCCATATCAATAAAAACAACAACATTATTATTTAGTACTACCCATATCAATTACAGCAGCAACATTATTATTTAGTACTACCTATATCAATTACGCATAACAGAGAGACAAAGGAAGGGTCCTTGATAGTGTGGGACAGTACTTGTGAATATATGCATCTACTATATATGAACATATCAACATCCAGATTACATGAATATAAACAATACATCATATTTCCACAATAAGTTCTTAAATCTACATTTGTTCCCACATATACAACAAATGGTCCATAATAAGTCGTTCTTCAACTTGTTCAATAGTGAAAGTTGGAATGCTTATCTAGCCTCTAAGTAAATTTACGATACTCGATCTAAAACAAAAAATTGAGAGACAATTCAATGAAATCAGTACTACACATATCAATAACAGTAGCAGTATTATTATTTAGTACTATCCATATCAATAACAGTAACAACATTATTATTTAGTAGTACCCATATCAATAACAACAGGAACATTATTATTTAGTACTACCCATATCAATTACAGCAACAACATTATTATTTAGTAATACCCATATTAATAACAACAACAACATTACTATTTAGTACTACTCATATCAATTACAACAACAACATTATTACTTAGTACTACCCATATCAATTACGCACAACACAGAGATAGAGGAAGGGTCATTGACAGCGTGGGACAATACCTATGAATATAAGCATCTATTATATATGAGCATACCAACATCAAGATTACATGAATATAATCATGCATATACAACATCTAGAACACACAAGAGTTCTCTCTACTTATTTATTTTTAATATATAGGTTTATTACCCCATGATTATAGTGTCATACAATTACCTATAATAAATGACACCGTGTAATAGTACCTGTGAATATCAGCATCTACTATATATGAGCATACCAACATCCAGATTACATGAATATAATCATGCATATACAACATCCATAACACACAAGAGTCCTTTCTACTTCTTGTTCCAAAAATGAAACAGGAAATCCATATTTTTGATTAAAAAACCAGTCATGAGCATCCAACATCATTCACCTTAGTATTTTATTTTACTATATGGTTAGTTATAGCTGTAAGAATAGATTTATGAATTCTGCCCACTCATTCTGCATCTCATCAACTTCATTATCAGTGTAAGTTCCTTCACGACTAAGTTGTAATATACACACATTTTAACATATTGTTAGCTAATTAACCACCTATTTTGATTAATAAAATATTGAAATCATGAATAAAATAAGAAATGAAAATACACAAAATTACTTAAATTATTACCAATTCAATAATAGAAACAAGTGGATTGGCAATAATTATCCTTATCAACAGAAGGACATAATACCTATAAGTTACCAAATTATCTTGCTTAGGACATTGTACATTAGAACAAAAATTGAGTTGTAAGTTTAATAAATATTATCTAATTAAAAAGATATTACATAGATATTATCAATAAATATTGTCAGTACTTCTAGTGAATATAAATAGATATGAAAAATCTACAAGATTGAATTTAAGGAGTTTAATAAATCATGCATTTATAACTTACTCTCATTCTATACCATATTGGTAAACCTTGAGACTTTCGATTTTGATTATCATTCAACATAATATGAATTCTATATAATGAAGGAAAAATAAATAAGGGTTACTTGTGAAGATACATTGAACTTACTGTTGTGTGTTTTACAACACACATAAATCGTGCAAGCATACACGGTCACAAGTAATAAAGATTTGTAAGTAAAGATCGTTTCCACGGAGATTTGTTACTATAGTTTGTTGATTACTAACATTGTTTCCCTCTAATTTTATCCAAAACAATCGTTGATTAAGAAAAAGGTTTAAAAATAAAATAAAAGAATTCTAGGATTGCAATTTTTCACCAAATTATTCCACTCTAATCATATTATTTTCTTTTGATTTTTTTAGTACATTTAATTTGTCAACCGAAAACTTCTATTTTTATTCACTCATCTCTTCCGAGCTCCGTATAAACACACCTCGTTAAATTAATTCACTATATCTCTATGACAATTAAATTTAATAAGATTCATTACGTTCTAAGTTTTCAAAAGGTCACACATACAATTAGGGTATATTCCTATCCTTCATCATACATGTGATTCTATTTACGAGCAATACACACACAAATGCCTCTTCCAAGTTTATTTATGTGCCACAGATCGTTTTGATAAGATTCGTAAATAATCAAAAAGCATTAAGCACAAAATAGAATGAACAAATCGAACGTCTTATAAATCTATCAAAAAAATAATTAAAATCAAAGCTTCATACATTTAGATCAAATGCAACCCTAGAAAAATTAAATTACTTCATAAATTAAAATAAAAATTACAACACATAGAGAAAAAATAAGATGAAGAAGAAGGAAAATTAAAACATCACTTAGAACAAATATTTGGCACACGTAGAACACAACAAAAGCCAAAAAATGGCTTCTGCGTGTTCTACCGTCCAAAACCGAGCAACACACGAAAATTAAACTCTACCCAAAAACTCCAAAACCTCCTAAAACTATCATCTTATCTCCTATTTATAAACTACCCAAGAATTTCTATTTATTAATTAAATCAAGCGTGAACTAGGGGCACCGATTCTGCATTTTTTAAATTCTTTATGCATGCCATGTGTCAGCGTCTGATTCGCTGAAAGAAATTAATGCAGACACGTGGCAGCTTCTGATTGGCTTCTGGGAACGTGCGCAAGAAACATCAGAGCACGGAGCAACGGCTACACACGGGCTTGATCCTGCGCTTTCGTGCTCATGATAACATGCCACGTGTCATCACATGATTGGCTGAAAATAGAGTGGGACACGTGGCAATTTTTGATTTCAAGAATGGATTCAGGTGGACACGTGGCATCTTCTAATTCGCTGAAACTCTGGTTGCACGCAGAGGTCAACGCACGGGATCAGAGGCGGACGTACGTGGGGGACATCGGTTGGATGCGTCAGACACGTGGGTCCTACGCTGCACGCCGGCCTGTGCGGCAGGTGGGCCCCACTCGGCGTACCGAGCCGCATGAAAAATTGAGACCTGCACCCACTCTCTTTGGTCGGGTGTGATAAGGACGCGCGAATCACAGCCGTGTCTTATCTGATCGGGCGGTCCAC